>OZ017738.1:109915063-110520063 GCA_963969285.1 Odontomyia ornata | reverse complement strand
GGTGATCTGTCGCAGGAGTTGAGCATCAGCGTTGTGATGAATGAAACAACAGCACGGTCGAAAAACTGTAATGTGACGCCTACGCCCAGGAATCGAAGTGATTCCGATCCCGAACCCTTGTAACCTGCCAGATGGATATGTCCTCGAAGTGCCAGCGGACTTCATCTGTTGTGCGGATATCGTTGTGCAGAAAATATTTTTTTTTCTGTCCAAATATTTAGATCCGTGGATATAAATATTCGAAATATAGAATTAATCCAACCCCGGCACATTTCGAGACATAGCCATCTGGAAATGCCCCTCCACCGTGGCCATCGAGAAAACTATGCCACTGGCGACATCTGGAGAAGCACATTTCCGCCATATGAAGTGCCATTCCACGCACAGATGTTTTGTCCGAGGTGACAACCGAAATTTTTGACAGCCACATGTCGGCTTAGTTTTTCGTGGCTGTCGTCTTCGAATATGTCCAGTGTCGCGAAATATCGGAAGAACCAGAGATAGCAGCTGCTAATTGTTGGGTGCGGCAGAGTCCGGATTTCGCTCTCGTTTGTGCCGAAAATATCTATAGAAAGGTAAGTCTGCTAACGGATATTTCCCGAGTTCCGTCTCTAACCTCATTCTTGATAGAAAATCGCAAGAATCCGGAACGAAAATTGTTGCGTTCGTATGATAATTTTGTTTTCAGCTGGTTGCACGAAAGTTTTCACATCTGCAAACAATTTTCTTGAATGGTCAGATGTCTTTTTGAAAAGTGACAATTGTGACAATGAACTGACTCGGTATTGTGATCCACTAGAGCTTTGCTGCTATTATTGCGAAGCTATGCAGCGGCTGATCACCTCATCAAATTTAACGTTGCGTGAACTGCGGACTAAGTGGAAATATACCTTCGATAAAACATTCAGTCGGTATCAAAGAAGAAGTTCCAGAAGAGGAATTGTTGGCGGATGTGAGGGCATTCGTGCGGCCGGCTGAAAACAAAATTGTAGAAATAGTAACAAATGAAGATGATGATGACGACGAGGATTGGCAACCACTTTCCGAATTGATTGCACGAAATCAGGAGAATAAACTATCAACGGCGATCAGCGATGATAATGATGAGAATGATGATAATCAAAAAGTTATGAAAATGTCAAAGAAGAAATGTCACTGACAACATAAACAAGAGATTTTGTTGCTTAAATTTTTATCATATTTCATAGAGGATTTGATGATTTCTCGCAGCAGTTAATAATAAATTTTCAATGTGAAAATGAATTTCAACCAATTGTGTCGGATATGTGGCGAAAGAGCGTTGTTGAATTATGGAACCTATTTTCAAAGTTGTTAGTCAGCGAGAATAATGATTTACCCGACCAAATATGCATCAGATGCCTTGACGTTATCCATCAATCGTACAATTTTCTGGAAAAATGTGAAACATCTCGCCAACACTTAATACAAATCAGAGACGCACAATATATACCTATAGAGGAAGAAATTGTAACACCAAAGGAGGACAATTCAGGTTACAGTTTCTAATATCACTCGTTACCTATTTTTAAATTCTGGATGTCATAACATGAAATCAAGATTTATCTCAGAGTCAGCTGGTTTCCATTTAAGAAAAATAGTTAGATCAAACTGCACGATATTTACATTCGAGATTTAAACGTGATATCAAGGTGATTGGCTTAAAGAAAAGATTTGCTTGTACATTTGAATATTTACAACTTAATGAAATAAGGCTGAACGAATTTTGTAACTATCAAAGATTAATTAAATTAATTATTTTGTCATAAATATAAGCAAAATTTCATGTTATGGCACCACAGTTGATATCATTTTGTACATAAACTCAAATTCTGTTAATTATATAGTAAATTTTATGCGAATAAGCATTCCGTTTGCATCGATTCAGAATATTTAGTAGAAACATTATCATATACCTAAATAGGATGCAGAAATGTTAGCTGTAGAAAAAAGATTTTAACAACAAGTTAATATAGTTCTAAATATTTATTGAAAGTTGAGTGTTGTGGGCTGGGGTTTGTTTTTTTTTATTGAATCTGAAAAAAAGTAAGAATTAAAGAAATTCAGAAGTTCTCCTAGTCATTCGGCCCAAAAATATTAAGAAATATTTTTATGGAATAAGTTCCAAACAATCACAATGGGATTATACTTTTAGAAGTGGTCGCCGGCTTTTGGGATCGCGCCATCTCCTCAACAGCAGCAGCCACCACCACCCCATCAGCTGCCTAATACACTTGTGATTGCCGAAATGGTACCACCCCACATAAAAAAAAGGAAACTTGGATGATGTGAGTCAAAAGGAAAAACAAGGGAACAGGTGTTCATAAAAGCTTCAATTTGATTTTAATTATATTTGAGTGACACGATACTTTTTGCCCCCTTTGTCAAACATACAGGTATACGTTTCTGAGGCTTTGAGTTTATTAATTTCAGAGTTTTTAGGTTTTTATTTTTCCTTATTCTGTTGAGAGGAAGAGTTTAGAATTTTACAATTACATTTAGAAAAGAAAGGACAATTGTTGTCAAGTTTTTATACATGCATGAGCGTAATTAATTATTGATACAGTTAAGCAGTCAAATAGTAGTGAATTTCGTGATGGATTGAATGATCAATTGATTATGTGATTGTCTTTTTATAAGAAATACGATGAAGCGCATCTCTCACATATTACGTGAGTTCTGCTGTGGGTTACTCCGGCTTTAATTTCCATTTTAACTCGACAATAACCTGTATGGATAATCCACAATTTTTAGTTTTTCGTATTCCACCAACTTTTGATTTGTCATAACCTTCTTTCATGATATTCATAGTCAATTTATAATCACCGTATATGTTTATACTCGTATATTGTAGAATTTAACGCTATTTATTTGAAACATGTTAGGCTTAATTTGATTTCCGGATTAATGAATTCTATCAACATTATAATTTCAAAAAACATAGATTTTAATTATTTCAAAGTTTAGAATTTTTTTAGTTATCAAATGTTTGCAAACATTTGCATTAGGGAACGATTTTTTTAAATACCCATAATTTTCCACTGGTCCCATACTTTTCGTGACATTTTTAATGAAGACAGAGTAGTATCAAAAGAGATCCCCTCATGATCGGGTCTTACAAAAACCATCCTATGACTTACGAGTGGTCGAATATCTTAGATTTATCAATAATACGTACAAATGCTTCACATAAAGTGTTATTAAATATTCAATATGCAAAATTTATTTTGTTGCATAGCCATTGGTATACGAATTTTGCCCATCTAAATGCCAATTTGTTAAGAATTCTAAAATTTCCATATGAAGCTGGATAGATAATAACTGTTCTATTGTGTTTCAATATAGATTTTTCTGAGATAGTATTGTGCTTCGGTTTTCTTTGTACAAGCATGATGACGGTAAATTTTTGGGCAATTTATAACACAAGCACCAAGAAGACAGAAATAAATAAAAATAGTCCAAATGCTTTAAGCATAAATTTAGATAAGCTAGTAAAATAATAAGATCAATAAGCTGCCTGCATTAATTTTAATTATTGGAAGTTACAAGAAATTTCATCTTTCTTCTTACTTTAAACCTTGCACACCTTGTAGAAAGCAATCAATTTATTAGTTAGATTCTACGATTGTATTGATTGATTTTTCCATTTAGATAAGAAGTTAGGAGTAAAATATGTTCTTATACAGGACCAATGGGAACCGGAGTACCATTGCTGTAAAAGTGCATTTATTTTAAAATAGAACAAAACCACACAGTTAATGAAGTTGTTTTTTATCTTTGAAGTTGTAGTATATGTTAGACGCTATTCAAAGATATTTGATAAATGAAGTTATTTTGTACTTCAAAGTAATCATCCTTATAAATTGAAAATTAGAGAGTGATAGCTTTTGATAATGTATAAGAAGAAAAGTTAACACCAACACTTTATTAGGAAGAGATTAAAAATATTCAAATTTTTTTTTTGGGAAGCCTGCGTTTACGTTCTATATACAATTTGATTAAAATGAACTTTCTATCATACGTAATTAATGATCCACTGGTCGACCTAATTCACTCCATGGTACTGACGGAAAGCTTTGATAGCTAATTTGACCACTCAAAATGAATGTGATTCTTATGATTGTACTGTAATTACAAGTATGACTAGAATATGAAAAACAGGAGCTCCTCCCGTCTCCTTCTCCAAATTGTTGGATGATTTTCGATAATTCATTTTAAAAAGAGAATCCTTAACAGGTTTGCTTCTACATTCCACATAAACTGTAATCGAAATTCACTTCTCTTGCAATATACATTAAACCAAATCAGTTGGTTTCTCTTTTCTTTATCTTCAAAGCAAGATACTTGGCAACATGACATAAAATTCAATTTTTATAATTTATACGTTGTAAAAAATATGGCGACGTGTAGTGAGTCGGAGATTCTGCTGATGATCGCTGAAAAGTGAGTCAGCGATTCGCTTTCTTCCCAACGAGATCAAATCAACCGAACCACGTTTTGATACATTAATAGATGTCAATATATAGACTAATCAGTTACTTGAATTGTACTTCAATTATATCCCTAAGAACGAAAGTATCACATGGTGCCGAAACCCGGGAAGAAGTGATTAACGAAAAAATGGAAATCGCGCAGAGAGCCACGTGCCGCGGACAAGTTACGCGTTTAGTGAAACAAATTGAAGAATTTGTTAAAGCAATTAACGTACAAACGAACGATATAAACGAAATCGAAAACGCAATTGAGGAACTTTCCATATTATACGATCGTGTAAATGCTGCACTAGAAAATCTACGTGAAGCGAACAAAGCTGTAAAAAATACCGTTAAGGCAGAAGACTGCGAGAAAGAGTGCAGAACGATTGCCGAGTATGAGGACTCCGCAACAACGGCTTTAACTCGAGCTAAATATCGATAGATTACGAAGAATGCTACCACAGCAGGATGAACGAACGCATAATCCTAATTCAACGGATATACAAAGAAAAAAAAACGAAGGTATAAAATTGCCCAAATTGCAACTTAAGAAGTTTAGCGGTGGCATACGGGAGTGGATACAGTTCTGGAAACAGTTCAAGAGTACTGTGCACGAGAATGCATATCTCAATTCGAGTGAAAAGTTCAACTATCTACAAGCTGCCTTTAGCGGTAAAGCCGCAGAAACAATATCTGGTTTTACTCCATCAGAAGCTTGTTACAGTGCGGCTGTCTCTCTTCTGCAAGAAGAATACGGTGGCACAGAGCGAATAGTTGATCATACCATGACACAATTGATGACACTTTCTCCAATTTCATCTAGAAATGATGTAAAGGGACTAAGACATTTATATAATAATGTTACGGCTGCCATACGATCACTAACAGCATTAGGTGTAAACTCTAACCAGTATAACATTATGTTAAAAACTGCGATTTTACGTTCATTGCCACAAGAACTAAGAGTGCAGTATCATCGCAATATAACGGAGAGTGATTATTCAGCCGAACGCGGTTTAGAGGGAGAAGCCGAGTCAGCAACATCTGTAAGTCTTGATGTGGAAACTGGTGGCGGCAAACGTGTAACAAAGCTACTCTATTTTATCAAACGAGTGGCAGAGTCGCTAGAAAAGGCTGGTGAAATGATGATGCTGCGTCATGGCGATGCCAGTAAACGGCTAAAGGTAAATGCAACAGCTGCTGCTCTCTTCACAAGTGGAGATGTAATCAATTGCATATTCTGCAATTCAAGACATCATAGCACGGCTGAATGTAATTCAACATTAGGAATTACAGAAAAGAAGAAGATTTTAAGAAGTCAAGGCAGATGCTATCGTTGCACGAAACGAAACCACACTTCAACAAAATGTTTACGAAAAGGAGTAAAGTGCAATAAATGCAAAGGTTGTCACGCTTCTTCCATGTGCGATCCCTGCTACAAAGAAAAAAACGCAGGTGATGAATCAACGAAAACAGAAAGAGGTGATGAAATGAAACGAACCAACGTCATTAATTTATATGCATTAAATCAAGGCTCAGCAATTTTCTTACAAACGGCTTGTGTGTTTTTATCTTCTCCCTTAAATAACAAGAAAACCTTTGTGCGCATTGTATTAGATGGGGGTAGTCAAACAACATTTGTAAGGGAGGATATCGTGAGAAAATTAAATTTACCCATAATTGGAACACAAAATATAAGTGTGACTCCATTTGGTGCGACGAAAAGTTTGCCGAAAAGGAACTATAGACGTATTAGATTTTGGTTGGAGAACCAATACAATCGTAAACGATATGAGTTAGAGGCTCTTGAAATACCACAAGTGTGCATGGATATGATGCCAGCTCCCTCATCTGAAATGTGTGACAAATTACAGGGAATGCAATTAGCCGTTGCTACCAGAGAAGACATAGAGTTGGAGAATGGAATAGCTGTGTTGATTGGAGCAGATAATTATTGGAATTTCGTTACTGATCAAACAAAGCGTCTATCAAAGAATCTAGTAGCGATTAATACTAAATTAGGGTGGACATTACAGGGACCCTACAAAGATGTTAGTCAAATGAACTCCGTCGTAACTAATTTGCTTGTTGAAGATCACAGCGATTGCGAAATACGAAAAATTTGTAGTCTGGAAGTGCTAGGAATTGGAACAGACCTCGATAAGAATGTTAATTTTGCAGCAGATTTCTCGCAACATTCAGTCATTAAGAAGGAAAAAAGGTACAAGGTAAAATTACCCTGGAAACATATCAACGAGATTCTTGATGACAATCGATCAAATGCAATGTCGCGGTTGCAATATTTATTGCGAAAACTACAACGAGATCCAACGAGATTGCGCGAATATGATGAAGCAATGAGACAAATGATCACAGCTGGTATAGCAGAGCATGTAACAAACGCAACGTCAAACATTAAATATTACATGCCACATCAACCGGTTTATCGCCTTGATAAGCAGACAACGAAGCTTCGTATTGTCTTCGATGCTTCATCTCATTCACCCGGTAAACTTTCGCTAAACTATTGTTTGCTATCAGGAGATAATCTTTCACCAAATCTGTTAGAGGTTCTATTGAGATTTCGAATTGGCATTATTGCGCTCTTTAGCAGAAGAAGATCGTGATGCTCACCATTTTATATGGCTTGAAGAGCCCATTTCAACTACAAATAATATACCACGTTGGAAAGAATACCGTATGACCAGAGTAATCTTTGGTGTTACAAGCAGTCTATTTTTACTGGCCGTTACGCTTCAAAAGCATTTTAAAGAAAACGCAAAAGAGTATCCGGAAAGTGCAAGTATTCTTTCTTAATGTTTCTATGTCGATGATTTAGTCGTTAGTTTCAACAACATCGATACCGCTAGGCATCTTTATAAAGAAGCAATGATTATAATGAATAAGGCAAACATGAATCTACGAAAATGGGTATCAAATGATATACGCATGAATCGATTATTCAATCAAACAGAAGACGTTACACCAATCGTACAGAAGTTGCTTGGAGTTAATTGGTTTTCAAACTCTGATGACATTGCTGTGGATATAAAGCCTGTGCTTGATTTTATTGGGTCGGAACGAGAGCCTACTAAGAGAAGTATTCTTCAAACATTATCGAGAATTTATGATTCTATAGGTTTTTTTATTTTTATGATCCTATAGGTTTTCTGGGTCCGTTTGTGGTGAAACTGAAAATCTTATTGCAGAATTTATGGTGAAAGAAATATGATTGGGATGATATTATTCCGGAGGAATTGCAGAAGGAATGGAATAAATGCTGCAAAGGCTTACGGAAGTAAGACGTCTTTAGCGTATCAAGATGTATTTTTCTGAAACCTAGCCCAACTACAATTCAACTTCACGTATATGCGGACGCTAGCCTACAAGCATATGGATGTGTAGCTTACCTACGTACTACTTACAACGAAGCATGTACGCACACCGAATTGATCTGTGCGAAAAATCGGATAGCACCAATCAAGGAAACTGGTGAAAGGGAGTTAACGCTACCTAAGTTGGAGTTGACAGCTGCTTTAATGGCTGCAAGGCTAAGTAAATTCTTAATTAATCTATTGGACTTGGAAGTAGATTCGGTTTACATTTGGTCTGACTCAAAGATCGCCTTTTACTGGATAGCTGGTGATTCAGATCGATGGAAACCATATGTTTTACAACGTGTTAAGGAAATCAACGCGATTATAAAGGATGTTTCGTTTAAGCATTGTAGCAGTAAAGATAACCCAGCAGATCTCCTAACAAGAAGTATAAATGCTGACGAGCTAATACGGTCTGAAAAATGGAGATGGGGCTCCGCTTGGCTACGAAAGACCGCTTTCAATTGGCCTATTGAAAATGATAATGACGAAGAATTAACAGCGATTGTATCTTTATCAGCACAGGCTGCCGAAAACGAAATTCACGTAATTAATGCAAACGGATGAATATTTCCAATTTTTAAATTCAACGAGTATGGTAAATTAATACGAGTCACAGCGCTTTCACTAAAATTCATTCGAAAACTACAACGACAGAAGGTCGACAACGAGTACATATCCGCAGCGGATTATAAATATGCCGAAGAATATTGGACTAAAGTCACGCAAATAGAATTTTATAATGCAGAAATAATAAATTTACAGCGAGGTGATCCTATTCCTTCCTCGTCTGAGCTTCGAACTCTTTCACCGACACTAAAGGAAGGCATTCTTCGAATTGGTGGAAGATTGCAACTCATGGACGGTGATGAATGTGCCAGCCACCCTATAATCCTGCCAAAATCAGCACATTTAAGCAAATTAATAATTCAGCGGCTTCACAAGGATTCATTTCATGGTGGTACTGAGACAGTTCTGACATTGCTGCAAAAATGCTATTGGATCCCCAGAGGTCGGCAGCTAGTAAAGTCGGTTATACGAAGCTGTATTGTTTGCAAACGGGTTTTCAGCAAAGCTCTAACTCAACCAACGACTCCACTACCATATGAAAGAATAAACGCTACAAGACCCTTTAATACAACGGGGGTAGACTTTGCGGGTCCACTGTACATTATACCTAGAGGAGAGGAACGGCAGAAGGTATACTTCATGATTTTCGCATGTGCTAAAATAAGAGCAATACATCTGGAGATGACATTGGATCTTTCGACTGAAAGCTGTTTATCTGCTCTTCGGCATTTTATAGCACGTTGAGGACTTCTGAGTATTATAATGTCGGATAATGCAAAATCCTACAAACGAACGGCTCTTAAACTTGCAACCTTGGGAAAATTTATATGTTCCAAGAATCTTCAAGATTTTATGAATCAGAGAGGGATTAAGTGGAGATTCATCGCCGAAAGAGCACCATGGTGGGGCGGCTTCTGGGAGCGCCTAATCAGGAGCGTGAAAAACGTTCTAAAGGTTTTTATTGGACGAGCTACATTAAATGGAGAACAGTTAAGAACGCTTTTAACTGAAATCGAAGCGGTGGTAAACCCAAGGCCCCTAACATATCTTAGTGACGATCATCGGGATATTCAACCTCTGACGCCTAACCATTTTTTGCTTGGAGTTCAGACAGAGACAGCACTGACTTCTAATGAAACAGGAAGCAATGCTAGCAGATCTCATTACTGAAGCTTTGGAATATCAGACAACAAGTTTTAAATCGGTTCTGGAACAGATGGAAAAATGAGTATATCCAACTCCTCCGTAGTGCACATCATACGAAACAAGTAAAACCCAGTGGTCTTAAGGTTGGTGATGTAGTTATCGTTCGGGACGACTCTCTACCAAGGCTGCTTTGGAAATTGGCACGAATAAAGGAAGTTTATCTGGGAAGGGACAATCAAATAAGGTCATGCGAGCTACAGTTATCAAATGGCGTTATACGGAGACCTATCCAACGCCTTTATGCATTGGAAATACCTGTAACGGATCAAGCCCGGCCGGAGGATGCAAAAAATATGACAACGTTGCAGTGAGTCAGAGATTCTGCTGATGATCGCTGAGAAGTGAGTCATCGATTCGCTTTCTTCCCAACGAGATCAAATCAACCGAACCACGTTTTGATAATTAAATTAATGTAGTACTGTATATAGATGTAAATATATAGACTAATCGGTTACTTGAATTGTGCTTCAATTACATCCCTAAGAACGAAATTATTACATACGTAAAGAGCAAGACTTAATTTTGTATCATTTAGCGTAAAAGCAGCATTTCACTATCGATGTATACCATGAATAAAATGAATTGCTAGGCTAACCCAGTCTTTCCTTTGCAGCTAAACCCGTCTCTTCCAGCGGGACAATGTCGGCGAACTTTGAGTATGCCGCAGAGAGGGTAGGGTTTTTGTAATCCGCGGATGCTGGACGTGACGTGCCAGATAAGGATTAGCAAATTGCTTCGCTGGTTGCTCAGCTCGACAATATAACGTTAAAACTAGACCTGTTTGTAACGCTATTACAAACGTAAGAAACACTTGCAAAAACGAAAAAAATTAATTGCTAGCTGCAAAAAATGCAGAACTAACTAAATTTATATTGAAAAATATGGCTAAGACTTACGGTAAATCTCAAAAAGATATCCTCGAGATGAAAAAACAAAAGGTGAGGTCAATTGAAGTTAATTTTATGATCGTACATGTAATTGCCTGTACAGAACAAAGAATCAGTTCAGTTGCTTACAACATGTCACCGTGTGTATATTAAATACGAAATCAGTGAAATAAAGTGAATTCACAAAAAATAAATCTTGCGTATTATTTCATCGCTGAAAAATCCGAATAGGTTATGGGCCCAGACCCATGCGAGTGATAAGCTAAGAGCAGATATGATAGTGAAGAAGTGATTCAAAAGTTCAATAGAAAAACGTGCTTCCCCCTTAGTGTTCATAACCTAAAATGGAGTTAGGAAAAACTATGAATCTCGATAAATTCGATGGTACAAATTTCAAGCAATGGAAACTCTAACTAAAATGTGCACTGCGTGCCAAAGGCTTAAATATTTATACCCAAAAACCAGAAACTAATGCAACTCAATGGAATAAAGATGATGGCATGGCAATGTTCATAATAACATCGACAATGGATCTGAAACAAATAATAATCATCGAAAATTGTGAGACTGCGCTTGAGGTGATAATCAAAAAATTCTCCAAATAAATGTTCCTCCAACTTTTCCAGAAAAACGCAAATATTGTTAATTTAATGCTAAACAAATATATATTTCGGAGGTAAGAGTTCCTCCTTCTTCAGCGTTTTTTGTTATGGTCTAATTCCAAATAGTATCCGCTTTTTATATCCCTTACACTAATTACATTTTACGTATTTTTGTCTTTGAGACCTATCAATTAACCTATATCCTTAATTACATTTTATTATCCCTGCTTAAGAGGTATCATTTATTGCTACTCCCTCATTTGTTGCATTTCCCTCATTGAGTTTTTGTTTTAATTACTGCTATTATTATTCGTTATCCTTGAGTAACCGTTGCCCACATCTTCAATGAGCCGTGCGTTTTCCGGTTGTCGAATAATCCAAAGGCTCTCATATACGTCCAATTTCCGATTGTTGCTCAATTGATTGCGTGATTAGTTTCTACAATATGCTTGGCGACGGCGGACTGAGCTGTACCACCAGATGCTTTCCTTTAAATTGAAATCGACGAGACATTAAAGAAAATGAATAAAAATATCACTTTCACAATAGAAGTGGAGAACAACAACGAAATACCTTTTCTAGACATTAAAATAATAAGAAGTAATAATGTTTTAGAGTTTGATATTTTCAGGAAACCCACGAATACACAGAGGACGATACCAGCCACATCACACCACTCGTGCCAAACAAAGATGGCAACGTTCAACAATTGGATATACCGAATGCTGACGACTCTGTAACGAAATAGCGATATGAGCGAGAGAAGACGTTTATTTTGAGTACAGCCGAGATGAATGGATACAAGGAAAGCAAAATCTTGTCGATAAAAAGGAAAATGGAAACAAGACTAAAAGCGGCATCGCTAACCACTCTGCATGAACAAAACCGGAACCTAGAACAAAATCAAAGAGCAGCAATAACGTATTCAAAGATCTTTGGGAAGATCGGGAAAATCCTGAAGAAAGTCGACATAACAGCGATACCCACGAGCCGGAAATTCAAAATAGGATCCAGACTAGGCACACCGAAGGATAGGAAGCAAAAGGATGAAAAATGTGGCATACATAAAATTACCTGCCAGCTATGCCAGTTATCGTACATCGGACAAACTAAGCGATCAGTCAAAACAAGGTTCAGCGAATATATCAAGGAAGCAGAGAAACTAAAGTCAAGGAAAGCATTTGGCGATACAGCTAAGTCTGCCGTCACCAAGCATATTGTAGAAACTAATCACGCAATCAATTGGGATGATCTAGAAGTAATACAAGACGTGAGCAACAATCGGAAATTGGACGTATATGAGAGCCTTTGGATTATTCGACAACCGGAAAACGCACGGCTCAATGAAGATGTGGGCAACGGTTACTCAAGGATACTAGATCTAATTAAATCTAAATAATATTTAAAATATAATAAACGAATTATAATAGCAGGAATAAAAACAAAAGCTCAATGAGGGAAAAGCAACAAATGAGGGAGTAGCAATAAATGATACCTCTTAAGCAGGGATAATAAAATGTAATTAAGGATATAGGTTAATTGATAGGTCTCAAAGATAAAAATAGGTAAAATGTAATTAATGTAAGGGATATAAAAAGTGGATACTATTTGGAATTAAACCATAACAAAAAACGCTGAAGAAGGAGGAACTCTTACCTCCGAAATATATATTTGTTTAACATTAAATTAACAATATTTGCGTTTTTCTGGAAAAGTTGGAGGAACATTTATTTGGAGAATTTTTTAAATGGCGCAAAAAACCGAGATAACGAAGAGTGTGATAATTAAACTCAAAACCATTTATGAACAAAATAAACTAAAATGATGATTCATTAACGATTTTACGAGTATAAAATTTCATCCACCGATAGCATTGCTGATCATACTGCAAAAATTGAAAGCCTCGCAAAGCACTTGAAAGGGAATGGAGAGGCTATAAGTGACAATGCAATTATGACTAAGACTTTAAGTACACTGCCTCCGAAGTACAGATCTGTCCTTCAAGCTTGGATGTTACTCGATCCCAGCAAGCAAACAATAATCAACTTAAGCCCGTTTATTGGATGAGGAAGCCAGCTTGAATGTAGAAGAAGAAAACGAAACAGCATTATTAGTGGAAAAAGAAGCCACGAAGAAGAAAAATTCTCAATATCCAAAAACAAAAAACGAATTCATTTCATTTTGTTTGCTATAACTATGGAAAACATGGTCACTTGGCAAAAGATTGCCGTGCTCCCAAACTGAAACATGGAGAGAAAAATATGATGGCATTTAATGTAATTAAAAGTGGATAGGAAGGCAGTGATGAGGGTAACAGATGGATTTTATACAGCGGTGCTTCAGCTTACATATATAAACGGGAAAATTTTGCTAATCTATATGAATATACAGGATCCCCTCTGAAACTTGGAAACCAAGAAGCCATAGAAATGGCTGGGCAAGGGAATATTTTGACTAGTATGTTAAATGTGTTAGTGGACAGTGGGAGACCAGTATGCTAAAAAATGTGCTCTATGTACCAAAAATGAAAAGAAGACAAGGTTATAATATTATTAAGAAACAAACCTGTGCCCTGATTTATAAATATAATAAAATAATGATGTGTGCTTGTATGCAAGAAAATAACTTATTTGAATTTAAAGTGAAAACGATCCAAAATCCAGCATATAATGTAGTGCAAAAAGTGGACCTTAGAACATGGCATGAACGCTTGGAATATTTGAATGCGAAGGAGATTGAAAAAATGTGTAAAAATAATGTTATTACAGGTGAGGACTTATCAAACAGTGAAAAGTTTGAGGGTATTTCTCATGAGCTCACTGCACCTTACACGCCCGAGCAAAATGGACGCACTGAAAGAGAAATCAGGGCAGTTGTGGAAAGTGCTCGATCCATGCCTTATGCTCGTAATATATCACGCAATCTATGGGCCAAAGTGATCAGTGCTGTTTACTTACTAAATCGTGCATCTTCAAGCCAGATGCTAAATATCACACTTATGGAGCTATGGAGTGGAGTGAAGCCTAGTTTACATCATGGATGCGAAGGACATGTCCATGTGCCAGATTAGCTGAGAAGGAAGCTCGCTTGTAAAAGTCGCTAGATGATGTTAGTTGGTTACGATAATACAAACTATAGGATGTATGATCTAATTACGAATAAAATAACAGTATCAAGAAATGTTATTTTCAATGAACAGAAATGCCCCAATTTAAGAAGAAACAAAGCGCAGTTTTTTATGGATGATATCAACAATGAAAATCAGAAGTTGGAGAAACAGATGGACTATAATATGGAGATGAGTACGAGTGAGCTGAATGGAGATAGTGATGATGTTACGTATACTGACGTTGATGAAAAAGATGAAACCTACAAACCTCCGCGCGGAATTGATCTCGCTATCATAGAAAGATCCAGTATTATTTTAAGAACATGAAGAGGACGAGTTTTTGAAGCAAATTTAGCAAAACTAAATGTTCCTACGAATTATTCCGAAGCGATGAAAAATAAGGAATTGGAAGCTCGTCACACTAACAATACCTGTACTTTTATTGATGAGAGAAATCAAAGAGCTATTACTTCGAAATGGTTTTTTTCTATTGAAACAAATCAAGAAGGTCAAGTGAAAAGATATAAAGCTCGACTTTGTGCCCGTAGATTCACACAAATTGAAGGAATAGATTACAATGAAATAATTTCACGGATACTGTTATCTCTCTCTATCTGCTGAATGTAACTGGAAAATAAGGCAGTTGGATGTTAAAGCAGCCTTTCTGTACTGGAAAGTTTGAAGAAGAAATCTTGATGGAAATTCCAGATGAAGTAAAACGCACCTGAAAATAAAATATGTAAGTTGAACAAATCTTTATACGGGCTAAAACAAGCTGTTCGTTGCTGGAACAAGAAATTTACCAATTTTTCATTAGAGTTTGGGTTTGTTCAATCACATAGCTAGGTAATTTTCATGACATGAAAGTTTGGCTGATTTTATATGTAGACGATGCTTTGATTATGTCTGCTTCAAATATCAAAGAGTTGATTTTAAATCAGCTTGTTGGTATAGAAATTTATAAAACCGAGAGCTCACTCCTGTAATACGCCTATTGATGCAAATGTTCAAATAATTCATCATCTTAAGTCCGTCTGTTTTCTCCAGGCCAAGTTTGCCTTTTGTGTCAGCAATATTCTTTGACCCTTAGTAGGTTACCTCCTTCTCAACTTCGGTCGATATTTCTTTGACCCTCGAAACTCATGGATGCGAAATTTTTTTGTGGTGGGTTCTTGTGCTGGAGAAAAGAACTCGCCACACGACACCGCAACGCTAGCATGCTGGCGCATTCACGCGTCCCCAGACAAGGCCAATCTCGGCGGATCTCAACATCTTCTTTCGCCGAGGCAGCAGACCATTGCTGCAGTCCTTAACACTACAAATGTTGTCTTTAGGGGCCTGTATGGCCTTTTGGTTGAAGAGATTAAGGGAAACTTACAGTCTCAGGGCTTCAACCCAATTGAAGTTTACTATACCTCAAAATGAGGGAAGGTTTTTCTAGGGTAATCAAGGTTCTCCTCCTAAAACGTGAGACAAGTATTTAAAACTTTAAATCTATTTGCCACCTTATTTGTATCATGGAGGCACTGTGTTCTTGTACGGAGCAGGGTATGTGCCACAATTGCCAACAATTTGGATATTCTGTAATAAACATAAGCAGTCGAGCAGCCCCGTGGTGATCAAGAGTGGCTGCTCCTGAAGAGATAAGGTGGTCACCCCTTTAAAACTGCTTAGTTTGTTGTTTTACCAGTGTAAAGTAAACTACATCCGTCAAGTTTCAATCCTTTAGGCAGAAAAGAGTGCTTCGCTTCAGCCATTTTAACATCTTTAGGTTTGACATTTCCCTTCTAATGCAACGACCTTCTTCGGAAAAGTAACGGTTGCTTTTTGTATAATGTTTGCCTTTGTCTCAAGCCTCCGTGTCCGCTAACTTTAACGAGGCAAAAAAAAATGTTAAATTACTGTAGAGTAGCTTAATTGACACATAATAGGACATTTCTAAAGATAATAAAAATTTATCGGTACGTCTCGTAGATTAGAGTACGCGTGATAAATATTTTGTAGTGTAGCTTCGTGGATCGACAAGAACCCACCTCATATGATCCCGCAAATGCCAGTCGTTAAGCACGCGTACGCTTGCTGAAACTTGTGTCAGACAATGGGTACCCGTGTTCTACACGGATTTTTGGAAAAATATTTCATTACAAAATTACATCAATATGTTCAAAACCATATGCCACACACCTACTTTTATATCCATAGTTCATAGCCACATGTCCAAAATGCAGACATCGACAACACTGGGTCAAGTTTTCTCGCTTGAGTTTCTCCCAAGTAATTTTATGATTCAAAATGAATTATACTTTTAAAATTTTCGAAATATCGAGGACGTAAAACAACTCGAAACATGATCAATGTAACCCCATTACTACGAGACCAGGCAGTAGAAAGATTTGAAACATAAAAATTTCCAATATCAGGAGCTTACATAATTATATGATTCTTTTTTCTACTGGGAAAAGTGCTCTAAGGTCTTTAATTATTAAAGTAGTTAATAAAGTAAAAGTAAAAAGTAAAGTAGGCCTACGCCTTTCAGGAGGGGTAAAAGAGCAACCTCCAAGTTTTTTTTCTTTCACTAGATTTATAAGCGCATCATGTTGGTTAGTATTATTAATTAAAACTTTATGGAAAGGGTTTGAAAATGAATTCACTCGATATTTTGTTTCTGGGAATGTTTTAAACAAGTTGGGTAAACAGACCTACGCTCATGTTAGAAGGGTTTTGTATTCAATTTACAAAATACAGTCACCAGATCGAATAAAATCAAGAAGCATGTCAATGACGATTTTATTGGAGAAACTATGAAATTCGAAGATCATACTATTATTAAAAAAGTTGAACGAATTTTGACTTCTGAGGTTTTTGTGATTGATATACTCATAAATATCTCCCTGGATAATTATTTCAGATGTCCATTCATGAGGGAGGAAACACATTTTTCATGTATTTCCCCCCTGGTCCACCACTGAAGCAAAAATTGACAGTTTAAGAACTGTTTTGAAAAGCTCCCATGAAAACTTTCGTTTCATACTCATATCGGCTACGTTTGATGATTTTTTTTTTCAGGGGCCACTCTCCTGTACTGTTATCATCGATTAAAGGCCAATTTTTTCGAATCCCACCTCCCACCTCCTCGACTTGTTTCACCTATGAGTATTAATTGTAGGTACTCATCTTCAGTCATTCATTAAATTGAATCAAGTGTTCAAAGCATGCACCTTAAACGTTGAAATTGGGAAAAAATAACTCAAAATTATTCAATCTTCGCATTTAAAACAGCCACCATTTTGTTTTACGATTACTGATACCACTAGCTGAACCGATTCTCAAAGATATTCATGACACCTATCATTCCTGAAATTTTCATGCAAATCCTAGCAAAACTGTAGTGTTTGAGTTTGTAAAAAGCTCATATTGTTCCATAGCCATATGTTGCCATAGTAATAAATGCAGCGCATATTGTTCCATAGTAATACAGGAAAATTCAAACCGCTATAACTTCGATAAACACGATTCAATCTTTATGAAACTTTCAGGACAAATTAAAATAGTCATCCGTGTACTGAATTTCATTGAATTTAAGGGTACCATTAAGATTTTATTCAAGAAAAAATAAAATCGATAAATAATACTATTACTAACAAAGTTGAGTGAATTGCGACTTCTCATGTATTTGTTGTTGTTGTACTCATCAAGGCCTACATTTCTGATTTTTTTCAGATTTTTCGGATCACAGGTGTCCAATCGCGAGGGGGGACACAAATTTTTCGTATATTTTCCCTCCCTGTGCGCCCCTCAAAGCAAACTTTGCCAAATTAAGACCTGTTTTGAAAAGTTCTCATCGAGACCTTTCATTTGATACCCATATCGGCTACCTTCAATCAAATTTTTTTTCGGGGGGTTACTCCCCTATATGGGGAGGCCCCCCTTAAATACCTTATAAATTTTTTTGTAGTTGAACTATAAAGAGAGCCCTACTTCACACCTACATACAAAATTTGATGTTTCTAGCTTAAGTAGTTTCCGAGAAAAACAGCTGTGACACACGGACGGACGGACAGACAGACGGATAGACAGGACGCGATTTTAGTAGGGTCTTGTAAGATTATTTTATAAAACCTAAAAAAGACTGTAAATTTATTGCAGATATATTATTTATAAAAATTGGAGGTAACCCCGATGGTTTGGTTAGCGTAGACCTAGTTTGCTCAGAGTGATTATCAGCTAATGGTGAAAATCTATTCACATTACTTGGACTTAGCTTACTCGAATTTACTGGGTATTTTAAATTAATATTTCTTTTTGTAATTAATTTTCCCCTAGCTAATTTAAAACTGATCGAGTTCTGGTCTACAAGTGGGGTTCGAAAATAAACGAGACTTTTCCATAAACATTTATTTGGTGGCGCCATCTGTGAATGTGAAATGCGTTGGAAAGTTAAATCCCTTCTTTACTTCCAGTGAAAGTTTGGTGACATTCTGTTCAGAGGAAGCGAAGTTATTGCATCTAAAGTGACAATAAGTTTGTGTCATCGGTACAAAAATGTGTTTCAAACAAAGAGCTAATATCAAATTTTGTTTTAAAATCGGTAAAACGTTTACCGGAACATTTGAATTGATGTAAAAAGTTTATGGCGATGATTGTCTAGCTCGTGCCACAGTTCATGAGTGGTTTCCCCGTTTCAGAGATGGTTGTGAGGACATAAATGATGATGAACATGCGGGCCGCCCAAAATCAGTGATCACCGAAAACTCCATGGAAATTGTGCGTGAATTTATCAGAAATGAGCAGAAATCATCGTTGAAATTTATGGAATCAAAGTTGAATATCTCCAAAACATCGATTTATCGCATTTCAACCAGTCAATTGGGCTTAAAAAAGGTCTGTGCACGTTTTGTTCCGCACAAGACAAGGTGTGCTCCAAAATAAACGAGACTTTTGTCATAACATTTTTTTTTTTGATTTTTTGTCTAGAAATCGCATTTTGACCATCAACTACTCACCGTATTTGCCTGATATGGGTCCCTTTGACTTCTACCTATTCAGAAAATTGCATTTGGCCATGAAAGGAAAACGCTTTGCGTCCGTAGAGAGCACCTCAAAGGATTGCGCCGACATCCTGAAGGACATTCCGGTCAATGACCTGAAACACTCTTTCGAAAAGCTTTTGGATCGCGCAAAATAGTGTATCAAGGCGGGAGAAGACTATTTTGAATAGATAAACTCGAACTTATCAGAACGAAGCTCCTATCGTTTCTATTTTAGCTCAGTCTCGTTTATTTTGGAAATCGCCTTAAATAGAAGAAGATGTGCCAGTACCATCGGCAACTTCCATTGTTATTCCTCTATTTTCGTCAGTTTGATTAATTTTTTTTAGCTAAAGCCACTTTAACCGACTTAAGTTCACTCTCCTCTAAAAAGGATATATTCAGAACTTTTTTATTTGAATTTTATGGTCTTGTTTTAATCTTCCCGGCACCAGATAGAATATTGAAAATATTTATAAGGTCATTCAATAAGTCCGTAGGATAAGTAAGAAATAACAAAATTTTTGGCAAAAATTGATTTTATTATTCAACATAGTTGCCTTCCAGGGCGATACAATGAGTATAGCGATTTTCCAAATTTTCGATACCACTTTTATAGTACGATTTCTCTTTCTCATCAAAATAGGCCTCAGTTTCAGGGATTGCTTCATAATTGCACTTAAATTTCTTTCCAGCAAGCATTCTCTTGAGATCTGAAAACAGGATTGAGTCACTGGGGGCTAAATCTGGAGAATAAGGTGGGTGCTTAAGCAATTTGAAGCCCAATTCATTCAATTTCGCCATCGTTTTCTTCGATTTGTGACACGGTGCATTGTTTTGGTGAAACAACACTTTTTTTCTTTTGCAAATGCGGCCTTCAATCGAACCAAAAGTGCACAGTAATAGCCGCTGTTGATAGTGGTTCCTTTTTGTAGATAGTCAATGAATATTATTCCGTTCGCATCCCAAAATACAGACGCCATCACCTTACTGGCCGACTGTTGCGTCTTTGCACGTTTTGGATTCAGTTCGTCGACTGCTGTGCACTCAGCTGACTGGCTTTTGGATTCTGGTGTATAATAGTGAAGCCATGTTTCATCCATTGTCACATATCGATAATAGAATTCGATTTTCTTGTGGTTTAACAACACCAAACTTTCCTCTGAAGCATCAATGGGTTGTTGTTTTTGGTCGACTGTTAGCTCAGTTGCCACTCACTTTGCAAAGAGCTTTTGCATGCCCAAATGTTCGTGTAAAATGGTAAAAACACTACCACTTTACAATGTCAGCTAGCTCGTGCACTTTCAATTTGCAATCGTTCATAACCAATTTGTGGATTTTTTTAAGTTTTCTGGAATAAAAACCTCATTTGGGCATCCACTGCGCTCTGCATCACTTGTGCTGGTACGACCACGTTTAAATTCAGCAATCTACGTCTCTACCATTTGTCTCGATGGAGCAGAGTCCGGATAATGTTTATCAAGCCATTGTTTGGTTTGGACTTTATTTTTTTTTATAAAAAAGTAATGGTTGATCAAAACTTAAAATCACTTTTTTCCATTTTTTATCTTTCTTTAACAAAAATTGCTTCGCACAAAATGCTTTAATTCACGAATCAATATTCCATTTGCTGTCAAATTTATATACGTATCGTTTGAAAATTAGTACTAAAAATCCCCGTTGGCAGCACCAGCCGGAAAGGTAAATTTCTCGTATGTAGCATAAAGCTTCGAAAAAAAATTTGGCTTGCCTACTACTCAACTTCTATCTGCAATTTTCGTAGTACCACATGGGTATTTATTAACATAAAAAAAAATCTGGCCACGTTCGTTCTTAGAGACCTTTTATCGGGGCGCAAATATTTTGCTAATTAAATTGAGTTGCATACGTATGGATTACATATTGAAAATCGGCGGATCATAAATTGTTGTAAACATATAAATACCGGTTTCGCCCTTCTCGCATTTGCTGTTTACACAGTTCACAGTGGTAACCACACAAAGGCTTAAATAGCTCGAATAGTTAATTTCAAAAGATTTCCATGAAAGTTTAATCAGCACTTGCGTTGCCATTAATATATACATTTTCAATTTTTTTCTGAACTATGAGGGCCGTCATTTCAATTTTTATTGAAATCGGCTGCTAAAAATATTAAGCTGTAAATTTTCGACTTTTTCATTTGTCATTCGATTTGCATAATTAAATTAAATTAACTTGCGTTAATAACTTATAATTTCAAGTTTCAACAGAATCTGTTGAGAATCTTGGCTGCTACAGAAATAAAAAAAATTGTATGCCACCCCCCTTAAAATACCTTAAAATATTTTCTTGCACTGCAAATTTCAAGAGGCACCACTTTTGACCTACGTAGAAAATTTCCTCATTCTAGCTCATGTGGTTTGCGAGAAAACTTGTTTTGACGCACGAACAAACGGACGGAAAGACAGACAAGTCGCGATTTTATAATTTTTTTAGGGGATTGTTAAAAAGATTTTACAATATCTTAAAAATGGTCTGGTTTATAAATTCTATAAAGTAAAGTCATTTAAAACGTTATCATGAAAAATATTCATTATTTCAGTTGGCACTAAAATAGCGAATTGCGCTTGCCTTCTGACCTTTGGGGGCCGCCATTTTGAATGCATGCATTTTATTTTGGATTATTTTAAATCTTTGTATGCTAGGAACTCATCAATCAATGTACTATCTCGTTCAAATAGAAGTTTCACTCTAGACAGGGCAAAATAATTCAATTTTTAAAGAAAACGGCAGCTAAAAATATTAGGCTTTAAATTTTCGACTTTTTTATTTTTCATTCAATTTTAATAATTTCCTGCATAATACAAGAACATAGTACAGAGATCCATAATCTCAAGTTTCATCAAAATCTGCCGGAAAATGTGACCGCTAGAGGGCCACAAAAACCTGAAAAAAACGCATATTTAAACGGCCGCCATTTTGAAATTTGCTCATGCATGATCACCAAAATATCAAAGACTGTAGGCCTAAATAATGTCTATCTTGAAACCGAATTTCGTATATGTCGGATTAAAATTGCGACTTTAAAAAGCCTTTGAAATTTTGCCCTTTAACCGGCCGCCATTTTGTTTTTTGCAACCTGACCTCCAATTTTTTCACGTAATTCTTTAGATACTTATAATTTCTATCAAGTTATCAAATTTTATAAAAATCTGTTGAAAGCTTTGACCACTATTACAACAACAAAATTTTGCACGTTTTTCGACCTTTGAGCGGCCGCCATTTTGTTTCTGCCGTACCGACTTTGGATTTTTTATTGTGAGATTCATCACATACAGCAATGAACCTTTGTACCAAATTTCATCCAAATCGGAGCTATACTTTGGTCAGAACAGAAATCACGATTTTTCGTCTAAAATGGCCGCCATTTTGTTTTTGCCCGGCCGATATAGCTGGTTCACGAACTTAACCGAGATAATTACTCAATACACCTTTCCTGAAAATTTGGTGAAAATCGAAGCAAAATTGCGACCTCTATCGTGGTCACAAATTTCGTTATATCCCATATATATATATATATATATATATATATATATATATATATATATATATATATATATATATATGATGCTCTCCGCAATAGGTAAATTTCTCTCGAGAAATTTACCTAATAAAAAATCATATGGAAAAATTTTAGTAACGTCGTCTATGATTCATCCTACGGACTTATTGAATGGACTGTTTTTGGCGTTCCTTCTTTTATCTTGAACGTTCCATCTCTTTTCTTTTCCTTGAATTTTTCTTCTCTCTTCTTAAAATTCACCGCCAAATTCCATATTCCAATAGGAAGGGCTCTTTTCTAAGGTGATTCTAGGTCATTCTTCTTGAATCTTCGTATTGCACTTTCCAAAGGCAAAGTCTCCCTTCTTGGAAGCTCCTTTGCGGTTTGCAATTTCTGTTTTCAATAATCGTTGAAAAACCAAAGCAAAAATCAAGCAATAATTAAACAGAAATGTTGAATTATTAAATTCAAAAGTTGAAAAAATTTGACTTTAAAACAAAACACGTCTATTCGCTACGGCAGTTGCAAAGTTAATCGTTTTATTAAAAGTCCCGGGACTTATTCAGCCCATGTATTGTAATTTTTGGCCCGAGAATCCTAATTGGTTTGTATACTTCCTATTTAACTGGAAGTACTTCAATTTCTACTCAGTACATCTTAAACAACTCAGCTGCCATAAGCTTTCATTAATTTTCACGCTGAATAGTGTTGATTCGACATTGAACGCAATTAGACCGTTGCATCAAATCAATTACAACATACTTTGGCCGCTCCTGTGACAGTTTCTAATAATTCATTTCAATTACAAGCAATTTTTAATAGTTTTCTCATTGTAGCTATGCAAGTATGGGCAGTGGTTGCGTGCATATTAGCTTCCACCATTCCACCAGCGAAACGCTTTGTCATGACGAGAAACCCAGCCAACTCTCATTAGACGCGCAACGACGATGATTCAAATGCAATAACACCTTTAATGACCGAGAACAATTTCACCAGATACGGCCAGTGCCCGAGTGGCGCCAACTATACGTTAGCCCTCGTTGCGAGCGCTCTTCCGATTCCGCACGGTCCACTGATCGCGACTTGTTAACTGTTACCGTTTCAGTTTGATGAGCACAAAACGGATCAAGCGCAGTACTCACTGTGCCTACTTGTACTTCATCTATTTTGTTCGCATTAACTACGACGGAAGCGCAGGTGAAGTTGACAATCGTACAGGGTAGAACGAAACATTGTTTTGTTAGCACCTCATACGCTCTGTACTGCACGGCACCATTGCACTTCCTTAGTGGCGCCCAATCCACTTCCGTCACGAGTTGGCGCCACTTTATTGCAACGGCCGTACTACGCCAAGACAAGCTGCGCTGTTTGATCAACGCGGCGCACTCATTTCGCGTCTACCAGCTAATTTGCATATGATTATTGGAATCGCGGCTGCAAATTGTACTCGGTATCATTGGCGTTAATCGTTGATCGCAGCGCCAGAGCTCATAAAGCCAAAGCGGTTCTGTTGCTGATCACAGGTACTTTCAGTTTTGCGTCTCGTCCCGATCGGTGGCGCTAGAACGACGTGTAAAATTTATTTCAAACACCGCAAAACGATCGTCGCACCGCGCACTTGCCGCTACTCCATAAACGCGATTATTATACCGTGGGGAATGTCATTCATGGCTGGTCATTTATTACTCGTTGGCGCCTCGTCAATTATGCATAATGGCATAAACAGCAGAAACGATAAAAAACACGACAGAAACAGAACCGCGATCACCTCGACGTTATGAAATGTTTATTTTCAGCGAAGAAATGCACAATAAGTTGAGCTTTTGTGCAAATTTTGCATGTTTTTGTTGAGGTGAGCGCTCTCAACCATTAATGGTGCTATATACACCGAAGATTTCAACTGAGGGAAGTGAAAACTAAGATCTAGCCTTGACAATGGAGGAGATTCTAATCGGTGGCGCATTCATGTTTGAATTATGATCAGATAATATCACTGGGACGTACACCTTCAAAAAATTATATGTTAATTAATACTTAATAAGGTAAGTGCAAACATTTTTGAGTCTTGGATTGCTACCAGCAGCTGATGAATTGTTTTGAAAATAATTTCATTTTGGCATTTTTTATGGCAATAATATATAAACTTTAAAGCACCAACATTTTTGGCTTTATCGTGTAAATATGTAATATTATTCCTTGTGGTAATACTGTATGACTTTCTAGTTAATAATTATTTTTACTTTGGCGAGGCACTCAAGTAACTTCAACTGAGACAAGACTCCCGGTGCTTTGGGGGGATGTAGTGTAGTATAGCTCTCTTCCTGCCAACAGTGTCCGAAAGTTTCTGGGTACATTAACCAAATCCTCCAATTTCTAAGTTCGAGTGGCAATACACTGTCTTCGTCGACAGATTTGGGTCTGCTTTCCTTGGTTTTCGCCCTGATCTGTGCCCTTTAGCTCTTCCAATTAATAGTAGCCCTTTAGCTCTTCCAATTAATAGTAGTGCGTGTGGCATCTTGTACGCACGTCTCTTAAGTCGCTCTCGTTATTCTTTTGAAATTTAATCAAGTTAAGTCCAAAAAATTGAAGCAAAGTTAAGATTCGTGTATTGGAAACTATTTGTTTTTGAAATCGGTTTCTTACAAAGTGCAATTGGTTTAATTAAAATTGTTAAACTTAAAATTTATATCCACGGATAAGATAACCTCAAAATGTCGGACGTGAAGTGCTTTGTGTGTTCAAGGAAAGGGCCTATCGCCAATCTTGCTGATGCCGTCCAATGTGATCAATGTGATAAATATTATCATCCATCGTGTTATTCTCGGGTTAAAAAAGCACAAGTTGGTTTACTTAAATGTTGTGTTGAGAAACAGGCATCGCAGCCTCTTGATAAAGGTTCTTTCATGAAAGAATTGCAAGCTTTGCGTAATGATATCAAAGGAAATCATAATGACTTAGTTAAACGTATTGACTCTTTAGAAGCGAAAAATGAAAAACGGCTAAATGAAATCAAGTCTAAAGTTAATAATCGTAGTTCTGAAATAATCGAGCTCACCAAAAATGTTTCATCAATACATAAAAAATTTGACAAGTGGAAAACCGATACCGAAGATTTCATTCTCGCTGAAGTTTCCGACCGAAGCCGGCGCGACTCTTATGTTGTTATTTACAATTTGCAAGAGCAAAAATCAACCGATGACGACATACTACAACTCTTATTAAATTTTCCTAGTGCACCATTCAAAGCTGTTGATGTGCGTGCATTCAGACTCGGTGAGCCAAAAAGTGCTGTAACTCGTCCACTGAAAGTCATGTTCATGAATAAAAATTTTGCACATTGGCTACTTGTTCATTCTAAAAAGGGCGCAGATTCAAATGTAAAGTGTGTTCCGGATAGAACTGAATTGCAACGTAGTCAGTATTCTAAATTAGTCAATGAATTGAATAGAAGAAAAGCAAATGGAGAAGAAAATTTGCAAATTAAATTTATTAATGGCACTGTCATGATTAAGGAAAAGAAGGGTTATCTTCAAAAAAACCACAAAGAAGTTCTAACTCAAATCAGACAGCAGAAATAACTATTTATTATCACAATGTGAGAAGTCTTAAAAGTGGACAAAAACTTGTCGAATTTAAACAAAATATACATACCAATATTATTCATTATGATGTTATCGCTTTAACAGAGACATGGTTAGATGACCAAGTATATGACGCTGAATTAGTTATACCTGGCTAAAAAACTTTCAGATCGGACAGAGATTTCCAACAAACAAATAAATGCCGTGGTGGTGGTTTGCTGATTTATGTTAAAAACTGTTACAAGTGCAATGTGATAAATGAGCAAAAGCGGGGTGTTGAATTTATATCACTTTTAATTAACTTCCACGGACAAAAAACTCTCTTTACTCTAACATATGCTCCACCTTTTGAATACAAATATAGGTTGGAGTATCTGGAAAATTTAAAAAAATATTCAAATGCAATGGATAATATGATGCAAGAGTTAAATGACTTTAATTCTATTCTTTGCGGTGATTACAATCTACCAGGATATAGCTGGGATTTCGTAAACGAAGTAACATTAGTTCATGGTTTTCATCCTAACTGGCACATTCGAGCGGCTGTTGAAATTTTTGTAAACCTTGCTAACCGATGTCAATGTAAGCAAATAATTAATGAATTTAATAAAGCAGGAAACTGTTTAGATTTACTCTTTACTGATTTTTTAGATGCTAGTTATCAGAAATCTGATGATTCTTTAATTACTGTATTAGATGAAGCGCATCCTTTTCCTATAGTTGCAACTGTGCGTTTTGGTAAAATGAAAACTATTACCTTTAAAGAAGAAGTATATGACTTTAACAAAATGAATATTAACAATATAAATTACAAATTAGCACTTATTGATTGGGATTTTGAATTTTCTAATAATTTATCCATTGATGAAATGACATCCATCTTCTATCGAAAAATGTACACTTTAATTGTTAACGAAATCCCTAAAAAAGTTGTTCAATCTTCTTCATATCCTCCCTGGTTTGATTCTGAGCTGAAACGTGCAGTTACTTTAAAGAAAATGTCGCATTGCAGATTCAAAGAATCACCTTCCGAAATTACTTATAGTGATTTCAGCCATCAAAGAGCTCTATGTAAAAGACTGACACAAACTAAGCACTGTATTTATATGGAGAAAATTGAACAAGATATTAAAAAGAATCCTCAAAAATTCTGGGCTTTTGTTGATGTAAATAATTCCAAAAATAGAAGCATCCCTGATTCTGTTTATTTGAATGATCTAAAATCATACAGTGGTGATGTCACGGTGAATCTCTTTGCTGACCATTTTAAACAAACCTATACTTCTTCAACTAACTTAACTGATAATGTTCAGAGTTTCCAGCGTATTGATGGAAATTATTTCAATCTTATGCCCTTATACACTTTTCAAATATCTGAAATAGAAATAAAAAAATCGATCTTGGATTTAAGTAATAAATTAAGCATGGGTCCAGATAAAATTCCAGTAAAATTTGTAAAGACTTTCAGTGATCATTTGACAAAACCATTGTTTTTAATTTATCAAAAATCATATAGGTCCGGAATATTTCCATCTATTTGGAAAACATCATTTATTATTCCTGTACCTAAAAAAGGTGACAAGCAAAATGTTGCTAATTACAGGTCTATTGTTAAGAACTCAATTTTCGGGAAACTATTTGACTTGCTAACAGAGTCTCAGATTTCGAATTATTTACGAAAGGTAATTATTAATGGTCAGCATGGATTTACGCCAAAAAGATCAACTACTTCAAATTTAGCCATTTATACCAATTTTATTAATGATAGCTTAAAGTGTAAGATACAGGTTGATTCTATTTATACGGATATGAAAGCTGCATTTGACAAAGTAAGTCATAAAATTTTATTACAAAAATTAGAAAAAGTTGGAATTGTTGGAAATGCACTCAAATGGATTGAAGGTTTTTTAGCACACCGTAAATTAATTGTAACAATCAAAAACTTTAAGAGCTACGAGTTCGAAGCCACGTCTGGAGTTCCGCAAGGTTCTCATTGTGGACCGTTACCATTTATTTTTATGATTAATGATTTAATTAAAGTAGTGGAACATTCTCAGATATTACTGTTTGCGGATGATTTTAAAATCTTCAAGTCCATTTCTTGTTACGATGATTACTTGAAACTACAGAGTGATATAAACAAAGTTTATAGCTGGACCTGTCAAAATGGGTTTGAATTCAATACTGATAAATGCGCAATTATTTCTTTTTATAAAATTACATGTCTTAAATTTAACAATTACATTGATAATTGTATGCTGGAGAGAGTCGACTTGGTTAAGGATCTGGGGATTTATTTTGATAGCTCCTTATCTTTTGAATATCACGTTCATTATATCGTAAATAAAGCTAGCAAAAAATTAGGATATATTCAGAGATTCAGTAAAGAGTTTAAAGACTCGTCGATATTTTTAGAATTGTACAAAACACTAGTTAAGCCTTTATTAACATATGCATCAGAAATATGGTCACCTAATACTAACGTACTATCTAAAGAAATTGAACGCATACAGCATAGATTTTTAAGAGCGTACTCTTTTCGTACTGGTAATCCGATGTCATTTAATGAACATGACTATTCAAAAATTTTAAAAGTAACAAGACTACCTACTTTAGAATGTAGTCGTACTTATCAAGATTTGCTATTTTTATATAAAGTAATAAACTCAGGAGTCGACTCCCCAGATTTACTAAGAAAGGTAAATTGGCATGTTCCGCCTAGATGTTTACGGCCAACTAATGTAGTATTTTCTAAAGAATCGGAACCTATTAATACTTATCTAAATAGAAATGTTATTATAAGAGCATCTAATGTTGTTAATAGGAGACTTGGTAATATAGATTTAAATTTTGCTACTGTTAATGAAACTAAAAGAATTCTGAGAGGAAAAATTCTGTTCAATGATGAGCAAATATCTATTATTGAAGAATAACATCTAATTATTTAGCTTCTTACTAACTAAGAGGTAATTTTACGATAATTTAAGCGCCACAAATTGTATTTTTATTTTATAATGGGCTATGCCCGTATATTTGAATAAATAAATAAATAAATAAATACCTGTTTTGATACTCGATGTTGTTCTATAAAAATAACATGGCCAGCACATTTAGCTTTCACAAATTAATCATGGTTGAGACCCTCGGCTCATCAAGTATTTCATATAGTTTGCGAATGCGTCTTATTCGCCATTGATTTGTAATAATCGAGCCGTTATCCATTACAGCGGAGTTGGAGTCCTGTCGTTCGGGTTTTATTTTCACACCCTGACTTAAAAACTGCTGTTTACGACCCCATTTAAAATAAATTACGTAGAATAAACAGTGCAGTGTTCTACATCGTATACTAAAGTTTAGCCAAAGCAATTTGATAATTCAACGAAGTTTTGTATATAATGAATCCTCAAATGCACTCTAACGATCAGTCTTCGTTTGATAGTTATCAAGTGCGGAACTTAAAATAAATCGTGTAGAGCAAAAATAAATCGAGTAAGGATTTTAAGATCTAGCGAACGGCAATGCCGAAAACGAAACGTAAAACGGAATCTCCTGACTCTAGCAACCTAGAGGGGGGAGATAAACGTAGGCGAAGGCGAAAAGAGGAGCGAAGCGCGGTAACGAATGACGAAGCAACAACAAGTGCAGCAACAAGAGACGATGAAATGATGAGCAAAACATCGGACGAAAGTACGATGGCATCCGACTGTGAATCAATTGTCAGCACCATCACAGAAACAAGCGAGACAGCGTATGATACAAGCGATGTCAAGGAGCTCAGCGCGCTTATCAAAAAGTTGAAAGCTGAAAACGCAAAGCTGCAAAAACAGGTACAATTTCTCCTAGCTCACCAGGGAGAAAATTTAGCGAGGCTTCAGTCAGCATCAACAACAAAACCTACAACCGCGACATCCGATTCAATAACGACGACGAACAAATACGGAGTTCTTTATCCCGAACTAGGCAGAGCAAGTGCACGAGATGCAACAATTCAGCAAAAATCAAACATCGATCAGCAACAAGCGGCTGGCAGCAAACAAGCGAATGTAGATCCTTGGCAACAAACAGCACATAAGGTAAGCCAAAAAAATCCCCCGATCGTTATTCTAAATGAAGACCATAATAAAATATGTAGTATCCAAAACTCCATATTAAATAATCTACCAAATAATTACCTTCTAAAAAGAAGTGGCCCCACCAAAACTCAAATCCTTTTAAATTCCAAAGCTGATTTTGAAGCAATAAAAACTTCACTTAAAGCGCAAAATACAAATTTCTTCACAAACACACATCCTCAGGATAAATCGCGTTCTTTAATAATTCGTGGACTGCACCACACATACTCTCCAGCTGAAATCATTTCAGATTTGAATAACCAAGGAATTGATGAAATAAAATCTGTCCGTCTATACGACACCCCACATTCAAAAAAAAAACCTACAAAAACTCAATCTGTTCTTAATTACTTGCGAGCCAAGCTTTCAGCTTGCAGCCCTCAAAAATATAAAAGCCATTCTGCACAATATTGTTTCCTTTGAAACCATCAAAAACCATACCGAGGTACAATGCAAAAACTGCCAAAGAATTGGACATACCGCCACTAATTGTAACCTGCAATTTAGGTGCGTTAAATGCAGTCTACCACATGGTCCAGGCAACTGCAAAAAACCTAAAATGAGGCTCCCAAATGTGTTAACTGTGGTTCTAATAACCATCCGGCTAACTACAGGAACTGTGACACTTTCCAATCATATCGTGAAAAACGTGTCACAACCGCAATTAAACCTTCAGTCCAAACTATATCCTAGCACATTCCATCAAAATCAAGAGTTTTGTCCGGTACGCTTCTGCTATGAAGCCTACGCCACCTAACTTCTCCCTAGAAAATGAAGTGCAAACTCTGTTCAACACGAACCTCAAACAACTCTCTAGCCAACTCAGTGAGTTCCTCCCCAAATTCAACAGCACAACCATTACCATCGAAAAACAGATTTTAATGCTTTCCTTTTTGCCCTCCTACAATGGAACTCAAAATAATTGAACTCAACGTCAACTCAATTATTGGCCGAGCTCGCCGGCATGAACTTGAGATCTTCCTAGCTGAACATAAACCCGATATTCTTCTCTTATGCGAAACTAAGCTTTCGCATAGGCATAAGCCTTCCTTTCGTAACTTCTCAATTTTTCGTAGTGACAGAATTGCAAACACCACTGGTGGAGGAACAGCCATAGTAATTTCCACAAAAATAAAAGCCACGCAATTATTCATACCACGACTCAACAATTCACCCCTTGAAATAACCGCGGCGGTCATCGAAACACCCTCAACTCTTCGTATTTTGGTGTCAGCATACTGTGCCACACAAACACTCCAAAACAACCATCTCGAGTACATTTTTGAATATCTCCGAAGCTATCCTGATCCGAGCAACAAAAAACTTTTTTATTTGATTGGAGGCGACTTCAATGCAAGACACCCTAACTGGCGCAACTCATCGTCCAATCAGAATGGTATAGTCCTTCAAAATTGGCTTTCAATTGCCTCAACCCACTTCCAAATTACTATGAGTAGCTCTTCACTCCCTACTTACCACCGAAACAACTACTCCTCTTACCTTGACCTTTTTATCCATAGCGATGATCTACCAATCTGTTCGCATATCTCAACACCACCAATGTACAAACCATCCCAGGTATCAGTGACCACGATGGAGTCACCATGAATATTCTCCTCACTGAAAAACCCACCAAACCTCCACCTATTACCATTCCTGACTATACAAAGACCGACTGGAAACTTTTTCGCTTGACACTTAGGCAACAGCTTGATGAAATTCATCTCCCGGACAATAGTAGTCTTTCTGATTTACAAATAAATCAATCGGCTGAACGCCTTACATCCTCTATTCAACTCTGTTGTAACACAATTATTCCAAAAAAGAACCTCAACTATCAATCCCTGATTTCACTAACACCCGAAACCATAGATCTTATTAACAAATAACGCAGACTACGTAGACAGCTATTTTGCAACCAATTCAACCCTATACAACAAGCCTTACGGCAAGAAATTGCTACACCCTCCTCCTAAATTTACATTCGTATCAATGAGCTCTACTCCAACCATCTACAGAACCAGCTTTCGTGCATATCACTTGGTCCCCACGCATACAAAGAACTCAGGCGTACTTGCCCCAGTCTTGGCAAAAACCTCTCCTCACCACGTGGCATACTCGATCATATCCCATCCCCCCAAGTCAAAGCAAATACCTTAGCATCGCATTTTGCAGAGGCCCATAGCACTTCTACCCATCTATCCGATCCCAATACCGAAACACTTGTAAACAATAAACTACACACCTTACTTCAGACACCATCTTTCCTTCAAACAGATCAGAGTCCCAATAATTAGTTCTCATCACCACTCATTCCCCCCACAAACCTACATGATCAAGCACCTATCTCTTTTACATCCGCCACTTATATCGAAAAAATTATCTTTTCACGACCGAACAAAAATCATGTGGCAATGACAATATCCCCAGCATCATTTAAAAAAAATGCTCCAAGACGCTAGCACCATTTCTATCAAAACTCTTTAACCACTGCCTTTACAACGCTTATTTTCCCCAACACTGGAGAGTAGCCGTCATTGTTCCCATCCCTAAAAAAATGAGAATCCTCTTCTAGCATCTAGCTACCGGCCAATTTCACTCCTCTCAAGCATCTCAAAAATCTTTGAAATAACAATAAAAGATTACTTAGACTCACATATTGATACTCACCATGTCATACCTAATTTCCAATTTGCTTGCCGGCCCTTTCACTCAATCAACCATGCGCTGCTGTGTCTACGATCATACATTTGTATGAATGCAAACAAAAATGTCCCAACACTAGCCTGCCTTCTCGATTTCCGTAAAGCCTTTGACTCTGTCTGGCAAAATGCTCTCATCTTCAAAATGATCAACTTCCACTTCCATCCGCATATTTGTAAACTTCTCCACAGTTTCCTGTCCGACATACTTCACTAGTTAAAGTCAATAATTCCTACTCCCAAATTTATGAAAACACTGCCGGAATCCCACAGCGTTCCGTTCTCTCAACCACACTTTTCTCAATTTTCACAGCCGACCTTCCTAAGCCCCCACAGCATGGAAATCCAATCCAAACCCTACAATATGCCGACGACATCATTCTATATGTTGCCTCACAAAATCTCCCTTTAACAATTAAAAGAATTAATGCTCATCTCAATTCAATGGCAGATTACTTCGAAAAGTGGAAGTTAGTACTTAATACTAACAAGTCCGAAACGATTCTCATCAAAGGCCGCACTCGCCTCACTAAGAATTTCCGCCAGCATATCCCAGGGCTACGTCTAAAGATTAAAAATTCCGTTATTCCCACGAAAACCTAGACCACATATTTAGGAGTCTGCCTAAGCCATAACCTCTCCCCAATCGAAAATCTTTGATAAAAGCGAACAATGCTTTCAGATCCTTGTATCCACTTTTGAATCGAAACTCGGACTGCCAGACAGAGTCAAAGTAGTCTGCTATTTAACACTGATCCGTCCCATCATCGCATATGGTTTCATCCAATGGTGTGATTTGTCTGCATACCAAATGGAAAAAATTTCGCCAAAAAGAGCGCTCTTTCCTTAGACACTGTATCAATACATTCCGACAAGAAGATTCAGACAAATATATACGCAATGATACTCTCTACGACAATGCGAAAATCCCGAGAATTGACCACTTCCTAGTTACTCACCTCCTGAAAACCCTCTACAAATGTAACCACCACCCCAACCCACTGGTAAGCGACCTGACCTCAATCAACCCACTGGCTATCACTAACCCCGCTAACAAACATCAGCTCCCTCAACTTTTCCCCATCCTATATGAGCAAAACAAACATTTTGACGCCGAACAAAATATAATCTATTTCAACTCCGTCAGGAACTCCCGTCGGTTATACTCCGACGCACAATATATAAATCCTAATGCGCCACCCCTACCTCCACCTGTTATATAAATTTTTGATATTTTTTGATTTGTAAATAGTACTGCGTTCTCCACAACTTTTTCAACGATCGAGGGGTTTTCTTGGCTTTCCTCTTAATTTACTTTCAGGTTCAACATCAATTTTATGTACTTTGTAGTTACTTATTAATGAAGAACTTAGATATAGTGTTTCTGCTAAGTGTTATCTTTAAGAATTTAATGTACTTCATGAAATATCGCCAATAAAAATTGTTGTGTTCAAAAATTGTTGTGTTCACTCTAACGACCAGTTGGCGTTGTTTCTTCGAGACAAAGCCGCATGGGACAGTGCCACTGCTGCATATAGTGAACCTGATTCCATTAGAATTATGGTATAATTATATATGCTGGTATGATTATAACATGCGCATTGATCCTGAAAGTAAATCCCGCGAAGCACTGGAAAAATGCTTGACTATATTTGAACATAATGAAGCTTACAAACAGGATATTTGAATGGTTAAATTATGGATTAAATATCTCGATACACAAGCAAATCCTCTTAATTTTTATCAAATATTATATCAGCAAGGAGTGGGAACTCGATACTCACATTTTTATATAGGTTGGGCTCATTATTATGACTCAGCAAATGCTTTTAAACAAGCAAAACCTGTGTACAATTTATGTTTTCAGGCTAAAGCGGAGCCCTACGCTAAAATCCAAGAAATACATACAAATTTCATATTTCACTGTTGCATCGAATGTTACATACAGACAATTCTTCGAAGAAACGTTCTGTGAGTCATTTGATCGAGCAACGTCAACAAACGTTACAAACTTGAATTCATCTAAAAAAAGCCAAAAATGAACCTGATGAAGCTGTAACGGGTACAACTGTAGTAATAGAGCAGTTTTTTAAATTTATTATTTTATATTTAAATTATTTAATAATTTTGTATAAAATTTAAATTTTATTTTTATGTCAAATTTATATATTTTATATATTCAATATAAATAAAAATGCTCGATTCGAATTCGGCGCAGGCAAAGGGTTAAGGAAAATTCCTGCATAATATAGACCAGATCTACTAAATCACTACAAAACCAGCAAACCATTTCCATATAGAAAATCCTACTATGACTTGAGAGTATGTAAAATACACATTCTCGCATTCCGCTCATCGTAATAATACAAAATATACATTTACACTCATCGGATTGTTAGTAACAACTCTTATCAGTGAACAAGCTACTCAACGCAACTTGCTATTCCATGCATCCCATCCGCGGATGCACATTTACATTCAGGCGTGTCGCACGAACCATTTAAGCTCCACAACCTGCCTCTATACATTTGCGTGCAGTTTGTATTTATCACATAATGACAATGTTCGATCCAATTCAACATCAACAACAGCTGCAACAACATCAACAGCATCCAGATCTAGAGAGTCATGGTATGCTATTGAATCCAACACAGCAATGATGCTTGTCGCGATCGTCGTCTTGAGCTGAGAGCCTGCCGCCAGACATATGGGGAGAGTCTGTTTGAACTCGCGAATGAACGCGGAACGCTGCGAGGAGTCAGGTGGCAAGCTTTGTGTGAGGTGGCGTGATTTCGCGCGGTGCGGGAAGAAATACATATTTTTACTTAATAAGTGAAAATAAATTTAAGAAATTGCTTCACAAACTCCCCTAAGCTACATATTTAGCGTTATCAACTAGCGCCGCGAAATTGTTTGAGATTTTGCGGATAGTCGTCTAAATTCTTGACAAAACCACAGTGCTGAGCAATAATGATACGTTCCCGACAAAATTGCTGTCAATTTTCGTTGGAAAGCCAAGCAATTTATTTAAAGATTCAAGTGCGAATTGTTTAGTGATTGAAAATCGAATGCATTTGTTTATGCTCATAGTAAACCGTGAATTTTGTTGGAAGTCAACGGATAGTTAAAAGATAAGAAATTGAAACAGAAATTTCCCTCACACGAAATGAGGAAATGTAAAATTTTTCGAAAATTGAATACATAGGCCAGGGCGAGTGTGTTTCCTTTGTTTAGCTTGGTGTGAAAATCGAGTAAAAGGCAGCGTTTCCCCTTAAGAGCTTGTGTAGATTGGCTATGTACGTTGACCGCGCGTGTGTAGTGGTCCTCTATAAACACAGTGAACGAAAGACGTTGTGTGGGAAAATATAGTTTTGTTTGTGAAAAAAATTCGTTCACAGCGTGCTTACTTAATACAAATGCCCGATCAATATGTATTTTGTCATTTAGCATTAATTGAATATGCCGTCTCGCGAGGTATGTTACAATCAGCCGATCTAACCGGATTCGACGATTGAGAAGATGAATCTGATTAGTTTTAATTTATATAATTTTATTATAAACATATATAACATCTATATACATAAAGGTAAATAAACATGTTTTATTTTTTTCTTTTCCTTTTAAATTCAGATTTAAATAGTAGTTATCACTTTTCCTCCATTACATAAATACAATGAGTATGAAAAGAAAATGTTAGAAGAAAATACAATAATTGCAAAGTGTAATGACTGGAAAAGAAAAGAATAAATTCATTTAGACCAACTTTAATGATATGAAAAACAAATTCAAGGAGAAAAGAAAGAGTTGCCGAAATTTACTAAAGTCAATAGAATAAAAGAGCCCGAGAAGCGAAAAAAATGATTCGAGATTGTAGAAAAGATAATTAAATATCAAACAACATTTTATAGAAACGGTCGAAATATAAAACGTTTTAATAGCAACCAAATAGAAACGGTGCGTAGAAATATAAAAAATATTGTAAAATAATTCGTAAAACCTAGGAAAACTAGCGATTTAATTATTAATTCTATCAGAAATGAGTATCCATTATGAGGGATGTTAGTGGAGAAATTAGCTGCTCATTTTCTGGAAATTGGTTTGATTTATTAAAGGTTTCATTGTGCTAGCTGGAAGTGCGCTAAATGAGAGATGAAACTGGCGTAAGGTTAAACAGAAATTCCGTTATATTTATTATGGGTGCAAATCTTAGATACGCATTTTTCTTCCAGTAGGTTTTTCTCTCTTACAACTTTGACTCTAACTGATTGTATTGGATTCTGTTTGATATTCAAAATCCGCAACGCCCTCTTAAAAATTGAAATGAAAACCACTGGAAGTCAATTCTTGTAAAATTTTATTTGAAAGAATAAATAACGTGAAATGCTGATGGCACACTAAAAACAACGATTGTAATTGATTCCGTTCTAGCGAAGTCGCTATTTTTGTATGGATGTGATTGACAATTTTAAAATGATAAACATTTTAAATTAACTAAATCTCGGCTGATGAACTTTCTCTTCCGTAAAATTTAATAATTGATATGCTTATCTAAATTTCTACTTAAACTTCATTTCAACTTTAAGGCATGAAATCAGAAATGGAAAAGGCGTATAGAGAATCGAATATATTTTTATAGCTTTTTAAATACAACGGATTAACGAGTAAAACCATAAAAGAAAAAAAAATTTTTTTTTAAATTCTATCAATTGAACATAATTTTTCGTATAATCCTTGTCATTGCTATTTTCAACTCTCCTTTGCGCAAATCATTCCTTTAAATAGTAGAAAAATTTTCAATCCAGCAGAAATTTCCTAGATATCAATAACCTGGTTGAAACTTGATCGAAAAGTTAATAGACAACAAAAAATATTGTCACTCAGTTCCTAAACATGACGATAGTATAACATAACAACCGTTATTCAAAAGAAAGAAAAAAAAAAGAACAGAAACAGAACAGAAACTGACAATTGAAAAATTAGAAAACAAAATAATTAAACAAGTTTGTTTATGGAGACCAAAAGACTAGATAAATACAAATATTTTTTAATTTAGATTTATTTTATTTGCATTTTTGACGGCAAAAAATTTGCAGAAAGAGAAGATATTAGTATTTTTTTTTTTGATTGATTGATATTTATTTTTTAAAATATGAATAAAATGAAGTGTTAAACGTATAACAGCGGTCTTTCCATTTTTGTTCTTTTGACCGGGTATAGGACCCGGTACGGTGGCAAGCTCTCACCACCAAACATGAGCCGGCCGCCGGGTACACACTAACCTCCTTTGTTTCAGGTGACTTCACGGGTTAAGTGGCTCGGGCCGAGCAAAGTACTTCTCCTCTGGTGGGAACGCTCATGCAAGTAAGTTGTATGAGTTTTCCACTCAGAAGAGAAATACCTGGCCACTACAACACATATGGATTTTGATCCGGTTGGGCGGGTGCGCGGGGGCTCCATCACCACCCAGTCGCCCCTCTCTTATATGTGGGCCATGAGCCTCTTCGGGTAAAGAACAAGTCATTTACCCCTGTTGTAGTTGCCTACAATTGTTGCGACTTCGGTCGCCTTTCTTTTGACCCCAGAAATTCGTGTATGCGAAATTCTTTTGTAGTGGGTCCTTGGGCTGGGGGAATGAACCCGCCCCACGACACTGCAATGTTAGCCTGCCAGCGCATTCACGCGTCCCCAGACAAGGGCATTCTCGGCGGATACTTACATCTTCTTCTGCCGAGGCAGCAGACCATCGCTGCAGTCCTTTACGGACTTTTTGAAATAACTATTCACTACAAAACATCTTGTGTGGAAACTTACGTCAAGCATGATAGCTCGCAACATTCGCATTCGATTCAACAACAGCCACAAACTCAGTTGGAAATTCAGGAGATTTAGGTTCAACAAAATCGTGTACAATTGCAACATGTTCAACAGCCTCAAAATGTACACGTACAAGAAGTACAATTAAACCAAAGTCGCACACAGCAATTATCGCCGCAAGTTTATACACATGTACAACAGAATCAGCAAGCCTTTATACAAAATAGCACTGAGACACGAGTTTATAAAGCAGTTCAGGAGAATTTCCAACATAAACGAGGAACTGTACAAAATTATCCTCACGGCCAGTCAACCCATAATCAAAGTTATACGCCAGTACCACAACCACAAACCATCCTAAGCATCACGCAATCACATATAAGCCAAACCACCAACCGTGTTCACACCAACTCAAGCATACAACAGCCACAAATTAGTCATCAAGTAGCGCAGCAAATTTTTGAGCATAAAACGTTGCAACAAGTGCACCTGAAAGCACCACAAGAGTTTTTGCCATGAAAGATAACACACTAATATGTCCAACAAACAACACTTCAAACGAATGTCCAACAGCCAGCACAGCAGATGCGGATGCAATAGAAAACATTGCAAACTCTACCCCAACAACAAATAAAACAGTGAATCGTACCTCAAATCAAACAGCAAAGAATTTACCATCAAATGCAAACTCAAGTGTGCAGCGGAATGGGTGGAAGGCCCACCAACTGCCGTTGCAAGGGTCCCGCAAGGCAACAACCAGCAACAACGGGGGTCTGTTATGAACTCTGATGGCGGACACGTCGCAAAGCCCAAGGTTTTCGTTTTTCTGTGACGAGTGGAGAGCCGCGCTGGGGGGTTCTTCGGTTTTTGAATTGTAGGAAGAAGACGAGACTCCGGAGCTCTCATGCGTACAGTGAGCGCGATTGGGATTTCCAAAGCTTGTTTGTTGGGAAGTGGACATTGAAAAACGTAAGGCAAAGATCGAATCGAGACAACGTGATCGCTTCGCGGTTGTCCTATTCGATTGTGCTTCGCATCTAGCGAACTCGTTCCTTTGTGTGGGGATTCGGTCGTTCAGTATAGCAAAGAATTCGTTGCCTTGCGAGTTTTCAAGAAAAGGAGGTGAGCTGTGAAAAGGCTAACGGAAATATTGATGTTCGCGCGATTGCCATCAACACTAGTGGAGTGTTCGTGTATACGACCGAAAAGATTTGTTTTGTGGAATTCCAAAGGCCGGGGTTTGAAAAGTGTCGTGTCCGTTTTCGCAATGAAGGAAGAAAAAAAAAACGTTTTGCATTGCGTTTTCTCCAAAACTGGGATTTTTACAGAACGGAATGCGGAAATCATGGCTCTAAGAAGTTCCGGGCAAAAATTTTATTGTGTAGAATCGAATGGTTAGCGCATTAGAATATTCAAGATTCCAGCGACATTTCAAAGCGCTCTCAAAATTATCGGCTGTCTATCTTTCGCAACCGTTTTTACAGCATCAGATCGAATGCTGTGAATCGCGCGGTGTTTTTCAATTTTCATGCTGCACAACTACAGATGAGCTTAGGTGTCTAGCTTAAATAATAAATAATATTCGAATGCTAGCAATTACTTTCGTGTGTAACGCTTTAGTTAGCGAAAAAAATAAACCAAAATTTGTCCGAGTTAAGCTTTTTGTGGGCACAATTGATATTTCATCTTAGTTGTGATTATGTACATAGTGAAATTTGGTTGTTGACAAATCCAAAAGCATTTAGCTGTAAGAAACTGCTGTCCAATAATAGGATAGGGGAATGAAGTTGTTTTGCAAGCAAATCAGGTACTTCTGCGGGCCCTTGTGGAGCGCCTATTGCTCGGGGTGAATTGTGTAGGTGGATGAGTTTCGAGAAGTGATTGACTGTAGATTACTTGATTTATTGTGATGCGAATTGTCTTGAAGTGCTGATGATGAAAAGAGAGCGGTCTCAGACGAAAGTTTTCATAAATCACGTAATTTCTGTGTGTATTTATTCTAATTTCTGCGGTGATATTAGTAATATTAGTCAGTTAGTACTTTGCGCCAAGGACCGAAGTGTTTCATAATGGGTAAGTACTTACGGAATTCCGTATAAGTAGTGTTTGTGCTTTTCGATGGACTGTTATAAACCAGTATACCCTATGTATACTGGTATGAACTGGGAGCTCATTTGATGTGTATCCAATATACATCATCAAGGCTCTCGGGGAAAGAACTCAATGTAACACCACTTACCTGCTACTCTATCCATCAAAACCAAACCAACAAAACACGAGAGTTAATTTTCAATGAATTACTTTAGTTTTATTGTTCATTCTTTTCAATCGAATTTTTAAAATACATTTTGAAATATTTAATTATTTAAAACTCTAAATATCAGCCTGAAGAGGGTAACAACTGGACGAGTTTATGGTTCGGGGTGGCCATACGGCGTGAAATGCCAAAAGACCGATTGAGGGCCGCGGCACAAGCCAACGCCTCACCCCTCACCATTTGGCCGAATACTGGACAGCACCTCGAACTCGAACTTGAATCGCGTTATTTCACGTACAATTAAACTACTGGATTTGAATACACACTCACTCGAATGCTTTGCCCAAGATCTTTAAATACAGTTCTTTCGTGGGCTTTTAACCTAAATTCTCTTTAAAGGTGCTGAGTAGCCGAACACGTGCGCTCTCGTTCCACGAAAGTTTTTCCTCCCCGTTTCGTCTCACTTGCTTGGCTGGTGAATATGCGAAACTGGGGAAATTGAGCGAAAGAGTGTTTTTCGCTTAAGCTTTCGACTTCGAAAGAGTGCTTTCAGCTTAAGCTTTCGGCTTTCCCACGATCTCTCGAGGTGAAATCGCAAAACTGGGGACATTGAGCGAAAGAGTGTTTATGCCGGAACTTTCGGTTTTCCTTTCCGCTTACCTCTCTTCGAAGCACCCCGTTCGTTCATGATGTCAATATCATTGCGGGTTGAACTTTCTCGTTTATTTAACTGCTCGCTTATTTACTTGCGCATGTGTTTCTATGGCTAATTTTCATTGGCGAAGTGCGAGTACATAGGTGTTGTTTGCTCGCTACTATTGCAGTTATGAAGCGGGAATATATCCAAGCATGTTTTATGTGTTCACTCGCAACAGGACGCGCATATGTTTGCAAATCAGCGTGAATCAGAGTTATAAATAATTGAATCAGAAAACGCTTTCAGAAAGATTCTTACGTGGCTTCGAGTGTGAAGTGTTATTTAGTGGTTTTATTGACATGATTCAGTAAGTGTGTCTTATGTTACCCAGAGTCTCATCGTCCGTTACTTTTAATATTTTTTAAGGGTTAATGTCTGCGGTTTTCTATTTAAACTCCTTGCTGTGAATTATTTGAATTCGAAAATAAAAAGAGAACACAGTGCCCCTATGATAATCAGTTTGGCTAGTGAAAACACCCAAACATTTATTCATATTTTTACTTATGATAATGGCAAGTATGAATAAAATTCAGTTTTGGGAATAATTTGCCGGATAACATTGCCATCACATTAAAGGGGTTTGATCATTTCAATAAGTGTCTGTCGAGACTAGCTTTATGTCACGTGAGAACGCGTTTCTGCTAACTGTAGCCATCTTTCTGAAGGCAGCTCAACGTTCGAGAGGGACGACCATCTATGTATGCGCATCGGAGATGCACGTGTACTCCAAGTTGTGAACCATCGTTTCTTGCTATATAAATCAGCTTGTGCATCTCACGCATCCATATAAACCCAAGCGAATTAATATTAGTGCTGAGGAGTTCATCACATGTTCAGGGTAGTATGGAATTAGACGATGTCATATCCTATAACATCAAGCAGTGGAAAAGAGAAAAGTTGAGCACAATGATATATCCCGTAACATATGATAAAAAATTTTAGGTAAAAGTTTTGAATGCGAGTACAATAGTGAAATTACACTGGCATAATATGTTGATCTTGTAACTCAGTTAACTAAATGTCGATACTGAATTCCAACGAAGTCTCAGCAATTCGCCTGTAGATGCTAATGGGCGCGAAACAGAAAAGAACCTTAACATGAATTTTTTTCAGCCACTGCCTATTACTCGAGCGCTTGTGAACGTGGCTAAGTGATGTTTCATTTGTTTTCATTTTTAAATCCATTTATATTCATTTGCAAGTTTTATAATTCATTTTTTTAAATGGGGAAAACATTTCGAGGGGTCATCAAATTTGGGGTGAATTGTTTTGTGACGGAGTGACTATTGAAATGGTTTTCTTGGAACTTGTAGGAAATTGATTTTTTTTCTTCTCAAATTTAATTTAAGTTTCTATTATGTTTATAGCTATACTAATGTACATTATCAGGTAATATATTTTCTATGAACATTTTTATAAGAATGGCAAACACGCCGTAAAATACCATCGTGTTTTTTCTGTTGATTGGATTACGTGGCACATCGATTTTTTAATGTATTTTTATTTTAATGAAACTATAATTTATTTCAAGTCTAGTGAAACATTAAAAAAATACGGCTAACGGGCAATTCATTGTTTTATTGGTTTCTTTTCTTGCAAATAAAACAGATCGAAGAATTTAAAGTATATTTTTAAACACAGGCTCTTCAATTGCTCATTTACTGTTAATTCCATAAAAAACAAGGAAAGTAAGTGTAATTCAGTGAAATTCTACCTCAATTTTTATTTTGTTCAAATAAAAAAAATGAACTGTTAAAAGCACGGAACCCTCGGTCTTTTCATTTATATGGAGCTCGGACCAGATATGGGACCTGCCAAGTTAGCTAGCCCCTCCATTCATGAGTTAGCCATCGGGTGAGCTCACCACTTTTTCTTTGTCGTTGCTGATGCTCTCGCAGGTTTGATTGGCCTTCCGCTTGGGTTTCCCATTTAAGCTAAAGTGGTATGTGATCCCATCATGTAAGACTTTAACATAAATTTGAAACGTTCGTATTTTTCATTTAAATGGAAAAAGTCATGCAAATTATTTCTGTATGAGATTTTCATTTAAATGGAAAAAAATACGGCCACGTCTACGATGGACCTTGATCCAGATGGGGGTGCGAGGGGGCATTGCTTCTATCTAGATTCCACACTCCTATTTGGGAGTCATAAGTAAAGATAGTAAAGACGAGATCCTCTCAAATCTCGCCCGCGTTCGCCAGACCCAGTATGTCGTTTTGTTTTGGCAATCCATCCCTTCATTAGGTAACCTCAGCCTCAACACCGTTGAACCGAGTCGTACAACCACTTAATTCGTGAATGCGATTTTTTTTCTAGTGGGCCCTTATGCTGGGGAAAAGAACTTACGCGACACCGCAATGCTAGCCTGCCAGCGCATTCATGCGTCTTCAGATAAGGCCAATTCCGACGAGCACCAAAATCTGCGCTCGGCAAGGCAGCAGACCATCGCTGCAATCCTTTACGGACATTTTATGTTCTTTCAATTCACTGGACAATCCACTGTAAACTCATCAATAAAGAATAAATGATTGAATAATATGCTTTATTGAATCCAACCTTAACTTTTTTCAAGCAAATTTAAGCATATAAATTAATAAAAAAACTTAATGGCCTCAAAGGCACTGAAGGCGCCTAATACATTTAAACATATCGATTCAAAAGAAAATGTTCAATTCCTCATTATCGCTAATTAAAAATACATAAAAATGAGGTTTTATTAAAAACGAGTCGTAAGAAACTAGGGTAAAAATCAACCAACAATATTGCATATCAATAATAAAAATCTACCATGAGAGAACAGGTGAAGCAGCATGCTTTGGACTTTTACTAAGAATCCTAAAAACGGAGTGGGTATCTGTCCCAGGTTTATTTATGTCTCAATTCAACAGAGTAGTTCAAATTACAAAATAGAGTAAACAATAGCAAAGCTATGAAAAAGAGGAGAAAAAACCTGCAATAGCAAGACAAATGTAATAAAAACGGCAAAAATGAGAAACTAAATTACTCAAAGTTAAGAAGAAGAGAGTTGATATATTTTTCATAAACTAAACATGAGGGGGGAAAACGTCCAAAATGAAAAGCATGATAATTTTGTGGTATTCTAAGCAAGGGTGAGTGAAAATGCACCAAGCTACGCGTGAATGGAACATCAAAGATATTCGACGATCTTGTAGAACGCGTAACGTGCTTCACTGCAACCTGATTGACTAAACGAGTATCGAGCAAACCACGGAACAGGATGTACTGGAAACATTTGTGAAGGTAGACTCAACTCTTTTCCAGCAAAGGAATATTGAGGGTAGATAAGCGTGATTCATAACAAATGTAGGGAACCCGCAACTTTAAGAAGAAGACCAGGGTAAATTTTTTCTGTAAAGCTTCTTGCGTGAGCCTCAAACATATTGAAGGCGGTGACCAAACAGGCGAACAGTACTTGAGGATGGGACGAACCAAACTAGAACATAATTTAACACAGGATAAAAGATCGGAAAAAATATAGGCATTTCTTAAGATCAAGCCAGAAGTACGAGAGGCTTTTGAACTTATTTCAGAAATATGAACATCAAATTTCAATTTAGAGTCGAAAGAGATGCCTAATGAAAATAAAATATGTCACCGTACTTAAGACCAGGGTTATTGGAAAATGAAAGATAAATGCACACAGAAACATTTAATGGGAGCTAGTTATAAGAACTCCAAAGTGAAATGGCATCCAAATATTCTTGAAGCAGGATACAGTCATCATTAGATGACACTCCTTTAAGATCTTTGACGTTGTATGCATATAGAAGATATGAGGAGTTGATAACATTGGATGGTAAGTCATTTAAAACAGATTTAATAATAGTGGACAAAGAATGGATCCTTGAGGAACACCAGAAGATGGGTGGAAGAGGTTGGAAAGATAGCCCTGAAAAGATACCTGACTAACACGATTGGATAAGATGATAACTAGTGGAGTAGTTCCTTAAGAATGCCAAAAAATTTAAGTTTGCTCAACAAAATATTGGGATTTACTGTGTCGAAAGCTTTAGAGAAATCCAAATACAAAGTTTCGACTTGTAAAAGGTCCCCCAAGGTTTTTGAAGCTGTACTTATGAGCTTTGAAAAATTAGTCAAAGTTGACTGCCCTATGATAGAACCATATTGTTTAGGAACGAACACATCCTGAGTAAGTGAAAAAGGATTTAAATAAACAATTTTCTCCAGTAGTTTGGAAAAGCAGACCCAATAATTAGCAACGTCTGAGGCGAGGTTAAAAACCGATACATCTCTGCGACAGAACTCCACTGGCGTCGACGGATGATGAAAGAATTTAAAAAACCGACAGGTCTCTGTGACTGAAGGCCACTGAGGTCGTTGGGTTATGAAAGAATTAAAAAAACTGACAGCTCTTGGTGACTGCACCGGGATGTGGGCGAGAAGTGAAAAAATGGCGGTCGTGTGTTTGCTTATTGTTGCGAGTTAAGCGAATGAAATTCGCGATTTCGCGTACTTTGATAAGTGATAAGCAAGTGCTGGACAAGTTTTGCATCCATGCAATATCGTGGAAAGAGACGATTCATAGTGCTCGCCTATAGTGTAACCACTTTTCATATTAGTATTTACCGTCTGTTTTCACCACTCTAACCTTACGGTCGTATACATCTTTAATAAGTGTCGAACATTTATAAAAGCATGTGAATTTTGCGTTTGACGATTGTCACTATTTAAGTGATTCGCAGTGGTAGTCCATGATACTCCTCGGATCATCATTATTTAAAGATATGTAGCTTATATAACGTTAATAAGACAGACAAAAAGGGTTGAGGCTTAATGTTCTTACCTGACGTGATTTAGGCCTTTTTTTTTTTTTTTTTTTTTTTTTTTTGTGGTAAGGAGGTGAAGGCATTTATGCCCGCCGAGTCTGGCAGTGTGGGACTCCCATGGAGGATACCTTTGGACTACCCACTAAACACCTCCCCTGTCAATCTGATTTAGGCTTGATGTCGCAAAAAGGTCATGTCTTAGTTTGGTTACTACGTGGCAGAAAGTGCTTTATTGGTTTTGCTCGCATGTCACTTTGTATCGACTCAATCATCGAAGGTAATTTCTTCTACCAAGTTCAGTTACAATGTCGATGGGCCAACAATGACTTTCCTATGTTGATAAGCTTTTGTCGTCTTTTCATTCTGTTTATTTATAATGAAGAATATTGGTGCAAGTTTTCGGACTTGATTTTGATATTAGATGATCTGCTAAAGTGGTCTTTTCCGGATAGGAAATTAGTGTATCGAAAAGTATATCTGGTGGCGCGATTGTTGACAACTTGGATTCGACAACACTACGACAAGCTGATCCAATAATTCGTAAATTTGGATGTAATATTCATCGTTAGAGCAAAACAGAAATGAATACACTTTTGGTGGAAATGCTTGAACCAGCTTCAAGATGAAAAACTGAAAAAGTAAAATGTAGGGATTGGGTTAGTCAGTAAATGACAACGCGAATCCTTACTTAACTAACTATATATTCATTCAAGAAAAACAATTAAATATTTGGGAGTTACACGTGTTGCTTGATTGATGGCGTGTGTACGACTGACCGCTAAATGCAATACAACTTCAGACAATGAGTGTTTGCTTTAATATAGTGTGGGTGCTTGCATGTGTGTAAGAAATGTTTGTGCAGGTCTTGGAATACTGTAGCTGACCGCTACAACTACTCCCCCCTTTGAAAAGAAAAAAATGAATTACTTGTTGTCGTTGAATTTCACACGTTTTTTGCGTTGTTGTTGGGGTGATGAATCGCTGCTCGATGAGTCGGAAGATGATGGTCGAAAAGACGTCGTGCATCTGCTTGACGATGAGTCTTCGGGTTCCGATGACGTACTCGAAGCTGGAGCTGTATGGTCAGACGTCAACGGAGTTGGTTCGTTGGGTAGAGGAGGTGGAGTTGCGTTCTCTGGTTCAACGTCAGGAAGCATCAAAGCTGGTTAAAGTCTATCAATGCTTACCGGCGTGTCGACGTTGCGAATTTTGACGATGTAGTAGCGGTCGGTTCGCCAGATGACTTCGTACGGACCTTCGTATGGTTGCTCGAATGCTAGCCGAGGTGCATCCACTCGGATGAGTACGTGACAACATGTGGGTAGGACTTTGAAGACAAAGATCGGTTTTTTTTCGTGTCTTGACATTGGTCAAGGTAGTAAGTCAATGAAACGGTTACGAATTGTTGTACTAAGTCGGCTGGAGGCGCGTCGAGTTGTCCTGATGGTGCCAAAAATTCACCAGGGAGTCGTATTGGTTCGCCAAAAACTAGGTCAGCTGGCGTCGCTTGTACATCGTCTTTCCAACCAGCCAGTATACCCATCAAGATGATTGGTAACGTATCAACCCATGCATTGGATGTGTGACATCAAATTGCAGCTTTTAGCTGACGATGAAGACGTTCGACGAGACCATTGGATGCTGGGTGATATGTCGTTGTATGAATGTGCTTGCTGCCTAGTAAACGAGCTAATGCGTTGAATAGATCAGCTTCAAATTGCCGTCCTTGGTCAGTGGTGATTCTGAGTCGTACTCCGTAGTGAGAGATCCTGCCAGCAAAAAGGGTTCTGGCTACGCAATCTGCGGAGATGTCGTCGAGTGGAAAGGCTTCAGGGAACCATGTGAATCTGTCTCATATAATCAAGCCGGCGGAATGGCCAAGGCGTTGCTTTATCAGGACTTTGCTTGATGACGTGGAGGAGCGATCGATGATCGGCGTAAATTGTGATTTGTCTTCCCTCGAGGATATGTTTGAAGTGAGAGACGGCCATTTAAATTCCGTGAAGTTCACGATCGTAAGTACGGTGTTTACTTAGCGAGGGTGAAAGCTTTTGGCTGAAGAATGCGAGTGGTTGCCACGTGTCGTAGACTTGCTGTTGAACGACGGCGCCGATTGCAAAGTCTGAAGCATCAGTGAAGATGGCCCAAGGTGCTTCAGTGTTTGGATGAATGAGCATGATGAGTGACTCAAGCTGTTTTTTGCCATTTTTGAAGGCAGTTTTGGGTTCAGGTGTCGTTGCGTGTAGCCTGAAACTTAGCAGCGTTTTTAAAATGTTTACGATAAAAGTTAAACATGCCAAGAAATTGACGTAACTGTTTAATTGTTGATGGCATGGGAAATTCTGCTATTGCTGCCACTCCCTCTGGAAGCGGTATGATGCCTGCTGAAGATACTCGGTAGCCGAGAAAATCCACCTCTGGCAGGCCGAAATGACATTTAGCGCTGTTGATGACGATGCCGTATTTTTCCAGGTGAGTAAAGAGTTGTTGAAGATGTTCATGATATTTTTTCTCGGTAGATGAAGTAACGAGAATATTGTCGACGTATGGAAATACAAAGTCAAGTCGTTGCGTGAACTCGTCGATGAAACGTTGAAAGATTTGAGATACATTACGCAGCCCAAACGTTATGAATGGGAATTCGTAGATATCGAATGGTGTGGTGATTGCGGTTTTACAAATATCCTCTGCAGCAACAGGGATTTGGTTGAAGGCACGAACGAGGTCGATTGTCGAGTAAATTTTTGTGCCGTGAAGATTAGCCGTAAAGTCCTCTAACAGACGTATAGGGTATCTGTCAGGCAGCGTGCGATCATTAATCTCCACAAGGTCACCAGTCACCAGATTTCTTAGGGACCAGATGAAAAGGTGAAGACTATGGACTGTTTGACGATCATGCAAGTCCAAGCTTGGTCATTTTGCCAAATTCGTCTTCAGCAATTTTCAGTTTATCGGAAGGAAGATGACGTGCTCTGCTGGCAATTGGTTGACCTGGCGTTGTTTCGGTGCGATGCTTGATTGAATGTTTAGCTGCTCTGCAGACGCCATCGGGCCGTGTTACGCCTGAGAATTGTTTTTTGATCAATGAATAAGGACATTGATTTTGTGTTGATTTAATGGATGATACGTTGCTGGACCGACATATCTTGCCCTGAGTTTTTAAGTTTTAAGGTTGAGTCGATGAGTTTGGCGTTTTCGAGGTCGACAAGAAGGCCGTAAAAACGGAGAAAATCAGCGCCAATGATTGGTTTTGACACGTCAGCGAGAGATCTCGACGAAGACCAACGTTGAGTGCGATGTTGATGCAACCGTAAGTGTTAATTTGCGAGCAATTTGCAGCGTACCGTGTGTTCAAGCCTTTCTCTGCGACCCTGGAGCAAACGACGTGGATATACACAGAGGTCTGAGCCAGTGTCCACTAAATATCGGACATTTGTGACTCGATCAGTGACGAAGAGTTGGTTTGACGTGGATGCAAGATTATTTACCGCCGTTAATGACCCTGGTTGTTGTTTCCCTTATATGTACAGGGTAGTTTGCACTTCTTTGCCCGATTCTGGAACACTTGGCGGTACCAGTAGTGATTGGGATCAACGTCGGTTCCCGATGGTCTGTTACGCGATGGTGATCGTGATCGATCACGTGACGATGAGCGTGATCGTTGCTGTCTGACGATATTTATGAGTTCGCTCATTTGATTTCTTAGCTCGTCGATTTGTTTTTTCATCGACGGTTGTTTGCCGATCGCGGCCAGCTGAAGTTATGGCGTCACTTCGTGGATACTGTCGGCGGTTGTTACTATTACATCGAGGGGATCAGTTTTGTTATGCACGACAATTGCTTGTGTTGCTGCGGGTAGACGCGACAGCCAGACTGCACGGAGAATATTTTCAGGCATGCTGTTGTCAAGTGTGTGAAGATAGCGGAGGAATCGTGAAGGTTTTCTGTCACCCAGCTCTTCTTTGTCGAGTAATTGTTTTAGCTTTGCTTCTCGTGATTGCGATAAACATTCAATGAGAGTGTCTTAAAGTGTTTGGTATGGATTTGTGACAGGTGGACAGTGATGATTGGCTCTACTTCGATAGCAGAACGCGTATCAAGATAGGCAGCAGCATACCTGAATTGCGTCAATTCACTTGTAATGTTGAAAAGCTCGAATTGTTTTTCAAGCTGTGTGAGCCAAAGCGACGGGTGGTCGAATGAGAAGGTCGGCGGTCTTATCGCTGATTTGTTGCTCACCGCATCGGCCTCGGTTGACGGTGAATCTCTGTTTTCGTTACACATGATGATAGTAATTCACTAGACACAATTCACAGGTACACAGATGTAGTTCTTATGCGTACACTAGCGCGGTACAACGTCTATAGGAATTCAGCAACGCGCCGGTTGTTTACTGTCCATAAATACACTGTGATCAGATTAAGCCGATTGTTTTATTATTATTTCGACTGCTAGTTGCATATAATTTGCACGACACTGTTTTATAGATGAAACGAATGCACTATTGTACTGCTGACGAGTGATTTGCACTGTGTTCAGCATTGTTACTGCAAGATGCGTTGGATTACGAAAGATTATGGAAATTATTCGCGGCGTGGCGTTGGTAGATTTTGCAATAACGTAGCAAAATTGTCGTCATGATCGTTTTTGATGGGGTCACCAGTTGTAGGGATTGAGTTGGTCAGTAAATGACAACGCAAATCCTTACTTAACTAACTATACATTTATTCAAGAATAACAATTAAATATTTGGGAGTTACACATGTTGCTGGATTGATGGGGTGTGTACGACTGACCGCTAAATGCAATACAACTTCAGACAATGGGTGTTTGCGTGAATGTAGTGTGGATGCTTTCATGTGTGGGAGAAATATTTTTGCGGGTCTTGGAATACTGTAGCTGACCGCTACATAAAGTAATGTAATCTCACTCTGTGCAAAAGTTTTAAATAATAAAAGTTTGAATGCACTTGCGAAATCATGAAATTTATCTATATTTAATAGATGGATTTCAGGAAATCGGTGAAGAAGTTAATATGAACGTATATAAATATCGATGGAACTAAAATTCTAAGTGAACGTTAAATCTTTTGCTTGTGAATGAATGAATAATAGCCGAATAGAGCACAACTGAATAATTGTGATCTTTAACGATTTGCCATCAATCGAATAAGTCATCAACGGTATAGAATTCAATTCAGTCGAAAATTAATCTTGTATTAATCGAATCACGAAGGAGAAATGACACGAAAAGAAAGGAATAATTACACACAAAAATACAGTCTGGAAGAGATCGGGAGAGAGAAATTATCAAACTAAATGAAAATGGCGGAAAACTCAATTGATGGAATAGAATTATTCCATAAAACACAATACATATAGGATAAAGTAAATAAAAGCAAAAGAAACTAGCGAGCTGTGTAAGGGAACTATAGTAAATTTTTGAAATCTATCTGTTGTAACAGGGCAAAAGCAGGGTTGTCAATTTAGTAGAACTATTAACGTAGCCGCACTGAACAACAGAATACATATTAACACAAGGAAAGTTCGAACGAATTCGGGCAATTTAGATATCCCAATCTTAACCAACAAAGAAAGTGAATTAATATAGCGGAAGCCCTGTGGTTGAATTCAAGCTCGTTTGGAACTTACTTCTTCTGTATATACCTATTCTGTGTACTCAACCATCCGGAATCATCTAATAAACCCATAAACCATACTTCTCTCGTTGTGAAAACGAATTTGACTTTAACAAAAGGATAAAAGTTCATTATTGGTAGTAGAGTAACGTACGTGGATACTTGTAATACTTAAAGAAGTGAAAGTGTGTGTAACGTAAAACTCAAATTTTTATACATTATGAACAAAAAAATAGATAACCACCGAAAAAATTAGCAAAATAACCACAGCCATATTAATAAGAGAATTTAGCATTTTTCGATAACTGAATGAAAGATATCCAGAATTCAAATCATTACTCATAAATTGTTCTTGTACGAATTTTAAATTGAAATACTTCATGTTTCGGTATACTTACTCTGCATGTTTCAGTATCTATAGCTATTAATATCGCATGATTTGAGAGTTCTACAAAACTGGTAAATCATAATAATCTGTCTATATAAAGTATTTACACTACAATGCCAATTTTGCATGCTATAATTAGTACAATCTCAGATTCACATAAAACGGTGCCTAATTCGAAGAGTTTCATTTATGATAAATAGTCGAACTGTTTTCGTTCATATAATTAAGAAATTAAAAAAAAAATAAAATTGAAATTTAAAGAGTTAAATCATAAATTTAGAAAAGCATGACCATAATTTCGGATACTAGAGGAAAATTAAAACAAAACAATAAAAATATCCTAGAACCACCTGAAAAATCTCTTGTTAACTGTAATGCCCGTCTCTATATTGCACTTAATTTATAATTAATAAACAAAAGATATACATACGATTTAAACAAAATACAAAAAAAGACTAGCAAACATTTTTTTACTTCGTGCCGGCATCTGCATAATTGTGTGGGAGAGATCGTAGCAGTCTTTGCGTATAGACGTCTTTTAAATTGCTCCTGTCAAAAGTTTTCAACAATTTTTATCCGAAAAAGCTTATATTGTCGAAGTAATCAACGTGTTTGGACAAAGCGGAAAAGATATGGTTTGGCTATTGACAGCCAAAAATAAATTACCCAATTAACTATCAGGGCAAAATCACTGGTTGATTTCATGTCAGCCAAAAATGCGCTGAATTCTGAAGAGGTTCCACGCATCACCTATAAAAGAGAAGTCAACCAGTGTTATCGGTATCAAAGATTTTCTCATTCGTCTGCCAACTGCGCCATGCACTATCGATGCGTCAAATGCAAAGACGTTCATGCTCCCGGTGAGTATAAATCGGCTCAAATGGAGCCTAAAGAAAGATTATACTGCATTAACTGCGGTGTCTTTGGTCATCCTGTACCATATTGAGGATGCTCCCGATATCAAGATGCAAAAGTAAATTTTGCTCCAAAGTAAACACAAGTACACCGTAGTATCATACCTTCCAACTTCGTCCAGCCTGGAGTATCATCTGCACACACCGCGAGAGGACCAGCAGAAAATGCTACAAATAATGTAAATAATGTAAGTGGCAATAATGAGCTGGTTCTCAAAACTTACCAGCAACTTAATTCTTTCTCGGAGAGAATCGATAAATAAGATACAAAAATTAACTTTGTTTTTCAACGTTTAGGTCTTTTAAATACCTCAAAATAACTTGTCATCCAGTCACATACCCATGGATAGGCTTCACCTCATGTCAATCAGCGTCAACTCTATTATTACTCTACATCGACGTGACTATCTCCTTGAATTTATTGTTAAGCCACAGCCAGACAGCGCACTTCTCACTGAAACCCACTTCAATTCATGGCACTCCATGGCATTTAAAGATTTGTTAAACGGTATTGCGGGAGGTGGCGCCAGCATCTTGGTGAGAAGACCCTATTGTTTCCAAAATATTGAAAAATACGAATTCAAAAACTTTGAATTTCTTGAAGTGTCCGTCATCAAAATTTAACTGCCAGGTGGGGATAACCTCTTCGTTATCTCTGCCTATGCAACTGGTCGAAATGTTCTCAAGTTCAACGAGGAGCTCTATTCCTTGTTTGAAATACTCGAGTTGAATAGGCTGCATAGCTATTACGATAATGGAAATCACTCATCAAAGGGATGATCTCTTCCTCATTCCAGTTCAACATGATAATCGTCGGTTGAATTGCAAAAAAACATAATGGGGAAAGTTTCAAAAGAATTTTAATAGAGAGTATCAGAAGCAATGTCTTCCTTCTGATGATGGCAATGCCTGCTCAATAGTTCCTAATAATAGAAACCAACTAACGATGAAATTGATCTCTATTTTTTGAAGCTAGAGAAGCTGACGGTTCAAACTATTGAGAAAGTAGTTCCCAAGATTAAACATCGAAACAATATGGAAGTATATGAAATACCAACCATTGCAAGGTTGAAAAGATTCAAAAGACTTCTTCGCAGACGCGTGAATAATATTTATCGGCCCTCGTTAGCTTTGTTGAAATCACACCTGAAGAATGTCCGGAACTTAATCCGCTCATACTTCAGGAGTGAGGTCAGCAAACAATGGACAGAAAAGCTGAGGGGTATTAGCCCATGGGACCCAAATGGTGTTTTCACGAAAGTGAAAAGCTTATTCCGCAAGAAGTTTCGAGTGTAGGTATCGAATCTTGAAATCGCTAGTGATGAGATAAATCTTCTTGATAGGTCTGGTATCGAAATTGATAGCACGACTCTGGATAGAAATGGAAACAGGATTATATGTGATGGATTGCATTAACTTCCCCTGATTAGAACTCATTTTAATTTCGTTCATCTACCAAATCCTGAGAGAGTGAATCAAATATTTTCAGAGGTCGTTGAAAAAAAGTTTCCGACTTGAAATCAAGCCTGAACGGTGAATCAATTCTTCATTTCAATGAAACATTAACATCTGATCTCATACCGAGCTTGAATCTTATTGATTATTTTGTTAGCCATGAAGACTTGTGTTTCTTGATTGGTACGATAAACAACAAGAAACCATGTGGTACTGATGGTATGGACATGTTTCCCCGACACTTACCTGAGGTTACTATTGGAAATCATTACATATTGTTCAACAACATGTTGAGCAATTCATATTTACCAAACAAGTGGAAAAAGGCTAAGGTATTTCCGATCTTGAAGAAATGAAAGGAATCTTCATGCCCTAAAAGCTATCGCCCAATCGGCTTACTGCCTAACATCAGCAAAGAGTTTGAAGTAATTCTAAGCAATGCGTTTAACAACCACATTGAGAAATATAAGTTGTTGCCAAACTGCTAAATCGGTTTTGTGCCAGGCGTTCGACCATACATGCAATAACGAAAATAACATCAGACATCTGTTCAAAACTAAACAACAAAGAATGTGTTGGAGTATGTCTCATTGATATGGAGAAACCCTTCGATACGGTGTGGTTAGATGGACTAATTTTTAGACTCCCTTAGGACAGGCTCCCCAGACACCTTGTTGCCATGATGTGCAATATATTGTACGGGAAATCTGGCGTTAATGCGAGACTTTAAGGTCTTGAATGATCTACAGCAGGGAACAGATACTGTGCCTCTGCTTTTCTCAATATTCTTTCGCAAGCTATTGAACGGCTTTGATTTTAACGTCTCGTCAACGCGATCATTGGTAGCGTGTGCTGATCATCTATACAACAGACCAAAACGTTACAATAGTTCAGAATAATCTTCGATAAATGTTCAATGATGTGCATCTGTACACCGACCATTGGCGAATGAAAATCAATGTGCAGAAATGAGAAAAAATTTTGTTTTGGACAGCGCTGAAAGGGGCCAGACAAGACCTGAAACGTAATTGGAAGGATTTCCACATTATGGCTGGTGCCGGTAGTCCATAACGGGTTCCACATAAATCCTGTATTCGATACCTCGGTGTTCATCTCGATCAGTATATGTACTATACTGAACATGTCAAATTCATGCTCAGTAAAGCACAAAAATACTCACGGCCATTCGACAGCTTTTTCATTCCAGATACATTGATCAAAAGGTCAAAGTTATCTATTACAAGACCCTTGTTCGACCAGTTCTGACATATGGATAACAGATCTGGTACAACCAGAGTCCTAGTACTACGAAAAAATTAAGAGTTTTTAAAAGGAGATGTCTTTGTTCATGTACTGGTTTGTGCAAAAAGCCTGAGACGGATTGGAAGCATTATATATATACTTCTTCGGAATCATATCGCAAGGTCTGTGACTGTTAGTGAAAACCCTTGGATTTCACAGCCGTTCCACCCTACAAACGGGTATATGTTGGAATTTGCTTTATATTCTTTTAAAATTTATAAACATTAGTATTGAATAAAGTGCTTTTGACTTTTTTCCATTTCACAATTGCCAGGCTGAACATAGTTGAAATAAACGTTTTAAACGATAATAAAAATTTGTCGGAATATTTTTTGTTTTTATAGTGTGCTTCGTGTGATAAAAAAACCCAGCTCATTCGATCTCGTACTATCTAGCCGACACGCAGGCGTGCGCAGAAGAGAAGCGAGTCTGTTAAGCTCGGCTTGCTGACTTCTTTGGCAGACCATCGCCAATCGTATTCTGCACGGACTCCCGACAGCTACATCGAATTCACTAGGAATAGATTATCAGTTTTTTGTGACCTGGGATGGGTAATAGAGCTGCTATTAAGTATAAGACGGTCCTTACGATAATCGAAAGAAAACCTACAATGCTATAACTGAAACTTGTCCCTTGCAATAATGTTTCATTTTCAGAGCAAAAGATTTCGGGTAAAAAATTTTTTGCCGAGAAAGTTTATCTTAGCTCTGACTTATCAGCTTTACACGCGTGGAAACGTTCTCTTGAATGGTTGCTATCCACTCTTTTTTAAAAAGTGGCAACTTAAAGATACTACTGATAAAGCTAATGTAAAAGAAGGTTCAATTATAATGAAAAATCGTTTCAAAACTAAATTGGGCTAGATTTTAGATAAACCAAATCCGGAAAACAGAATAGAAATATGGCATGTAGGATTTTTGAAAATTCGGACATAATTGCCAATATTAATAATAGCACTTGATCATTACGATATTAACCTTGAAATTTGTAATTTACATACAAAAGGCTAAGCAGCTCTATGAAAATATATATTTGTTGTATTATAATATACGAGTAAGCTGACGTAAGCAAAAGGACCCTGGTTCAAGTCCCGTTGGTGACAACGAGATTTGTTTCGAGCGATCCTTCGGATGGACTGTTAGTCCGTTCAGTTATGATATTGTAGGTACTGTTTTAAAATCAGAACGTACCATAGCTGGGTGGACGGGCACATGACCAAAGCGTGGCACTAACCATATCACCTTCCCGAGTGCCAATACATTGATCATGATAATTAGATAATCTAAGTATCTCTAAGCCAAGGCTCGAAAGGGACTGTAGTGCTAAAGCAAAAAAGCAAAATATACGAGTATATTGACGCTATACAATTTTTCTTAGGCAAGACACTTGAAAATATTCATGTGATGCTACGAATAGAGAATTGCTCTGCATGCCATCCATAAAATTTGACCCTACAATAAACCCCCTCCGAGAATCATCAAAAAAGAACACTGACAGTCTGCCTTTTAAAGTCATAGATTTAATAATACCACCTAACCCTAAGTTCAGAGTGTTCGTTTTGCAGCCTTGATCCTCATTATCATGCTTTTCTAACAAAAGTTCAATCTGAGCGTGATGATGTTGAGCACATACAGGTTCAGTTATAAAAATAAAATTAGTGTTTTTTAATTATTATGTACATAGTTGTTTAATTCCTAAGCTTGATTTTTTTATGTACAATAAGTATACGAGCTAATAATTGCACGCATAACTGAACTTATTAAAACCAATTTAAACTAAAAAAAATAATATTCTCCAGCTAGCTTGTACTGCGCAAACTATTGTACAACGTTCCGAATTGAGAATTTTACATTTTTAAATATGTCTTTCTTTCTTCCAAAAGCGCAATACAGAAAATAACATTTTTAAAGAGGCCGATTAATTTTTTTATAGTTTGAGCACAGCTGAAACTTTTGAAAATATATTACCAAGGCAACAGACATGTCTTTTCCGATAACTAAACTAATAATTTCAGCTCTAATGAAACAATCTTTGTTTCCCGGGTATACCATTATTAAGTACTTTAATGCAAATATCAACCGTGGAGAAAATTGATGATCAGTTCTTTGGGTTTAAATAGTTATAAAATATCACGATTAACTTGGACATTATTTTATGAAAACCAAAAATAATCATGTCTAAAGTTTTCTCTGAACCGGAATAATCCAATAAACACCTTTCTGCTGCCTACAATCCAATCTAATCCAAAGGACATTCACAGATACAACACAATTTTTAAAATAATTATGCCCCGACTTCATTGCAATCGCCAGTATTTATCATTTTATTTCAATTTACCTGTTAACAGTTTCTCATCGAGCATGCATTCTTTGAAATTTTATTAATCCTTAGCTCATAAGCAAATTGAGGCACACATATACACTTTCATCATTTCAAGAACTATTTACTACTACTCGTATATATAAAAATTTGGCAATTTTTTTATTCATATAAACCACTTCACTATTGTCCGTTATTTCAAATTCAAATTAAAACGTTTATTGTAATGGCAATCATTAAATTCGTGTTGTTGTTGTTAGGTGTTGTTTTAAATGGAAGTAACACCTTAAATTATTTGTACTACAGCACCAAGTTCATTCGTTTAAGAGCACTTCAACGTCAATAAGTATACGAAAAAGGATTTAAGGACATTCAAAAAGGAAACATTGTCATGTCTTTTATTGTCCAAAATGTACGAACGAAATGTTAACAGAAAAATTAGACATAAGAGTAATAATCGAACTTGTGAAGAGCTGAAGGCTGTCGAACCAACTAAACAGACTCCGCGTGCTATGCGGCTTTTTATACAAGCTCCTTGGCACCGGAACATTTCTATGAATATACACCATACGGCACGATGTCCTTTTTCATGCAAGCAACAAAGAGAGCTTTCATCCATTCATAAGTTGTGTTATAGCGAAAAATAGCGAGAATACTTACCACTTCGTTACAAAGCATATTAGAACGGTATCCTGTCAAGGATATCGTTGCATTGTGTTGACAATTCTGTAGGAATTCATGCAGGCTAGAAAGGATACGATGAGAACAGTTTTGATAGATTTTATTTTGTAGATAATTATGAGTGTCAACATAAATTCAGATAAGGTCATACATTTTTATCCATTAGAGAAATTTTGCTGCTCAATGGCAATATCTAGAGTTACATCAAGAAATGTTGGATTAATCCTTTGGTCTCTTATATTAAGAGAAAACATTTTCACCTCTCAAATGGCTCATTTTAAATGTAATCAGATGACTGATAAGAGTCCAAGTCTGATACTAGCTTGGCATTTATGTTAAAGTATAAGATTCCATTAGATAAAATGTATACTCTTTGAAAATTTGTTTCGTCCCATAACTTCCCACCTTTCCAACAAAGCTTCATAGCTGTAGCATCTATAGTTTTGGAGAAAAATTGCTGTGACATACAGACAGACGGATGGACGGACATAGGTACCGATGTTAAAAAGTTTTGTATTCTAGTACATTCATTTTACGTGTCAACAATATTTATCTGCAATTTTTGGACCACAACCATCCCTCATTGGCTTTGTTGCAATGACACCTGCAGAATGTTTGGAACTTATCCGTTCATACTATAAGAGTGAGGTGAGCAATCAATAGGTGGAAAAACTGAGGGATATTAGCCCACAGGACCCAGATGGCGTTTTCGCAAAAGTGTGTGGTACCGCTGAACGTTTGACTTCGCCATCTCTGTGTGGAAGCCAAACAGACTCGGATTTAGATAATTTCATTCCTTCACTTCTGCTCAGGCTATTGTCCAAAACACACGCGCCAGCGTAAACACATGTACAAATAAATATTAAGTGTATTCGTTTTATTTTCGTTTTTATAAATACAATATATAGGCAAATAACTTTTGATTGCAATTGAAGTGACTAAAATTTGGTGACCTCGTCCTCAACCGCCCGCCAAAAATCTTAGTAAATTAAATAGAGCGGCATCACGCCAATGTGCCTGCAGCTTCAACACAGACTAGATGAGTACTTAGCACAGCGAACAACGCGCATCAAAGCTGTACGTGATTTAAAACTCTCACCATTTTGTACCAAAAAACCTGCACTTTCGTTCGCCCAAGTGGCAGCGTAATTCACTACACATCACATATTTTTGGACAACGCTAAATTCAATTCCATCAATTCAATTCTATCATCGAAAATTCGGTAGAAAAGCAAGAACGTATCGTGAATGGTGTTCCTTTATAAATCCAAAAACATCGGAAAACTAAAGACGCGGATAAATATACCGGAATGACTTTCTTAGTCGACACGGGTGCAAACATATCAGTGCTACCACACTCAAAACATTTCAAAGATGCTGTGACGGATTATCTTCTTTACGCTGCCAATGGATCGACCACCGCAACGTTTCGTGAAAAATTATCAGTACTGGATTTGCGACTCCACAGACAATTCAAACGGACATTTTGCAGTACATCGGTATCACGACCAACCATCGGTGCTGATTTTGTGCAATATTTCAACTTATTAGTTAATCTTCGAAGAAGATGTTTGGTAGACGGTGAAACAACAATAGAAACCGCAGCTCGAGTTGTTCCGAAAATTACATCTACAATTTCAACCATATTAAAAAATAACGAATTCCACGAAATATCGCTGAATTCCCATCCATCAAAAATCCGTGTGCCACGACACTCGTGAAAGAGCATTTTGTTAAATATCAGATAGTTACACACGAAACACCAGTTGCCGATTGCCCTAGACGCTTAACGCCAGGAAAATATATTACAGCAAAGAAACAGTTCGAGCACATGGTAGAAATCGGAATCTGTCGACTATCCAACAGCCAAAAATCAAGAATGGAGACTTTGTGGTGGTTACTACCGTTTGAACGCCATCACAATTCCAGATCGCGACCTGATAGCTAACGTCGAAGATCTCCAAACAACCTGCAAGGAAAATGCATATTTTTGACTGGTTCGTGCTTATCATCAGGTTACCCTATTTGGTTTATTTGAATATCTTTACCTACCATTTGAGCTGAAAAACGTTGCACAGACCTTCCAACGATACATAAACATCATACTTAGATGTCTAAAGTTTTGCTTTGTCTACCTAGATGACATATTGGAGCCTCAAAAAATCTGATGGAACATAAAAAGCAGCTTAATACATTGTTTGCGAAACTATCTGAATATGGAATCAAGATGAACAAGAATAAAGTCAAATATTTGGGTTATCTTGTCAGTAGCAATGGAATTCAACCACTTCCAGCAAAATTAAACAACGTCCTAAATACAGAGAAGCCGAAACTATTATTGAACTGCAAAGATATTTAGGACTCTTGAATTTTTATCAAAAATTTATGAGAAATGCCGCCAATATTGCAACCACTTAATGCCCTAGTAGGAAAGAGCAAGAAAAATGATATAACGACAATAGTTTGGAATGAAATCACAGAAAAAGCGTTTGAGAGAAAAAAAGGCTTACTCGAAACTTCAGTCATTCTTGCTTATCCTGTACCCGACGCTCAACTAGCACTAAGTACAGATGCCTCCTATTTCGCCATGGGAGGGGTATTGAAGCAGTCTCAAGAAAAAGAGTGAAAACCACTCGTATTTTTGTCAAAAAAATTTAGCAACGCACAAAAAAGTATCACACGTACGACCAGGAGCTTCAAGTAATACATTCGGCGATAAAGCATTTTCGAGAAAAGATAGAAGGGAGAACACTCTTTATAAAAACGGATCAAAAGCCCCTGACGTTTGCATTTGCACAGAAGTTGTCAAAAGCAACACGACGACAAACACGACAATCGACTTAAATATCTCAGTACACCTAAGCTTCCTTATTGACTTCGTTTCAATATTGTCTCAACGCTTTTTAAAGCAACAATAACCACAATTGCTAACGTTATATGCCACCAACTATTCCCAAACGCAACCATATGGATAAACAGTTTTTTGAAAATAAACTTGGGTTTCAAGAAAATGTTTGAATGGGAATTCATCGCTGCAAATATCCAAACCCTATAATTGGAGCAGACTTCCTAATGCACTTTGAACTTTTGGTGGATCTAAGAAACACGAAATTAATCAGCTTCAACACTTTGCGATCCAACTTTGGGCAACTACAATTAGTCAATGTCTTTAAGATATCTAAAAAGCCTAGTGAGACTGCAGTGGGCACCAAGGCGATCACCGACTACTAATCGAAGACATCTGATGCTGCATCGATCGCTGCATGTCACACGCCAACTACATTAGCAAACAAAACAAGTCATTACCTCTGACCAACACAATGGTACTGACCAACATAACATCAACTGCCATAAGGCCAAATAGCTCAGTAGTACACTTCATTGAGACCACAGGACCTCCAGTTCTCCATCACCCTCCACGTCTCATCGATGACAAACTGGAGGCAGCTTGTGCTAAATTCAAGGCCATGCTGAAATAAAATATTTACCGAAAATTGAACAGCTCTTGGGGCCAGTCCAATACATCTAGTAGCTGAAAAATAGAAGCTGGAGAGTTTGTGATGAATATCGCAAGCTAAATGCGCAAATCGCCAAAGACTGATATCCAATACCATACATTTACGATGCCACTGATAGAATACTGAAGAAAACAGTGTTTTCAGTAGTGGGCTTGGAGAGAGCCTTTCATCAAATACTCATGGCTGAAATGGACATGAAAAATAGCTGTTGCAACACGGTTTGGTTTTTTCAAGTTTTTGGTCATGCCCTTTGGTCTGAGAAACGCCATGCAGAACTTTCAATAGCATATGGACAATACCCTCCAAGGATTAAACTTTGTATTTTGTTACATTGATGGCATCTTCAACATGTTTGAAACGATGGAACAGTATCTAAAACGTTTAAGTGTAGTAACTCAGCGATTCCAACAACACAGTCTGCAAATGAACTTTGAAAAGTCTTCATTCTTTTAGTTGGTTGGTAGTCGATCGCCAGAAGATCGGAATGCAGCTCTACTACGAAAAACAGGAAAAATGCCAAATCACGTCAATCCTTAGGTGCTGTCAACTACTACAGAAGTTATATTGAACATACAGTCCATTATTAGGCCTCATTGGATCAATTCCTTCAAATTGGTAAAAAGAATAGCAAACGAAAGGTTCCATGGACATCCGAAACTGAAGCTGACTTCTAAAATATTAAACATAGCCTTGCAAAGGCAGCTTTACAAGCACACCCGGACCATAAAGTGGCACTTGCACTGGTGACTGACGCGTCCGACACCGCTACAGGAGCAACACTGGAGCAGTTGAATCGTGAACATTGGTGACCATTTGGTTTTTCATTTTGCAAACTCAGCCCGGCGGAAGCTAAATATGCGTATAACCAGGAATTACCCGCTATTTATGCAGGCATATACAGGAAGAACAACACTTTGTTATCAAAGCTGACCACAAACCTTTGGTCTATGCTTCCGCTCAAACTTGCACAGAGTGAGTCCTGCGCAGTTGTGACAACTAGACTACATATCACAATTTATCACAAAGATAGGTGATATAGGGTTTTCCAACAAGAGGTGTTATTTTGAATAGATCTTGTAATTTAACACCTTGTGACTTCTTCCTCTGGGGCCACATGAAAGGTCTACGCCAACAGCCCAGCGTCGATTCAAGACCCCAAAGATGGTATTCGTGAGGCTATCGAGGACATAGAGAAAATTTTATGAAAAGGATATGGTCCTGTAAGCGTTGCGTGGTGGTCATTTGCCTGATGTTATTTTTTACTATTAACGGCATACATGGACACAGGCGCCACCGCCTTTTTCAACGTCTGGGTCGCTCGACTTGGAAAACCAAAAGTCTTAACTACGGATCAAGGCACACAGTTTAAAAGTGCACTATTTCGAGCCCTCATAAATCTTACCAGGACCAAACGTGTTCGCATAGCTTCTTACCGTCCAGTCTCAAATGGAACTATTGGACAAAGACGCCGAGTATTCAGAGCACTTATGTGCCACTAACTATTATCATGGCTCGATCTACTTTCGAAGTCTTACTCGGACTCCGAACGAGTACCGAGGAGGGCTTGAAGGCATTGCTTGCTGAGTGACTTTAGGGTGAACAATTATGCATCCTAGGAAATTTTTTTTGTAATGAGGAAATGCCACCCATTCCAGTTGATTACGCGGAAACATTTTGCGTGCACAGCTTCCACAGCTCATCACATCAAACACCTGTTTAGTAACAAAGATCTGTATACAGGTTTACATGTCTTCCTGTGAGTTGACGGAGTAAGACACCTTAACCAGCCCTCTCACACTGGACCACATCAAATGCATAAACGATCATGTTTGCATCATCAAGGTTAGGGAACTAAACGTCTCCGTCTCCACATATCGGCTGAAATGAGCGCATTTGACAAAGGATGGTCTTAGAACATATGGTTGCGCTTCTTTACACAACGATATTAGGAAGGGAGTGACTGTGGTGGTCACGGCCACAACTTGAAGGCAATGTGGTACTGATGTAGTGAGTGTGAATAATTCGAGAAGAGAACGATCATATGTTTCAATTCTTCTTTTTATTAACTCTCTCGAAATTTTTACATTTTCAACCTTGAAAAGAACGTCCGCAGAAGTTAACAATATGCTTCATGTCAATGAGCGTCAACACCACCTGTTGGTATTTGGTTACATGCGTATTTCCTTCCACTTGATGCTTCACGATAATACAAACTCTGGAGTGACTTCATCGAAGTCGTGAAGTATCAGCCAGAAGGTGATAAGCCCAGTCATTGCACGGGAGAAGATAAATTTTGACGTAGTGGTATGGTTATCTGAGATTGTTCTCCGTGTACACGGTTCACCTAAATTGACTGAAATTCATATGCTATTGCATGGAATTTATTGCTAGGAAGTAATAAGAGGTTTGTGAGGTTAGAAATTGAGTTCGTTGAATTTAAATCCATTTTAGTGATTGATTTGTATCAACCAATCGTATTATTCTAGACCCGACTGTGAATTTATTATATGGCCCACTGTTTTGATGATCGAATCAAAAGGTTGAAATGTTACGTTCAGTTGTGAAATTGATTTGAGAATCAGAAAAGGGATAGTAATCCATAGCGTATATCTTGGACAGGTATTTCACGGTTAATAGTGCATTGCGGTGACGTTGTAATCCACCAAATATCCTGTGACCAAAAGAATTTCATTGTGCAAGCGTAAAAAGTATGTATGTTGCAATCAGCATACATTGAATACCATGAAAGGAAAATCTGCACAAAATCTACAAGAGTCATTGTGAAAGGAGGGATTACTGACAAAGGGTAGAACGACATAGCTCCCCGAACGATTGTGAAATTTTGTATGATTCCAGAACGGAGATGGGAATAAAATACCTATAGTGGAATGATGACAAGAAATTTCGATAAACTGGACGCCTCTTGATGTGGTCGACAAAATGGTCTAGTTGGGCCAATATGGCGGTGTGAGTCAGGCGGCTATTATTAAGTATGTAATTCTCGGGTTACGAGATGACTAATTTCGTTAAGCTTTTCAAGTCCGACGAGTTGGAACAGTATATGATCTAAGGACTCATATGCAATGGTATCTCAGTCTTTCTTGGGCTAGAGAGAAGCAAAAACTAGCAACCCAAGCACCAGAGCGAATAATAAACTGTAGAATGAAAAAATACTCATTTTTTCTTACTATAATTATCGATAACATGTCTATTTGTTGAGAGATTTTGGAAAACTGTAGAGAAGACTACGATTTAGTCAGTGTCAGTAAAACAAATCATGCCTTGTCACAATTTAAATATGAACAGGTTATATGGATCAATGCAGAAACTTTAACGAAGTTAGTTCAATTAAATAGCAAACAATATTCAGCGTTTATCAACTTGGGAAGTGATGCATCTTTGATTCGGGAAAGAGTCGTACAAAAAGGTGTTCAGGCCAAAAAGGTAGTTAAAGGGTTGAAAAGGTTTGCTGATAGTTTTGCGTTAGACTTCCCAATAGTTACAGACAATTTTTAGTTGAACCTTGTTGATAGTAGATAAGACATTGTTGGAGCAACATTGCATTGCCGTCTGAGAATGATAAAGTTTGATTAGAACGTAGATACGGCAACGAGGCTTCGAACGGTGATGATAGTGAACGAGTTCCGAGAGATTTTTGTGGAAAACATCGAGGACTTGGGGGTGTGTGACACTCACAAAATTTCAATTCATTTGGATGAGGAAAACCGCATCTCGTTGCAACCATATCGCATTCCATTCGGAGAATGCGAAATAGTGCGGTAGACATAGACAAGATGTTAAAAAACACATAATTCATGACAGTATACTCGTATGAGGTATGTGAGCGATATTGTAGTTCAATACGATCGAGGAAGACCTAGATTGATTGCGATGATTCTTGGAGTGTTTTCAAGAAAAATACGAAGGGATAAATGTAAATTCCTGGCACGGTTAATATCATTTTTGGGTCACGAGATAAGTGACGAAGGTATTTTAGTAGGAAAAATGAAAGTGGATTATTTAGACAAGTTTAAAGTTCTCATTCATTTACACGAATTGCGATGGTACTTAAGTTTGACGAAGCATGTAATAAACATAAGCAGTCGAGCAGCCCCGTGGTGATCAGGAGCGGCTGCTCCTGAAGAGATAAGGTGGTCACCCCGCCGGAACTGCTTAGTTTGTTGTTTTACTAGTGTAAAGTAATCTACATCCGTCAAGTTTCCATCCTTTAGGCAGAGATGAGTGGTTCACTTCAGCCACTTTAACATCTTTAGGTTTGACATTCCCCTTGTAATGCAACGACCTTCTTCGGTGAAAGTAACGGTTGTTTTTTGTGTAATGTTTGCGTTTGTCTCAAGCCTCCGTGTCCGCTAACTTTAACGAGGCAAAAAAATATTGAATTACTGTAGAGTAGCTTAATTGAAACCTAATAGAACTTTTCTAAAGACAATAAAAATTGATCGGTGCGTCTTGTAGAGTAGAGTACGCGTGATAAGTATTTTGTAGTGTAGCTTCGTGGCTCGACAAGAACCCGCCTCATATGATCCCGCAAATGCTAGTCGTCAAGCACGCGTACGCGGTCGTTAAGCGAAGCTAGTTAGCTGAGCTCGGTGTTGTTTATAGCTCGCTGACACTTATGCCAGACCATCGGCACCCGTGTCCTACACGGGCACATTAAAATCATTACAAGCAGTCATTTAAAACTATATCTTCATCCCTAAGCCATTGTCTCAACTCTTGTGGAAGAACCAGATATTTGAAAGGGTAAACGAGCAACAATTCTTGATTGGATCTTTGAAGCAGAAGTTAACTGAGAAGCCTATCGTAGCATTGTACAATGGGAAGTCGAAGCATGAAGTCCAAACTGATGCCAGTTTCATGGGGATTGCTAGAATTTTGATCGAACGACGGCGGATGAACGATTTTAGACCTGCCTTTTACTTCAGTCTTCTTGGTGTAGTGGTTAGAGTACTCGCTGCGTAGCCCAAAGGTCCCTGGTTTGAACCCCGCTGGTGACAATGAGATTTGTTTAGAGTGATTCTTACAGACAATAAGCACGCTCAGTTATGATAAGTGGCTATGCAGCTGGATGGAAGGGCATACAGTCAAACCGTGGTACTGGACATATCACCTTCTTGAGTGCCGATGCATTTGATCAAGGTAATAAGATACTCTAACATCTCTAAACGAAGCCCCAAAAGAGGCTGTAGTGCCGGGAGCAAAAAAAATAATTACTATAGTCCATATATGGCACCATGTGAGGCTAATAATCACAGCTAAGCTGGAAACGCTTGTGATTGTGGAGTCCGTGAAGGTTTAGCTATGGCAATCATGAGCTTGAAAAAACTATTACGTCCCCGGGTGGAACTTTGGTGGCTAAGACTTGGTGAATATGATTTTAAATTCACTCGTAGAACAGGAGGGAAAATGCACTAAAACCGCAAAACCCTCTTCCTTCAAAAGCCCCAGTAACGAATTTCCTCCAAGGTTGTAAGCCCCATAGAAGTGATTAATAGAACGTATAAAAAATGGAGTAAGGTCATGGCGTGGTTCCTTAATGTCGGGTTGCTGGTGAAATGATGGATGAGAGCAGAAGAACTTGAAGCTAGTCATCAAAGCAGAGTGGCCAACTCGGTTTAGTGACCTATTGATGAAATTTTAAGCAGAGGACACAAACAGAGGCTCATTGTCCGATGCGCTCAAAAAGACCCCGAGCGAGAAAATAACCATAGGCTCACCTCAACTGATGGCAATCTCTAAAATCAGGGACATTGACTGCATCACAAACTTGACTAAAGCAAGGCATTAAAATTGAGTGACGTAATGTAATCAAAACTAGGAAGAGACGAAGCTGAGCAATTTCGAGGCAAAAAGAGGATAAAACAGGTTTGGTGATTTGCAGGACATGGCAACAAGCAGTCTTTATTTACTGTTTGAAGGTGCCTTCGATATTGTCATACACTAGAGGGTTTCAAGAGTTCTAATTAAAGCTCGTTTTATTATAAATGTGGCAAAACAGGGCTCGAAAGAGAAGATTGTGTAGAGGAGGCTTCCTATATTTTCTTCAAGGATGCTAACAGTAGGCAAGATGACCTCAAGTATATTCTAGAAGTGGGAAAATGCCAAGTTTCCATTGATGCTCAAACCAATGTTAAATCGCTATTGCAATAAGCCATATCCTCCAGTTAAACTAATCCCATAATATCAATGCCCAAGATTTGCTTGATAAGCTTTTGAACGACATGAAAGCTGACTTAATGCTCCTCAGTTAACAATTCCATAACAGAAACTCACAAACAAGGCACCCCAACAAAACTGGTACTGCGACCAGACAAAGGTATTATTTCAAAGTGCTGGGTCCTAGATGAAAGGATGTTTTTATTTAGATTTGGTGTCGGAGAACTACATTCTTTAGTGTATGCGTAATGTTGAACGAAATTCTACCATTTCTCAAGCCAAGTTCAATGCTCTGTAGGATGCTGTCTCGAACGTAAAGTAACAGAAACACTGGAAATATCTAGCTTGGTAGTCCCTTGTACCTTCAAAACTGGAGATACTTCAGTATTGCTAAGCTAGTGATCACTAGTATATTGCAATTGATGGTGGTTTCCGTTGCCCATACTCTTGATCTTCTGCTTTCGGGTGAAATCTTGTGCGAATAAACATTGTAAGGTTTATTTAGTAATTAAGGTAGGCATATTATTGTCAGGATTGAGGATCATTATACCCGCTTGTAGGCCTTTTACGAGTACGGCAAGCCTCCGATATACTGGTGGACCATTAAAACCACTAAGTAGCTAAAGGAGTGTCATAAACTCCCAAAAGAAGCTCACTGGATACAAAACTGGGGTATATAGCATATATTGTATAATAAATTAGTCAGAAAATATTTCTATCGACTGATCAACGGCACTAACACAGCTCGTTGGTGGCAAAATCGAGTAGATGACGTGGAGAGCGATCCTTGGAGTCAAGGCTATAAGTTATTTATGCAAAAGCTTGGTGGTTTTCTGGTACTTTGCTTGCATAAATCAGAACAGATGAACCAGATTGTATGGGCTCTTTTCCACGAATATCTCGTCCATGTTGATGCCATCCAAGACAAAACACCAGTAGGATACCACCCTTTTACGAGGTTAAAACTAAAGAGGCAGCTACCATGTTCAGATGGCGTCCTAACGGAGGCATTGCAGCTTGTTTGTAACCTTTCTCCTGAGTTGCTACTCATTATGTTCAACTTTTGCCTGCAAGAAGTGTTCTTTATAAAGCACTAGAAGATAGTGAGGCTCATACTGATCAGCAAGGAGAAAGGGAATTTCAAGTCAGCACATATGTATTGCGGGCTATCTATGCCAAACAAAGTCAAGAAATAACTTATTAAGGGAAATCAGTGACGCAATCCCTCTACTCTTTGGCAGTTTGGTTTAAGAGTGGGGCGCTCAACGATCATGTAAGTTGTGTATCAGTATCGGAGAAGTGCAAGTTGAGTCCAAACTAGCTGTGAAGTATCGTGGCATTCTGATCGCCTTGAAGATGAGTTTCGCTGAAAAAATAAGGGCAATAGTTAAAAAGATTGCAGTGGCTATATCCACACTCAGGAGGCTCATGGCCAACATCGGGGGCCTACATCATCAACTCGGTGACCCCTGATGGGCCCCATATAGATTAGAAATATGGGGCGATAATCTCAGCAAGGAGTTGTACCGAAAACACCTGCCCCAGATATGGTGATGAAAAGCACTGAGGACTGCAAATGCATATCAGGCAGTTTCTGAGTGGATCGTGCTGGTCATCGCAAGTGTGATACCCATCACTCTTCTTGCTGGAGAGTGCCATAATATTAACTTGCGCAGACACAAAGGCGATAGAGAGGTAGCTTTATACGAGTAAATACAACGCTCACTCATTGATTTGCAACAATTACGGGTGAACAACACGAAAAGAAACGCACCCCGTACCTTATCCCTAATCGTAGTCCATGGCTCAATTGAAGGTATAGTCAGACAGACTTCTATCTGACGCATGTATGTTTTCAATCTTAACTTCACAAGGTTGGTTAGTCACGGCCTCCTAAATAAATATTTCAGAAGTTGACACTTTTTTGTATGCGAAAAATAGGCTAAGTACCGCGCTTAACTAATCCAGGAAATAGGAGAGATCTTCCCGGATAATACTCGTATCATTGAAGCGATAACATGTGGCATATTGCTTTCAGGCAGTGCTGAACACAAAAAAAGAGTGCCTAGAGGCGCTGAGGATGGAGAGGTTTCTTTTTTAGCATTCCCTCTTCCTTTCTCCCCTCCCATTAAAAAGGAGGTCCATTTAACCCGATGGTGCCTTGAGGCAAAAAAGAGGCCTGGCCCGAAATAATGTACTTTCAGGCTAGGTTCGCAGGGGTAATATTTAATGGAAGGCTGAAATAGGGCGAATCTTTTCTTCTTTTGGCTCCAACACTAGGAAAGCGGTGCCTAAACGCAGGTTGATATAATAGGGGCTTGATCCTGAAGTAAAGAATAAAACTCTAGTCCGACAAAACCAGACCGTAAAAGACTGCAACCTTGAAAGTGTGGATAACTTTATCTACCTTGAAGCCAACCTGAATAGAAGAGGCACCAAAAAGGATGAGATCGGATGCCGCATAAACGTCGCAAGTGAAATGTTTTTCACCGTAAGGTCCAGAGTTGTGTACAGGCAAAACATGCTACGTATTTATAAACCACGAGCGATCCTGTGCTGTTAGATGGAAGTGAAACTCGCGAGCGAATTCGAAAAGGCAGTGGACATATTAGAGTGCAAAGTGGGCCGAGAAATCTACGGCCCAGTGAAACAAGGAATCAAGTGGAGACTACGTTACAACGAAGAGCTTTGTGAACTATTTCGCGTACTACCTGATCCATTCTGAGAGTGATCAACTGACGAACGTGGTCGCAGATGATGAGAAGAGATTTATCCTGGAGGCTGAGGCCCGGCTTGGGCTGCTGCAACATAGATGATGGTGATCCTGAAGTAATTCAATAATTGTCGATTAAAACACGGAACATTTTTTTAGTAGGTGCAAACTCTACACACCAGGGCTGCAACGACAGGCCTCAGAATCGTTAATCAAGTCTCATTCCTCGAGTGGCATTCCAGCCAAAAACTTAAAGTTTTAAACGATACCATACTCAGTCGGTACATGAGTGAATTTTAAAAATTAGCCACATCTGAAATGAATAAGTAAAATTAATGTAATCCAACCTAAATATTTCCTGAGTTCATGGGTAAGTTGGAGCGTGCTACTACCAGAAGGGCTTTTTAACCGTGCTAGAACTCAAAAAATTATATGAGATCAACCGATGGCTTCCATTGCGCGAAAATGTAATTAACTTCAGTACATAATTGGTTGCATGGGGTCATTGCAATAAAGAGGAGAGACACGTTCGTTTGGTTTACTTAATAAGTGGTACAGATTTGAGAAGGGGCATGAATCAAAAAGCAAGCAATGTTGCACTGCATTGGTTATTATTTATTTTTGACAGTTTCTAGACTTCATGCGAATAATTCTTCTTCTTCTTTCTCATATCACTGTGGCCCCTCTCGGGCCCTCGCTTCCTGCAAATAGCGCCTCCAACTGTCGCGGTCCATTGACTGCGTCCTCCAATTTCGAGACCTGAGCAGCGATGAACAGTCTTCGTCGACCGAGTCAGACCAGCGTTTCCTCGGTTTCCCCACTGGTCTACGGCCTTCAGTTCTCCCAACGAATACCTTTTTGGATATCCGTTGTTCATCTATACGATTCATGTGTCCAGCCCATTGCAGCTTCCGCAGCCTTACAATCGCTGCGACCTCTGATTCGTCAAAAATTTCATACAGCTCATGGTTGCATCGAATTCGGCATTGGTCCGCTTCAATCATCCGCCTCATCCGCCGCGTTCAATATATTTGTGGATGCTTGGGTTAGGGTCCATGTTTCACACCCATAGCATAACACAGGTCTTATCACAGATTTGTATACTTGGAGCTTTGTTTTCCTGGGTATGCAGCTGGTCTTCAAGATCGTCAAAACTGAATTAAATATTTTATTTGCGAACTGTATTCTTCGACGTATTTCGTCTCTTTCATTACCCGTCTTCGTTTTTTTGGCGCCTAAATACACAAATTCGCCTATATTTTCGATACTGCATTCGTCAAGTGTGATATTCAGTGTATTTGAAATATTTTTCCTCGACTGCTCCATGAGCTCCGAATAATTAACGGTTAATAAAATTGAGAAAATTTTGACTTGTGAGGTATTTATAGCTTTTATTCTCACAGAGATCTACCTTCATGAAATTTTCACATTTTTGTTTACAATAGTGTCCTATCGTGTATGCGGTGGGACGCACATTTTCCATACCTTCACCCTCCCCCATTACCCACTGACGTCAAAACGGTCAATTTTTATCTGATTCCAAAAAATTTTTATTAAATTCTTTCATTTAATTCCTTGCTACTACCTTTGATAAAAAATTGCTAAAGTGTGTCTGCAGTAAATTATATATTATCGTTAATTTTTTTTTTCCAAAAGTATCTGTTCAATTATTTTGTTTATTTGGTATCCGCAGGCCAATTCTCCTTTTTCTTTAAAAGCCGTCGGGCCTTGCTTTGTTAGGTGCTGCTTACCCAACAAACCAAGGCCCGACGGCTTTTAAAGAAAAAAAAGTATATAAGTTTAATTATTTTTCTAAACGGTAACTCTAATCGACACAATGACGATCAAATTCTAATGCTGAATTGGGCTAGAGAGTTCATCCGCCGAAAAAAGTTTAGTCACAATCATTTGTTCAATTTGTGTCCGAATTCGAATTGTACGGAGCGCCAGAAAAGCATTTCGAGTAATGGACTCCAAACAAGCGGGTACAAGGCAACCCAAATCCACGGAAAATTTATTTCGGCGATTGAACGAAGAAAAGCTCAAAAAGCTAATTTGGTAATAATGGCGCGACAAAACAGTTTGTTTTTGCAAATAAACACGATTCACCCCTCGTTCCACACATGAGGGTTGGGAATTGTGTGGCGCTCAGCGTGGCGACAACGGCTGTTATTTGTTGCTTCCATGACTCCTTGTGGATTGCGCGCCAGACGCGCGAAACGACTCAGCTTGGCTCGGCATCCGAGCGCCACCGCTTGAATCCTGAAAGCACGTTGCAAACAAAAACAAGGACGTAGTGTAAATTTCAGTGATTTTAGTCGAGCTTCTTGTCTCTTGTCGCCGTTCTCTCATTCGATTGTCCTGTTCTTTGGGAATGCGTGGACGGGAGATTGGGGCGCGATAATGAGCAGGCTTAAAACGATAGAAAAATTAATTTTGAGATATATCGAAATTTTAGGATTGTATATGAATGACCAAATCATAATTATGTAAATTTTTGTATGAACGCTTCAAATCTTTGAAAAACGATTCCTAATAATGCCTCTAACTTTATAAGGGCTTGATTCCGTTTGGTGAGATAATGAAGGAATACAAGCATGAATGATGAATCAACTTGAACCATTACTTGTAACTAATAAACATCCTTATCTTCGCTAAAGTAAGTCACAAGTTCACCCCAGTCTCCACCAGAAGCTTCGACTGGGTTTGAAATATTTTTGGCGGCTCCTTGCTTCCTCCAAGAGATAGGGTGCCTGCGTTCCTGCCGCCAGTTTGCGTCGAGACGCTTCGGAGAGACTGTCGTCCTCATATCGTATACACTCGAAATAGACGACTCAGTCCGAGTCGGCTGTCGTAGTTGCCGCCAACATTCCTGTCGGCTACTAGTCAACAACGCATCATCTTCCACATAGGGTTGGCTCGCGCCACCCTTCATCATTCGCGCCCAACCTCCAACTTGCGGCCTTTGAATTTCACTTCAACCAAACTGCGAGAGTCCTGTTTGAATGTCTCCGATCAGGCATGTGTGCATCCGTACTATTCGTACAATCCCAGCGAAATTCCTTACCGTAATCAGCAATGAGTGACCGAGATATGCTTTATATTTTGTGTTTGGGGTTCTTTGTTTCCGAGACTTATTTTTTAAGGAGTTTTCAATGGGACGAGGAATTTTGTTTTGCGGGGCCCACGAATGCCAAGTTGGGCGCCAGTATCTTGGAATATAAGATTTTATTAGTAATCACAATAACTTTACAATAATAGTGACTGTTTGCAGGAGACTCTTATGCAAGATCTTAAGGCGACAGCAGCATTCTTGCTCTTTTTATTTCCACTTCTATTATAAGTTTCAGTTTAACATTGTTTCTTTTGCAGTAAAACCATGATTTTATTCGTCAGATTATTGCAATAAAAACGACGAAAAAGTGTATTGGAACTACTTCTAACAGATATATTTGGTTGTTCATTGCTTATGCACGAACTATTTGAAATTTATATGCCTAGAAAGATGTTCTGGACTTTTCATGTGATAATAGCACCATTTATCTCATAAAAAGTCTTGAACATCTTTCTTATTATTTGAAAAGGAATATTTCCCATAACTATTTGAAATCTTTTTAATACTAAATGCTTAGCATATTATTGAAATTAACTTTAAAAAGCAAATTTATATTAGATTCATAAATAATTTTATTTGGCGAGTATTTTGACACTACCTATTCTCCCCAGCAGAATCGTCTTTGTAACAAAGGAGGAGTTCACCCCTGAAAATTCTCTAATCAGTAGAAACCGTACATCGGCTACGCTGCAAGAACAGAAACTATTTCAGCTTGCTTCAGATGTGTTCGTACTTAGCAGGATCTTACCTTCCACCAAAGATTCCAACCAACTCTCTGAAGGGACCTGGAGACCTTGAAATACACGAAGGTACGTGGTCTGATAAAAAAACTTGTTTTGAACGAAAACAAAGTAAACGGTTAATTTTATTCAAACACGGGTAATTGCATATCTTTACATACGTGTTCGGTGTCAACCACTGGCTCTAACTTGTACAGTATGATTTTTTTAGAACATTATGTCAGATGATGCCATTAAATTCTTTTCCAAAAGTAAGTAGGCTGTTTTAACGGCAGCCTTTACCAATATGCTTCAGCGACAGGCTTATTTAGGCATACATGGCGCCATTGTGGTACCGCAAGGAAATTGACACGATCTTTTATTATAAGGACAACCTGAGCTCTAAACAAACTGAATGATTCTCCTCAAATCAACTGATGATAGTTCGGCTAGGTCAGTGAAAAAATTGGAGCTAAGAGACTGCATTCTTTCCCTTATAAGTGCCAGATGTTTGGGGAAGGTGTGAAGTACTGTTTCTTGATCTTTCTTGCGTTTACTGTTCTGTCAGAATTCATTGTAGAAGCATACCACTAAATAGACAATGCTTAGTTAAGAGAGACACCCTTATGCGGAGGTACTCCCTTTCAAGTTTAAGAAGCTCTCTATGCGATCACTGGCAAACATTGTCAACGACTCCTTTGGAACTACACATAAAAGTTTGTCCGCCTAGAATGTTGTCAGGTCCTTTGAGTATTTTTGCTTTATGGCTTAACTGAAACCATCAGAATATCATTCGGCGAAAACATAACTGCTTTTGCCAGTTCTTCTGTTTCGTAGTTCTCCTTCATGTCCTTGTATTCGGGCACCCAGATGAGCGCACCTTCAAATTCCGTCATTAGAGGACAAGCTTCGAAGAGTTATAGTTTCCAGCAAGTGACTTTATAGCCACATGATAGTCAGCGAAAATACAAATCTTTATTCTGAATATCTGATTACAGACCAGGCAGTTGGCCGCCTCAAGAAACGCCGACATTTCTACTTGGAAGAGATTCGGATGCTCCCACAAACGTAATGAAAGCTTTGTGTTCAGATCAGTAGAAAATACGCCACTTCTCATTCTGTCATCGAGTTTGGAGCTGTCGATGTGTAATTCTACTGCATCGATTGTGTTTTGTAGAGATTGAGTTACGAACTCTTTAACAAAATGTTTAGGTGATCATACAATCAACATCTGTAGAAAAAGATATGCATATCCTGAAGCGAGATTATTGAATGGCTCAATCTACCCTATTCCATTGGTCACCGCAATGTGGTCTTACTGCTATACACTTTGTATACTACAGGATAAATGAATTGATAGCAAGCTAATTAAATAGCACTAGATGTGGGTTTATAAAGGTGATTCCGATCACTTTTCTAGTTTACTGTCTTAAGAATAGCAGGCCATCATAATACAGCCCCAAATAGCACATTTGGTTCTATTGTGACAACACAACGATGTAGCCCCCAAGCTGCTCCTTTAGCCATTTTGCAGCTATACAGAGCACATTATACTTCGCGAGCCCGTTCTGCAATATTATCTTTCCATAGAAGCTTAGGTCCAGAAAATATCCCAGATGCTTTATTTTGTTCTTCCGGGCTTATAAGCGTTCCATGGAGTTTTGGTACATCAAATTTTTCAACTTTTCTCGTAAAGAGCAATGTTTTTTTTTTGCTAGAGCTAACTCTTAGACCACACTTTCAACATCATTGCGAAAGAATCTAAAAGAAGTTATTTAATCTTTCCGATAGGGTAAAGGTAAATTTGCCTGATACGACAATAGAAATTCAATCATTTTACATGCGATTAGGTCTAATTTCCCTAGAAACTCAACCACTGTCAGATTTTCAAGCATGGGAGACAAAATATCTCCCTGCGAAGTACGTTTATTGATCAACTGCTTGATATTTGAGCTACCTGAATATGAGTGTAGTACCCGGATTTTGAGTCACTGGATTCAACAAGTTACCGCTTGAAATTTCGGATGGCTTTTACCACAAAGTGATGCAGTCACACATTGTTGAGCGTATCTTCGATATCAAGAAATGTAGCTGACGTGTATTGCTTGCAAGCAAGTTATTTTTCAACCCACTCTACAGGTATATGTAAAGCGATTTCGACGGATTTATCTTTTGTGTAGGTGTTAGGGACTTGCATCATGCCCTGCCTGAAAGCAAAACTTTCACATGTAACAAAATACCGCGTTACTAAACAAAATATCAAACACTACGCATAAAACCACAACAAACCACTCGACTAAGTAAAATCATATTTAGCAGAAAACACATGTAACAACAAACTGCATGACTAAGGGATGCATCAGACTACGACTATTTAGCCGCACTTCTGTCGCAAGTTACACATGGTTAAATGGAAGCCCGCACACTGCGATTTTCGACAATTTTGTCCAGGTCGGCAGTCGCAGGAATTCGCGATTTTTCCTAAAACCAGTTTAGTAGGTAGTTTTTGTGATACTCGCGCAGGCGAGTATCATTTGGACATTTGACGCTGACGTTCACGGAAGTTTCTTTCATAGCGCACAATTGAGTTAGCGCATGTGTTCCTGGCAAAGACATACCTTCAAATGAGCATATTAGTTCTGCGCATGCCTGAAGTTCCTTTGCAAATCTTGTCGCAGTGTGTTCGTATTTGCGTCTAAAAATCGCTGGTTACGGCAGAAAAATCGCAATGTGGCCGAACCCTAAGGAGAATATTAAGTGCTACGCACAAAACTGACGATAGATACAAGCCATATGGCAGCAGCGCTTACTGCCACACACATGACCATTAGTAGGCCGACTTTGCTGGCTAACTTACGTGGCGTTATATGAAGAATTGTGGAGGTGCCAACGAAAATTCGAGGTTTTGTACGGTTTAGAGACGGATTTCTACAGTGAAATCCAGATAATCCGCGGAGAACACAATAGCGCTCCTAGTGAAGTGAAAATTATTTCAGTTCTTATACCCGTTTAGTTTTTATCGCCTTCCAAAGTGAATTTATAGGAGTTTGTTTACATCTCAACGCTGAGTTATCAGTCGAAGGTGCAAAACGTGTGCTTCATTTGCTCGTCTTGGAAAGTTTAGGAGCACAATGGGCTATACAAGTTGAGTTTATAGCATGCACGGAATGCGTTCGGCACGTTTTTTATTCGGAAAATAGTATATATGACGAAATATAAGCATTTGCTAATGCCGCAGTTGGGTGACAGCTACCGGAAGCTTGTCCATAGTAGGCCGACTAATACATATGCAAATTGCTACCATATGGCTTGTATCTATCGTCAGTTTTGGCTACGCATAAAAACCAAAACAAACCGCTTGACTAAGAAAAATAATATCTAGCAGAAAGCGTCCACCAACCCAACATACAAAATAATAAAAAATGAAACAAATTAATACGCACCGCATATGAGAGTGACATACGAGATTTGCAGGAGCACATTTTCAGCATGTGTCGTCACGAGTTAAAATATAAAAAATGCGAGTAAGGTGGAATCCTCGGATCGAATTTCATAACAACGGATGTTGAGATTCCTGGTCGTAGTATGCAATTGAAATGCTGACATGATTTTATGACCGAAGTGGAATGAGGAAAGTCATGCAAATGCATATTGTGCAGGAAAATATTGAACTTATGGAATTGGGTTTTTGTTCAGCATACGGATTCCACAACAATTTCTTGTACTTAATTGGGATTTCAGTCAGCAGGTTTGGTGAACCTTATGGAATAATTGGATTAAGGTCTACGCCATCTCGCCTTTTTTGCCCAATAAAAGCAACGGTTTGTGATACAGGAGAGTGCAGTATTTTTCGACAGTCAGTGATCAGTTATTTTCGGCATAATCCTGCGTTGCAGATTTCTCTACGCACCGGTGTCACTAGGCATTGAGCCAAGGACACAGTGCAGTCATTTCTACGAGTCTTGTACTCGAGTCGGTGCCACTGGGCACTGAGCCGAGGACACAGTAAAGTATTTTTGCTACGAGTCTTATATACGCGTTGGTGTCACTAGGCATTGAGCCGAGGACACAGCCTGGTCTTTTATACGAGTTCTTGTACGCGTCGGTATCACTAGGCATTTAGCCGAGGACACAGTACAGCATTTTTTCTACGAGTCTTATATACGCGTTGGCGTCACTAAGCATTGAGGCGAGGAGACAGTCCAGTCTTTTATACGAGTTCTTGTACACGTTGGTGTCACTAGGCATTGAGCCGAGGACACAGTGCAGTATTTTTTCTACGAGTCTTATATACGCATCGGTATCACTAGGCATTGAGCCAAGGACACAGTCCAGTCTTTTATACAAGTCTTTATACGCGTTGGTGTCACTAGGCATTTAGCCGAGGACACAGTGCAGTATTTTTTTCTAGAATCTCATATACGCGTCGGTGCCACTAGGCATTGAGCCGAGGACACAAGGTCTGAGTTCTTGTTCACACGCCCACGGAGAAATCGAAACTCGCCCCAAGAACTCCACACACAGTACGCACGATAGTCACCAAAGCCAGGTGAAGGCTATCCAGAGGTGCTGCAAAAGGAACACGGCTGCTAGCGTTGAGAATAAATGAATAGAAACAGAATTGTAATTACATTGTGAAAAATTTAAGTACCTTGTGAAATACATTGTAGAATTGTTGCGTACCATTGGTGTTTCATTCCGAAAGGTGGAGGTTAAAGGATTTGGTTGTGTAGGGTAAAGTGGAAACCAGAGTAACAGTGGAAGAGGTCAGGGGTACACCGGCAACAGGTTAAACATAGGCATGCTGTGATTTCAGTGTTAGACTAGAGTCAATAGACTAAGTTATCCAATACCTCACAGCACAACTATCTCTAAGGCATTTAGTAAGAGAACTCAGGCATTTTGGCCTGAACTCCTTACGCTTGGCATGCGAAGCTTTTCTTGCTTTAGGTATGAAGACAACTCTTGTATCTTACCAAATGATCAGAATATGCGCGAGCCTTAGGCACTTATGAAAAAAACTACTCTATGGATTAGTGAAACTTAGTTGAGAGTAAAAAGACGGCATAGTGCAATAAATCGTACTAACAACTAGTATGCCTACAAAAAGCGCCTTATGTAATGTTGACTTAAAAGCCTGCAAAGCTGCCGCAGTGTATTTTTTATAGGTCATTGAAATGTCCATAAAGGGTTGCAGCGATGGTCTGCTGCCTCAGCGAGCAAAGCAATTGGCGCTTGCCGGAATTGACCTTGTCTTAGGAAGCACGAATGCGCTTGCAGACTAGCGTTACGATGTCGTAGGGTGGGTTCCTTTTCCCCAGCACAAGAGACCACTTAAAAAAAATTTTCACATTCACGAAATTTGTGTTAGAAATAAAATGCTTGTCGAGGCCGAGATAACCTACTAAACGAGGCCGATGCTCGATTAATGGACTAATGTGCGCGAGACAATTTCGTCCCTAGTCCGAACACTTACGACCCTGAAACAAGAGTTGGGCATCCAGGTGGAAGCGGTACCCCCTCGCAATCCCCCCCCATCCGGATCAAGATCCATTATAGGCGTGGCCATTTATTTTAAATTTACATGTAAAATTCATATAAAACAATTTCCTGTAAATATAAAATAAAATGTTTTAGATTTATACTTAAATTTTATATGATCGAATCATATAGAAATTTATTATAAATAAAAAACCAGTGGGGAAGGCCACTCAACCCAGCAAGAGCCCCTGTATTAAACACAGCCCCAACTATTAAACACAGAATATACATAACAATCCCTGGATGCGGAACGCTAGACAAGAAAACAAACGCCACGGGGCTCCTCACGGTGCACAACCAAAGAACAAGCACTGAATACTTAAGACGTGAAGGTTAATGATCCCTAGGTTAACGAGGAATGGGCAATTCTACAGCATCCTAAACTACACTTCTCAATTACAACTACTATGTATGTCTTTTCCTTGCCCATCTTTTGTTTTCGAACTTTCTCGTCCTCGTTTTCTTCCCGTGACCACACTTGCTCGCACTCATACCTACAACAGATATTATATTATATCGTTAACATCAAACTAGACAAGCAAGCCTTCATAAGCTCCGGCGATTTTCCGTCTTCATATGGAATTCTTCAGCATCATCCAACACAAGATTCCTATACTCGTCAAATCCAACAATGTGTACTTCGACCCGCAATGAAATATTTTCATATGGCCAAACTTGTATCCGCGATCGATTTTTGTAAATAATGGAAGTATCAAAAAATTCCGTAATAAGCATTTAGTACGTATTCTCGTTGTCCACCAATGACAGCCCTCGCTTGCGCTAACGCACTCCCGATGTCAAGTCGCGGTTCAGTGGCTGAAATTAACTCCTTACACTGCCTACGTCAAGTGGTGAGTAAGTGCAGATATCTGTCATTTCGACACTTGCCAGCTGATCAAAATGGTGTATCACTACGTAGGTCAAGACGAAAATTTGTGGCATAATTTTGCCAGCCAAAACAGCATATGCGTTGTGGATGATTTTTTCAGATGCATTCGCTGATTTATCGAGTGGTTCACGGGGCGAACGGCAATGGATAGACAGACAGACGAAGTATCCTAGTTTTGCTTTAGACTGACAAACTGTGGTCTTGACTAGTTGTTACCGACGCAGGTCTTTTGCATGGTATGTATACGAGTATACCTACTTCTATACTGGACAGATCCATGAGGAGATAACGTCCAGGTCCTACTACCTTGAGTACTCGGGTTTTGAAGATGTGCCGGATAAGCTTAGCATTATAATGGCCTGCCACGTCGCTTTGATGGAAATTTTGATGGAATACTTCACCTCCTTCTCTAAACTCAGAAGATCGAAATCGTAAGTTGTAATGCCTTCATTTGGGCGGAGTGTGCTCTTTGTTAGTGGAGCGCGCCTAATCTTTCGTGGGGCTCCAGCGTAACGACGAGGCCTTCCAAATATTTTAGTTGCCGCAGTAGCTTGTATGACTGCCCGTGGCAAATCATGAGCTAACCAAAGGCGGCAAAGTAAGTAGAAACACCCGTGACCGAATGATAGAAAGATTGCAATGCGTAAGTGATGGTGAACAATCGATGATCCCAATCCTTCTGGGTCGTATGGACATAAGAACGGATCGCAGATAATAGGGGTGTGATTCAGGCGTTAAGATGCATTAGATTGGGGGGAGTATATGGATGCTCATTGGTGTTGGATCCCATACTCCTCGAGTAGACCCTTAAACTGGCGAGACGAAATTGAACTCTGTTATCCGAGTAAAGGCTTTCGAGTACACCAAACATATGGAATACCCAACTCTTTAAGAATTTAATGATAGGTGAAGTCGTGAACTTTCGAATGGGTTCCATCAGCGGGAACTTAGATAGTTGGTCCAGTGCAACGATAGCTTCAACGTGTCCTAAGATGACCTGGGACACAGAACCAGAAAATCTATTTACAGGCATTGAATTACACGCAGAAAAAGTAAAACAATTTGGTAGAATCACAAAAAAGTTCAAAGAAGAAATGCAAAGGTTTCGTGAAATCTCATTAAACCAGGAAATCAGTCCCCAAGACCTATCGCAATCGTTCAAACCGCTGGTTTGCCCTCTATCACCTTGTTATCGAGCGGCTTCTTCAATCAGCGATGCTGATTGGTTTGGGACCGGCTTGGGGGTCCGCTGCAATGGCCTCTGTAAACTTGGTCCTGGCGGCATCTAGGGCTCTTGGCAAATAGCCAACCGGAGCACCTAGATATGGGGAGACGGGTCTAGGCAACTGGATTTTAACCAATCTGTTAAGCAAAGCCAACCAACAGAAAGGTTTTAAGGAAAGTTGTCTAGGCGCAACGCCAACTAGACAGGACCAGGCGCAAGCCCAACTGGTTTTTCTAGTTAGAGTAGGCGAAGCCAACCACTCGAAGCAACTACTGAGAGTCGCTTAAATTTTCCCAGCCTGCTTCGCTGTTTATATATGTTATTTTTTGCTTGCTCAGCAAAATTGTCTTTCCCTGAACCGTGGGAAAGAATCAATTTGTACCTCACTGCCATTGTTGTTATCTTGAATATCATTACGATCAAAGTTTCTAAATAATGTTATTGTATTGGAGCAATGGTACCTCACAGACGTTGTTGTTGTCTTAGATATCATAACGATCAAAGTTTCTAAATAAGGTTATTGTATTGGAACAGTGGTACCTCACTGCCGTTGTTGTTGACTTGGATATCATTACGATCAAAGTTTCTAAATAAGGTTATTGAATTGGAACAGTGGTACCTCACTGCCGTTGTTGTTGTCTTGGGTATCATTACGATCAAAGTTTCTGTTTTCTATGAAATCTAGTTTGTTGTTTCCACTGTTCTATTTTCTGTTATATTCAAAAAGTTATGTTGAAGTGGATCAATAATGTTCTCTAATCATTAGAAAAATTCCTATCGTAACACTGCTCGGGATGGGGTAGGCTTAAAAGTTCTTTTTTTCACTTTTTTCAAGTTTTTGGTAAATATATCGAAAATAGTGCGTCGAACAAAAATAAATTTATTGAGTCCAAAATAAAGCGTATCATCCATGCAAGATACTATATTCACATTTACCTTATTGTGTCTTCTTTGAAAGATATGAACTTGCGAAATTGTGATAATTAAGAGGTTTTAATGTGGCCAAATTTGTGTTTTTAGGCGCCAAAATAACGAGAAACAAAAAATGAAAGTGAGAATATACACCAAAAAATACAGCTCGCCATAAAATGTTTTATTCTGTTTTAACGATCTTGAAGACCAGCTACATACACCGGAAAACAAAGTTTCAAGTACACAAATTTGTGATAAGACCTGAGTTATGCTATGGGTGTGAAACATGGACCCTAACCCAAGCACCTGCATGCATATTCAACGCTTTCGAGTGTCGGGTCCTGAGGCAAATAATCGGAGCGGGGACCAATGGCAAATTCGATACAACCATTCTTTGGGTAAACTGGAGGGCGGAGACCAGTGGGGAAACCGAGGAAACGCTGGTCTGACTCGGTCGACGAAGACAGTTCATCGTTGCTCGGATCTCGAAATTGAAGGCCGCCATCAATGGACCGAAACAGTTGGAGGCGCTTTTTGCAGGAAATGAAGGCCCAAGAGGGGCTGTAGCACTACGAAGATGAAGAAGAAAAAAGTCAAAAGTAGTGCCCTCTTGAAAATTTTTCAATAAGCGTTAAGGGTGATTTCCCTATATAGGCGGGATAAATTTACTAAAGATAGTCTATATGAGTATCAACTCAAAGGTCTTGATGAGAACTTTCCGAAACAGTGGGAGGGGAAATGTACGAAAAATTTGTCTATCATATTACATCTATCATAAAAATGCTAGGCAGCCAAATATATACATACTTTTTATTTAGATTGCAATAAATCGGTCAAAGGATGAAGTGCAAGACATCAGACTCATGCAATTAACCATTATTTCGTTTCTTCTTTAAGAAATATATCTCTGGAAGTAAACAACGACCACCTAAATAAAACACATCTCACTTGTGTTAAAAGTATATAATTATTCCATGATAATTGTGTGAGCTTGGGTGTTGAAAATCAAGGAAGATATAAGTATTATTATTTTATATGATAATTTCAATTTACCTATAATGCAGCGGGTACACTTTAAACTGTGCATTCCATCACGCCGCGTTTCCGAACAATTCAGTTCATATCAAGGCCAGAAGATTTTCTATTGCTGTTTGTCCCATTACTCTACCATAATTTCAATTGATAGCAATTTGATAAGTTTCGCATACGTAGTTACTATTCGTATATTAATTATAAGCAGCAAGACTAACTCATCGTCCACTTGCAACAACAGTCGCCACGGCCGTTACAAAATACGTACGTAGTAAATGAAGTTGCCGTGGCGTTTGGGCCTGGTGTCGTACTTCCGTATTAATTTCAACGGCTGTTGTTTCTCAAAAAGGCGGACGTAAAGATAATAGTAATTTCTTTATTTTGCGAAAATTGGACGCCTCGGCCCCAGTCTTTATTTCTTCGACTCGTTTGCAATTTGTTCGCAATCGCAACAAAGAGACGTACGTTGTCGCTTTCGTTATCGTCCCTTTTCGTCATTGCTTTGGCACACGTGACTTTATGTTGGCGCCCGACGTTCGACACGACGTCGACCATCGTCGTCGCCTCGAGTATTGTCTGCAGAAGGCTTCCAATTTGTCTAGAGCGCTTGAACGCTAGCTCCTCGTCTCGCGAAAATTCATCGTTACAACCAAATCAACAATCAAATCGGCGTGAAAAATTACTTTCCACTCGAGTTTCCATTTTGCAGTATCCTTTTTGTGTATAGCTCATCACCTAATTGGGTCGAGACTGACAATCGGCTCGGCGTCGACCATCATCAAAGAATGCGCTCACCAATGGTATTCTTTGCGGTGCATGAAGGTTGGGTGGTAAATATGGGTAGAGGTTTACTTTGTCCTGTCTTGACTCCTCAACGAATCTCATGAAGGTAATTGACCATCGCAAGCATCTAGCGACACTGCTATAGAAACTTTTTTCTTTTGAGTTTTTAACGTTTCATATGATTCATGGGTAGCCAAAGGTGGAGCATTATAGAGTATCGATACTGTTAATGGGTCAATTTTAGTGATTACATTCTCAGAAATTGACTTCATACAAAGAATACCGGAAATTAAGATTTTTTCAGCTCTACGAATAAATCTCATGCGGAAAAATCGCACGACGAAAAAATCTCATGATGAAATATCGCACTTTGAAAAAATCTCATTCCGAATAAACTTACATATAAAAATGGATGTTTGGCTGCGTGTAACCAAATGCAAAAACTCAAGAGCCAGTCAACCGGTTGAGCTATAATTTCACCGAATGTGTCTATATTAAGCTGGTTTTAATAGAAAAGCTTGTAAAAAAAACCGATGGGTGGCGCACAAGTAGACCAAAAAATATTCTTTGTACACTATAGCTCGAGAATTAGTTGGCTGATTTCGTTGAAATTTACATCGAACACGTGTCTTTTTGTGCCCAATGTAAAAATATCTAATTGGTGGCACCCAAGAAAATCAAAAACATAATAATTTCGATTGTGCAAAATGCACGGAAAGCATTTGACACATTTAATTGAACTGTGCGATAATTATAAAATGTCATTTTTTTCATGTTTTTCAAAGTAAATTTATTTATATTAACATCAAACCATGACCATTTGCCATCCTTCGGTAAGTTGAAAAATCCCACGTTCGAAGACGCCTTGGTTTTGAGAAGCGAAGTGTAGTAATCGAGCTGTCGCCTAGGTAAACTGCTCGAAAAACACCATTATACATGATCCAATTTAAATTGTAAATTTAAAAATAAAAATATTTAAATTTACAACTAACATTTGATCATGGCAACTGTGGTAAACCCGAACTGCTTCAATCAACATCTCTTAAAGCTCGTATTATGTGCAATCTTTCTTTACTCTGACTGCTCGATCTAACCGCTCTTAAAGCTCGGAGGATTCCTATCTTTCTTCTACACGGACTGTCGAGCTAAGCTTGGGCGCGCGGGATTGAACTGTCAAACCGGATCGGAGTTCATCGGGTTGGTTGCAGCAATCACGAATATTATATTTAGTTAAATGTTATCAACAATATTAAAAGACTGTAGTGAAAGCGTTTTGAAATAAAACAGAATTGTAATACTCTTCTTTGAATACATCAACATACGGTTTACAACAGCAAACGCTTTGCAACGCAATTTATCAACATGAATTGCGTTTTCCCGCAAGGGAAACAATAGCTGCACGCAAGCAGAGGGCTGGCTAAGAAACCACAGTTGCGACACGGGGAGTCTCGTGGAGATAAGCAACGAGTGTGCGGGGGATTGTGCGACTGTGCTTATCCTGACAAACTGTGTGATATTCTTTTCTGAAAGCGACGAGCAAATACCGCGTCGAACGAATTTGATTTTGCTTATTTGTTTTTTGATAAAAATTTGAAACGAGATATCGAATTGATTTTACGGATTCTGAAGCATGTGTGATTACATGCCAACGTCGGTCATCAAAACGAAAAATTTCGTTTGAATTTTGTGAAACAAATAAAATTTATTTGTGTTCTCATTGCTAATAACCATAATTCACGGCAAATATGCGCGAAATATTGTAATCATTGACAAAGTGCTGCCAATCAATGCAACCAAGTAATACAATCCCAGTTTGATTTTCACCGCACCATGAATCCAAAAGGATTTGTCCAAAATCAGCGAAACAAATCAAATCCCGTCGTGAAATTTAGGGCTCATATTCAGCATTAAGACGTCGAACGTGGTTTTGGCGCAATTCATTTGCCGTGTATCGACTTCCCTGATACATCATAGCGGGATGACAAGATTGGAGTCTGACTGTCTTTAAGAAAGTGGAAAAATTATGGTCACAAAATGAGCAGCCCGTTGCGGCGGCATTGGCGATTTCCCCAAAGCAGAAGAAAATTGGTCGCGTTAGAAATTTTATTTGTCTGATTACCAACCCTGTATTCCGTGCGACTATTACCTTTGGATTTGTGTTTAGTGGCAAACAGTGGAAAATTCGGCAAGTGAAATTAAATAAATAATTGTTTCATTTCCTGTAAATGAGCTGTTTTTTTGTGAAGATTCTAAATGCGTGAATTCGCTGTATATTATGGTGGAATTGTTTTATCCTTGGACAGTGAAACGATGAAAGAGCCGAAAAGTAGAAACGATGTATTTTTCTATACGTTATCTCTGTTGAACACTTATCGGTACACACTTTGCGTGCTGCTAGTGGGAGTCCCTCGATGTTTGTTTTACCAGCCTGAGAGGTGAACGCGTAAATCATCTTGCATTGATGGTAAAAACGAGTATAATATGCCAGGATAAAGGCTTTAATTTTGGCTGGTCAAGAAGTAAAATACCCAGAAAAAATTCCTCACAACTGGTCCGCACATAGTAGCAGTATCGCGCGCACGCACACCTTCATGCTTTTGTTTACCAATCAGATGGGGTTCTTTGGGCAAGTTGCACATACAGGAGCCAATTAAAATGTGTTAGTGGTAGCGTTTTGTATACACACATTATATGTGGGTGTTTAAGAGCGATTCTAATCAAACCGTGCATGCGACTTTCGCTTTTGTGTATGCATAGGAGTATTTCCTTCGGTTGGCAGAAGCAAGAAAGGATTGTTAAAAGGCGTTAAAGCAACGGAAACTAACTTCAAGCATGGCAGTAATTTTCACCCTAATAATAAGTTTGTGAACAGTGTTGCTTATTAAGTTTCGATTCGTGCATTTATCTAAAAACGAAAAAAAGGAGGAGAATACAAAAAAATTATTAGTTGCAGACCTTACCCACCCCATCTACGAGCGCTCGTCGGTGGAGGACTGGGTAAGTACCCTTTTGGTTTCTTTTACCTGTTTATATATATATATATATATACATATATATATATATATATATATATATATATATATATATATGTGTATATATATATAAATATATATATATATATATATATATATATATATATATATATATATATATATATATATATTTATATATATATATATATATATATATATATATATATATATAAATATATATTGGATATTGGCAAGTCACTAGATGGTGTTCCTTGTCATATATTGGGCAATACTAATCAGATTGAGTCCAACTGACATGCGTTTGAAAGGTGACATTCCAGTCTACAATTTTCATATGGACAGTGTTGTATTTCGTCATTCGCGTCAAAAGTTGTATTCATTTAAAAATGAGTGCAATTTCTGAAAAAATTCGTTATATTTTACAATATCACTACGATCAAGGTGAGAATGCATCGCAGGCTCGTGAAGAAATTTGGGGTGTCTATGGTCAAGATACTTTATCAAAAGCCACAGCCAAGAGATGGTTCGCTCGCTTTCATTCTGCAAATTTTGATGTCAAAGATGCATCTCGCTCAGGTCGACCAATCTCTGATAACGTCGATGAAATCTTACAAAAAATTCAAGAGAACCGACACATAAGCAGCTATGACATTGCTAAGTAACTGAATATCCATCATCAAACAGTTTTGAACCATTCGCGTAAGGCTGGATACACAAAAAAGCTCGACATTTGGGTGCCGCATGAATTAACACAAAAAAATTGTTCGACCGAATTTCCATTTGCGAAATGCTAATAAAACGCAACGAAATCGAGCCATTTTTGAAGCAAATCATTACGGGCGATGAAAAATGGGTTAGATACGAGAATGTCGTCCGAAAAAGATAATGGTCAAACAAACGACTTCAAAGCCAGGATTGACTCCAAAAAAGGTTATGCTGTTTGTATGGTGGGATTGGAAGGGAATTGTTTATCATGAGGTGCTAGAACCTAGCCAAACACTCAATTTGGCTCTGTCTTGTCAGCAATTAAGCAGATTGCAACAAACAATTCAAAAAACCGGCCAGAAATGATCAATAGAAAGGGCGTTGTCTTCCATCATAACAATGCCAGACCACACACATATTTGATGACAGAGCTTGGCTGGGAAGCTTTGATGTATCCATCGTATAGTCCAGACCTTGCACCAACAGACTACCATTTGTTTCGGTCTCTGCAAAACTTCCTTAATGAAAAGAAATTCACTTCAAAAAGGGACTGTGAAAATAACTTGGCCAAGTTTTTCGCCGATAAACCACAGAATTTCTACACAGAAGGAATAATGGTTCTACCCAAAAAATGGCAAAAGGTCATAGATAATAATGAAAAATATGTATTTAAATAAAATCCATTTTAAATAAAAGAAATATTCAATCGAAAAACGACAAAAAAAAGGCTCAATACTTTTTAGAATATTCAATATCACAGAGTAAAATAAATGTACGAGCATATACAGAGAGTATTATAGATATATTAGCTTTACCTGGTGCGCTTTGCTGGCCCCAAAATAAATTTAGTCAATTTAGTCATCAGTAAATAAATTATGATTGAACCATCTTATACACATGGGAGTGTTAGCAGTAGGATTGTAATTTCGAATCGAATGGTGTAACTTCAACGAGGCGGGTAAAATTAGCCTTATGTAGACTTTATATGTCAGTTTACATTCGCAAATCATTTACTTTAAATTTTCTTGCGTATCACACAGCAGATTTGTTGAAATTATTGTCACTGAACGCTCCCTCAATGATAATTTGCCAAAATGCGCGTACTTCGGTTCCTTTTCTAAATTATGTAAAATTGTTTCATTTTGTACCATACAACCATCACCTGACACTATGGTATTGCATCAGGCTCAAAAAGACAGATATTTGGTGAAAACATCTTTCGTTCGATATTTTATGTCGTAAACTGCATATTTCATGTCGTGAACTACATATTTCATTTGGTAGTGATTGCGAGGCTTGTATTATTATGTACTTTTTAAAAGATTAGACTTTAGACTATATTCAGTCAAAAGCTGAGCGTCATTAGTAAACAACAAGTTGGTTAAAATAAACTTAAAAATGGACAATCAAAGAGAGCATTATCAGCAAATTTTATTGTTTTGTAATCAATCTCGAAAGAAATTATGAGAAGTTTATGATGAGGGCTGCCTTACTGAACCCCAGTGTCAGCGTTGGTTAGCTCATTTTCGTTCTGGAAATTTTAATGTGCAAGATGCACCACATATTGATCGTCCAACTACTACTGATGACGAAAAAATAAAAGCGTTAAGCGAAACAAACTGGCGTATGACAACTTGAGAGATAGCATAGAAGCTCGACATATTACATTCAACCGTTTGCTTGTACTTACAACAGCTTGGATACGTAAACGAACTAGATGTTTGGGTTCCTCACGAATTAAAGGAAATGCACCCGACCAAACGCATTAACATATATTCGACTCTTTGCTGAATCGTAACCAAAACGACGCATTTCTAAAACAAATCATAACGGGAGATGAAAAATGGATTCTTCACGATAAAGTAGTGCAAAAACGATCATGAACCAAGCAAGATGAGCCCCCAGAATCGAAATCCAAACCCAATATTTACCAAAAGAAGATAATGCTTTCTGTGTGGTGGGATTACAAGGGTAAAGTGTACTTTGAGCTGCTTCCAAGAAACCAAACTATTGATTCAAATGTCTACTGTCGCCAAATATCGAAATTGAACGAATCAAGAAAAAACGCCTTGCACTGGCCAATCACAAAGGTGTGATATTCCATTATAAGAACGTCAGATCCATCACCTCTTTGATAAACCGCTAAAAATTAATGGAGCTCAATTGGGAGCTGATGTCACATCCATCCTATGACCCTGACCTAGCACTACTAGACTATAATTTTTTTATATACCTCCATTCCCTACCATTCTCTCCATCGCTTTCATCGTCGCACAACGCTCGTGCGATCTGCACTTCACACGTCGTCGATTCCTACGTGTACCTCCAGGCAATGCTATAATATCCATATAAAGGGGCACACAAAATGCTGTGAAGTACTCCTTTCTTGCTAATCTAGTTCGATTCGTGAACAGTTCTCAGAGATGAAAAAAAAAAAATATGATAATACGACGCAGTAAAAAAAACTCTGAGTTTATAAAAACTAGAAGTCTTTAAATATCTCGACGATAGGATCTAAATGCCCTAAGATACTGCATTTTCAATCCTCCGGACTTATCATTAATTTGATTTAATTAGATGTTCCTTAAGTCTTTTCTTAAAAACCAATGATGAGTTTGCGTTTTTCACTGTTTCTGGAAGATTGTTGTATATACGCAGAGCATCATTCATTGCATCGTTCTTAAGTCAAACATTTCTGGCGTAAGGCATTAACAAAATTGTTCGCATTTCTTGAATTATATGGATTTATTTGTGATACTTTTATAAAGGGTTTTTGTTCCAATTTACTGGAATTTGTACATTTGAAAATAAATTTAGTTTTCTCCATAGTAATGATTTGACTGAAGTTGAATGCATTAGTCCGTTGATACACTAGTCTTGTTGGAGTGAGAATTGGAAGATTTAGAATATTTTTATAAGCTTTAGTTAGTATCCTGGATATAATATCAAGGATTTGCTTTGACGATTGACTCCAAATGACCACCACATAATGTAGCTTTGTCAGTACAAATAGATTTAATAAAAATTTCTTTGTATGCATTGGAAAATCTCCATATCTTCTCAACATTCCTATCATTGGTGCTAGTTGTCTCCTCAAGTTATTTATGGGTGGCAACCATGTCAAACGATGATCTATGGTAAGACCGAGATATTTAACTCTAGCACTCTTTGCAATTTTTCACCGCTAACTTTTTATGTCAAATTCTATGTCTTCCTTATTCTTCTCTTTAAAAATCATGTATTTTGTCTTTATTGTATTCAATGCTAGCTTGCTTTCAATAAGGCATGAATGATATTTATCCAGATCCTCGTTGACGATATTCTCCATTGCAACTTTATCATGTCCTGAATAAAGAAGTACAGCATCATCAGCATATAATGTGTGGTGACCTTTCAGTTTATATATATTCAAATTATTGGTGTATAGCAAAAACAAGGTTGGACCAAGTATGGATCTATGAGGAACGCCCTTGTTTCGTCCTTTCAAAACATTTGAATGGTAAAAATTTTGATTCCGATAAGGCTGTTAAAAATGACTTGGACCAGTCCTTCTGTAGTGAATGGAAGGATGAATGTAAAAGTCCGTAAAGAGCTGCAGTGATGGTCTACTGCCTTGTCGAGCGAGGATACTGGTGCTCGCCGGAATTGGCCTTGTCTGAGGACGCGTGAATTCGCTGGCAGGCTAGCATTGCAGTATCGTGGGGTGGGTTCTTTTCCCCAACACAAGGGCTCACTACAAAAAAATTTCGCAGTCACGAATTACTAGAAAAAATTCGTATCAACAGGTGTCAAGGCTGAGGTAACCTACTAAAAGGATGTGTTTGCCAAAGCGAACGATTAACTGGGCTTGGCAAAAAACGAGCGAGACTTCAGAAGATCTCATCTTTACCGACGATACTTATGGCCCCCAAATAAGACCTCCTCCCATCCGGATCAAACATCAACGTTTTATGTTATAGTCTCATATGATGGAATTACATAATACTACAACCTAACATAAATAAGAACGCAAGCGGAAGGCCACTCTACCCTACGAGAGCATCTGTAACGCAAAAAAAGGAGTGAGCTCACCCGATGGCTAGCTCATGAGTGGAGGGGCCAGCCAAAGTGGCGGGTCCCATACCCGGTCCGGGCTCCGAATAAATGAAAAGACCGAGTTTATAACGCAAATTTATCTATTCATTATTTTCAAATAAAGTAAATACAAATCGAACGAGAAGTATTGCAGTTTGTAACAAATCTTACACTGCTTTCATTACAACTACACTCACAGGTATGTTTACATTTCATTGATTGTAACTTTAGTTCATTATTTTTCACTTCATTATTCAAAACTTTAGCTCATTCATTTATTCAAAGAAAAAAAAAATAACGTAATGGAAAAATCTTGCGAAATGGAAGAGAAATAGTGATTTATTTATTAAATGGTAAAAGTTTAGTGAGTTCGACGGAACGGAAAAATTTTTACAGAGTAGAGAATTAGCGTATGTACAGTTGTATATATATATATATATATATATATATATATATATATATATATATATATATATATATATATATATATATATATATACATATATATATATATATATATATATATATAAATATATGTATATATACGTATATATATATATATATATATATATATATATATATATATATTATATATATTATATATATATATATATATCTATATATATATATATATATATATATATATATATATATATATATATATATATATATATATATCTATATATATCTATATATATATATATATATATATATATATATATATATATATATATATATAGGTATATCATCTTCTCCCCGGGAATATCTATAAGCTCCGATGTTCTGGAGCTGTGCGGAGGATTAAGGAGGTTCTTGAAATATGATTCCCTTCTTCCCCTAATCTTGTTTTTATCACCGATGATGTTGCCAATGTAATCAAGGTAATGTGTCGTTTTAAGCTTTTCACTACTTTGTACGTTTGTCTTGTGTTGTTACTCGCTAGACTTACATCGATGCTTCTGAATAGGTTGTCATAGTATTTTCTTTTCTTGATTCAAATTATCTTATTTTTCACTCTTCTGAAGATTTCATAATATTCACTCTTCGTATCGGTTTTCCTACCTATATATTACTTGTATGCCTGATTCGTCTTATCTAACGCATCCTCGCATCGAAACAATCATTTCTGTTGCGCCGGACTTGATGTCCAATTGTCTGCTCTGCCACGTTCTTAATAGCCGCTTTCACTTGTTTTTAGCGATGTATCTAATAGTATGGAAACTAGTTGGTTGTTGAAAGTCTCCGTGAAATGTTTGGCCACAGACTCCGTTTGTAGCCTTTCGATGTCAAATTTTTGAAGAGGGTTGTTCTTCGCTGAATACGCCTTTGACATACGACATCGCGTAGTTAGTTTAATTAAGTAATGATCTGAGTTACGATTGGCTCCTCGGTATGTACGAACTTCAAGTATGCTCGAGGCCCAACGTTGCTGGATCAGAACAGGGTCGATTTGGTTTTGTGTGTTGCCATCCGGTGATACCCAGGTTATTTTATGTTCACGTCGATGTGGGAAGCAAGTCGAATGTATGACCAGATTTCTGCTATATGCAAAGTCGATCAGGCGTTGGCCGTTGTCATTTGTTTCAATGTGAAGGTTAAATCTTCCAGTCATTCCCTGATGAGATATCTCATTGCCAACCTTAGCGTTGAAATCATCCAGAATTATTTTTTGTCGTTCATAGGCAATGAATTAGCTAGTCTGTATAGATGATTGTAGAGCGCTTTCTTCATTTCTTCGGTCAGGGTGGGTACATTTATCGGCCAGATTTTGATTTTATTTGGATAGCACACAATCATTCATTGACTGCTTTCAAATCAGGAATCTGCGAGTTGAACTCCCTACCCACAATGAAGGTCACTTTGAATTCTCACTTTCCAGTAGGCTTCCCACTTTTGAATATTGTTTGTGATCTCATATCTTGAATATCACTTCCAATCCAGTTCGTTTTCTGGATAGCCAGTATATTAAATTTTATTGACTGGTCGTTGAGTGATCTGACGTTCCCGGATCCAATGCCATAGTCCTTTTTTTCGGTTGGGCGGTCATTGCCGTAGATCCAATCCATTCCAGGGCTCTGTTGCTGATTACGAAGGACTACCAGGGACGAAACAATGTAGGGTTTACCTTTCCGGTGGGATAGTCAATACTTTTGATTCCGTTATCAGGCGTGGAAGACTGACTGACTACATTTTATTTATTTATTGAAGCCCTATAGCCCCTTCGGGCCTTTGTTTAGAGATAGTTAGAGTATCTCATTATCTTGTTTGAATACATTGGCACCCGAAAATGTGGTATGGTCAGTACCAAGCTGTGACCGTTGATCCGTCCACCCAGCTGTGATACGTTCCGACTTTAAACATGCACGTATCATAACTGAATGGGCTTGTAGTCCATCCGAAGAATTACTCGAAACAGATTTCGTTGTCGCCAACGAGACTTGAACCAGAAACCTTTGACATATATGGTGAGCGCTCTAACCACTGCACCACACGGAGGACTTCTTTATCAACGACTATTCACTGAGAATCTTGCGTGCCCACGGATCTTGCCGAACCCCTTTTGATGCTCTTCTCCTGCCCCACTCTCCCTCTTAAATTCTTTTTTACCAAATGTAGCCCTGTGGGGTAAAATGGGACTTTTCCAAAACATGTCTTCAAGCTGTGTTACCCGCTTTGTAGAGTATAAAGGGAAGACAAATTAACAAAAATGAGTGTACTTCCACTCCTCGCGATTGGATCCCTGGGATCCCAAAATTCTGAAAAAAATCATATAGGTAAGTCATTATGAGTACAACAACAACAAATAACTTAGAAGTTAAAATTCGTTCAACTTTGCTAATAAGAGTACGGCTTATAAATTTCAGATTTTTTCGAATAAATTCGTATGGGCACCCATAAACTCAATGAATCTCAAATTAAATATTTGGATTGTCTTATAAAATTTCCTTATACTTGGTAAGTTTCATGAAAATTAATCCATATTTACAGTAGCTATCACCATAAAATCGGAGAAAATTCAAATGGCTATAACTTCCGTAAATATAGTTCGATCTGGGTTATTAATCGATTATTTATCTTTGAGTAATTCTCCGTGAATATTCATTGATAAAGTGCAGCAGTTATATTTTTCATACTCATATCCAGCGCGTATTTACGTTTTGCTATTGCTGCATCTCATTTTTTCTCGTAAATTTAAATAATCATTCTTGGGAAACGATCAATTACTTATTTATCTTTAAGTAACAGCACGTTGACTATTCGCAATCTATGATACAGTTATCTCACTTTTGAGCAAACTTGATTAGTTATTTTCAATTCATTACTTTGCCTTTATAAGGAGTTCAATGCAATTGTAACAAATAGTTCATCGATACTTTAAAGAATTCGTTTAACCTTCACTCCCCTCCAAATATTTGGCGACATTTGGCCGTGTGCTACATGTTAGTTGACGATTGAGGCAAACAACATCAAATGGCGCCCATATGACATTAATCGAACCAAATGAACGACATGACACCGCCATTCCCGGTGAAATCAACATAATTTCAAAGTTCGCACGGTTCACGTTTTCTTCGAGACTCTCTTCTAAATATGATGTGTGATTGTTTGCGCTAAGGAACTTGTTTGATAGACTTGTCGTTCTTCATCCATAAACGTTCAGCAAGGTGATTTTCCTCGAAAAAAATTTCTGGAAAGCAGGTTGAACACAGTTAATTTAACATTATGTATTAATGTACTAACATATATTTACAACTTTATAGAGATAGAGACAAAGTTAGTGGTTTGTTTTCAAGTTATTTATTTTCCTTATATATATATATATATATGTAAGTGAACTATCAAATAAATACTTTTAAAAATAAATAGGCAAATGGCTTCAATCGTAGAAATACATATAATACACATTATTCATGCAGATTTCTTCATATAAGAAGTAAGTTGCATTAGGTCTTTATTTTCCTTTCTTTTAAAGCCCATTGATGTACTCGTATGTTGGGAGCATCAAGCGGGAAGTAAGGATTATGTTATATATTAAAGAGGGTTACTTCTAGGAAGAACCAATGAAAATCATTAAAATGAATGAAAGTTCTAAAATGGTGGTCTCATGTTAACATTGCAGTCACATTCTATATTTTTATAGAGGATTTTAACGGAAGTCTTTTTTTCTTGAAATATGATTCCCTTCTTCCCCTAATCTTGTTTTTATCACCGATGATGTTGCCAATGTAATCAAGGTAATGTGTCGTTTTAAGCTTTTCACTACTTTGTACGTTTGTCTTGTGTTGTTACTCGCTAGACTTACATCGATGCTTCTGAATAGGTTGTCATAGTATTTTCTTTTCTTGATTCAAATTATCTTATTTTTCACTCTTCTGAAGATTTCATAATATTCACTCTTCGTATCGGTTTTCCTACCTATATATTACTTGTATGCCTGATTCGTCTTATCTAACGCATCCTCGCATCGAAACAATCATTTCTGTTGCGCCGGACTTGATGTCCAATTGTCTGCTCTGCCACGTTCTTAATAGCCGCTTTCACTTGTTTTTAGCGATGTATCTAATAGTATGGAAACTAGTTGGTTGTTGAAAGTCTCCGTGAAATGTTTGGCCACAGACTCCGTTTGTAGCCTTTCGATGTCAAATTTTTGAAGAGGGTTGTTCTTCGCTGAATACGCCTTTGACATACGACATCGCGTAGTTAGTTTAATTAAGTAATGATCTGAGTTACGATTGGCTCCTCGGTATGTACGAACTTCAAGTATGCTCGAGGCCCAACGTTGCTGGATCAGAACAGGGTCGATTTGGTTTTGTGTGTTGCCATCCGGTGATACCCAGGTTATTTTATGTTCACGTCGATGTGGGAAGCAAGTCGAATGTATGACCAGATTTCTGCTATATGCAAAGTCGATCAGGCGTTGGCCGTTGTCATTTGTTTCAATGTGAAGGTTAAATCTTCCAGTCATTCCCTGATGAGATATCTCATTGCCAACCTTAGCGTTGAAATCATCCAGAATTATTTTTTGTCGTTCATAGGCAATGAATTAGCTAGTCTGTATAGATGATTGTAGAGCGCTTTCTTCATTTCTTCGGTCAGGGTGGGTACATTTATCGGCCAGATTTTGATTTTATTTGGATAGCACACAATCATTCATTGACTGCTTTCAAATCAGGAATCTGCGAGTTGAACTCCCTACCCACAATGAAGGTCACTTTGAATTCTCACTTTCCAGTAGGCTTCCCACTTTTGAATATTGTTTGTGATCTCATATCTTGAATATCACTTCCAATCCAGTTCGTTTTCTGGATAGCCAGTATATTAAATTTTATTGACTGGTCGTTGAGTGATCTGACGTTCCCGGATCCAATGCCATAGTCCTTTTTTTCGGTTGGGCGGTCATTGCCGTAGATCCAATCCATTCCAGGGCTCTGTTGCTGATTACGAAGGACTACCAGGGACGAAACAATGTAGGGTTTACCTTTCCGGTGGGATAGTCAATACTTTTGATTCCGTTATCAGGCGTGGAAGACTGACTGACTACATTTTATTTATTTATTGAAGCCCTATAGCCCCTTCGGGCCTTTGTTTAGAGATAGTTAGAGTATCTCATTATCTTGTTTGAATACATTGGCACCCGAAAATGTGGTATGGTCAGTACCAAGCTGTGACCGTTGATCCGTCCACCCAGCTGTGATACGTTCCGACTTTAAACATGCACGTATCATAACTGAATGGGCTTGTAGTCCATCCGAAGAATTACTCGAAACAGATTTCGTTGTCGCCAACGAGACTTGAACCAGAAACCTTTGACATATATGGTGAGCGCTCTAACCACTGCACCACACGGAGGACTTCTTTATCAACGACTATTCACTGAGAATCTTGCGTGCCCACGGATCTTGCCGAACCCCTTTTGATGCTCTTCTCCTGCCCCACTCTCCCTCTTAAATTCTTTTTTACCAAATGTAGCCCTGTGGGGTAAAATGGGACTTTTCCAAAACATGTCTTCAAGCTGTGTTACCCGCTTTGTAGAGTATAAAGGGAAGACAAATTAACAAAAATGAGTGTACTTCCACTCCTCGCGATTGGATCCCTGGGATCCCAAAATTCTGAAAAAAATCATATAGGTAAGTCATTATGAGTACAACAACAACAAATAACTTAGAAGTTAAAATTCGTTCAACTTTGCTAATAAGAGTACGGCTTATAAATTTCAGATTTTTTCGAATAAATTCGTATGGGCACCCATAAACTCAATGAATCTCAAATTAAATATTTGGATTGTCTTATAAAATTTCCTTATACTTGGTAAGTTTCATGAAAATTAATCCATATTTACAGTAGCTATCACCATAAAATCGGAGAAAATTCAAATGGCTATAACTTCCGTAAATATAGTTCGATCTGGGTTATTAATCGATTATTTATCTTTGAGTAATTCTCCGTGAATATTCATTGATAAAGTGCAGCAGTTATATTTTTCATACTCATATCCAGCGCGTATTTACGTTTTGCTATTGCTGCATCTCATTTTTTCTCGTAAATTTAAATAATCATTCTTGGGAAACGATCAATTACTTATTTATCTTTAAGTAACAGCACGTTGACTATTCGCAATCTATGATACAGTTATCTCACTTTTGAGCAAACTTGATTAGTTATTTTCAATTCATTACTTTGCCTTTATAAGGAGTTCAATGCAATTGTAACAAATAGTTCATCGATACTTTAAAGAATTCGTTTAACCTTCACTCCCCTCCAAATATTTGGCGACATTTGGCCGTGTGCTACATGTTAGTTGACGATTGAGGCAAACAACATCAAATGGCGCCCATATGACATTAATCGAACCAAATGAACGACATGACACCGCCATTCCCGGTGAAATCAACATAATTTCAAAGTTCGCACGGTTCACGTTTTCTTCGAGACTCTCTTCTAAATATGATGTGTGATTGTTTGCGCTAAGGAACTTGTTTGATAGACTTGTCGTTCTTCATCCATAAACGTTCAGCAAGGTGATTTTCCTCGAAAAAAATTTCTGGAAAGCAGGTTGAACACAGTTAATTTAACATTATGTATTAATGTACTAACATATATTTACAACTTTATAGAGATAGAGACAAAGTTAGTGGTTTGTTTTCAAGTTATTTATTTTCCTTATATATATATATATATGTAAGTGAACTATCAAATAAATACTTTTAAAAATAAATAGGCAAATGGCTTCAATCGTAGAAATACATATAATACACATTATTCATGCAGATTTCTTCATATAAGAAGTAAGTTGCATTAGGTCTTTATTTTCCTTTCTTTTAAAGCCCATTGATGTACTCGTATGTTGGGAGCATCAAGCGGGAAGTAAGGATTATGTTATATATTAAAGAGGGTTACTTCTAGGAAGAACCAATGAAAATCATTAAAATGAATGAAAGTTCTAAAATGGTGGTCTCATGTTAACATTGCAGTCACATTCTATATTTTTATAGAGGATTTTAACGGAAGTCTTTTTATGCATTTATTTTTCTTCTTAAGGTAGGAAACATTTTGATGCCATATTTGATACCCTCACATTAAGTAACTTTTAAATATGTATGTTTATTTTTAATATTTGCACACTTTTTAAAAAAACAAAAAAAAACATGTTTGAATTACTACATGCATTCGTTTCAATTTATGACGAACGAATGTTTTTTTTTTTTGTTTTAATCTTTCAAACTTGTTTTAATACTGGGTACAGATGCATTACGGACAATACATAGTTGTTTTTGAAGTGTAAATATCATATTAATCTTTATTTTACATGAGTCATTATCAAAACTGACGATAGATACAAGCCATATGGTAGCAATTTGCATATGTATTAGTCGGCCTACTATGGACAAGCTTCCGGTAGCTGTCACCCAACTGCGGCATTAGCAAATGCTTATATTTCGTCATATATACTATTTTCCGGATAAAAAACGTGCCGAACGCATTCCGTGCATGCTATAAATTGTATGGCCCATTGTGCTCCTAAACTTTCCAAGACGAGCAAATGAAGCACACGTTTTGCACCTTCGACTGATAGCTCAGCGTTGAGATGTAAACAAACTCCTATAAATTCACTTTGGAAGGCGATAAAAACTAAACGGGTATAAGAACTGAAATAATTTTCACTTCACTAGGAGCGCTATTGTGTTCTCCGCGGATCATCTGGATTTCACTGTAGAAATCCGTCTCTAAACCGTACAAAACCTCGAATTTTCGTTGGCACCTCCACAATTCTTCATATAACGCCATGTAAGTTAGCCAGCAAAGTCGGCCTACTAATGGTCATGTGTGTGGTAGTAAGCGCTGCTGCCATATGGCTTGTATCTATCGTCAGTTTTGGTCATTATATATTATTTACTTCCTACGCTGCTTTAAAAAAAAGTTCAATCAATAAAGGGAATACATAACAGAAAATTTAAAATATGTACGCATTGAGAGAAATAAAGAGCAAGAAACGATTACTCACGCTGGTTGCTGCAGTATGGAATCGAACAGCACTGATTACCACTACAATGGCTTTAAATATATCTACAACCGACTTTCACCATTAAATGTTCGTGGAAAATGCAACGGACTGCATATTTCAGCCTATAGAATTCAAATTGAGATATGATGGGGATGATAGAGTAAACATCGTATTTTGGATATTGTCCAAAATAGTTTAGTTTTGTTTACATTCGAAAAACGATGACTAGCCTTAAAACTGATTTCCATTCATATCTTTACTAGTGCTTAATTTAGTTTAGATCCAACTTTTTCCACGTTGAACTCATTGTACCTCACCCTCATAACCATTATTATTCACGTTTTTTGCTGTATCTTCGATTTATGTAAGCAAAACTCCATAGCCTGAAGATCAAAAATTTACTGTCGAGGTAAGTAAACTATTCAACGTTCATTACATCTTTGTAATTATTTTATCTTCGTCCGTCTCGTTCATTCGAGATTTTCCGAAAGATTCCTCATCAGTTATGGACGTGAAGTCTTGGAATGTCAACAAGTCTGGATGCCCTTAGGCTACCCCGAGGCGGCTGCTGGCAAGTTAGCTAGTTCGGAGAGGAATTTCGGTCGCAGGTCTTCCGCGAGCAGACTAGGTTCGACTATAATTTATCAGCCACCGAATCAAATACCCGATTAAAACGCGTCATTACAACTTTCATCAAAATGATTTTACTTTACTTTAATTCATTTTTATCACTTTCGGACCGCACGTCTAGTCCAAGAAAGAAAAACAAAAACAAAAGACAACATTAATCAAAAACCGCGCGATCCCAATTATTCACCGAACGGTGCCAGAAATAAACTACTCTAATTCAAAAACCGAATCAATCTACTCTAACTAAAACGAACCGAACCGAACCGATCAGTCGCAAATTACTAAAACCCTACCTCCTCGGGGGCATACTCACCTTCCATCTTCATCACCTCCCGAATAATAACGACTATCCACTGAAAAATAAAAGATTATTTTTTTCTTTTAGCAATTCATCGTATTTTCTATAGAATTTTTTTTACTTCCACTCATTCCAAATATATAATTCATTTTTTTTTAAATTCATATGTGTTTATTATTAGTGTAATATTTCTGAATAATATTTTTTTTTTAAAGTAAAAAACCCAAAATAATAATGTCCACAATTTGAATTAATTACAATTATATATGTTTATGTTTATATCATAATGTATTGTATTATATCTCTTCATGTTCTTTTCAAAAGTTAGTATTTATTAGTAATAATTTAACAATCACAATAAAACAAAGTGTGCTGTGCTACCTTCTTTTTTGCCTTTTATTTTCAATCCACAAAGATATTTTTCTTACATATATTTGATGTGATGTGTTTGAAATAGTTTTAATTTGCTCAAAAGCGTACTTCGTTAGCATAGTGATGCAAAATAAAAACATAATTAGAGCTAGTGGGCATGGGTGACTTTTGTCACGGTGATTGTTTCGTAACTTTTGTCAAGTCAATGAATATGTATGAAGATGCACGTACGTTACGACGTGACAACTGGTTGACTTTTTGTCCGCCGACCTGCGAACAAGCCGTTGCCTTCTGACTCAGGCCCGAAAACGGAAACACCTCGTCACGTCGCGAACTAACCTCTTCGAGTAGCCTAATCAGCGCCATCTAGTGCTGTTTACATCAAACAAATTTTTTAAAGATCTTTGACAGTACATATGACTGTAGCAGAGCATATATACTAACTAGCACCTGCAATCGAGGAGCTGTCAAAATGAAAAGAGAGGCAAATAAACGTGTAAAAGATGGATTAAAGTTTACCTTGTGTTGGTAAAATTGCAAGCAAATTCAAGTTTTTGTTTACCATACATACACACTTTTAGTCTAATTCTCTCTACTCCATAAGTACCGTAGGAAATAAAATTTGTTCTAATTGCAGCTGCTATTTAGTAGATATGCTCTGACTGTAGTTTGAAATTTTATCAGTACTATGTCAACGATTTATTTTTAATATGAGACTTTGAAGACATTAGCGCGCAAATATATGTATTTCGATCCCGTTTGTATCATTTCGGGTAAATTTCATCTGAGAAATGTCATATTAGACAATCTCAAAAGTAGCTGTTTTTCGAAATTTAGAGCTACTGACCAGCTGTTTCCGGTACGGGAAGTGACGTCAGGTACGTTAATTGATTTCCTTGTGGGCCTGAGTAAGATGGCAACGAACATGCCCATGATGAAACCAGAGCTTATAATGAAACTGTCACCATGCTGCTAGCTTTCAATGAGGGTGCGCGCACGGATGACAATAAAGTCACTATCATAGTAGTCCAGTTGCATTCGGTTTTCAACTTCTATTCGGTGAACATGGCGTCGGCTCATAATGTGACTGTGAACAAAGACTATATTGATAAAGATGTGCTCATAGATGAAGTGGGGAAAAGACCTGCTCTTTTTGATAAAAAAAAATACAAGAATATTCGGATGTGAATCTAAAAATCAGTGCTTGGTAAGAAGTTAGCAGGATACTATTTTTAAGTGAAACGACTGGAAACTTAGGTCCGGAATGGGAAGTTGATTTCTACAGCGAAGTGAACATTCCAAAAAGTATAATATGAAAAACGCTCGTTACGAAGTTAAGCTTCGGCTTTTTAATCCAACAAGTTGATTAGATAGAACTACGCTCGTATCAGAAGGGTTTTGTGCTTAACATACGATATGCAGACATACGAGTATAGAATGATTTAATTCAAGAAAAACTTTAATGATATGCACAACAAATATATCTTTTCTTTAAAATAAAAACCAGTGTTACTACATTTTAACTCGCCAACAATTTGTTGCAATATTGCTAAAATCATTGACTAAGCTGAATCTTAAATGTCTTTTTGTTATACTATATTATATGTATATTTGGAGAAAATACAATCAAAAGTGCAGTGTCTGGTTTGATGGAAAGCCCATGTAGTAGAAAAACCGTGTTTGATTGTTGTAATCGGAGAAAATTCTTTTGTACATTCTATTGAAACTCATGGAGTTTCATCTAATTTAATTATACTAGTACAGTTTTACTTTAATTTACAGATCCTACTATCATTAACAAACTTGAACGAATTCCAACCATTAAGTTATTTGTTATTGGATCTATCTTCATAATTTTCTCACCGATTATATTTAGCTGCTCGTCTTCAGCTATTCATTAATAGATTCGATCAATTGTTAATAGCATGCACCTTAAATGTTGAAATTCGCGAAAAATAACACAATTTTATTTTATGCAATATTCTCTTTTAAAACGGCCGCCATTTTGTTTTACGATTACGGACATCACCCATTGAACAAATTCTCAAAGACATTCACGATGAATTCCTGAAATATTCATGCAAATCCTAGGAAGCTCGTAGTGTCTGAGTTGATTGGAAGTAAATATTGTCCCATCACCATGTACAGCTGCTGTTGTAATACAGGAAAATTTATACCACCATAACTCTGTTAAATACGATTCGATCTTTCTGAAATTTCCAGTAATGATTTAAATTGTAAATTGACATTAACTTGTTGAATTTCATTTAATTAGAGGGTTACCTTACGATTTTATTCAAGAAACTGTAAAATTAATAAATCATAGTATAACTAACAAAGTTTAGTGAATTTCGACTTCTGACGTATTTGTTGCTGAAGCGCTCATAAAAGTCTATATTTATGATCTTTTTCAGATTTTTCGGATCGAATCGCGAGGGAGTACGCCTAAATCTACTGCATTTCTCCTGCTCCTTCCTCCCTCGATACTGATAAAGTAATTTTAATATCTGTTTTGAAAAGATCTCATTGAGACCTTCCATATGATACCGTACTTGACCACCAAGTTTTTTTTTTTTGAGGCTCAATCTTCTGTATGGAAGACTCCCTTAAAAGTCTTTGAAAAATTTGTTCACCCCAAAAGATTCTAGAAATCATAACCTCCAACCTTTCCACAAAGTTTCATGGCTGTAGCTTCTATAGTTACGGAGAAAAACTGCTGTGACATACAGACGGATGGACAGACGGATTTTAATGGGGTTTTGTATTTTAGTATAAAACCCTAAAAACAGTTGATGAAAGCAAATTGATCGAGGCTTTGACCAAAAATAAAAATGAATGCAATGACGATGAGAAGGACAAACATTTTCGCTTTCTTTGGTTCCATTGCTAAAAGCAGTTCCGGAAGAGTAATAACTAGGAGTGCAAATTAAGATTACGCAAATTTTCGAGGATGTTCAAAACCAAAGCTCGCATAGAAATCTACATTTTTCCAACTTATCTCAGCAACCGGCCCCATCTGGGTTACAAGGGTTGAGTCACAGGTCAAGCACACCGCGAAATCATTCTCAGCTTCATATATTATCTACAAGTCCTCAACATTCCCACGTGACACCTATATTTTCTCTCTCCCTACCATCGCATAGTCCCCTAAAACATGGCTATTTAATTAGAGGCACTTCTTCAATTTCAGTGCCTTCTATGAATCCTCAAAATGTACAGGTAACACCCATATATTCTATCTCGCTACCACCGCCAAGTCCCCAAAACCTGGCATATTGTTCTTATACACCATCTCCCGAAGACTCTTCAGCCGCCTCAGCTACATCGAACAGTATTCAATCACATGTTTCACAGTTTTCTGCTGATGAAGATTCCGAAATATACAACATTTGCCAGAATTATAATATCAATACCGAGAATCCTTAAAATCCTTTGTGATTTGAAGATTGAAGTTGCGCTTTGAGTTTGAAGCAAGTCTAGCCTGGTTAGTTCCCCGTATTTACTCACGTATTCCAGCAGTACTTCAGTGACGAATCAACAACTGCTTAAGTTGAGTTCTACCTTGGTGTTTATGCTGATCGGACAAGTACATGTTTGAGCCTAACCGGTGTCAGTAATGCATTGACATGGCAACATATCCAAGTGGATTACAAATAGAAGTCCTTATTTTATAAGGTAGTGGAACATCGAATACATCAGCTCCGGCAACTTTCAACACTTTCAAGTTTCGCGGTCGTGACTTCGAATTTGAAAAGCCTGGTCTAGAATCTTTTATTGGCAACCAGAGGACTAGCGAAAGTATATAATATGTTCTGCACACAAAAAAGCGGGAATGTTGAGGAGTGCAAACTATTGAGGCATCGCTCTACTGTGTACCTCCAATAAACTGCTCTCCAAAATCATAGAAATAAAATTAAAGCCGTACTGTGAAAGTATTATAGGAGAGTATCAGGGAGGCTTACGAAGTGGGTGGTCTACAATAGACCAAATATTCTCAGTTCAGCAGGTTCTGAAAAAGTGCTGGGAATATAATTTCGATGTACACCAACTCTTTGCAGACTTCAAGGAAGCATACGATAGTTTCGACAGAAATGAGCTGTACAAAATAATGCTTGACTTGGGTGTCGCAACAAAACTATTCCGCATGGTCAAATCCACGATGCTAAGCACAGAGTCCTTGGTCAAGGTATACGGCGAACTAACGGACAGCTTCATAATGGAATTAGGCTTGAGAAAAGGTGATAAATGCGCCAATGCTCTGCAATATTGTGCTGGAACACATCATCCGGAAGACATCAGCTGAAACTTCTGGTTCAATTCCACACAATTGGTAGCATATGTTGATGACGTCAATATTATGTCAATTCAATTTCAGATGTCAAAGAAGTATTTATGACTCTAGAATCTAGCCTACAAGCTAATGAAGCGAGAACTAAATGCATAACTCAAGAGCGGAAGAAAACTTCAGTTGACAAAACCTGACTATAAGCGACTGTAGCGACTAAAGTGTGGGAAATTTTGTTTATCTTGGAGCCAATCTGAACATAAAAGGCACAAAAAAGGCCGCATAAATGCCACAAATAAATCCGATCACTCCGTACTTCCCATTCTAAGTTCCAGAGTTGTACACAGGCAAAATAAGCAGTGGACATATTTGAGCACAAAGTGCCCCAAAAAATCGACAGTCCAGTGAAACAACAAACAGAGTGGAAACTACGTTGTAACAATGAGTTTTATGAATTATTTGACGATCCACTTGCTTAAAGTTACGCTAATTGCAATGGGTGGTCTTTGTAGAAAGAATGGAAGAAAACCGGCTATCCAAAAGAACATTAAAGGGTAGAGCACAAGCTAGATGTATAGTGGGACGACCAAGGACTTGATGTGAAGATATGATAGAAGCTGACAGCAGATCAACTGGCGGATGAGGTTGCAGAACCATAATGATTGGAGATTAATCCTGAAGGTCAAGGCCTGGCTTGGTCTGCCACCCCATAGGTGATCACCAAACTCGATAGGCCAATCACCAAACACGGCAGTCGCAGAAATAGCGACTCCCCAAAATATGGACGAATCTCGAGCGCAAAAACAATGAATTGGTTGAGCATTTAGTAATTCATTAACTAATTTCATTAAATTCATTGAAGGTTTAGTTTCAACTAGTTGCTGTTCTGTCGGCAATAAATCATCGGCAACTATGAAAATATTCACTAATGAGCTCTATCTAATTTCGAAATTTGATTTTTATGAGCATTCCTCTATACGAGGTGTGATCAAAAAGTATGGTGACAGTATTTTTAGGTAAAAATATTTATTTATTCGTCAATAGTGATTTTGTCCCCTTCAAAGTAATCAGTACAGTTGTGCCAACGCTTTTTCCAATCCTCGAAGCACTTCTCATAAGCACTTTTTGGTATAGCTTTGAGCTCTTCCAGTGATGCAGTCTTTATCTCTTCAATTGTTGCAAATCTCCGTCCTTTAATTGGTCTCTTCAGTTTTGGGAACAAGAAAAAGTAACATGGGGCGAAATCCGGTGAATATGATGGCTGAGGCATGATTGTGGTGTTTTAGGCCAAAAAATGCTTGATCTTTGATCCATTTTTTTCGATAGCAAAAAATCGCTGATTTCGCAAAACACTTCTAACCGCTATGCCTTTTACAAACAAACTAAACATATTATATAGCTGAAACTGTAAATATATGTTCATGACGAGTGTACCAACATAAAGAAAATAGACAATCGACTGTACGTCGCCCGCGAAATTTGAAAAATCACCTTACTTTTTGTACAGAACTCGTATGTATATAATTTTACTTTTTTTTTGCTTAAGCACTACAGCCCCTTTCGGGCCTTCGTTTAGAGATAGTTAGAGTATATCATAATCATAATCGAATGTATTAGCACTCGAGAAGGTGGTATGGTCATTACCACGCTTTGGCCGTATGCCTGTTCACCCAGTTGCGATACGTTCTGATATTAAACCAGTACGTATCATAACTGAACGGGCTTATAGTCCGTTCGAAGAATCACTGGAAACAAATCTCGCAGTCACCAACGAGGCTCGAACCAGTGACCTTCGATAATTCTATCTTACCTATTCCAACATAGAATGAATCCACTATCTTACCCGTTTGGAGTTTTTCCAGCACCAGAGTAATAGCACTCGATTTTAGTCCACTATATAAAGCAACACTTATCAGATTTAGCGCTAACAAAGCGGTAGAAACTTCATCGTCCGCGACAACGTCGGAATAATGCTCAGTTATTAATCCAACTTGGTTTGAAATATCGGACAGCATTGACTTTGCAGTTTTTCATATCAGTAGGTCCTCAACGGAAACAGGAACAAATCGATCACCGTGGCTTCGTACAGACCTTCTATATGTGACCTTTACCGGAACAGTTAAAGCACATAACATCACTCAAACTAAGTGGAAAAGATTTAGCCAGAGTCTTCTAATGCGTATTATGTGAAGTGATTGTAGCCTCCCTTCGATATCGATCCTAATCACGTGCCACTCAATGTCAATCATCTTATTCCCAAGCTGAATATAATAATCCCATCTGACAAGATGGATCCTTCAGTCCGGATATTATATTTTTTATCGATTCCCGTTCACAAATGTGTGATCCATGGGACGCTATACCCTTCATTCGTATTCTATTATTGCTTAAGCCCAGTTTTGGGTCATACTCAACACGCGCCAAATTGTTTAATATATCTGTAACTGAATATGTTCACTGAAACTGATTCAGCGGTTTTTCCTGCAACTCTGGTCATGTGTTGGCAGTGATCGTGCGTAGCCAAATTTGCGCTGTACCAGTTAATAGACGTCGTGCGCACATTAGTTTAAAATCGTCATCACATTGCAATGGCGCTAAAGGGATTTCAAAATTGGACAACGATTTCTCAATGGCATACGAGTTGTCACTAAACTTCTAATGGTACCTTTAATGTCGGAAAACTCGTTTCTTCTTTGACGGCCTAGTTCCATCGTTTTTGATGAGATTTTTTTTCATCTCCTGGATCTCTCAACGTAATGCCGAAATACGCCGCTGTTTTTCCAACTGGGCTAAGACACGATCTAGTTCCGCATTTTCAACACATTCCGGTTCGGTTGGTTCGATTACCTCGCTATACTTCGGAGTCCCTGCAAAGGTGATTGTCATCTTCCAACGCCGAATTGATTTTTGTACAGTTCTCGTAACTGTACCACCTTAGCCGTTGACGGAAATTCGATGCGATTGGCGCTAAGCAAATCACTTAATTGCTTTCGCGACATCTTTAAGTAGTCACGACTAATCGTGAATTACGGAACCGAAACAGGATCTTAATACTTTCACAAATATGCACGCGAGTGTAGCCCCACACCTAAGTAGTAATGTCTTCATATATCTTTATAATTTAAAATAAAAAACAAACACTACTCTCCAATAGTTTATTGTGTCCGAACTAGATCGAGGCTTATAAAGCAATTAATTTTTTTTTTACTTTTCTAGCCCTGCCAGCACTATTAAATATTTTTAGGGCTGTCTAAATTTCTGCATTTACATAGGACACTACGCATTCAAAGTAAATAACTTACCTTTACTCCAAGCATTGGAAATCCTGAGATAATTTTTAATTAATGGTATACTTCAATCTAAAAATAACTATTAATTGCCATCAATTCGTTACATTGATTATTTTCTCTCGTCTGAAAAAATAAACAAAATCAAAGACAGTATGTTGTGTGTATAAAAGAAAATATATTTTAAATGGATATTTTCTTTTTTACTGTCGTTTACTTCAGAAACTAAAAATTGTACAAAAAAGATCTATGTTTTCACATTTCCTGCTCTAGTTTTATCCTTTTTATATTTTTCTACTCAAAATTTTTGCTTTATCATTTAATTGTATTATTTTAACCTTATTCTTTATTATTATAATGATTTCATAAATGTGGTTGCATTATTAAATAAATTTCTAAATGTTCAAGTTTTAAATCTGTATAAAAAATTTAAGATAATCTGTATCCTAATTAAGAAATAACAAAAAATCTTAATTTGTTATATTTGTTAAATTTTATAGATATCATTCAAACAAATATACGATATCTTGAATGCTTAAAAGCAGAAATAATGATTTTTTTTAAATATTTCATTAAATTTCTACGTGTTAGGAAATACGTTTTAATCTAATATTTAACTATTTGTATGTTTAGTTGCTTTTTTTACAGAAATTACGCACAATAAAACCAAATAAGTTGATGTAATATTACAATTTACAAGTTGAAATGTCTATCAGGGAGTTTATTGAAAAAAATATCTGTCCCTGAAGACGAGCCATTATTAAAACAACTTCAAACAAAATACAGATCACTTTTGATTATAACTGAATTATGAATAAAAAAATTATTTTTAAGGCTCTAAGACTACTCGTAAGACTGAATAAATTTGTTAGAATCTAAAATTATAAAATGAAAGCGCACTCATTTTCAAAACAAATATTTAACGTGCACAATTCACTACCATAGCTAAGTCTTATATGAAGCAAACTTGATGATGAGAGAAAATAACATGACATTTCATTTATCGAAACTTGCAGGACAGTGGTAAAATAGGAGTCGATGGCATTTTCGCCGTAATAATTATTCAAAACGTTTCACGTTCTTCATCATTGAAAAATATTTTTACTTTCAAGTCTAAATAAACTACAACAATAAAATTTAATTGCATTTCTTTTTAACATAATCGTAGGTTATAACCTTTGTCATCGATTAAAAAATTCAATTGAATCATGATTCTTATCCCTTGAAGTTTAATATATACTTAAATAACTCCCGTTAAAACACATTCCAAACGGTTAAACAAATCAGTCATAGCATTTTCTCTTGTTAAAACTCAAATCTGATTATATTCCAATATTTCATGTTCTTCATCAAATCAAGGCTTTATATATACATTCATTTACATATACGCAGAAAGCAAGCAGCAGCATTTTAAAAGTAAAGTACATTGTCAGAGCTGAGTTTCTTTACTATTTCCTCGAATCGCTGCATATTATCTACAAACTAATATTGAATTATAATTGCATCAAAAAACTCTCCAAAAAGAAAGACTATAAGCGCACAAGTATGCTTACAATAACTTCAAGCTATCGTTCCTCTCATAAAAAAAGTAATTTACAAAAACTAAAGAATGTCGATCTGGTAGAAATGTTGTGTTGATTCTGAAAATAAAATCTGATTACTCTATCAGATTCGGATCGATTCGAGAAACATCCCCAACAAGAAAATGTTTAACCAAGCAGGCAAATTGCTGCATACATGTAGCACCTTCTAACCATTTTTCCACGAAACGATTTTTTTTTGGCTTTTTTTTTGAAAAATAATTAAAATATTTTAATAAATACATAATTAGCTGAAGTACTACCAGCATTGACATATTTTTGTTAAGCTTTAGTCGATTGAAAAGATATTTACTTTCCATGAAACAAAATCAGTTTCTATACTTACAAACAATTATTTTTGGATAAAAAAAAATTAAAAAAAAACACCTAGACCTTCCTACTAATTTTACAGAAGTTAAAATGGAAATAAAAAAGAAGAAAAGGTCAGAAAAACCTAATTTTCTACTTGTTTTGCTGGAGAAAAGAATGCAACTAACGACTCCAACTTCAAATCTTGGAAACGTGAAAAATGCTGTACCATCGGTTGAATTGCATCACTTTCAATTGCGGCGCTGATAGTTTGATGTTGAACAGTTTTACTTAATGATGTTGACAACATGGACAAGAATTGCGGCCATTCTTTATTGGAAGAAACGTCTGCGCTTGATGAATAGATTTCTTCAGCTCGCAGCAACAGAGCCACCAAAGATGATATACAGAACTGCAAAATATGTTAAAATTATAGGAATTGATGACATAAATTTATTTAGTGGTGTTCAATAAATATTTAAACATAACTGTAACATTCTGTAACCATGTTATTATCTGTTGATCTTTTTTTAAAACATTTCAATCTTTCAAAGCTGCTTTAGTAATACACAGAAAAGAATTTCATGAATTTTATAACCCTAACCCAATCACTTAAGATGAATTGCAGCTGCTAAGATTACAATCACTAAACAGAATCACAATTCCTAAATATAACTAAAATTGAGGTTTTAAATAGTACACGTATTTGTTTAATTCCATAAAAAATTCAAATATTGGACGAAGGAGGGAAGTGGCTGGAGAGCGAAGCCTGAGCGTGACGGACTCCGAGGAAATGTTGACCTGTGGTAAATGGTGGCCATAAGAGGAATGCACCTAGACAAAAAGTGAAATCATGTAGAAAGTCGACACTATGGACAATTTGGTAAGGTGGTCGAAGGGAGAAGTTAAACTGATCGAAAACCAAAGGCCGTAGTCGAAAAGGGAAGCGATGGCCCTAGAAATGAGAACGGATTATAGTGAGGAAAGTTGAAGTGCTGTGCAGAGTGTGAGCGGCGTACGGAAAGAGGAAATGGATCTTGTCACAAAGCGAAAGCCTAGCAGATGGTGAGGCAATGGACCTGGGGGTATAAAGGACAGATTGGTTAATGTGGAGGAGTTTTTGAATCGTGATGCGTTTCGTTAATAACGTATAAAACTCAACGAGACAATAATTAACGCTTATAATCGCCGTAGACGGTCCCAAGGCCGTTTGAGAAAGGAGAAGGGAGCCCCTTGTTTCCCCAACCCACAGCTTCCATGATTCCTCATCCTAAACCTCCCGATTAAATGGTAGTAAATATTCTCGGGGTCGCACATTGAGTTTACTGGTTCCCTAATAATGGGGCATTCTATGCCGAGAAATGCCAACAACTGTAAAGACATCTACAGCTCTGATACTAAATCCTATTTACTCCTCATTTGTGGGGACGTAAGAGGGTCAAGGCGAGACTTCCGCGCCTGATAACGGAATCGAAGTAATAACCATGCCGCTGGAATAGAGGTTGAGCAACGGGCTAACTCCGCGTCCCTGGAAAACTATACAATGTTTCGAAGCCTGCAGAAGGGCCTCGGAATGGATTGGACTCACGGCAAGGACCTCGCAAACGGAAAAAGGAGTATGGCGTTGGATTCTGGAATGTCAGATCACTCAATTACCTTGGCGCTGTTAAGCAGTTTTTACAACAGGCCAGTCAATATATTGGATAGTCTAAAAAGTAGACCTTTTTTCACTAGATGGTGTTCGTTGTCATCTATCGGGCAATACTTATCAGATTGAGTCAAACTGACATGCGTTTGAAAGGTGACATTCCAGTCTACAATTTTCATATAGACAGTTTTGTATTTCGTCATTCGTATCAAAAGTTGTATTCATTTAAAAATGAGTGCAATTTCTGAAAAAAATTCGTTACATTTAACAATATCACTACCATCAAGGTGGGAGTGCAACGCAGGCTGTTGAAAAATCTGTCGTGTCTACGGTCAAGATACTTTATCAAAAGCCACAGCCAAGAGATGGTTCGCTCGCTTTCGTTCTGGAAATTTTGATGTCAAAGATGTGTCTCGCTCAGGTCGACCAATCACTGAAAAAGTCGATGAAATCTTACAAAAAATTGAAGACCGACACATAAGCAGCCATGACATTGCTAAGGAATTGAGTATCCATAACCAAACAGTTTTGACCCATTTGCGTAACGCTGGATACACAAAGAAGCTCGACATTGGGTGCCGCATTAATTAACACAAAAAAAAATTTGTTCAACCGAATTTCCATTTGCGAAATGTTAATAAAACGCAACGAAATCGAGCCATTTTTGAAGCAAATCATTACGGGCGATGAAAAAATGGGTAAGATAAGAGAATACCGTTCGAAAAAGATAATGGTCAAAAAAGGTGAATCATCACAAACGATTTCAAAGCCGGATTGACACCAAATAAGCTTATGCTGTGTGTATGGTGGGATTGGAAGGGAATTGTTTATCATGAGGTGCTAGAACCTGACCAAACACTCAATTCGGCTCTGTACTATCAGCAACTAAGCAGATTGCAACAAGCAATTCAAAAAATCGGCCAGAATTGATCAATAGAAAGGGTGTTGGCTTCCATCATGACAATGCCAGGCCACACACATCTTTGATGAACCAGCAAAAATTGACAGAGCTTGGCTGGGAAGTTTTGATGCATCCCCTGTATAGTCCAGACCTTGCACCATCAGACTACCATTTGTTTCGGTCTCTACAAAACTTCCTTAATGAAAAGAAATTCACTTCAAAAAGGGACTGTGAAAATCACTTGGCCAAGTTTTTCGTCGATAAACCACAGAATTTCTACACATATGGAATAATGGCTCTACCCAAAAAATGCACAATATGTACTTAAATAAAATCCATTTTAAATAAAAGAAATATTCAATCGAAAAATGACAAAAAAGGCTCAATACTTTTTAGACACAATAAATTAAAAATACTGGCAATCCAGGAAACGAACTGGACTGAGATCGCATACAATATTCAAAAGTGGGCAGGCTTCTGAAAAATGAGAATTCGAAGTGGCCTTTATTGTGGATAGGGAGTTCAAGTCGCACGTTATTGATTTTAAGGCAGTTAATGAACGGTTGTGAGTGATCCGTATAAAAGCGAAATACTTCAAAATCTGGCTGATCAACGTACACGCTCCAACCGAAGAAAAGGACGAATAAACGAAGGAATGTTCTACAATCACTTAGAAAGACTAGTCGACTCATTGTCTACAAACGACACAAAAATAATTTCGGGTCATTTCAACGCTAAGGTTGGCAATGAGATAACTCATCTGGAAACGACTAGAGGATATAGCCTCCACGATGAAAGAAATGACAACGGCCAGCGCCTGAGTGACTTTGCATATAGCAGAAATCTAAGTCATACGTTCGACTTGCTTCTCTCATCGACGCATACATAAAATGACCTGGGTATCACCGGATGGCTACATACAAAGTCAGATCGACCATGTTCATACTTGACGTCCATACATACCGAGGAGCCAATTGTAACTCAGATCATTATTTGATCAAATTAACTTATCGATGTCGTATGTCAAAGGCGTATTCATCGAAGAAGGCTCCAAACGATGTCTGTGCCAAAATGTTTCACGGAGACCCTCGACAAATAGCTGGTTCCCATTTTTTCAGACGCATCGCTGAAAACAAGCAACGAGCTCTGGATGGAAGTGAAAGCGGCTATTAAGACAATGGCATAAAATATAATCGGGCATCAAGCCCGGCGCAAAAGAAACGATTGGGTGGATGATGAGTGCCAAAATGAGTTAGAAAAAATGAATCAGGCGTACAAAGAATACGTAGGTAGGAAAACCAGGACGATGAGAGAACATTATGAAAAGCTCAGAAGAGTAGCGGATAAGATCATTAGAATTAGGAAAAGAAATTACTTCGACGACCTAACGAGGAGTATACTTGTAAGTCTAGCGAGCAACAACACATGACGAAGCATACAAAGTAATGAAAAGTCTGAAACGTGGCTATCAGCCAAAGACCACGCTCTGTTGTGATCACATCGGCAATATTATCGCTGATGAAACCAGGATCAAGGAAAAAGATCGGCATCATATTTCAAGAAGCTCCTTAATCCTCCGCACAGTTCTAGAACATCGGAACTTATATATATATTCCCGGAGAGCCTCCGTTGGCCCCACCTTCTCTGAATGAAGTACGTTCCACCATCAAAGTCCAAAAGAATAATAAAACTCCGAGCATCGATGAGATTCAAGTGGTCCATAAAGTCATTCAGCACATTTGGCTACAAGAATATATGCCAACCGAGTGGAGCCAATCAATTATACTCGCTATCCACAAAAGAGGTGAAAAGCTATAGTGAGAAAACTATAGAGGCATATCATTGCTCTGTAAGGCGTACAAAATATTTTCAAAGATCTTAGAAAAAAAGATCGGATTATGCGCCAACAGTATTATTGGGGAGTATCAAGTTGGTTTTAGAGCAGGGAGATTGACAGTAGACCAATTGTTCACTGTCAAGCAGGTACTTGAGCAATGCTGGGAGTTCATCATAGACGTACACCAGATTTTCGTTGACTTTAAGTAAGCATACGGCAGTATTGATCATAACGTACTGTACCAAATAATGCTTTGCTTTGGTATCCTAGCCCAATTAGTCCGTCTTACCAAAATGACAATGACGTCAACAAATTCCCAACTCCGCATTAATAACCAACTCACCGACGCCTTTAACACAAATTTCGGACTACAACAGGGAGATGGGCTGGCCCCATTACTATTCAATTTGGCTCTGGAATACATCATATGAAAGCTACCTGTCAAGCGAAGCGGTAGCCTATGCGGACGACATAAACATTTTGTCACGGTCGTTGACAGCCGCCAAAGAACTTTTCCTGAAACTCGACAGCGAAGCAAAACTAGTAGGGCTACAAATCAATAAGAATAAAGCAAAACTAATGACGCAGTCAAGTGAAAACACCTCAAATACTAAAATATCACACTTGGCGAATACAATATCGGAAATGTGGGTGAATTGTGTGAACGAGAACCGGTAATGAAAGTGACGAAATACGCGGAAGAATATAGCTCTCAAATCAAATATTTTATTCAGTTTTGACGATCTTGAAGACCAGCTGCATACACAGGAAAACTAAAATCTAAGTATACAAATGCGTGGTAAGACCTGTGCTATACTATGGATGTGAAACATGGACTCTAACCCAAGCATCCGAAAACATATTGAACGGAGGTCTCAACGATTGGAAGACTGTGGAAGCTACAATGGGCTGGCCTCATAAATCTTATGGACGAACAACGGATATCCAAAAAGGTATTCGTTGGGTAAACTGAAGGGCGGAGACCAGTGGGGTATAGCGAGGAAACGCTGATCTGACTCGGTCGACGAAGACAGTTCATCGCTGCTCGGATTTCGAAATTGGAGGACGCGGTCAATGGACCGAGACAGTTGGAGGCGCAGGAAACGAAGGCCTGAGAGGGGCTGTAGCGCTACGAAGAAGAATATCTTAAGAAAATGGATCTCAAAGAGAATGGCGAATGCAGATTCTGCCGGGTTATAAATGAAACACCAGAACGTCTTCTGACGTGCTGCGGGGCTTTCTTCCGGAGAATAGGCAGTCTGGCAACTTACTGCCTAGCTGAGGAGCATCTTGGATACCTGAAGCCAACGAAGATCATACACTTTCTATGGGAGGTCTGATCGAGACCTATGAGAATGGAGGCACATTAAATCTGAAAAGGTTGAAGTGCAAAACACACAATTCATACAATCTACAACGTATAAAACAAAAATTATCGACAATTACAATCCGTGACTGTCGATATCTCGAGTCGATATCTCGAGTAGAGACCTCGCGACCGGGATATAAAAGTGTAATATAAAGAATTAAACACGGCGCCAATGGGCAGGGAGCTTCACAAACCAAACCCCTGAGAGAGTTTCATAGCAACTAGTAGTCTTTGGGGAGTACCGACCCCACGCACCCGAAGTGAGGCTTTCTACTTCAGTACAAGCGCCATTTGGATGCGGTAGTCAGGAAGTGTGTAACCAAAAAGCGAGCAGGGGTTTGATCTGTCTACAGGTAACCCATGGCATGTTACTGTAGCCTCCTACATGGTGAGATGTCTAATGCAGGAACGTTGTGATTAGGGAAGTAGCTTTTTCGAGCTCATACCAGTTGAGTTACGGATTTCCTGATGGGGGCGAAGCTTGGAAATTATCTTGGTTTCCTTGGGTGCAGAGCGCGCCAAACCCTCTTATTGGTAATTATGGGGTTAAGCCTAATCCTGGCGGAAACCCGTGTAAACACAATCAGCTAACTGTCTTCATGGTGACTCCAAATATCTCGTGATGACTTGGCTCATTCTTAATTTTAGTTTATTATTACTTCGAATGGTAGGAAAGATTTTTTGAAATATTTTCTATAACTCAAAATTTTAGCATCTTTTTTTTTTTGTTTCACATTTAGCATATTTTCTACGCTTTTCTGCAGTTCACTGAAATTATTAATAACAGCATCATAAAATTCATCAGTTATATCCAAGATGATTTCTGTCATTAAATAGCAGCTTTGGATATTTTTCTTCTCCATAAATTGCGATAAAGGTTAATCAAGGAAAACGTATACTGCACTCGTAATGTGTGGGTTGATTTTCTTTAAACTTAAAAGCTTGGGGTACCAAACGCAGGGATAAATCAAACAGTTGGTAAAAATACATTGTGACAACTAAGAACCCGGAAATTGTAATTTAAATTCCCCGAAAAAAAAAATGTATTTTGTTAAATTGGTAGGACTGTCCTTAATTACTATGAGCGCGATCCGTCAGCCAGTTTGTTTAAAACAGCTGGTTAAGTCGGTATACCTCAGTAGTACGTTGCGATTTTTGTGATATTTTTTTAATTTTGACCGAATTTAAAGCCAAAAACGCTATATATACCATCGATCAACTACCGTATTCACCAGATTTGGCTTCGTGTGATTTTGATGAATAATTCAATATTTTGCGTTTTATTTGCAATTTCCGGGTACTTTTTTGTCACAATTTAAAACAAAACTCGCTAAAGGAGCTGAAGGCCATCCCAAAAAGTGCTTATGAAAAGTGTTTCGAGGACTGGAAAAATCGTTGGCGTAAGTGTAGTGCATCTGATGGGGATTACTTTGAAGGTGACAAAATAAATATTGATGAATAATTAAATATTTTGCGTTTTATTTGCAATTTCCGGGTACTTTTTTTCGAAATGTATTTCGACTTTCTCTTGTCTTAAAAGGATATAAGATATGTCCCAAAAGAAGTCGATCTAACACCGCGCCAAAGCTTTCAAGCTGTCTCTGTTGGTTCGCATCGTACCAACGCCTTGTTAGGCTGCCGCCTGGGACGAGAACGACCATTTGGTTCTAGCCTTGTTGAAGAGTGAGCGATGACGCCCATAGATTCAACCGCGAGTTGTGTGCTGCCCAAACCGACTTCACGCTTTTAAGGCTAGGGTAAATGTTAAACACATATGTAATGATTTGAACTTTGAAACAAGAGAAAAGGTCGTAACTTTTTGAAATTTAGTGGGTAAGATGTGTTTGTAAGTTAGTATTCGGACTTCAGCCTAAGAATATGGTGGCTGCGACCGGGATGTCGATCTGAAGTAGGGTCAAACAATTAAGTGAAGACAGAACGGGAAGGTATCGAAATAGCACCGATTTTTTATCTGGCAAGAATTAATCAGTGTGTCCAGTTTCTACAGCAACCAAAAGCCATTGTTAGCATGCTCCTACGTTCGATTGAACTTATTACAAATGGTAACATACTACTTGAAGTAGAAGTAATAAAATTACATAAGAAGTTGAATGGGATGGGTTTATCGATAGTGGCTGCAAAAGGCGCTGGCCAGGAATGTCTTGCTATCTATTTTAATCGATAGTACCTAGAGCAACAACGACGACCAAATCTTACCGAGTCGAAGCTTAATTGAAATTACCCAAGAAACGGCTACCGATTACTTATTCGGAACAGATTCTATTGTTTTTGTTCAATTTCTTAAGCAAAGTCGAATATATCAAATCATAATAGTGATTTAGACATAACAAACAAATGTTCACAATCCTGCAAACAGCAATTTGCAGGATTTTTATTAAAATTTAATTGGGTTTAAAACCCAAGTCATCCTACACTAGGTAAAAGATATCATATGCTTAATTGACAAATAAATATGAACATGACAAAACAACAATAACGACTCTTTCAAAATCAATCTACTGTCCACTTCCAGCCTAGTATAATAGCAATGATGCACTATCTGACTCTATACCTTAAAATGGAAAAGCATAAACGCAGCAAACAAAGTCTACTTCTCAGTACTTTCTATGCTAAGATCCGGAGATGGTCACAAAGAAAATAAAATTCGCATATACAAGTCACTAATAAGAGCTGTATAGATTTTAAACTTGGACTTTTACAAATATTTCCGAAAAGGCCCTGGACGTATTCGAACACAAAGTGCTCAGGAGGATATATGGTCCAGTAAAGCATGGAGCAGAGTATAATCTTTATGAAGCCCCACCTATACCGACATGCGTAAAGCTACGTAAAGTACAATGGGCACGACATGTGGAGAGAATGGAAGAGCGCAGGCTCCGATGACGAACATTGAAGCGTAAAGTGCAAGGGAAATGTCTAAATGGGAAACCGAGGAAACGGTGGGAAGATGCTGACAGCACATTCCTGATTGAGATTTTCCAATTAGCGCACGAGGTCGCAGAGCCGTGACGGTTGGAAACGACTACTACATAGAAAAGAATGGAATGATCGGTTCAATGAAGAGTATCAAGACCCGGTAAACAAAAGGAATCAAGCACGCAAGGAGTGCAACCAAAGAGCAGCGAAGTCAAAAAGGGACTATACATTGACCTCAAAAACAAGCCAAGAGATTATCCGGACGAAAGAAATAACAGGCTATTAACCAGAAGATCGGGCAAATAAATGAACATATGGCATTAAACGAAGCAAGAGAAGCATTCACCTCAATCAAACAACTTCGAGAGGGATAAATGCCACACATATCTGTAAGGATACACTGGGCGGGATACTAGGCAACTAAATGACAATCATAAAACAAATAAATACAATATTTTCAAGAACTTTTTACAGCACCGGCAACAATTTTCGATACTATAAGCATTCCATTAGCTGAACAAGATACGAGTATGCCATCACACCATTAACAGCAGACGAGGCACAGACAATTTAGGAAAAATAAGGCTCTGGGAAGGTGTCGAACGCCTGGTCATACAGGAGGAATACATCTACATAACGTCCTTCAACAATGATACGCAGAATATGGACAGAGGAGTAATTACCGGAATATTGTAATAACATGTACCAAAAAAAGAGAGGCTGGCTACGCAGGGAGAACTACAAAAGAATCCTCTCAAATTTCATAAAACGAAAACTGAAGCCCATTTGTGAAAACATAGAATGGAAAAGTACCAAATTGGATATGGATAGTCCAGGATTGATCAAATATTTTCAGTGAAACAGGTAATCGAAAAGTGCTGGAAATATAGCATTGATATATACCCAATTTCTGTAGACTTTCAGCAAACATACGACAATATCGAAAGAAATGCTTGACATAAGCATTCCAATTAAGCTCGCCTGAATTATCTAAGTTATAATGATAAACACTAAGTCCCAGGTCTTCGGAGACCTAACTGAAAGCTTTCTAACTGAATCAGCACTAATGCTGGGGGTTGGCCTTATTTCAATGCTGTTAAACATTGCCCTGGAGCACTTAGTGAAGAGACAACAGCTATCAAAACGAAAATGCTATTATCTAAGTTTACAAAACAGGCAGCGTTCACTTGCAATGTTAATAATACGGCAAAATCGATTCCAGATCCCAAGGAAAGCGAGACAAATCGTGCTTGCTTTTAATGAATCCAAAACCAAGTTCCTAACCAGGAGAGACACATCAGCTGACATAACTTGCTATACAAACTGGAAAGTATGGAAAGTTTCTCATCTTTAAGAGCCCACCTTAGTAGGAAGCGCGGATCTCGGTATTTCCCCAAGGTCCATGGACATGTAAAATTAACTTCGTACATACAAACGTATTTTTAGACCAGTATTGTTGTATGGATGCGAAGCCCGAAGTCCTACATATTCCCAAAAAGGCCCTAGATGTATTTCAACTTAATAGGGCTACCGGTTAATTCGTGCGGTTTTCTAACAGATGGCGTAACTTGATTTTTATTCTGGCGATTCACCTTTCCAAATATGTGTTGGAAAGCTACTGTCATATAGTTTCAGAATCAGTATGTGTCATTTAGCTGAAGCGTAAACAACAATACTTTTTTTACTCTGTAAATGTCGAATTTTGTGCCGAATAAAGTGTTTTTGCGGGGAGTACTTCTTCATTACTTCAATATGAAGAAAAAGGCTGCCGAAAGTCATCGTATTTTGGTGGAAGTGTATGGTGTGCGTGCTTTAGCTGAGCGTACGTGCCAGAAGTAGTTTGCACGGTTTAAAAGTGGCAATTTTGACTTGGAGGACGATGAACGGCCCGGACAGCCAAAAAAGTTTGAAGATCACGAATTGGAGACATGGCTCGACCAAGATCCATCCCAAACTTGCAAAATCACTTGCCGTCGCTCAACAAACCATTTCCGATCGTCTAAAAGCAATTTTTCACAATAAAGCTTCCCTATTCCCTATTAGAATATGTATAATTCGTAATTCAATGAAATGGCTAAAGAATATTTAATGCAAGTTGGCAAAAACAGAAATAAAAGCTGCGCAACCATATCACCCGCAAAGCTACCTTGATTCAAGTTACATTAATACATCTCAAGCTTGCTAAGTTCAAATTCAGTAATAGCCTCTAGGCACTAAGTCAAATTAGGACAAGTTAAACAATTAGTTTGTCAGCATCAACGCTCTCCAGGTTTCTATGGATATAGAGCGTGAATCCTTTTTTACCACTGGAAATGGGAGAGATTAGAAGTTATCCCGTATAAAAATTATCAGAGCGGAACCAGTGCCAAAACATGGATAAATTGTATTTTTGCATCTATTTAATACCGAAATATGGTCTGAAAACTTAATTAAAAATGAAATTGACTTTAACTGTGCTAGCGTGAAAAACGGCCTTAATACAGGCTAAGAAAAACTTATGAAAAGGTAAATTAAAATAATTTTCTCTTGCAAAGAAAAACAATGTAACAGCTTTATAGAATCGTTAAACTTTAATTTGGACTGTTAATCGATTCCAATAATCAGTAAGCCACATTTCTTGAAGTGATTTTACGAGTATGTAAAACACATTCTAAAAATTTTATTAATTAGCTGAAAAGTAGTTGAAGTATAAATAAAGGATAACATTGAAAATTTTCACGTAAATCTTATAAAATTAAGCAATTTTCGTTAATTACCATCCCAAAATTTTTGTATTTAATGATTTCATATTACATGTGCAGCTTATTACAAATAATTATTTTTGAATAACTTCCACTTAAAAATCGTTGATCAACTTTCAAAACGGCTGTTTCTAAACATCTTCAGCTCGAACGAGAAAAAGGAGAAATCAAGATAACCTGCGGTAATACACAAACAATTGCCTGAAATAGCTATTGCTTGGGCCTCGTCAGGGCTGTTTTTTTTTTTTTTTTGACCCATCTCATCGTAAATTGGGCACCTTTAAGGTTAACTTTGCTGTGAATTGGGCCTTGTTTAAATACCTTTGGACCTCTGTTCAGCCGATTTTTCTATAAACTGGGTCCGATTATTCACCAGAGGAGCCATCTTTCAAATGCATTCAATATGTTTGCGTATGCTTGGGTTAGAGTCCATGCTTCACACCCATAGCATAGCACAGGTCTTATCGCAGATTTGTATGCTTGGAGCTTTGTTTTCCTGTGTATGTAACTGGTCTTCAAGATCGCCAAAACTGGATAAAATATTTTATTTGCGAGCTGTATTCTTCGGCGTATATCGTCTTTTTCATTACCAGTTCTCGTTAATTTGGCGCCTAAATATAAAAATTCACCCACATTTTCGATATTGTATTCGCCAAGTGTGATATTTTGGGCATTTGAGGTATTTTTTCTTGACTGCGTCATGCGTTTTGTTTTATTCTCATTGATTTGTAGCCATACTAGTTTTGCTTCGCTATTGATGCCATCCACATAGGCTACAACTTGGCTCGACTTGTATAATAACGTACTTCAGATATCGACCAGTAGCTTTCTGATAACATATTCCAGAGCCAAATTGAATCGTAGTGAGGCCAGCCCATCTCCTTGTTTTAGTCCGATGATAATACTGTCGTATGCTTGCTTAAAGTCAACAAAAATCTGGTGTACGTCTATGTTGAACTCCCAGCATTTCTCACGTACCAGCTTGAACAATTAGTCTATCGTCGATCTACCTGCTCTAAAACCACCTTGATTCTCCCCAATAATACTGTTGGCGTATGATCCGACTTTATTTCTAAGATCTTCGAAAATATTTTGTACGCCGTACAAAGCAGTGATATGCCTCTATAGTTTTCGCACTGTAGCTTCTCACCTTTTTTGTGTATAGGGAATGAGTGAGTGAGATTGTTTGGCTTCATAGTAAATGGTATACGAAACCGGGTTATTATTTTATAACCACCATAAAGTAAGTAAGGGCAACTGCTAATGCACAACATGTTCTGTTGATTATAAACAATAAACTTGAATTGATGCTTTTCAAATACCGTTCAAAAGGCGAAAAGGGCTCTGTGGACTCAACGTGCTGACATTGATTTTATCTATGAGGCCAGCTGCTCCGAAAACCTGTTGTTCCAGGTTGTATACATGGATCCGATGGAAATAAATCATTTAAATTGACAATCTTTCTTCTAGTAGGAAGAAAATACCTTGAACATCAGCATAAAAAGCTACTAATATTTCATCTACACAAATAAAGAAGGCTGCTTATTTGATTAGATCCCTTTTAAATCTCTAGAACTGACTGAAAGCGTACCGACTGGCAGTTGTTTTTTGTTTTTAGTAGGGAGGTGAATAACCATTTACGCACAGACTGTGTGCTCGCGACTGAACTACCCACTAAACACCTCCCCTGTCAACCTGAGGAGCTAGCCTGGGACCGTTTGACACATCACTTCGGGCTAGGTCTCGCTTTACAAAGCGCGAATTCGAAGTAATAAAATTACGAAAAATTGCTTGCATACAAGGAATGTATGAAATATCACTACATTTATCCCAAAACTTAGGGTGGATCTCTAGTTAATAAAAATCATGTGTAATTTAGTATCATCCAATTTTCTTCAGGAGACTTTCTCAAACAAATTGCGAAATCTCGGTCTAATAGTAAGTGGGAGCCATGCTTCACTACAATACAGAAGAAAAGTAGCAAGAAATGTGCTGCGAATCCGACAAACGAATAAATCGCACTTCAATCAAAACAATACAACTAAATAATATACGAAGGATATTTGCAATTGGGAAAATGCATTTTCATCAACTGATTTGTGCAAATCTAGCAACACAAAGCATGCACTACTTGAGCCGCACAATCCAAACAGTTCTTTTTTGGATAGACCACGTGAGGTTTGAACTCATTAGAAGCTGCTTGAAATTTTCATTCACTTCAATACATGTATTTGCGGTTTAAGTTCTCATAAAGGTCTACAATCGCGATTTTTTCAAGTTTGTTTTGCCAAAAGGTGACTAACCATGAGCTAACACAATTTTGTCTTCATTATCTTGATTCCTACGTATCTCTACAGCGTTAAAACAATTTGTAAGACAGGAGTAATCACTATCGAAAAAACTCATTATAGTCTTTCGTTTGATATCCAACATTGCAATACCACTTCATAGTATCCGAAAAAAACGTAGGTCTAAAGCCACATTAAGCATCACTCCTGGCTTTTCGATAAACATAGAAATGCAATGATTTACGCAGGCACGTTTCATTGCATTACGCGTACATCATCTCAATTCCGCGCATTTGGCTTCATTACTCCACATTTATGCTGAATTTTATTACATTTCGCATTTTGGTTCATTTAACTTTTTGGGCTAATATTCTCTAGGAGCACCCTCATAAGGAAACCAGGGGATAAGGTGGAAATAAAATGCCGCTCGCGGTCCAAAATCGGCAAATCCGAAGCGCTAAAAATGCTCCCTTGGTATCCATTGTCCAGAAACGAGCAATATCACTTCGGATAGGATTCATTAAGGGGCAAAGAACTCGGCAGAGGAATGGGACTACGAATTTGAATCCTGAAAAGTTCGCAACACGAGAGCTTTACGAGAACTTCTTCAAGAAGCCTCTCGCCACAAGATTAACATCCTCTCTCGCGGGAAAAAGTACACAGCAGAGAGTTTGGTGTGGCTTTTGTCATCGATAAAAAGTACAAACAGCTGAGTGTGGTATCCAAATTGAAATGAAGTGGCTTGCTGCCATGCTCCGACTGATGAGCAGGAAGATGTCATGGAAGATGAATTTTACCTCGCTTCCCACGACATAAAAATACTAGTTGGGAGGCTACAATTCTACAGTTGGGAAAGAAATGGTTCGCAGAGGTACGACGAAAGGACACAGCCTGCATGACAATTCCAACAAGAGTGGTCAATGGCTCATTGACTTCGCTACCAGCAAAAATCTATTTATAAGCTGAAACTACTTCCCACTCCTCTGGTGGTCAGCATCAGTTCGTGTTCTGCAGTGCAAAAATCCTAGCAAAACTTACAGTAATACAGAGAACGACCTAGTTACCGCATTAATGAATGCATAGAACTACAATAAAAAAAATGATGAAACATTACTTATTCATCGTTATCTTGTATCGTTTGCATACGTGAAGCAATTTTCATTTCAAAATATATCCAAGACAGATTATCATTCCCCAACTATTCAACGTGAATTATCGATACAGTAAACTTAGCTCTTTTCACGAATTCCTATTGACGATTGCATTACATTGAAATTTTTAACATTTACGTTTTTAATAACTGAAAGCTAGAAGAATCACACTGATATCAATATATGTCTTCAGCCCACGTGTGTGTTTAAAATTTCTTAAAAATTTATGCCCAGTCCAGTCTTAAATCAAAGACCAGCAATAATTGAAAGATGGACAGGAAAATAAAATTTTATTGATATCAACTTACCTTGCATGTAAAAAGTATGTTTACTCGTTTATCATTAAGCGAAAATGAATTGCCTATTTTTATGACGGTATCCAGGTCGGCATTCTTGATTTGCTTTTTGAAGTATGGATACAGCGCAAATAATGATCCATCTGCATCGTTCTTGTCTTTCTTTAACACACTTTGCAGTGCCATGAAAACTCCACACCACATTTCCCATCGTATGGGGTTATCTTCAACAAATGGCATTATGCGTCGAATCAACGCCTGTTTAAAAAATTCGATTAGCCTTGTCATGTCTATATTTTTGTGAAATTCGATCATTCATACCTTTCCCTTACGAACATTCATCATTAAAGCAACCTTATCGGCTGCAATCAATGGCAACAAATTCTGTATCAATTTATCACGGGATTCAATTTCATAGAAACATTTATCGCTTATTGATGAATTAACAGAATTTGATACCGAATCTGATTTATCCTGCAAGGTAGTCGCCTTGCTAGTAATCTCCAACATCATGGCTTGTTCTAATGCCATTTGTTTTTCCTTTTCTTTCCGCTCCTGCGACAGACACAATTATCGGCAAAATATTTTAACTACAAAACATATATATTTATGCGTATACATACCCTTACAACAGCAAATGCTGTGATAGCGGCTGGGTTTTCCAAATCTTCTAGTTTTAACAAAATTCTATAAACGGTTTCAATATGTAGCAGCAACTGCCGAGACTTTCTTTGAGCTGATAATTCAATTGATGTATTAAACTGCGACCCACTATCATTCCCCATAACGTCCATGTCGATAATTTTACGTGGAGCTGTAACACTCCCGTATTGAAGTTTCCCCAGTGAATTTTCGAATTGCAAAGGTGTATACGTTCGAATCACAGGATCTTTGTCCAGTTTCGTTTCAGAATTTTTTCGTTCTCTGTTCTGCCCATTGCGAATATTCGCACCATTCTTTCCCATGGAAATTAACACTAATTGTGCATGGCCTTTAGGCTGTATAAGGGGATGATTCAGCTGATTATCCTTATGGGCTTTGCTCTGGCTTTCACCACTAAGCTTGGCCCTCCTTTCTTTAAGCACAGTATAGTAGTAATCGTCAATGTAGGGTGTTTCAGTATTTAATTGTGATAATTGTATTCCTATTAACCAGTGCTTATCTCGGGCACTCATTAAATTCGAATACTCGTCAAATTCTTCCACCTGTACAAAAGACAAGATAAACGATCAAATGGCGAGAATATAACCCCAAATATGAATGAATACTTAAAGAAATCCGAAAGAAAGAACGATATTCTCTGTTGCCAATATAAACTAAAGTAAGGCTTTTTATGGGACAGTAAATAACTTACATTTCCATTGGAGCGCATGTTGACTTTTAGGTGATTTTTTTGCACATGCGAATAGAGCGGATTGTGTGCATTGTGCGGGTGATTATTGTGTGAAGTGTTATAGCCGTGATTCATCCCCCTATTATTCGTCAGCATTGGATGGTTTTGTTGAATCTCTTGCACCAACCGCTGGTTGAATTGATTTACCGCTGTATTACCAGGCATACCTTGCATTAAATTATGTTGCACAGGTAATCTAGGAGAAACGATTGGAGGTCCCATAGGCCGCATGGCGTTAAAATTTGGATGCATCTATAACATCAACATAACAGAATGAAATACAATTAATGTCTAACACATGATGAAATATACCGCAAAATTGTTCAGGGCAATCGGTAAATTATGCGACAAGTTGCGCTGGAAATTCGGATGCTGCGGTGGACCTGGAAGGCCGTGAGGTCCCATCATGTGCATTTGTGGAAAGCCCGGAGGTATTCTGTGTCCTGCTTGGTTAGGTTGATGCATATTCATTGAATGCTGGGGAGGTGAATTGAAGTTCATCCTTGGTGGATTAAATCCAGGTGGTGCAGCAGGGCGATTAAAAGCATTATTATTAGTAGCTGATATTGGCGGTTGCACATTTGGTAGCGGTGTTGTAGGCTTAGGTGTTGTTGCTCTCATTTGTTGGTTCCGAATATTTCGTTCGATGTCTTCGACTGTGCAAATTTTCGGTGGCAGTGATGACGCTGCTGCTGGGAGTCCAAACATTCTATTCTGCTGATGGTGCTGTTGTTGCTGTTGTTGCTGATGCTGTTGTTGATGCTGTTGTTGCTGCTGTTGTAAAGCTTGATTCTGTTGATGCTGATGTTGCTGCTGTTGCTGCACGCTTTCAAAAGGCTGCGGAAAGTGTCGCCGCAAAAACGTCTCTGGGCTTGAATATCCATTGTTGGATAAACTATGTTGTACTTGAGGTCTGATTGGCGTGGCCCAAACACTCGGATCCAATTGGATTCGACTCTCATTATCATCTGATCCAATATCAACATCATCAAGTCTTACACCAGATAAATTAATCTCTGAAATACATTTAAGTTAGTATTTGTTTTAGAAGGAATATCAACAACTATTGAACCTAAATCCGAACCCTCGTCATCTTGGTTGTTTGTTCCGTTGAGTCCATCGAGCTTGACCAGTTTCTCATGAATATTTTCCCAATCACCTTTGATTGCAGCCCCGAAAGTTTCGTCATTTAATGCATCGTACTCTTCCTCTTCACCACCGTCTCTACTTCCTCCTCCGTCATCCTCCACCTAATAAAGAATTAAAAAACCATTGTTTTATTACTAACACGTCCAGAAAACAGCACCATTACCATATTTTGATAAGTATTCAAAAAATTAGGCGGAAACCATAAAATCAATTCAGTATATATTCCAGTATTTGACCCACTTCAGCCCTCGCGATTCAACAAAGACCGATGTATCGAGGTAAAACGGCAACATAGTTTTTTGAAAAGTAACTTTTAATGTTCTCCTTCATTGGCAACCTTTGAGCATATTTTTTAAGAATACACAATATATAATAGGGTATATCCTTAGATATGCAGGTCAATATTCACAGGATGAAAGGTCGCAGAAATGTTGAAAGTCTCACTAAAAACGGAGTATTTTGGAACGATCCCTTTCATATTATGCCTGTAAGATTTCTATTCTCTAGTGGATGTAGTACTAAGAATATCGACGTCTTATTGAGAAAACTCAACACATTGGCTATAACTTTCGTAAATATGATACCTTAATGTTAAATTTCAGTGAATTTAAGGCTACCCATACGATTTTGTTGAGAAAAGTGTGAAATTTACAAATCATACTATTATTAACAACGTTGTGTGAATTTCGACTTCTAAGGCATTTGTTGTTATGCTCATAAAGAACTACCTCCAAGATTTTTTTTTCAAATTAACGGTGTCCTATCGCGACGCAAGGACGCACATTTTTGGTACATTTTTCCTTCCCCTGCACCCATGAATACAAAAACTGCTGTTTTAAGACCAATTCTGGAAAATTCTGATTGAGACTTTTCATTTGATTTCCCACACGACCATCTTTAATAAAAAATGTGGGGAGGTGGACATTTCCCTAGATTGTTAAACCCCCCTTAAGAACCACTTAAAATTTGTTTATACCCAAACTTTCAAAAGGCGGGAATCACTTTTCATATATCTGCCAAATTTGATGACAGTAGGTTCTATAGTTTTCGAGAGAATCCAAGCGGAGGTACTGGCGCTTTTGAAGTGAATATTTGTATTTTACTGAGATGTGCTGCTTTACGATCGCTAACTGAATTCTAGAGCTCTTCAAAGCATGTCATCGAGAGTCCTATAAAGCTCGCATGGGTGCTAGGACATTGCGCATAAAGGGTAACTGTGAAGCGGACCAGCTGTCAAATGGTACTCTTTTACAGGAGGCCTCTGTTAAATTAGCCAGAAAACAGAAATCCTTAAAGGACGCTGAGAGCTATTGCATAGAAGAATGATCGATGCGCATGGGCATCTCCCACTATGAGTTTTGCCGGAGATGCATATGACAATTCTTCATATCGTGAGCGAGTATCTGGCCCCCGCTAACTGAAAATGGACCGTCTTTGCTCTTATTGTTTTTCTGTCACAACTGACTTACTTTCGATAAACGTGGGAAGAGACATCCAATTTATGAAATTTTCGGGGTGGTTTTTCTAATCAAAATGTATACTTGTTTAACTCGGTATAAAAACTCATATTTAGTATGGTAAATTCTAATTCACGGCAGAAAATATAACCTCAGTGGGGAAGTGAATAACAGAGGAGAATTAGCCAGAAATTCTTCTTCGCCGTATTCTAGTGCTCTGACTAAATACTAACATAGATATATGCTGCGATGCTTACCTAGCAGATACCGGGCCAATATTCTAGGGCGGTTACCAGATATGGAGAAAGGCGAAGGAAGTTTTGCTCCATTGATAAACAGAGGAAGAGTAACCGGCGATCCTGCGCGTTTTCGTAAAGGAAAACCTGCCTGTTGTGTTCGAGGGCCACCCTCACTTACCTCTTCACTTGTTTCTGATCATACAGATCTCGAACTCCAGTGAAAGCCTTTTAAGGGGTTTGTAAAACAAATTTTGATAATCTTCGGATTTGTAAATATAACATTTTTGCCAGTAAATTCTAATGTGTACCCTTAAATTAACAAAAATTGTATAGTTGAGTAGAGCTATAAAATAACCTTACATTGTGTAAGTTTAAGTAAAATCAAATCATATTTATGGAAATTATAGCTGTTTGAATTTTCTTTGATTACAACAAAAACAATTTACAGCTTTCCTACCATTCGGGCTTTCCATTCACTTTTGATTGGATCCTCACCGAATTTTAAGATAAAATCAATAACAAAAACATCTTTAAGATTTCATTCAGTCAATGAGTGTTGGTAATATTGTAACGAAATGGCGGCTGGTTAAAATTGAGTAACAATGGTTTTTCTCTTAAACAGATTATGTACTTGTTGTAGATGTCGTTAAAGTTTTTCTGGATTCTATCCACTGTTGGTGTCTTCATATCACAGGGTCAATACGAAACCCTCTGACTTGAGCGTAGTTCGATACCGAACTTGCTTTCATATAACATTATAATACTTTATTTAATCTTACTATTTAACATGTTTTAGTTATGTTCAAGGGGATTGGCGCAAATTATTTGTCGCATTTACGGTGTTCACGGGTTGGCTGCTAGTTCCTTCACACTGGTGAGCACTGGCGGATGGACACACGTTCCTTCGCCTGTTTCCGCTGGTGTAGGTACTTCAGCAACCCGCCAGTATCGAGAAAAAACACACGTTTGAAGATCACGTACAAGGCATGGCAATCAAACATTTTAAAATTGCGTTTATCGTATCCAGATGGAAGATTCCTTAGATAGATACAATTTAAAAAGAGCTAATCAAGAAGTTCTATTTCCAAAAACGAACTCTCAAATGATCAGCGATATCCAGAAAATATTCTAGTTGGTGACCAATTAGCAAGATGAAACCAACATTTCCTGTATTTGCACAAAATTACAAGACCGCATGGAATATGGTAAACAGATACTTTTTTTTATCATACAACAAAATTAAGTATTGTAGCCTTCGGGTTAAATTAAATCTGTAAATGCGATAAAGATATTGCATGAAAGCAAAATCTTGTTTAGACTGAAGAATTTGGAATTGTTACTCGAACACTGACATTGAGTGGTCATTCACATCATCCTCAAAGGCTAAGCAGCCATTAAAGCCATCGAAGATGATGATCCAGATAATCCTAATGTTCTGACTTTAGGCTAGGTTCAAGAGCCTTTTCATGTTACCTAACTGTTTTAGCACCGATTCCATAAAAGTTAAGTTAATCTTTTTTAGAACAATTAGAAATTTTCTTCTTTTAAGAGCTTCATTAAAAAACGGAAAGTTAGTTTACCCCGCAATTGAACACCTTTAAGCCTAAAAATCAGAACGAAATAATGAACTTAGGTCTTTTTGAGTGAAAGGCCAACAAATATCTCAGGAGTACTCCATGAAATCGAACCGGATCCTGAACATTTTCACGATTTTGAAATAATCTACACTAGCAGAGAAATTGATTGGAACATCATTTTGTGAGATGAAGCCATTTTAATTATTTGGAGTTACGATATTTCAAAACGTCTTAGGCACTACAATCTTCTCCGGATTTTAATAAAAATTTCAGATAAAGTGATTAATTTAGCCAGGTCATGTCAAGGTCATGTAAGTAGTGGCCGGGGGGAGAATAGTGATCGAAGGTTAGAACACTCACGCACGAGTTTGGAGCGCTGAATGGGCTGCAATATTTTTTTTTTTTGTAGCAATACAGCCACTTTCGGGCTTTCGCTTAGAGATTGTTAGAGTATCTCATTATCACTATCGATTGTATCGGTACTCCACAAGGTGATATGGTCAGTATCACGCTTTGGCCGTGTGTCCGTCCGCCCAGCAGCGATACGTTCTGATTTTAAACCAGCACGTATCATAACTGAACGGGATTATAGTCCGTCCAAAGAATCACTCGAACTAAATATTATTGGCGGCAACGAGTCTCGAACCAAAGACCTTCAGACTATGGGGGCTGCAGAATTATTGTGATGAAAAACCAGTCGTCACATCTCCAATTCTGGCTTTTACGACAAATAGTATATCTATAATATATATATAAATTTATTTAATTTATTTAGAAAATACTTTTATTAACCTCTTAACCCCAATACTTTGTATCTGACATTTTAGTTAAAAATAATAACTCGGATAATCTGTGTCCATGCTGCCCATTTCTGGCTTGATTCATTGTGGTTCCTAGCTTTGGAGAAAAACGTTTTGTATCTACGCTGATGGCTACAAAACGCTTTGTACAGATTAGGATATACACGTTGGATTTTGTGCCACGTTTCAATAACGTTTATTTTTAGAGTGCTTACGGGTGCTGCAAGATATAATGAGAGCTCGTCACCATTTTTCTAGAAATCAAATTCACATTTATCCTCGTTTTTCGAAGATATTGTAGTTGATGATCTGGCAACTGATTGTTTGTATTCAGAAACTAATTTCCTCATTCTTGGCATGGCTTTAATACATGCATTTGTCTTTTTTAAATGTAAATTTTTAAAACGCAGCTCTAACATTGACACTGACAAAAACATTAAATGATATCCAACTCATCATAGGCACACCTTTGCAAATGGCGACATAGTATTTAGCTGGTGCCTTTTACGTTATCATTTCGAGTGGTCATATGATATTAGTCACATTTTTTATGATGTTACGATCAACTGCAATCAGCATGAATGTTTTAAAAAAATTATATCATTTTTTTTAAATTGCGTGTTGGACCAAATAATGATTCGGTCAATGAAATTGCCTAGGCTAGGTGAAAAGCGCTGGCCTGCTTTAACATATATAATTCTCTGGGCGAAAAGCCAGGGTGAAATACATGCTAAAAATATGAGCCATCGTAAGCTGTCATAACTAAACGTTATGTATCGTACCGTGTAAAAACATATTGTGAATTAAAAAGTCTATGATGTGAGCAGGGGATGGAAAATATCAAAATTAAAAAATCAAAACCTTCATGAGCTCTGCATCTTTAGATTCTGTTACTTGCGAATACCAAATACCGTGCCGTTTTTTTGAATCTTAATCTTTGCAGGCCAATGTAGGTTCCAAACACAACGATCAAATTTCGGTAATTTTTGGCCAGGCTGTCCCTTACCTTGGCAAACCCTTTGAATATATTAAAGAAAACTAACTTGACTGTATTTGTTTTGTATGTATCACATCTGAAAATTTGTGATCAAGGTCATCCACTTCATTGTAATGTCAGCACAAAGCGCTCTTGACTTTGAAAAAAAATGTAAGCACATTTCTGAATCTACGCATTTTGCTTTAAACAGTCTCAAGTTGTTTTAACCTTTATTAACTAGGATTCTATTAATGGACTTGATTGCAGGACTGCTAATCGCCAGAGTGTGGAACGATGGTTTTCCGCCTCTCAAATGGTGTTCTCTTTTCCAGATACACTCTCTGAGCCCTAGTCCTTTGTCTAGGCAATGATTCCTCCAGTCACGTTTACTGCTTGAAGCAATAATATCCATTATGTCATCAGGCTTCAAGTGGGTGCGTTCCAAAAGGGATCTCTTAGCCTCATCTGTAGCAAAATAATCAACTTCTGCAGCCGCCTCTATACCTTTATTCCCGAAGAACCACGGAAAGTTGAACTTGACGTTCGGTTTGGTGGTGATGACCTGCCAGATGTCGTAGATTACTTTTTTACAATTTTTATTATTTTTAATGTTCAGCAGTGCGACCCTGGAATTATAGAACAGATTCAAAACGGTGATCAAGGTTACAGCAAGATCCTTCAGGGCTACCAAAATGGCGCGCAATTCACCGTTGATTTGCAGAAACGTGCTTGTTGAGACTAAAATAGGAAGCTTCGTTATTTGTGAGGTTGATATAGGTACCACCAACACCGGCAATATTCTTTGCTCCGTCGGTAACAAAAATGAGCTCCACATAACAATTGAATTTGTCATTTATTTCGGTGCCACTGAGGTCGTTATGTATTGCACATCGGATTTCCAACCTTTAAAAATACCTTAAAGTCGGGCGGGATAATAACCGGGACCGTGGGAATAATTCCGTCGAATGAGGCGTTAAATTTTTGGTATACGTGGGCATAGCTGCAGTTTGTATTTTTTAAGTCCGGCTTATCAAAGTCAGGGAAGTTGTTAAAAATACTGCTTAGCTCTCTTGCTGTCAGCAATTCTTTTCTATCCTTGGTCATGAGTTCTGCAGCAATTTCGAACGCTGAACATTGGCGGAGCTACGTGGGAGTCCAAGAAGTTTGGAAATTATCTTTGACGGCGTCGATTTTTGTGTGTAGTTTGGAGCATTTGCAAAGGTGGTAATTCTACGAGTATATGCAAATTTCGGTCTAATTAAAGATTTATATAGATTCAAGGCTGTGGTTGGTTTGAAATTGTTCATAGGTCTGCACAACATGCGGACCAGATTTTGTTGGTTCTGTTTGCTCCGCTGTAGACGGTCCCAAGCCCGTTTGAGAAAAGAGGGAACCCCCTTGTTTCCCCAACCTACAGCTTTCATGATTCCTCATGCCAAACCCCTCGATTAAATGGTTGTAAATATTCTTGGAGTCGCACATTGGGTTTACTAGTTCCCCAATAATAGGACATTAAATGCCGAGAAATGCTAATAACTGTAAAAACGTCTGCAGCTCTGCTACTAAACTGTACTTACAATTCTTTTGCAGGGACGTAAGAGGGTTAAGGCGAATCTTCCGCGCCTGAACAGAATGGACTTAATTACCATGCCGCCGGAATGGAGGTTGGGCAACTGGCTGGAAAACCCTAAAATGTTTCGAAACCTGCAGAATGGCCTCGGAATGAATTGGATTCACGGCAAAGACCTCGCAATCGGAAAAAGGACTATGGCATTGGATCCTGGAATGTCAGATCACTCAATTACCCTGGCGCTGTTAAGGACTTTTACAACAGGCCAGTCAATATAAATTGAAAATACTTGCCATCCAGGAAACGAACTGGACTGATAATGATATTCGAGACATGAGATCGCACACAATATTCAAAAGTGGGAAGCCTACTGGAAAAAGAGAATACGGAGTGGCCTTCATTGTGGAAAGGGAGTTCAAATCGCACGTTATTGATTTTAAACGAACGGTTGTGTGCGATCCGTATAAAAGCGAAATTCTTCAAAATCTGGCTGATCAATGTTCACGCCTCGACTGAAGAAAAGGACGAAGAAATGAAGGAAACGTTCTATAATCACCTGGAAAGACTAATCGACTCATTGACTACAAACGACACAAAAATAATTCTGGGTGATTTTAACGCTAAGGTTGGCAATGAGATATCTCATCGGGGAACGACTGGAAGATATAGCCTTGACGATGAAAGAAATGACAACGGCCAGCGCCTGATTGACTTTGCATGTAGCAGAAATCTAGTCATACGTTCAACTTGCTTCCCACATCGACGCATTCACAAAATGACCTGGGTATCACTGGATGGCAACACAGAAAACCAGATCGATCATGTTCGGATCCAACAACGTTGGGCCTCGAGCATACTTGACGTCCGTACATATCGAGGAGCCAATCGTAACTCAGATCATTACATGGTCAAATTAACCTATCGATGTCATATACCAAGGCATGTTCGGCGAAGACCAGCCCGCTACAAAGATTTGAAATCGAAAGGCTCCAAACGGCGTCTGTGCCCAAAATTTCACGGAGACCCTCGACAACCAGCTGGCTCCCATCTTATCATACGCCTCGTTAAAGACAAGCAACGAGCTCTGGATGCAAGTGAAAGCGGTTATTAAGACCGTAGCAGAACAGACGATCGGACATCAAGCCCGGCGCATGAGAAATGATTGGTTCGAGGATGAGTGCTAAAATGCGTTAGACAAAAAGAATCAGGCGTACAAAGATTACATAGGTAGATAAACCAGGACGAAGAGAGTACACTATGAAAATCTCAGATGAGTAACGAATAAGATAATTAGAATTAAGAAAAGAAAATACTATGGCGGCCAATTGAGAAGTTTAGATGTAAGTTTAACGAGCAACAACACAAGACAAGCGTACAAAGTAGTGAAAAGCCTGAAACGTGGCTATGAGCCCAAAACCACGCTCTGTCGTGATGATATCGGCAATATTATCGCTGATGAAACTAAGATTAAGGAAAGATGGGAATCATATTTCAAGAACCTGCTTAATCCTCCACACAGCTCCAGAACATAGGAGTCTTTAGATGTTTGCGGAGAGCCTCCATTGGCACCACCAACTCTGGATGACCTGTGTTCCATCATCAAAGCCCAAAGAATAATACAGCGCCGGGCATCTATGAGATTCCAACGGAACTCATCAAATATTGTGGCAGCAGTGTTCATAAAGCTATTCCCAAAGTCATCCATTACATTTGGCAACAAGAACATATGCCGAAAGAGTGGAGCCAATGAATTATATTCCCTATCCACAAAAAGGTGACAAGTTACAGTGCGAAAATTATAGAGGCATATCACTACTTTGTACGGTGTACAAAATATTTTCAAAGATCTTAGAAAATAAAATCGGATCATACGCCAACAGTATTATTGGGGAGTATCAAGATAGTTTTAGAGCAGGTAGACCGACAATAGACCAATTGTTCGCAGTCCAGCAAGTACTTGAAAAATGCTGGGAGTCCAACATAGACGTACACCGTTGACTTTAAGCAAGCATATGACAGTTTTGATCGTAACGTACTGTGCCTTTGACACAAATATCGGACTAAAACAGGGAGATGGGCTGACCCCATTGCTATTCAATTTGGGTCTAGGGTACGTCATAAGGAAGCTACCTGTCTCTACACGAGGTACATTATTATACAAGTCCAGCCAAGTAGTAGCCTATGCGGACGACATCGACATTTTGTCACGGTCATTAACAACGGCCAAAGAGCTCTTCCTAAAACTCGACAGTAAAGCAAAACTAGTAGGGCTACAAATCAATGAAAATAAAACATAGCTCATGTCGAGGAAACATACCTCAAATAAACAGAATATCACACTGGGCGAATACAGTATCGTAAATGTAGGCGAATTTGTGTATTTAAGCGTCAAAATAACGAAAACGGGCAATGAAAGAGACGAAATACGCCGAAGAATACAGCTCGCAAATAAAATATTTTATTCAGTATTGACGATCTTGAAGACCAGCTGCATACACAGGAAAACAAAGCTCCAAGTATACAAATCTGTAATAAGACCTGTGTTATGCTATGGGTGTGAAACATAGACCCTAACCCAAGCATCCGCAAATATATTGAACGTCTTTGAGCGACGCGACGGGTCCTGAGGTGAATAATCGGAGCGAAGCTAGACGGGGACCAATGGCGAATTCGATACAACCATGAATTGTAGCTAAGGTCTCAACGATTGTAAGGCTGCGGAAGCTGGACTGGACACATGAATCGTATGGACGAACAACGGATACCCAAAAAGGTATTCGTTGGGAGAACTGAAGGCCGTAGACCAGTGGGGAAACCGAGGAAACGGTGGTCTGACTCGGTCGACAAAGACAGTTCATCGCTGCTCGGATTTCGAAATTGGAGGACGCGGTCAATGGGCCGAGACAGTTGGAGGCGCTTTTTGCAGGAAGCGAAGGCCCGAGAGGTGCTGTAGGGCTACGAATAAGAAGAAGTTTGTGAATAATTTCCTCCCTGCATTCTTAACGGATCCTGTCCCATTTATTTTCCTTTCTAGGTTAAGAATACTATTTTACCATGCAATCTGACTTCCATTCACGCCAACGAAACGTTGAGGGTGTTTGTGTCTGGAAAAACATTATCGCTTGTACTTTAGCAGAGTTTACTTTCAAACCCAGTGAGTCACAAGCTCTGCTGAAGTAATTTAACTTGCTATGTAAGGCATACACCGTGTCAAGGAGCTTCTTTCCTTCTGCTTGCATGAGGAAATTTTCGGCGTATTGCAGGAGAGTGGTCTTATCGTTGTCTAGGCGATGCAGAACAATTCTATACACGTTAAACAGGAGGGAGCTTAAAACGTCACCCTGTGGTGTTGATATATACAGTGCTTATGCCAGCGTTGACTAGTTTGTTTAAGCTAATTTAGATCCACATATTCCTACGCATTGGTAATGTCAAGAATGACAGCCATTTTAAACTTAGAACCCTTGCTTTTTTTAGTTTGATCATCAGTGTGTAAAGGCAGACTGAAGCCGACTTGTTTTTCTTATATGCATAGCAATTTGAGGACAAGATGTTGTTTCCTCAATATAACGGTCATTTTAATTGGTACACTAATTACCGAGATTGGTCTGTAGATACTGAGATGTGTTGGATCCTTGTTGGGTTTTAGATTGGGGCGATTCTAATTGTCCTGCATGCATCAGGGACATTGCAACTCGACAACGGCTTTATTACAAGCCCCAAGAAGGGATTGAAGGTGATTTGAAGCAAGGATTTTTAGCATGCTGTAATCGATTGTGTCGAAAACTGGTGCCGTAGGCTTCCTTTGCTTTTTAAAAATCTGATGTACCTCCTTAGCTTTAAAAAGATGATCGGGGTTAACAGCTTCCTTGATGATGTTGGTGGAAAGGTGTTGCTTGCTCCTGATGTCCTGAAAGAATCGTAAGCTTAGCTCTTCCTATATTTGGTCACTCGTGTTTCTACTTTTGTCATTTTGACGTTGTTGAAGAAGATCCAGAAACGTTTGGTGCTATCGTCGTCACAGGCGTTGAGTACAGCTTTTTCCCACCGTTTCTTTTGGCCAATATCAATCAACAAACCCATCCAGCCTAGTTTGTTTGAAGCTTGTAGAAAATGTTGCCAAGTACGCATGTTTTTACTTGATTTCGATCAATTCTCATTTTAATATTGGTTTTTTGTTACTTACATTTATCCGATATTGATATCATATCTCGACTATATTTCGATATCGATATAATATCGGTATTCTGGCATCGATATTAACAGCTGATATATCGTAGCGTCCCTACTCTCGATAGAATCAGTACTCTCGAACAGCACTAATTCAACCGGATGCCTTTCGGCTTAGTCAACACTCCTGGGACTTTTTAGATAATTATTACGAAATTGATTCAGCAACTGAATCCTAAAGCTATCAGCTATGTTGACGAGATTATTATCCGTCGTAAAACCATTAATAAGATGTTCGAAGTTTTAATGGAATTTTTGCAATTGATACAGAACATGGATTAACACTGCAACTCACCAAATGTGTATTTTTAGCTTAAAAAATTTATTTTTTAGAAAACCGATTCATACGAGATGTAAAAACTTATTGCTATTTCGGAATTCCCAATCTTAATCTCCGCGACCGACACCCGAAAATTCTTGGGTCTCACTGGATTCTTTAGAAAAGTTGTCGAAATTACGTCGTAATTGCAAAACCTTTACGAGCATTTTAAAAACGAAAACCACACTGCAATTCAAGTGAACATTACATTAGCAGGAATTGTTTGACACAATAAAATAACTCTTGTGTCAGAAACTGGCATCTGTGCTAACACTAGATGTTTACTGATACTAGTACAATATTTTTCTGCAGACGCCTGAGAAGCTACGTTAAATAATACATATATTACCGTAATTCGTTAAAAAATACTCCGCCTTTAGTTGAACTTTCAACTGAAAAGAAAATAAAAGAAATAAAGGAAAAGAACTTGCCTTTAATTCCTCTATTATTTCATTATTTATAATTTCATTACTTTCCGTATACAATTGATTCGTCCGCTACTTTGTCTTCATTATTACTGAAGAAGACCTCAAGTAGAGGACGAAACAATTTTATGCAGAAACTTATAAAATTATAGTGGAATTAAAGGAAATTTCTTTTCTTGTATTTTTTTTATATATTGCCGCTTGTAAAGAATGCTGTTTTCAAAAGAAAGCCCTGATGCCGCCGAAGGAATAATTTTTACCACAACCGTAACTCCTATTCAGTTTACTACATTATATCTAGAACACTCTAAGTCCATTCCCGAAGAGCAAGAGGGGAAATATTCACATAATCAGATTTTCAGGTCCCTTTTCCAAGTACGTAATTGTAAGAGCCGTGAAGTCCACCAAAACTCAACCAGTCCTCGACTTAATGACTTACCAAAGAAAATATTTTGGTCTTCCAATCAAAGTTATTAGCGAGAGAGAGATTGAGATTTGTTGTTTTAAATATTGAATACGTTTCACGGAACGAATTTGAATGAAATTCTATCATTTGACCTAAAATCTTTCCTTAATCAGACGGCAAGACTCTAGTGATTTCTTCGCTTATTATTTTACATCCTGCCTCTCTGCACGTTTAATGTTTGAACCAATCTTTCATACAATTATCTTATATTTGCTGTCAATCTACTATAATAAGAATTGCGCATAATATTGATGTAAAAATAGGCTGTGGGACAGAGGACATTCCGAATACTGTTGCTAATTCTTTGTCATTGTGTCGTCAATTTTTGCGATGACGCTATCTGTTCCAAAACGAAAACATATTTAGAGATATAAATTATAATTAAAATCACAGACCCGGTCGATCCTATAGATTATGTTTCCCTTCTTATAATGAAGCATTATTTTGGATCATTTCACAACTATTTTATTGTCAAGAATATTCCATTTGATCTAATGGAATAAAAGGTAAATTTAAGTGTTTCCCAAATAAGTGCTCCATTATATTGAAAGTCGCGTAATTCAACCCTAAAACGAACAGTTTATCTTGTTTATTTGGAAATCGGGCACTTCGCAGATAGGACTGTTTACAAATGAGTTGTCAATATTGCAATTTGTTTTTCTTCAGATAGCAGAGTTATGCAATCTTTTGTAAATAAAGATTGCAGATTAGTTCGGCATGCAAATACAACACGTAGCAGGGAGTCGTGAGAGTTTCTAGAAACGAAATGGAAACTTTGAAATCTTTTCTGCGATATCACATTAACTCGTATTGGTTTGGATGTAGTATATAGTTTGTTTCACAATGACTGTACTGCTAGTTTTAAAATAACCTGCCAAATGTTTATATGAAATCCTCATTATTCATTTATGAGAGATGTAGCTGCAATTAGAATGTCCCGTTTTCACTCGAGAAGTATTATTAGGCTTGAAAAACATATTCTTATCACATACACTTATTGCTCACGTTCACTCGAATTAACTCACTTCATTTCTTCCCAAGCTGACAAGCCCATAAAGATATTGAAAACTTTCTAGTCCCATTGCCTCAATGTCCTTGCAACTGTCCTACACAAGTGCACTGTTACAAGAAACTTTTCTTTACAAACAAATGATGAGCAAATAAACCGTTCAGATTTAAGCAATACAAAATTATTTTGTTAACGCAATTATTTCATTTCGCGGATCTATCGATGGGATACACTTCATAAAAACGTAAAATAAAAAGCACACAGCACAAGCAAATTCTTTGGTGGAAGAGCTGTCAAAATTCGGTGAAGAAATCAGGGCCGATTAAAACACAGTTAGAATATATACACTACTGTACACATCTTAAAAACATTTCACGCAATGAATATTTACCGGTGCTGATGTATCAAATCCAAAAAACGAGTCTTCCATCGAATAATTTTGTTTATTTCACATGAAAATGTCATGACTTGTCACACATTCACATATGTTGAAATCATGGCCGCGAAATTTCTTCCCCTCAGTATTGCCACACTGAAACTCACCATTTGATGACAACGCTGTGGTGTTCATGCTACTGTTGAAATATTAAAATTTTGCAGTTAATTATTTAAATCTTTATTAAATAATAAATACTTTTTACTATGGTTTGTGATAATAGGATTTTTCAATTTTATTATGATTTTCAAGTTTTCCACAAATTTTTCTCAGAGCGAATTATTTTTAATGACTTAGTTCTGTGGTTGACAAAAGTCTTCCCTCATTGCCAACGTAGCCAAAAGAAACCTTTAAATCATCTGAAAAAATGATCATTAATTATTAAAATGCTATAGAAATAACATTACTGAAATAAAACACTATTCTGAAGAGCAAAAAATATTTTTTAATCAATATTTCTTCAGAAATTTAATTTGCTTAATGACCTACGCATCGACTACGCCAGTTTTTTTTTTGTAAAATAGGCCATAATTTTTGCCAGTTTAACCAGAGCGATTCATTGGAATGTATCCTGTGGAATGTATCCTGTGCCACACATATTTAAGTGGATTGAGGTCGAGGAACTTTAAAGAAGTCAGCAAAGTACAAAAAACATGAACACTATTTAATACTATGAGCAATATATTGAAGATATTTGTCCTGGTAGTAATAAAAGTTGTATTCTAATTTGAAATTCCAGTACTTTTTTTCAAATTTGCCTTTATTTATTTGTTGCCTAGCAAGGAATAGTAAAAATATAAAGTTTAGAATCTTTAAAAGATTCAAAAAAACTTAATAAACATTCATAAATTTTAGCGAGATTTCGAACAATTTAGATTTTTATTCTTGCGCCAGGTTGATTGAAATGTGTGATTAAGAGGTATTATCGATTGACATTTAAAAAGATATTGTAAAATAAAACCATGTAAATATAAAGACTGAGATGTATAGAAAGAGCAGGTTTCCATTATTCTGATTTTGAAAAACGACTAGAAAGTTGTTGGGGAAAATTGATTAGTAGATTTGTTGAATACTTCATAATGAACCTCCAGAAGGATGAAGGGACTGACAGATGGACACACAAACTAGATGATTAGCTGTGACAGTTCCTGATGAGAAAAGCTGGCCAGCTCGTTCAAACTGCTTTCAAAAAGGCTTGTACTTCTTAAGACTAATGTATTAAAGTAAGTTGCACCGATCAGGTTTCCGTTATTTAGTAAGAATGGGTGGTTCACTTTGGTCACCTTTAACAATGTAGGTCTAAATTTTGTGTACTTTCTCTTTTCCCTTGTGATGCAATGGCATTTTCGGAGGAGCAGATGATTTTTTCTTTGAATTTTGCATTCGTCTCAAACCTCCGTGTCCTCGAATCTTGATGAGACAAAATTTTCATATAGCTAGAGCGGCTTCATCGAAAGATAACTTCTGGGATAATAGAAATTGCTGGGGATGTCTAGTAATGTAGAGTATGTGTGACCAATTTTTTTGTAGTATAGCTGCAGCCAAAAACCCACTCCATACGATCCCGCAAATAGCTAGCCAACAAGCATGCGTACTTGGTTGCAGAGCGAGCGAAGCTCAGTTTTGTTTTATAGGTTGCTTACTCTTGTGCCAGCCCATCAGCACCTGATTCCTGCTGGACTTACACACTCTAACTTACTAACACTTGACAACTTCTATCGGGCTCATATTGGATTTAATCAAAACTAGTGAAAAAATCACGATAGTTTAAGCAAATGGGATATGAGGAGCGATTATTAGGAGAGCATATTATCAAAAAAGATCCTTCAAAACCCAAGCTAAAATAATTTACTTTGCTCTCTGCAAGTTTCTTTCAAGCATTGTTATCAGAGAGTTTAAACTCTAAAGATTATTATAAAAAGAGGAGCAAATGTTTAATTTTTCATCTATCGTAACATATGATTGTCCATTAAAACTAATAAGATCCCTGGAAATATTCCAATCATTTGATAACCGACCAGTCAAATTATTTTATTTCTTTTAAAATATGTATTGAAAAGGGTGGATAAAAATGTCCGTGTAGGACTGCAGCGATGGTGTGCTGCCGCAGTTAGAGAGGATGGTGGTGTACGCCGAGATTGGCGTTGTCTGAGGACGCGTGAATGCACTGGCCGGCTAGCATTGCGGTTTCGTTGGGTGGGTCCTTTTCCCTAGCACAAGGGCCCTCTACAAAAGAAGTTTCATATTCATGAATTGTGGATAACATGCCTTGGTCCGATGATGTCAAGGTCGAGATAACCTACTAAGGGTGAGACTTGGAGTATTTCGTCTTTAACGACGATACTTATGGCCCCCAAATAAGAGTGGGACATCCAGGTGGAAGCGGTGCCCCCTCGCACCCCCCCCCCCCCCCATCCGGATCAAGATCAATCATAGACATGGCCAGATGTTTTTCTTCTTCTTCTTCTTCTTAGCACTACAGCCCCTTTCGGGCCTTCCCTTCCTGCAAACAACGCCTCCAACTGTCTCGACCCGTTGACCGCGTTTTCCAATTCCGAAATCTGAGCAGCGATGAACTGTCTTCGTCGACCGAGTCAGACCAGCGTTTCCTCGGTTTCCACACTGGCCGCCGGCCTTCAGTTCTCCCAACGAATACCTTCTTGGGCATCCGTTGTTCATCCATACGATTTATGTGTCCAGCCCATTGCAGCTTCCACAGTCGTACAATCCTTGAGACTTCCGGTTCGTCAAAAATTTCATACAGCTCATGCTTGTATCGAATTCACCATTGGCCCCCGTCTAGCTTCGCTCCGATTATTCGCCTCAGGACCCGTCGCTCAAAGGAGTTCAATATATTTGTGGATGCTTGGGTTAGAGTCCATGTTTCACACCCATAGCATAACACACGTCTTATCACAGGTTTGTATACTTGGACCTTGTTTTCCTGTATATGCAGCTAGTCTTCAAGACCGTCAATACTGAAAAGAATATTTTATTTGCGAGCTGTATTCTTCAGCGTATTTCGTCTCTTTCATTTGAATGAAAAACTCAGCCAAACATAGCTCTCATAAACTTTACCCTCAAATGAAAACCATCAACATTGCAAATTTATGTTATAGTCTTATGTGATGGAATCACATAATACTACACCATAAATGAGCACGCGAGCGGAAGGCCAATCTACCCTGCAAGAGCACCTGTAACGTCAGAATAAAGGGTGAGCTCACCTGATGGCTAGCTCATGAGTGGAGGGGCCTGCCAAAAGAGTGGGTCCCATAGCCAGTCAGGTCTCAAAACGAAATGAAAAGACCAAGTTTGGGTTTTCATTTATCTATACATTATTATTTCTTAATTTTGCTTTTAAACAAAGTATTATTTCAACTGGACTTTAACAATGTTTAAAAAAAAGGAATTTCTTCCAAGTACAATAAAATGTGTTATTTTGAATTTGGATTACATAAAGCAAAATAAAATTATTCAGTCTTAAACAAGAACGGAAATTGGTACGAAATTTTGAATTTTTGTTTCATAAGAAAATTTTAAATATTGAAGAATAAACTGTGGATTCGATTTGATTTTATACGGGTTTCTTTTTCAGATGTTATTTATTTATGAACAATGACATCGCCAAGTAAAACAAGTACTTACCCATCCTCCTCGATGACGGGAGTTTCCTTCACTTATATCTAGGGAAAGGTGCTCGGTGGCTAATTGAGGAGTCTCACACTGCATCCAATTTCCCGGCTGGCCGCTGGACTTTTATTTCACACTCAACAATTGGTAAAACAAGATGTCATCAAATTTTGCCACTGTGTCATGAAAAATTTACGAATAATTTCACAGTCTATATGAAACTAAACGTCAACTTTGCATTGACCATCTCTTCAGTATCTGGCGATTCATGTTGGCTGAGGGGAGATTTTTGAACTATTGAGTGAGTATATGCACGTTCTTCTGCGTATCCACTATCAATATGCGTTTCCGAGTAGCGCTTATTCTTTTTGTACCGTACTCCACACAACCACTGAGTATCACATTCACACCAACCACCTCGGTTTTTACTTTAAAATTTCCTGCATTCAGCACTTGCACGAGAGATTTTCGAGAAATCACTTTTTCAAAGCGTAGATAAATTCAAATCCGATTTTCTCATTTTTCCTTCTGACAAAAACTTGCGGTTCGCTTGAAGATATTCCTTTCTCGAAAACAGGAAATTTTTACACGGATTCTAAGCCCTTTGTAGATAAATAGAGTGAAGTACTAGAATTAAGTTCCACAATAAATCTAATTCAAAAAAATTTCCCTAAAATTGTCAAAGTTACTACTGATTCACATAAATCTTCTTAACGGATTTCTTGATTGCACGCGAAATGCAAGAATTGCATAATCACGGAAATAATGCCACTCACTTATTGCGCCCGGCCACTTCTTATCTTTCATTCAATTCCATTCAACATCAGCAAAACCAAAGAAAAGTTGACTCTAATGAGTATGAGTTGGTGTATGTTATGAACAAATCTTCATTCATATCGTAGTCCGGCATCATTGGATTCTTATCATAAGGATATTTTCCATCAGCAGGTGGATATTTTCCCAGATAATGATCCCTATGGGTGCTAGTAGTATCACGTCTTTGGCTTTGTCCGTCATCGCTGCCCCCGACAACATTTAGCATTAAATTCTCATAATAATCATAATCCGCATCGTAAATTATTCTCATTCCTACCTACCTACTCAAACGACAGGTTTAGAATCCTTTGAGACATCCAAATAAACATTCGCTAGTTATCATCATTTGTAGGGGAATTTCACTTCTGCCTTACTTTTCACTTGGCCTTTTCACCGTCACAAGCACTACATTTTGCCATGGCACACAATTTTCCCTCCAAATTTTCGTTTATGTTCTTAAAATGAGTACAGGTTAAGTAGGTAATTATCGGTTACGGAAAATTTTCACTCTGTACGCAATTTCCGCACTAGAAAAGTCTTTTCCTTCAACCGAACCGAATGAACGGCTTCACTGCCGTCAACTCCTTCTGTCTGTCACAACGGTGGTTACTTCGCGAGCCCACTCATCCATCAACTGTAGTTTTCATTGCGGGACATGCAATTCGTTGGTAAATTCCGTTACAAAAAGGTTGCTGTGTCACAATTTTGATTGTAAATTTAAATATTTATTTTTTTAAATTTATAATTAAAATTGGAGCATCATTATGTTGGTTTTTCGAGCAGTTTGCCTAGGTGACTGCTCAATTACTACAAACAGGTGAGGATGGCTTCATAAAAGAAAGTCGTAGTTTATACGCCGTATTAAATTCAAGGCGCATCTTGTCTCCAATAATTTTACTTATGCAATTAATTTGTGAACGATGGAGAATATGCTGTGGATTTACTATGTTGTTATTTTGGTGAAAGAGGACATGAATTGACTTATTGATTTGTTGGTTATTAAATATAGGCTCATCTGGGAATTCGTCTGCCAAGAGACCGAATAACTACTCGTCAAAACAAGACCAATCAACATTCTTAAACGATTGAAAGCAAGAGGAAGTGTAAGGAAAAACATGATGATCAGACGGAGCAACAATTGAGAAACAGTGATGTGTTACTCAATGAGCATTCAGAAGTGAAGGCGAAATCAGGAAATTATCTAAGGAAGAAGACCCTCTGGGAAAAGTAGGAATGCCTGCATTAATAATTGATATTGAAGAGCTGTTACCTGACATTCACTAATTGTTAATAATTCTACTGTTAATATTCAAAGTACTATTACTCTAACTAGGATGTCTGGCATTAATATCTCCTTCTCAAATGATATCATTAAATTCGTTGGAAAAATTTAATAAAATTCGTTGGAAAAATTTAATAATTGGTCAGAATCAGAGAAAATTGATTGGCCGAGATCACAAGGAATATACAAAGAATTTAAAAATAATTTTCGAATATGACCACCAGCACCACGCATATATAAACAAGCGAAAGTACAAGACAAAGATGAGAATTCGCATCGAATTTGGAAAATGGTATGTTTAGAATAACACTGCGAAACATTGAGTAATTTGAAAATTGTGGTTTGTGCCTTACATTTAGCCAAGTTTCGTTTAAAAAGACAATGTCTGGCACAAACTCATGAAGAATATTTTGGAGAGCAATTCACTTATCATGAGTTTGTAAGGAATTAATGTTCATTGCAATATTTTTTAAATAAATAAGGAAATTGAATAAGGATTCAGGTTGCTCTTCCGGAGACAAAAGACAGTATGAAGCAAGAAATTCTTTAGATTTTTTTATGAGGGTAACTGGAGATACCCTAAAGTGGAGAAGAGATTCATTGTTTAGTTTAAAAAGGCAGTTTTCAGATTCATTATTTGATTTTAAAACATTAGAATAAAGCGAACTGTTATTAACTGGAGTGAAAAGGTAATTTGTAAAAGACATTGGATTTGCTTTTTTTGTAGTACTACAGCCCCTTTTAGGCCTTCGTTTAGAGTTTCTCATTATCTTGATCGAGTATATCGGCAATCCATAAGTATCACGCTTTAGCCGTTTTTCCATCCACCCAGCTACGATGCGTTTTGAACCAGAACGTATCATAGCTGGGCTTAAAGTCCGTCCGAAGAATGACTCGAACTAAATCTCGTTGGTGCCAACGAGACTCAAGCCAGAGACCTTCGGTGTACGGGTTGAGTGCTCTAACCACTACAGTATTTGGACTACTATTTTGATTTTGCAGCACGTTTTTCTGCCAACTTCGCTCGTAATGATAATCTTTGTAGCCAGCCAGAAAAGTTAGCTGGATGACCGGTTGAAGAGCATACCACCCAATGCATAGGAGGAGTATCTGGATTCTCATTATTGTTACCTTTATGCGGGCGCATATCATTTATGCGTTCCTTCCCTCAAGCAACACATCTTTTTTCATATCCACAATTCGAGAATACGTGCCCAAAACTTTGACATCTGTAGTATTGTGTCAAATCACCTCTTTTTGGTTTTTCCCAACTTATTTTATGATGGAGTAAAAAACGGATTTTTAATAGGCTTCATTAGATCACCGTCATTACTTAATTTGAATTTGAATATATTTAACTTTACATCCTTAAGGTGAGACCATGCTGTTGATAAATTTATTATCTCAAAATTATTTAGTTCTGGAATTTGTGACAAGACATCATCTTTTATTTCGGGAAAAAAGAACAAAGCGCTCAACCCCTTGAGAATCACTATAGGGTTACGTCTGATAGAAGACGTAAACGAGTGTCCCAGTTTTTTTTCCTTCATTAAATTCAGAATGAAGTCAAATGTTCCAATTTTGTTATCAATAATTTTGTGGAACGAGTCCAAAAAAGACTGAATCCGATACCTGCACTAGGGAATTGTTTGAAAATAAGTTTCACCGTTAGAGGGTTAATATTGTTTATAAAAATGGGTGCAAGCCATGGAGATTTGTTAGAAATATCAGGATTATCCTGAATACCGTTACCACTTGCTAAGGGTGAGAAGCTATTTTGTATGGAAAAATTTTTAAAAGGTAAATTTACTTTGATTTAATTTATCGTTATTTAATGGTTTGAAAACCAATTTACCCGTTGCTTTTATGATTGTTCTATAGTCCTGTTCAATCGCTTTTTCTAAGTCTTGCTTTGAAGAACTTTCCATTTCCGACAGATGACTTCATTTGGCGAGTTTGTAGGTATACAATGATCTGTGACTACTGTCACCGAACTTCCACACAAATGCCTACAAGAAACACGATCCCTTTACTAAACTTGATTAAATGCCAGTAAATCAAACTTCACCTCCCGAGTTATATTCGTACCCTAATCTCGTTGGCTTTGAAAATGTTTTGTCAGTAGTGTGTTTATCAATTAAGCTGTAAATTTTACTTGAAACATAAATACAACTTCTTTTGCGTAGAAAGTAACTTCCGGTGACTCTGCTAAAACTTCTTCGCATTCAACTTCAATAAGTCTGGCAGCACTTGATATTCACCTGACGTTTGCTTCAAATTTTTATAGCACTAATCTTTATGACAAGCTATTATAGTGGATTATGTCAATAAGGTTTGTTTATCAGTTTGATAGCTTCCCAGCTTAAAAAAATTCGAATGATTCCGATGGACCATGTTAATTCACTTTGGAGCCCGGAGGTGTTTGTATTAGCTTTCGTGGGATCTTAAAGTTGTTAAGGTTTTCTCGTAATGTCAGCAGAAGACGAAACCTACCTTGGATTTGATTTAAGCACACAAAAGGTGAGTCGGCTCAACAATTGACTTATGTAAATCAAATAAACTAGTATTAATGTGTTTTCTAAGCCAATAGTAAATAGTGATAAAATAAGTTATAATGACTATTATGTTATTTCGTGAAATATGACTTGTTATTGCTTCAGTAAGTTCAAAGTGACAAATTGTATATTGTTGCTTTAATGAATGGATTTTTTTGATTATTCCTAGAAAAGGGAATGAGTTTATATATTTAAAATCGATTACCAATGTTTTTCTTTGATTGAGAATTTCCCCATCGCACTTAAAAATGTGTAACACCCAAAAGATGCAATAAATTGTGCCGTCACTTTCTTATCTTTTGTTAATAGCTAAAAATCGATTCTGATAGTTAAAAAAATAAAATATAAGTACTAAGCATAATGCAAGTATATGTATATAGCTGATATTTTAAATCGACAATAAGCAGATAGTATAAAGTAGAATTTGCAAAAATTTATCATTAAATTTTGTTTTAATTTGGATTTATGCTCAACGTGAATTCAATAAAGTATGTGTACGAGTATGTTTTATTTTACGTATGAAATAAAAAATAAAAACCACTTAAATGAAAAAATGAAACGGATAACGAAAGCAGAATGCTATGTGTACAAAAATTCACAGTGTTCGGTGGAAATTTAAAAGCTAACTTTCTGTGATAAAAATACTTTTAACTCAAACATTGGTTAAGTCGCTGCCTAAAGTGTGAGCCTTACCACCAGCACTAATTTTGGTAAATATTCAGCACTTTCAACTTAATATTCAAAGATGACGGGACAGCCCAGACAGGTTTCCAACGTTCAAAAATCTCCCGGAAACAAAAAAGGAATGTAATTGGTGGATAATTGAAAAATATTTGGCATTACCTGCCTTAAAAATTGGAAAAACATATGCATATTTCAAATAAGAGGAAAAAGTGGAATTGGATAAGTTCACATTAAAAACGATGACAGACGAATACACAGAGGATCAGGGATTTATTGAAGAAATTCAGAATTTCTTTCAATATTAGGTTATAAGGTTGAAAAAGAGGATTAAGAGGAGTGCTTAGTATTTCACTTGAGATTAGAACCAGAGAAGAACGAGAGAGCGAGGAAGGCGTAAGGGTTTGACCGCACACGAATTGAGGCATATTAGGAAAACTTTTAAGAGAACAGATATAGGAATAAAGCGACTTATCTAATTGCCATTTAAGAAGTTTCCATTGTGCCCTTTGTAATTTGTCCGAGCGTAGATGGCTTTTTATAACCTCTGTGTGAATTTCTTCAAACAAATCGAATTTCCTCTGGTGATGTGATTATAGAAATTTTTAAGACTTAGTTTAAGAACAGCTACTAAATTAAATTTGAGCCATGTATTTTAGGACATAAGTGTTTATTTTTTTTTCTAAATACCTCATTAACTCCTTTATTCATGAGAAGCGAAAACCAATTTCGTAAATTGTTTTCTGTTCAATTTTAGAACCATTTGCCATGAAAAAATTTAGCGAGCAGACGACATCTGAGGATATAAAGTCCGACGCATATCGATTTCAGAAGATAGTGGCGGATGATGAGAATCAAATAACTTAAATGAGGATTTAGCGAATTAGATACGATGAGAACAATAATTTTAGTATTCATGTTGGATACACTGTTATTTCATGGTAACGGATGTTACGGTTGGCAAGTTTACTTATGAAAATTCTTTGTGTGTAGCTACATAATTGAGTTGCATTAATTATTTTTCAGAATAATGCAGCTCAATTATGTAGCTACACACAAAGCATTTCATAAGTTATTTGAAAGCTATCGGAGCCATCCGAAAAACGAGATTGGACGCACAAAGTAAAAAACCCCAGTGTAAAGCAAATTGTCGTATAGATTTATATTAAATTGATGTAAAAAGGGTCGAATGATCAATAAAAAAGTTTACTTATGAAATTATGCGTATTAAAAATAGTAAACATGATACGCCACCGCAGATTCTGAAATTTTTGTAACGGGTATAACAGAGATACGACATACAATGAAACATGTTCGTAAATAATTGCAAAACTGCAAAATTTATTAGTAAAGAAATCGAACATTAAGGTATTTATTTCATTCCCTTTTTATAACCAAGCAGATATTATCAATTAAATTTTAAAAGCTAAGTTTCTTAAAATGAAACAATGTCTGGCAGGTGTTATTTAATATGTAACGGGTGCTACTTAGTGGACCCAATTGTATTTAAAATACAGTTAAAAATGTTTTAATTGTAAATACATGATATATTAGTTAAGATTTTCTTGTTAAACTACCCAGTTATTTTTCATGAAAACTATTAGTAATAGTTGGACATGAGTAATTTTCAATGAAGTTGCTGCAAACTACCGAACGTGTTTCTGATAAAGTATACTTTTAAGTTTTCAATGTTATTCTAAAAGTATTGCCTGTACTTTTTTCGCAAAGCAATGATTTTGAAATGGGCCCTCATTTTATCCAGCGCTTCCAATGCTTTGGACAAGATTCCATAAAGAATAACAAGCTGTATAGATCCACTATTATCTGCTCATTGTTTCCTTGAAATATAGTGTACAAATTTTGCATTCCTGAATCAAAAAATCTTCCTGATAACAATCGCAACAACGTTTTTGCAGTAGTTGTTTGTGTGTGTTAGGAAAATCAGGACCAAGCACTGAAACGCTCTGAAAAAGAAAAGAAATATTGCTATGATTTTTGCCCACAAATATTGCGTAGCGTACTGGGTAAATAATTGGTGGTTGTTAGGACAAGGACGTGGACTTCTTATTTATTTCAGACCACCTCTGTTTAAATTCTTCACATGCCTCATTAATTGCGATTGCTACATGTATATTACACACATTTGTTCTTTTTCCAGTCTTGGACTCATTTCACATATATTTTTCCTGAATCCTGCCTACTAATAGATTCCCATGCATAAAAGTCGATAATATATTTCTAGACTTTTTCCCATAAGATTGTAGGTCTAAATTTGCATATATTCGCAATTTTTAGGCCTATCTCTTCAGCAAATATCTTTTTTCTTCTTGTCCCTTCACTTTTCAGGATGAGATATATACATTTTTGTTTTTATCTCATTTTAATTTGGTCTCTGCATTGTTTCGTTCGACTATTTGCTGGCGCAATAACCTGAAAGAAACAACTAATAGAAAATATTCACTAAAAGTATAACAGTTTGCTTCTTAATAGTCTAATCCAATGATCACAGGCGATGTCCAACTAGACTTAAATAATTTTTCCCTTAAATAATGTAGCCTTATTATTTATCTTCAAAATAAGTTTAGCTGAACCAAATTATTAAATTTTCAATTAAATACTTGTAATGGTTTTCGAAATATCTGTGTAGGACACGGGTGCCGATGGTCTGGCACAAGTGTCAGCGAGCTTAAACAGCACCGAGCTCAGCTAACTAGCTTCGCTTAACGACCGCGTACGCGTGCTTGACGACTAGCATTTGCGGGATCATATGAGGCGGGTTCTTGTCGAGCCACGAAGCTACAATACAAAATACTTATCACGCGTACTCTACTCTACAAGACGTACCGATCAATTTTTAATATCTTTAGAAATGTTCTATTAGGTGTGAATTAAGCTACTCTACAGTAATTCAATATTTTTTTTTGCCTCGTTAAAGTTAGCGGACATGGAGGCTTGAGACAAACGCAAACATTACACAAAAAGCAACCGTTACTTTCTCCGAAGAAGGTCGTTACATTACAAGGGGAATGTCAAACCTAAAGATGTTGAAGTGGCTGAAGTGATCCACTCATCTCTGCGTAAAGGATGGAAACTTGACGGATGTAGTTTACTTTACACTAGTAAAACAACAAACTAAACAGTTTCGACGGGGTGACCACCTTATCTCTTCAGGAGCAGCCACTCCTGATCACCACGGAGCTGCTCGACTGCTTATGTTTATTACATACTGAAAAAGGTTACATTTTTAAATAGTGAATATGGTGGTTGAAATATGTATATGTATATTCTCCGCAGTAGGTAAATTTCTCTCCAGAAATTCACCTAATTAAATACAAATATACTTATTTATTAACATCCTATTATAGTGAACGAAAAATTCATAATCCTTGCGTTACTTTTGAGTAGCTAACATAACAAGAAATGAATGTAAAAACCGATCTAAAATTTACTATTTTCTACTAAGCCACTACTGAGTTCTCACCCTTTACTCTAGTTCTACCTCCCATTGTTTCCAGATGCCTCCTATTATTCCACATGCGTTAAGCCAACAAATCATGTATATAAAGCTACTTTGTACCACAAAATTGCTTTAACAGCAATGCAAATAAATCAAAATTACCTTAAAGACCTAGTCAGTGATCATACCCTATTCGAATTTTAATCAAAAACTTCAGCTTTCTATTTCAATGAAAGAATTAAGCGGATGTTTCATATTATTGAATTAGAGTTGGGACTATACAATATGATACACTGAAGATGACTCAAAGGAGTCGAAACGTGTCAGCTCACTCAAAGAAGCAAGCCCTGACGGGGTTTCAAGACAAAAAAATAGAATCAGCATATAATGAAGCCTTTAATTTAACAAGACATAACTAGTTGCGCAAGGTTTGAGGTCGGTAATGAGGAAACCCAATTCAGGCATATTTATTAATCAAGCAACAATAGCACGATCATGTTATCAGCTATTAAAACTACTGCTTTCGATAACTAATATATTCACAACAGTTTTTATTTCGAAACTTAAATCAATTAACAGATTTTTCTGAAAATGAATTATAGGATATTGCTGCTTCCAACTCAACCAATCAAGATATAATAAATCCATGAAGTTGTATTTTCGTCAGTTGATTTCCAGAACGTGTAAAATGTCTCATTTTCATTGTCAAGTATTATTTTACATTTAGTGCATCCTCAATTTTAAAATGATTTTTTGAATTCATTTCAATAATATTTATAGATAAGAATATATAAATAATTTATACTCGTTATATTTGACAATTCGCCAATTAAGAAAATTGAGCTTTTAATGCTTTGCTCATGTAAAGATACTTTAGATAACCTTTGGCCAGTTGGGTATCATGCAAAACAAAATAAGTCTGAGATTGACTTTTAATTGTAAGCTGTTATCATGAAGCTATGTAAAATATGAAAGATGATTGTTTCGTGGCGATGCATTTAGCGAAAAAAATTGACAATAAATTTTAAATCAAATCACATAAGCAAAAAAAGCACATGAATCCAACAGGTGCCACGAGCAAGTTTAAGTTGCTAGTTTTTAAATTCGAATAAGTCGCATAGAAAATTGAATTTATGTGAAATGAAAATCATGTTTATCCAATCAGTTGCTAAAAAAGAACAGTTAAGAAAGAAAAACGTTAAATTATTTCGCTTTGTAAATACATCTAAGTTACATTTTATATCAGAAATTAATTATGCGTATCACCTATCGACATTAAGATTTTAAAAAGAGATAACTTTAGGTTACGTTAGTGGTGAAGTATTGTAGATTGCATGAATTGAGCGTCTTGCACTTTAACCCTTACAGTTTTTTGTACCCCCAGTCTCGTCAATGTACTTGGTGCTCTTCTAACCGAAATTCAGAACCGAAAAATGCCACGATTTATCTTTTCCTCGCCAGGAGGTATGCTTTTTAGTTACCCTTAATTCTCACCCAGTTGAGTTTTTTACATTTTTAAACTGCAAAGATATGCGCCAAGAAGACGCTTCACATCATATTCATATTTATTCATAGTGTTTATTGACAGCTCTTAACACTCCAGTTCCTGCTCCCTCTACAATCTGATTTGCGTCCATTTACCATTTGATTACATGTGCCTCTCTGAGGTTTAACAAACCCGCTTTTTGCTCAGCTTAGTGCAAAAATTTTTGACAAAGCTGGAGAGGACCATCATGCCATTAAGTGGTGCACACTGATCCATGAGAACCACTAATTTAATTTGATAAATTTACTATGTTTTCTTGTCCCATTGTTGGGTATGTGATGGAGACGCAGGTTCGACGTTGAACTAGATTGACTGCTTGTCTCGATGTACGTTTCTGAACCTTGCCCGCCCCGAAAATAGCCCAGTAGGTGATGATCGGCCTCACCAACATAGTGTAAATCCATCACAGTATTGCTGTTCTGCTATTCCGGCACTTGCTGCACACCATCAAGGCTCCTGTGGGATTTTGGGAGCCACCTAGATATATCAGTTCCACGCGAGTTTCCGATCCAGATGGATTCCAAGATACTTTATTTCTCTCTTGAATTCTGACTCCACTATATTTAAACTGATAATGCAAAGTTGTTCTGTTTGTTTTCGCTTATTTTCGCTTATTTGTAGCCACCAGCATGGTTTTGTCGTGATTAAGGATCAAACTAATTATACATTAAATACAGTGCTCTCTGTATGATTCCAAAATATTCCTTCTTATTTTCCCTAGGACTCAGATAGCGATACCGTCCGCGTATGCGTGACATATTGTGCCACTTTCTGATAATTTTTAAGAATTCCGTCGGCCACAAGTGTCCACCTACTGGTTCTAGTTCCTACCTTACATAGAATTGTTATTGTCTCTAGAGATTATGACAGCCAGTGGATTAGAAAATAATTTACCTGTTTATTCACTTGTGCTCCCCCCGCCCTCACATGGCTTCTATTGTCGAAAGCCTCTTCAATAACAAGGAACGCCCGTCGTGGATGCACGTTGATTGGAATACAGCGGATGATTCGTAAATGTACTGAACTTTATATAATTGTACACTAGTTTCTTTATCGTTTTAAGTATAAACGATGCTCGACAGATTTTCTGCGTGCCTTTTGATTGGTAGTCTCATTCCTTCCCACCTTCGGAATGCTCTCTCACCAACGCTTTGGAACGCTTTCAAAACTAGGATACTTCTATATACTCGCATTAATTAGTGACATAGGCTGAGCTGTTTTTAAATAAGTATTCGATGTACTGCATATTTAGCCGGTGATTTAAAGGGTTCGAAAGAGTTTAATGCCCATAGTTTACGCTTTTCTGTACAGATGGCAGTAGCACCCTTCTATGTTGTGCAATTTAGGCTAACTAGTGAGTCCGACTCATCAATTCCTTTATTTATAATTTCACCCCCTGTGAAGTAGGTCTTCATTAGAAATAGAGCTGTCTATTCTCTAGATGCCGTGTAGCTAGTGTCAGTCCTCTTTAGTGCAACATTATGGCTATTTCCCTATTTTGCCAAGAATCTATGAAGTCTTGTTACGGTGGGAGTTACCTTGACATTTCCACAAAAGATGGAACATTTTGCTTTTCGGATTTCCACACTATAGCTTGTTCGAGACTTCTGGTATACATCCCAGTTGTTGATACTTTTTTTCTGCATGGTACAATTTTCGTACTTCTAATCTGAGTTCCGCGAAACTCTCGTTCCCCCAATTGGGCTCTTTGTCCTTCGGGCCCACTAAAGATAATAAAACACCGGATTACGATGAACACAGACGTCCAGGGGTACAAAAAGGATTATTCACGAATTCTTTCCTCTTTCGAACGTTAAGAAGCTAGCAAGCCATTAGTGAAATTGTAGTATATGTAATAATAAAAACACTCTTTTTTCGGGCCTTGCTTTGGTGTGTGAGCAGTCGCGTTTCAACTATTTTGAGTCATCGTCAGTGTCTCTGATACACACAGAAAAGCAAGACCCAACGAATTTTCAAGTAAAAAGAGAATTGGCCTGCGGATATCAAATAATCAAAATAATTGACTATAAAAAACACTCAATTGAAATTAAAGAAAAAATCGAATAAATAAATAAAGAAAGAATGTCAAAAATGGGCTTCCGTGAAGTGGAAATTGCGTTGGCAACAACTCGAAAAGATAGTAAGTCTACGTTAGCAAAACATATCGTGAGCAAAGGATACAAGATACACAAGGAACATGTGAAATGCTTGAAATAGATCAAAAAACGAAACCGATCAGACTCAAACGAAAGCCTCTTAATAGCAAAGGTACCTGAAAAGAAGCGGATGAATCACGAACTTGTAAAAGGATATTGGCATAAAATGATGATTGAAAGTTCCATACCCCTATTGAACACGCAGTGAAGCAGTGGGTAAAGGCACACTCCACTTGCGCAGCAGCTCGCAAGTTCAAGACTCGGTAGCGCCATCGAGTTTGAGCTTCTGATGCTGCTGTCGAACTATCAGCCCACCAGGTGTGATGAGTACTAATTGAAAAAAATTAGGTAATAATCATATGGTTGAGCGTGAAATTGACCATTTCACTTCGAATTCCATTACGATCATGGAATGAGATACCCTGAAAATAAATCCAAGGTTCGGATTTGAACTGTTCTGCGATGGATTATTATTATTATTACTTCTACAGCATGCTACAGATCTAGAGGATGTTTTGGAGTTCTTTTCACTGAAACATGTTTTAGTTTTTCTTCCAAAATGAATTGGTAGCAAGACCGATTTGCTTTAAAAGGCTGCCGAGTGAAATTTCCTCCTTTTTAGTCCTTCCACCCCGTACCTCATAATTCTGTGATCAGACATTGAATGCTCTGTTGATACCCTTCATCTCTTTATCATGGAAACATTATTTACTACTAAAAGCAATATCCAGCAATTCTTCTCTTGCTTTCGTGATGAAAGTATTGTCCATTTTGACGACGATTATATTCGACTTCAATGTGAATTCGGCTAGACCTCTATTGTTGGTATATGTGCTGCCCCACAATAGATTGTATGCAATGGCATTATATTCTCTCACAATCATAGCTTTTGAACTTTCATTTGAAGACTTTGTTCTATGTTTCAAGAAAAGTATGCCGATGCAATAACTATAACGAGGTATTTTCTTCTATCGAAATAAAAGATTTTATGTGAACCAAATCGCGCGTCATAAATTTTGAGAGATTTTCCTTATCATGGTGCCCGCTATAGGTGAATCCTGTCCCATACTTAAAATCAGTGTGGTGTTCTGAGTGTTCAGCTTTTGGATTTGTCTTACCTGAGTCCAGGGTTCATAGATCAGCCCTACCCCTAATTGTTCCTTTTGCGAAATATCTAGCCAGCACCGGAGAAGCTCTGGGGTAATGAAAATTCACCTGGCCCATACGGGTAAATTTCCCGCTTATTGTCAGAAAGTTAAGCGTTGGGGATTGAGCCACTTGATCTATGCTACTGTGCTCCTCATTGTCAGAGCTGATCTCCTAAACAGAAAAGCCGAGACTGCCTAACGAAGTTGTACCCATTTTAATTTTAGTTTTATTACAAAAATAATAAGTGAATAGCATCATATGGGTTTACCGTCAAAGCAGGTACAACAGTTATGTTGAGATTTCTCTGAAAATCTCAGAAAGGATTCCTAGATTCAAGTATTTAGTGTTCATTTTTTAAAATTGTTTATTGAGCTTATTCCATGGAAAACTTTAGATAAAAGTGTACATTTCATAAAATAGGAACAAAAATTCGTATATTTACTCATCTGTGCTTTTCGACACTGATTAGGAAATTTTAACATCTGTTTTCAAAAGATTTTGGTGACTAGCTTCTACAGTTTCGGGGACAAACTGCTGTGATAAATAAATGGATGGACAGACAGACAGAAACAGGTCGTGATTACAACAGCATCTTTTATTTTAGTACAAAGATGTATCAATCGATATCGAAAAGCTCCAAATTGTGTCAATTGCGAAAGACTCCGTCGAAAGTAAACATGTCTGAAAGGACATGCAAACAAGTCTGTAGGAGGTAAATGAAGGGCAATTAAAATTGTTATATAACAATCGATTGGATATGTAAGTGGGCGTAGAAGAAACGACTGGTGTGATCGGCAATACTAGAATTCGTTAAATAAGAAAAACCAGGTTTTTAAAGAATGTGTAATTAGAAATACCAAAACGGAGAGGGTAACTTACGAAAATTTCAAACGAGTAGCAAATAAAATTAATGGTCGTAAGAAAAGATAACATCACGACGACAAATTAATGTCCATAACCATCATATCATGTCACACCTGCGATAAGTGTACATGGGCCCTTCCAACCCAGGAACAAATCAATTCTGCCAGCAAAAGCACGAAATCAAACAAAATGCCAAGCATTGATGAGATTCCATCGGAATTAATAAAACATGGCGATATGGCTCCATCAAAGTATATATGCAAGCTGAGCCAGCACATCTGGAATCAACAGCAGATGCCCCCAAATTATCATGCCTATCAACAACAAAAAGCTGTCAAACTGCTGTGCGAGAATAACAGAGGCACATCAATACTACAAAATCCGCATAAAAATACTAAAAGGTAGATTGACACCTTACACTGAAAAAGTAATTGAGAAATATCAAAGTGGTTATAGAGCTGGACGATGGAAACTAACTAACTGCTTACAATTAAGCAAGTTCTAGAAAATTGCCAATATCGATGTCCACTGAATTTTTGTAGATTTTAAACAAGTATAGGACTTTGTTTGATAAGTACTATATCAAATAAAGCCTCAAATTGGAAAGGCTCATTACTCAAATCGAGACAAATTGTAGCCTATGCTTTTTTGTATAGCACTACAGCCCCTTTCGGGCCTTCGCTTAGAGATAGTTAGAGTATCTCATTATCTTGATCGAATGTACCGGCACTGGAGAAGGTGATATGGTCATATCAAATAAAGCCTCAAATTGGAAAGGCTCATTACTCAAATCGAGACAAATTGTAGCCTATGCTTTTTTGTATAGCACTACAGCCCCTTTCGGGCCTTCGCTTAGAGATAGTTAGAGTATCTCATTATCTTGATCGAATGTACAGGCACTGGAGAAGGTGATATGGTCAGTACCACGCGTTGGCCCTTGATCCGTCCAACCAGATGTGATACGTTCTAATTTTAAACCAGCTCGTATCACAACCGAATGGGCTTATAGTCCATCCAAAGAATTACTCGAAACAAATCTCGTTGTCACCAACGGGGATAAGTTTAATGTCCCGGGAAAGTACTGTCTTTTAAATTAAGTTGATAGAGTATATTTACTAAGAATGCACAATAATTAATTTCACTATTTTACAAATCGCATTTTAATTTACTTTTCACTTGTCGATCAATTTATGTTTCAACTGTCTTCAAATATATCACGAAAATATTTTACTTCACTCACTATCAATCAATATTCGCGCTCCACTCTTATCGCAGTTTTACTATCGCAGTTTTACTATTACTATATCCCCCATTCATTCAGCTCGGCTTTATACAGTGTCTCTAGTCATTCAATCCATTTCTCATATATTGGCGAATGTTCTGACGAAAACTAACTGGGATATTCGTGAAATTCTGAATTCCCTCAGTGACGTCACTTGCTTACTTTCAGATGTTGATCATGGATCTACTTGGTCCATTCTAGTGCTATCGAGTACATGCTTCTTTTCAATCAATGTTGATCATGATGTTATTAACAGTTGCGACAACAATTGCGACAGTAGTTCGCAGAATTGTGTGGACGTGTAACAATATATATATATATATATATATATATATATATATATATATATATATATATATATATATATATATATATATATATATATATATGTATATATATATATATATATATATATATATATATATATATATATATATATATATATGTATATATATATATATATATATATATATATATATATATATATATATATATATATATATATATATATATATATATATATATATATATATATATATATATATATGAGTGTAGCGTGGATCACGACCCCCTTTAATTGTATAAATTGGATACCGCAATGAGGCTTGAGTTACGACTCTCTTTAATTGTATAATTTGGATATCCCAACAAAGAGGCTATTTGCTTTAATATTCCATTTTTATTACAATGCAATAGATTAGTTTGTATTTGATATAAAGGGTATGTGCCCAGAATTAATATCATTAAAAATGTAAAATGAAATTGTTGTAAGTGTAATTTAAATATTCTTTAAGAAGATCAAATTAATAATTTAATACGAAATATAGGACTGAAATGTAAAACATTTACATCGACAACGCTAAAACGAATTAACACGAATAAAAATGAAATGGTTTAATAAAGGCGATTTATTAAAATTAATGACGCTTAAAATAATCAATGCTCATTATCATGATAATCGTCATATATATTGGTAAATCATTTTTCGATTGAATATTTCTTTTATTTAAAATGGATTTTATTTAAGTACATATTGTCCATTATTATCTATGATCTTTTGCCATTTTTTGGGTAGGGCCATTATTCCATCTGTGTAGAAATTCTGTGGTTTATCGGCAAAAAACTTGGCCAAGTGGTTTTCACAGTCCCTTTTTGAAGTGAATTTCTTTTCATTAAGGAAGTTTTGCAGAGACTGAAACAAACGGTTGGTGCAAGGTCTGGACTGTACGGTGGAAGCATCAAAACTTCCCAGCCGAGCTCCGTCAATTTTTGTCGGGTCATCAAAGATGTGTGTGGTCTGGCATTGTCATGATGGAAGATGACGCCCTTTCTATTGATCAATTCTGGCCGGTTTTTTTGAATTGCTTGTTGCAAGCTGGTTAATTGCTGACAGTACAGAGCCGAATTGAGTGTTTGGCCAGGTTCTGGCACCTCATGATAAACAATTCCCTTCCAATCCCACCATACACACAGCATAACTTTATTTGGTGTAAATCCTGGCTTTGAAGTCGTTTGTGATGATTCACCTTTTTTGATAATGATCTTTTTCGAACGACATTCTCGTATCTTGCCCATTTTTCATCGCCCGTAATGATTTGCTTCAAAACTGGCTCGATTTCGTTGCGTTTTATTAGCATTTTGCAAATGGAAATTAATGCGGCGCCCAAACGTCGAGCTTCTTTGTGTATCCAACCTTACGCAAATGGTTCAAAATTGTTTGGTGATGGATATTCAGTTCCTTAGCAATATCATGGCTGCTTATGTGTCGGTCTTCTTCAATTTTTTGTAAGATTTGATCGCCTTTTTCAGTAATTGGTCGACCTGAGCGAGGTGCACCTTTGACATCAAAATTTCCAGAATGAAAGCGAGCGAACCATCTCTTGGCTATGGCTTTTGATAAAGTATCTTGACCGTAGACACCACAAATTTTTTCAAGAGCCTGCGATGCATTCTCATCTTGATCGTAGTGATATTGTAAAATATAACGTGTTTCTTTCAGAAATTGCACTCATTTTTAAATGAATACAACGTTTGACACGAATGACGAAATACAAAACTGTCCATATAAAAATGAAAATTGTAGACTGGAATGTCACCTTTCAAACGCATGTCAGTTTGACTCAATCTGATTAGTATTGCCCGATATATGACAACGAACACCATCTACTGATAAAAAAGGCTCAATACTTTTTAGCCTATCCAATATATATATATATATATATATATATATATATATATATATATATATATATATATATATATATATATATATATATATATATATATATATATATATATATATATATATATATATATATATATATATATATATAGAGAGAGAGAGAGAGAGAGAGAGAGAGAGAGAGAGAGAGAGAGACAGAGAGAAAGAAAGAACGAACCAATTAGTGGTTAGAGAAAAAATATTAGCCATATTTACATTAACCATTGGATCGGTTGAGTATGGGAAAAGGTGTAAGCATAGCTGTGGCACAAATTCATATCTTGTGTAGTGTACCAACCATTCCGAGGAGCCTCAAGCTCGCCAATTAGCTCCTGGGGGCAGTTTAAGGGTTGGCGAGTGGCGCCTTCCTACCCCGTTTCCATGGGTTAGCCGGACCCCAAGACCCCCAGCCGGAATCAATTGGACGAACGTAACAACGTTTTATTATTTTCAGCTGAAAGCAGTTCAACTTAGCCATGACTTAGAAACAATAGTCTATGCCGAAGTAAAGTTCGATAAAGATCTTCCCGAGTTTGGTACCAATGGCGGAGTGCATACCGGGAATGAACCTCATGAGTAAGTACATATTTCAACTAATTCAATAGGAAAAAAATACTGACATTCGCAAATCACTTTACTATCAATAAAATACACTTAATACTTTTTAGATTTTATGTGCAGCCTGTAATGTGGATTAAGGCGCTGGATATGGTCCTTGATCGGCTCGTTGTACAGGGAGCCAATTTGAATACAGTAGCAGGCATTAGTGGGTCTGCTCAGGTATTAATTTTTTGTACTCGACATATACCGATACATTCAAAATAAATTTTTCACAGCAACATGGCTCAGTTTATTGGACACAACTTGGTACCGAAACGCTTAGAAATTTGGATGCTGATAAATTTCTACACGTTCAACTTAATGAATCTGCATTTGCTGTGAATCGTTCTCCAATATGGATGGATGGCTCCACAGAAAAGCAATGTCTTGAAATGGAACACGAAGTCGGCGGTCGTCAAAAGATGGTTGAATTAACTGGTTCAAAAAGTTATCCCCGATTTACAGCACAACAAATCAAAAAAGTTTATCAAACGAAGCCAGATGCATACCAAAATACAGCCAGAATATCTTTAATCAGTAGCTTTTTTGCTTCATTATTTATTGGAGACATAGCACCAATAGATATGGCTGATGGCTCTGGTATGAATTTATTGGACATTCGTCAGAAGAACTGGTCCTTGCCTTGTCTTGAAGCGTGTGCACCTGATTTAGAGGAACGCTTAGGGCTCCCCGTGAATACATGCTCAATAATAGGAAACGTGTGCTCGTTTTTCGTGCAAAGATACGGATTTCAAAACACTTGTAAAGTAACTGCTTTCACTGGAGACAATCCCTCAGCTTTGTGCGGAATGCTTATTAACAAAGAATTGCTTGCCATTTCGTTGGGTACGAGTGATACCGTAATGATGACAATAATGGAGCCAAAACTCCTACAAGAAGGACATATTTTAAGACATCCTGTCGAGGATTCTTTTATGGGCCTTTTATGGTAAGTCTAGTATTTTCAAATTATTATCAGTTTAACGTCAATTTAGAATTAGTTTCCGAAATGGATCTCTTGTGCGAGATGTCTTTAAACGTGCCGATGCAAATAATAACTGGGATAGTTTTGGCGAAATATTAGAGTCCACACCACGTGGTAACAATGGATATATGGCGCTGCATTTTCATTCCCTAGAAATTATTCCAAGTGCAGAGGGTACCCTTAGATGGGGTCCAACTCACACTCTTAGTAGTCTAGATGCATTTGTGGGTTTAGATAAGTGAGTACAGTGAATTCAATTATATCCTAGGTCAACGTATTCTTGTCCCTAAATATATTATAGATTCAAAACTGCGGCTATTGAAATACGCGCTTTAATAGAAGGTCAAATGATCCATCATAAAGCGGCAACCTTGGATATGGGCTTTAATTTCAGTAAAATCATACACTCGAATCCCAACAATCAATTCAATGTATTATATTTTTACAGGCGAAAATACAAAAATAATTGCCACCGGAGGTGCGTCAGCAAATAAAGCTATATTACAAGTTATTGCTGACGTATTCAATGCTCCAGTTTACATACAGGTAAGAGTTTTCCAATACTTTCGTTTAATTTCAAATATTGTTATCAACTTTTTAAAGAAAACAACTGAAGCAGCTCTACTCGGTGCAGCATATCGTTCTAAATTTGTTCTGTATAAAACCATGTACGGAGTAAATCCAGTTGAGAACTATTATGATTTCATCGAAAAATATCTGCCGCAGAATTCGCACCGTGTTTGTGATCCAACTCCCGGAAGTGATGCAATTTACATGCCAATGATGGAGCGATATCGAGATATGGTGAAAGCTCTGCAAGCAAGAAAACGATAGTTATGATAAAATAAATAGATGCAAAGTTAATACCATTCCATTTTGAAAAAATTTAAACATATTTGAATATTCTTTAGCAGTGAATAAAGCAAACTTTAGAGAACCATTTACACATTTACTCGTAAATTATAAGGATTTTTAAAAGCACAATATGTTTTTTATGATTTACAACAATTGATTCATAATATTATTGCTACAGCGTCACCATGCAGGTAAAGCGATGCTTAGAAAAATTAATTTTCCTTTGTTAAATGTATTTTTATCAGCTAAAGTGCCACTTCCTATCAAATATTGGCTGTTTGGTGGTTTGAATCTAATTATTTCTATAAATAAAACAATGAGCGCATGCAAACACAGTCGATCGTCATAAATGCTATATGATTCGCTGTGCAGTTGCGAAGGAGACTCGAATCGCATCGATCTTTCATTGTGCCGACTGAAAAATCATAAGTGGAATAGTCCAAAGTGAAAATTTAAAAAAAATTTGGATCTAGAGCTCAAATCAGAGCAGCCACTGCAAAATATATCGGAATTCATCTCGGAGGTAAAATAGTGCGACGAAGGATGCGGGTATTCCAACACGAAAAATTAAAAACTGTGCTGGATGAGCTAGTCAAGTATGGACTGACTATTGAAATTAAGAAGATGGTTCAACAACAGGCCACGTTAGTTTTGGGCGACTTACTTTAAGATGGCTGGTAGATGTTAGCCACGTTCAGATATGATGAAATCTGGAGAGGACAGCGACTAAAGGTGGTTCAGGTAAGCTAAGAACAAAAGAACCATTTAGTCTGGATAAAACAGCAAACATTTGGGTTGGGGACTCAGTTTGGACCAACACAGTGATCGTCATGGCTGGTCTGACTAGCTCAATTCATTGGAATGCTAAAATTGTGCCGGACTAAGGATGATAATCGAATGGTGAGCGCGACAACGGACGAAGGGAGCAAGGCGCAAGAATATACAAGGTGACTTGATAGACACGATATTATACTCGTAACTGATGAAATATAATTAGGAGAAAGAAAAGTTTGATAGTGCAACTCGATCTCAACACTTTTAACATCATAATGACGTAGCCGCATGCATCTAACAGGGCACTGGAGCTCCCAGTAAGGATCTGCCGTCAGATTCTATCGTGTCTTCCCATCCAGTCCTCGGTCTTCCAGCTGGACATCCTCCTTGTGCTCTACCCCTTAATGCTCTTTTGGGTAGCCGGTTTTCTTCCATTCGTTCCAACTGCAATTTGTATAATTTTACGCAAGTACGAGTAGATACAGGTGGTTCATCAATTAGTTCATACAACTCATCGTAACGTTGACCCTACTCTATTCGCTGTTTCAATGGGCCGTAGATGTTCTGGGCATTCAATTATGTCCACTGCTGATATATTGCGTCTTGCCTCGCTATTGGCATCGTTCCTCCAGAAGCATTCGTGTATTTGGACATGAATCGATATGTTATTGATTCTGATGGTGTCCCGATTACACGAGTATATCACATATATAGAGGGGCCACCGATAAGAATATAAAATATCCTCCGAATCTGAGTTCACGAGACCAACAATTTCAATGGAGAGACTCATTCGCTAGATTCATTGAGGCTGGTCGAGCTGAGACGGAGCAATCTAGGTATTGTTTAATTTATGTTTTTGTATTTTTCGTTACTTAGTTTTTGAGTTTCAGCTCATTATTGCTACATTTAGTGCTGTTGTTTATTTGTGTTAAATTTTAGGGATAGGTTAGGTATATGTTATGTTTATTATATTAGGTTTACCGATAAGGTGAAACGCGTAGGTTAGGAATATTTGATTGAATTTTTTAGTATAAGATAAAGTTTTTGATTGAATTTTATTAGAACTAGGTTATAACATATTAGGTGTAGGCTCAAAGTTCACTGTTGTGTTAAAATTATAAATAATTTTTGAATAGTGTTGGTTGGTTTTTTCTCCTTTTTCCAATCAAATCATAAAATATGTAATAATCTTAATTAATTTGTTGTTTGTTTGTGTTGAAAATTTGGAATAGGTTTCGCTTATTAGATTCAACGTCTAGCATCCGTTGCGTATGGACGTGTTTTTAATCGCTCCTGCCAATAATTTTCAAAAATTAAAATAAAACGTCAATTCGAAGTTAATTATTTAAAAACATCAAATTCTCGAGTTATGCGAACAATTTATCGAGTATCTAGATTTTACTTGCGAGGAAGTCTCAAAAAGTTCAAAAAAGAAACGTTTTTCTTCGCCGGGGACATGGAGGAGCCCGATGGTTTCCCACTGCTGGGGGACCCGGGGCCATGCATTGCAAATGCTACAAATGAAAAAATCATGAAACGAAAAAATGACCAAGAAAGCTTTGAGCATGGAAAGCGTGTTACACTATCAAGAGAGTAACCAGAGAAAATGCACGAGTTACTAGAGAAAATGATGAGATGAAACTCCGAATTCAAAATTTGGAGGAAATTATCCGGACATTAACAAACGTGAACAAAAAGTGATCAAGCCATAAAATACGTCCGGAAAAGAAGAAGCGACAACGAATAAGAAGAAGGAAAAAAAGAAGCGACAGCGAGCAAGACGAACGAAAAAAGTAGCCACACAAAAGGCTCAACAAACAAATAAAGCAACGTTACAAGATACGAAAAAGTCAACAACCCATGATGCTGGTATACTAACAGCGGGAAGAGCAAACGACAGCGCAAATTACTATGCGGTACTTGCTGCGATGAATGACGGTATGGATATCAAGATGGAGTGCCAAGAAAACAGGTAATATTAATGCTTCTAGTGATAACTTTATTGAATACTTAAAATCAAAAAAGAAGGAGAAGAAGCCAAACTGTGTGTTTGCTTGTTCTCCTATTAAAAATAATAAGATAACTGAGAAACTTCCTCCGATTAATGTCTTTGGGCAGCGCGGAGGGGATATGGTTCGGCTATTGGCAGCCGAACAAAAGATCGACAATTTCGAAGTTAAGAGAGTGGCCCCTGATAAACTCACAATTAAAACATAAACACTGGCTGATTTCAAGCTGGCGAAAGATGCTCTAAATAGTGTGAAAGCTTCCCACTTCACATACACGCCAAAGGCGGAATAAAATCAGACCTTCCTGTAGATGGGCTTGGACTGTGGGGAGAATACAGTTGACCTCCTTGTAATGTTACAGAAAGCAACACCAGCTGTCAAATTCATTAGTGTGAAAAATTTTGCTACCAGGAGATCAACTGTTGAAAGCAAAATGTTACCATTTTATTTGGTACAAATTTCTAAGGATAGCAGTCTAAGTGCCCTCCAACAGATAAGGCACTTAAACTATAGAATTGTGAGTCGGGAGCGTCTCCAAAAAACGAACACCTGTACCATGCACTATCGTTGCGATATAGCAAAGATATTCATGCCCCCGGTGAATGCAAATTGGCCCAAATGGAGCCAAAAGAAAAATTATATTGTGTTAGCTGCGGTATATTTGGTCTTCCAGCATCATTTTGAGGATGCCCTCGGTATCAAGATGCAAAAGATAAATTTTCCCCAAAACAAACCCAAGTAAATCGCAGTGTGTTACCTTCCAACTTCGTCAAACCCGGAGTATTCTTTGCACTTGCTGCTAGAGGACCAACAGCCAACAATGTAAATAAAATAAATAATGTAAGTTGGAATAATGAGCTGCTGCTCAAAATTTACCAACAGCTTGAATCTCTTTCAGAAAGAATAAATAAGCAAGACCAAAAAATCACTTTCGTTTTTCAACGTTTAGGCCAACATGCTCCAAAATAGTTTGTCATCCAGTCACATTCCCATGGATAGGATTCGTCTCATCTCGATCAATGTCAACTCCATTGTTGCTATACATCGACGTGATTGTCTCTTGGAGTTCCTTGTCAAGCAAAAGCCTGACATCATACTTCTCACTGAAACCCACCTCAATTCATGGCACTCCATGACATTCAAGGATTTTGAATTCGTAAGAAACGACAGGGTGATAGGTCATGGGGGAGGTGGCACCGGGATATTGGTTCGAAGACCCTATTGTTCCCAAAATATTGAAAAAGTCGAATTCAAAAGCTTTGAATCTCTTGAAGTGTCCGTTATCAAAATCTCACTGCCAAGTGGGGATAACCTCTTCGTTATCTCTGCCTATGCAACTAGTCGAAATGTTCTCAAGTTCAAGGAGGAGCTTAATTCCTTGTTTGAAATACTCGAATTGAACAGGCTGTATAGTTATTATATTCTTGCTGGTGACCTGAACGCCAAGCATGCATCATGGCTAAACGCCACCAATAATCCAAGAGGTGTATTCCTGAAATCGTGGATAACAGAGAACCAAATTGAATACAGGTGCAATCTATATAGGTCGGACCTCCCAACATACCCTAGGACAAATTCATATTTAGAACTCTGCATGGCTGACGCAAGACTTGAATTCAGTTTTAATAGTCCTCAACGGAAACTGTTGGTGCTTCCTTACGATAGCGACCATAATGCAATCGTGATGGAAATCAAATATCAAAGGGATGATCTCTTCCTCCTTCCAGTTCAACATGGAAATTATAGGTTGAATTTCGAAAAAAACTGACTGGGGTAAGTTTCAAAAAAAGTTGAATCGGAATTACCAGAAGCAATATCCTCCTTCTGATGATGGCAACTCTTGCTTAATGGTTCCTAATGACGGGAATCTAACCAACAATGAAATAGATCTCTATTTGTCGAAGTTAGAGAAGCTGATAATGGAAATGATTGAGAAAGTAGTTCCCAAGATTAAACATCGAAACAATATAGAAGTATATGAAACAACAACCATTGCAAGGTTGAAAAGATTGAAAATCCTTCTTCTCACACGCGTCAACAATATTTATAGGCGATTTTTGGACTACAACCATCCCTCGTTGGCTTTGTTGAAATTATACCTGAAACAAGTCCGGAACTTAATCCGTTAATACTTCAGGAGTGAGGTCAACAATCAATGGGCGGATAAACTGATGGGTATTAGTCCACAGGACCCAGATGGCGTTTTCATGAAAGTGAATAGTTTATTCCGCAAGAAGTCTTGAGTGAAGTTATCCAATCTTGAAGACGCTAGTGATGAGATAAATCTTCTCGATAGGGCTGGTATAGAAATTGACGGTACGACTCAGGATTGAAATGGAAACAGGATTATATGTGAAGGATTGCATAAACTTGCCCTGATTGGAACTCATTTTGAGTTGCTTCATCTACCAAATCCTGAGAGAAGAAATCAAATACTTTCAGAGGCCGTTGAAGCAAAACTTCAAATCAAGCCTGAACGGCGAATCTCTTTTTCATTTCAATGAAACATTAACATCTGATCTCATACCGAACTTGAATCTTATAGATCATTTTGTCAGCTATGAAGACCTATGTTTCATATTTGGCAAGATAAACAACAAGAAATCATGTGATATTGACGGCATTCCAAACAGAGTTCTCCGACATTTGGCTGAGGTTGCTATAAGGAATTATTACATATTGTTCAACAACATGTTGAGCAATTCATATTTCCCAAATGAGTGGAAAGGAGACAAGGTATTTCCGATCTTGAAAAAAAGAAAAGAGTCTTCGTGCCCCAATACCTATCGCCCAATTAGCATGCTGCCTAACATCAGCAAGGCGTTTGAAATGATACTAAACAAAGCATTAAACGCCCACATAGAGAAATATGAGTTGATGTGGAATTGGCAATTTGGTTTTCGTGCCATGCATTCGACCGTACATGCGATAACGAAATAACCTCAGACATCTGTTGGAAACTAACCAACAGAGAATGTGTTGGAGCATGTCTCATTGCCTTCGATACGGTGTGATTAGATGGTCTAATCTTTACACTCCTCCAGGACAGGCCCGCCAGACATCTTGTCGCCATGATGTGCAATATGTTATACGGGAAATCATTTGTTGTTACTGATGGAAATCTGACGACAATGCGCGAATTCAAGGTCTTGAATGGTCTACAGCAGGGAACAGTTATTGCGCCCCTCCATTTCTCAATATTCATTCGCAAGCTATAGAATGGCTTTGATTTTAATGTCTTGCCAACGAAATCATTGGTAGCGTTTGCTGATGATTTGATCATCTATACGGGAGACCGAAAAGCTACAATAGTTCAGAGCAATCTTCAAAAAATCTTTAATGATGTGCAGCTCTACACAGACAATTGGCGAATGAAAATCAATACACAGAAGCGCGAAACAATTTTGTTTCGGACAACGCTACAGGGGGCCAGTCAAGACCTGAAACGTAATTGGAAGGATTTCCGCATTATTTCTGGTGAGGGTAGTTTAGAACGGATTCCACATAAATCCTATGTTTGATACCTCGGTGTTCATCTCGATCAGTATCTGTACTATACTGAACATGTGAAAATCATGCTCAGTAAAGCACAAAAAGTAGTCATGGCCATTCGACGACTCTTTCATTCCAGATACATTGATCAAAAGGTCAGAGTTATCTATTACAAGACCCTGCTTAGTTCAGCTTTGACATATGGATGTCAGATCTGGTACAATCAGAGTGCTAGTACTATGGAAAGATTAAGAGTTTTCGAAAGGAAATGTCTTCGTGCATGTACTAGTATGTACAGAAAGCCTGAGACGAATTGGAAGCACAATATATCGAATAGAAGAATTTATCAAACTGCTAAAGTGACAAGAGTCGATATCTTCATATTGAGAGTACTTCGGAATCATATCGCAAGATCTGTAACTGTGAGTGAAAACCGTAGGATTTCACAGCCGTTCCACCCTACAGATGGGTTTATTGCGACTTGCCTCGCTATTGGCTTCGTTCCTCCAGAAGCATTCGTGTATTTGGACATGAATCCATGTTTTTTATTCTGACGGTGGTCCAATCATATATCAGATATATCGACGGGCCACCGATTAGAAGATAAAATATCCTCCGAATTCGAGTTCACGAGACCAACAATTTCGATGGAGATCCTCATTTGCTAGATTTGTTGAGGCTGGTCGCGCTGGGACGGAGCGATTTAGGTATGCTAGGATGAATGACCAAGTCTAAGTTATTTGTGTTTATTTTTTTTTGTTTTGTGTTCTCCGTTGCATAGTTTTGAGCTTCAGCTCGTTATTGCTACATTTAGTGTTTTTTGTTTGTATTAAAAATTAGAAATAGATTTCAATATTTAGGATAGGTATATGTTATGTTTATCATATTAAGTTTAGAGATAAGGTTTAACGTTTAGGTTAGGAATATTGTGAAAGCATTTAGTATAAGATAAAGTTTTTTGATTAGCATTGTGTTATAACATATTTTTTTTTTTTTTGTGGTAGGGAGGTGAAGGCATTTATGCCCGCCGAGTCTGGCAGTGTGGGACTCCCATGGAGGATACGGTTGTGTTAAAATTATAAATAATTTTTAATAGTGTTGGTTGGTTTTTTTCTCCTTTTTCTAAATGAATCATAAAATATGTAATAATCTCAATTAATTTGAATTTGATATTGTTTTTTAATTGATAATATATAAATTTAGAGAGTCATTTGAGCTATTAAATTTTCGTATTTTTATTGATTGGAATTTACTTTACATTCTTTTAAAATGTATAACAATTAGTATTGAATAAAGCTCTTTTGACTTTGACTTCGTTACGTCTATTATATTATGTTTTGTTAACGCTTCTTCTTCTTCGTAGCGCTACAAAGGAATGCCTTGCGATCGGCTGGATACCATGGTCGTACAGCTAGGCGAGAATATGTCCTAATCAAAAGAACCTCGGCCGTCGAGCAAAATCTTACCAGTTTCTATCTCAAAGTGCATATAATAGTGTGAAGTGAAGGGAAGATAGCATTCCTTTTAACAATATTCATAATTTTTTGTGTATTAACAATAAAATCAATTTATTAACAATGGAAAGTTGTAGCCCTTGGTTAAATTTCCGGCTTGAGGACAAAATCAGAGATCACTAAATTTTTAACACGAAACAACCAACTTTTTTAAGGTCCACTATTTATTGAATAAGATTCTAATAAAATCTGTGTATGAAGTACACTATTCGCAAATTAAAATCTAATTTTAATCTTTTATTTTTTCCTTCCTCCTCGTTCTTTAATCTGCAAATAAACTGTCGTGCCGCTCAAAAGATTGTAATATGCAACTGAGTTACTATCTTTGAAGAACATGCCCTGCAAAACAAAAGTTAATGTTTCATATAAAGCCTTCAACAAAAAACACAACAATTACTTCATAAGAAATCTTTTGTTTAGCGGGAGGCATTCCCGTTTCATCTTGGACCTTAGCCTTGAGTGCTGAAACAGTATCTGACAAGTCCAGCACCACAGGAATTGTTTGTCCATTAAGACGCCATTCGGACTTATCCGCCACATTTGGTACTTGAACTTGGATTGTTACTGGACTCTGAATTTACAAATTGAACGTTTAAAATGTGTTTCGTTAATTTGAAGTCTAATGTACCTTATGCATTGATATAAATTGGGATTCTGGAATCAAATTATCTTCTGTTCTAGATTTTTTATTCGGGGGTTCATCATCTTGAGGGATCATTATTGCTTGATCCATTACTGGAGGAGCAGGCGCGATTGGCGCTCCTGGCTGCATAGCTGGGATATAGCCAACTTGGAAGGGTGGTGCTGTTATGTATATTTCAAAGCATTGTATTTTATGCGATATAATAAATGAGATCAAACTTACGCATCATGGGCGGAGGGCGCATGGGCATCATCATAACGGGTACTGGCGGTGGATGCGGAATCGCTGAAGTTTGCACAATAGGTTTCGGTTGAGAAACTGGCACTTGAACGTTGCTTGCTGGCTGAGGTGGCGCAGATAATGTTGATTTCCCAGAAGATGCCGGCTTTGGGCCAATCTTTTCCTTTTCTTCATCAGGTAAAAGACCCTTCACCTAGTGCATGGATTTAAGAATCAATATTAAAGAGTCCTTCAAATAACTTTATGATGATTTTCTCTACTTTGTGTATTTGATGAATTTGTTCTTCAAGAGTGATGTTAGCACGAGCTGCCCGAGTAGCGGCTTCAACACTGGATGTATGTCCATCCCAAGTAACTCTATCATCCTTTTTCGTTTCCTCCTCACCCAGTTTCTTTCCTGTTTGATGATTTATTCAAGATGAATCATTAAAATGAAAAGTTTCAATATAACTTACCTATAACTGTTTCTTCGTCACCTACACCGAAAATATCAGTACGACGCTCAGCCAATTGTTTAAGACTCGCTTCAATAGCAGTACCAGCAGCATATACCTATAATTTTTGGAATGAATAAAATTTAAATGTCCATAGTAACGTTATATCAATCTTACATTATCTTGATTCAACTTATCAACTGTATGCTTGTCCCGTTGTTCTACCCAACGTGGGTCCAACAAGCCAATGCGCATGTGCTCAGCTACTTTTGATGCTGGAATCTTCTCGCCCGTAATCGGTGATATCAAATATTCGTCAGTGGCAACAGGCGGTTTGACTGGCTTTTGTGATTGCTTCGGATCATATTTCTTTACAACAACTTTATCATGAGTGGGAGGCTGTAATTGAGCTACAGGCGGCTCTGAAATTTTCGGAGCAGGAGGTGGCGTGTCTTCATCACTAGAGGCTTCATCCATATCTTGTACTTGGATATTATCCTTTTTGGAATGGTAGCTGCTAACGTTTGGAGCAGGATTTGGTATTCCAATTCTATTTTCCATGGTGGACATTTTGATAACTGTACGACCGTCAGTTTCTTCATCGTCAGACTCGATTTGCATTTCAATATCGCCATCTTCTTCCATCAAACGTTCTTCCATCAAAACACGCGCACCAACTTCTTCAGGTGTAGTTGGTGGTGGGAAGTTTCCTGTTTCATAAGGCTGATAATCAACGGTTTCGACAACAACAAAATCATGCCAATCAATCTGCGCGTAGGCGACTGAAAGCAGAAAATGTAATTGCATGAAATCAAGAATGGATAGGGTTAAAAAAAGAAGTGATTTAAACCGGAGACGTAGCCACAAGCATGAAATTTAATGTGCTCCCCCGAGAATTAAATATGACATATCTATTAACCCCGTTTTCTTCCGGATCACATGTGAAGCTTATGACGCAAGAATAAAAGAGATTAAGTATTTCAGTTTCAGTTTCTTCAATGGTCAATTTAGATTGTAATGTTCAACTTTCGAGAAATAACTTCAACATGTAAATATTTATCCGGTTAGAAAATAATATCTAGTGATGCAATAGACCTCTGCTTTCTGCTTCCGCTATTGCGGACAAGGCTTAGGCAATAGGCATGCGTGGTTTGCTCCGCGGTCTTACGCACATATGTGAAATAAGTACTCATGCAAAGGGTACACAATCACGACTTAAAACAGTCAACTTAAAGTAATACTCGTACATATCTAGAAAGTTTAAAAATAAAGTTAAGAGTCATCTTCAGTGTGACACCGAAGATGACTCAAAGGAGTCGAAACGCGCCTGCTCACTCAAAAAAGCGAGGCCCGATGGCTTTTCAAGGAATAGTTAGCCGGCGGATATCATATTAAACAAAATAATTGATGCCAATGATATACTTTGACAGTACGTGAAATTTTTTGAGACCTTCGTGTCGTTTAACATACGTCAAACGCAGCGATAGACGGCGAATAGGAAGAGGATATAATAAATTTTCACGTCCCATAGGCTAGTGGCCTTTCGGAAAAATTTAATTTACATACTATTCATCAGCATGATCTTACCTCTTTCCCTTTCAACTTTTTCTTCTTCTCTGCGACGTTGTGCTTCTTGATGTTTTTGCCAATTAGCACGATATTTTACGTGATCCAAAACCAAGTTCATACTTATTCGTCCAGGTTGACTTTCCGATTTCAATTTACTCATCAAATCTTTCGGCGGAATAAGAATCTTGGTATATTGTTCTAACAACTTGGTAAAATACTGAAACAGTGAATGTTGAGGTCGCAAAAAGTCAAATTGATAATTGCGCTGTTCGCGATTCATAAGATTTGTTAAAAATTGGCGACCGTTTCTTGCAACGAATTGCGCTGTTAGCTTTACGATATCTCTGAAATGATAGTGTCATACAAACGGTGTTTCTTTAAAAAATTTTCAGGCTTACAAATCCAAAGCTGAAATAGACGGAGGGTCTGCAATAAATTCAAATTCGGCTGGTGGTTCTTTAGGAACAAATTGTTGCTCCGCAACTTGCTTTAACAGCTCCTGTTGTTTTTGTTGGGCAGCTGAGGTCACAGACAATTGCTTTATACCGGGTAGAAGGTTTTGAGCACCGTCTGGAGCTATAAAAACGCAATTTAAGCCTAAATTTGCAACAAAAACGTTTAATTACCTTTCCCATCTCGAATTTCAATAACTTTGTGCTGGTAGTAGGCATGATATGGATCCCCGGCATTCAAGAAATTGAACTTAGGATTTCCTAATTCGTTTTGTCGAATCCTGGCTTCGAATTCAGGGCCGTTTCTAGCGACGAATGTCGCAGTTTTATCAACAATATCTTTTTACAAAAAATAAGGAACAATTAGCAAAAAATTTGAAAATTAAAACTGTTTTGACGTTTCTAAAGGATACTCCTAACCTCCGGAGGAGGATAGATAATGCCTATGATCGGCCCAGAAAGTGTGGCCGATTGTTGTTCGTTTCCATCTTTAGCAACTTGGATGCTTTCTAATTCCACTGGCGGCATCTTGGCCTCAATACACAACGTTCGAAATGTTCTATAATTCCAAGTCTACAAAGCGATTCCACATTTGACAATTATGATTGAGAACCAATGACAGCTACAGCTAAACAATAAGCGTTACCAGAGCTGGCGTTACCATACGCTTGAAAGATTTCCGTGGTGAAAAAGTGATGAAATGACTGCTCCTAATTTTCGCTCAGGTGTTGGTTCAATTTCATGTTATTGTTTACCATTCATATGAACTTTTAGTCCAATTCACTGTTCTTTATTAGTACCGCAAGAAATAAATTTTTTTCTAATTGCAGCTGCTATTTAGTAGATAAACTCTGCTCTAGCCCACTTGAAAAATGTCAGACTTTATTTTATGTGAAAAGTTATATTATTTTATGTGAAAATGTGAATTGAACATTCATTCTAAACATATTGTTAATTGCTCTTAATATGTTTTATTAAATTTCTTATATATATATATATATATATATATATATATATATATATATATATATATATATATATATATATATATATATATATATATATATATATATATATATATATATATATATATATATATATATATATATTGTTACATGTACAAATAATTCTGCGAGCTACTGTCGCAATTGTTTTCACAACCATTAAAAACATCAACAAAATGAATTTACTCGAAACCAAGAAAACCCACCAAGCATGATCAACATCTGAAAGTGACGTCACTCCATTCATTAAGCTGCTCGAATATACCAGGTACCTCTCGGCAGAACATTCGCCAATGTACGAGAAATGGATCAAATATGTAGAGACCCTATATAAAGGTGAGCTGAATAAATGGGGGGATCATTCATTAGAACCGCGATAGTAAAAAAACTGCGAAAGTGTGAAGCGAATAGAAAAGCGATGTTGTTCGAGTAATAGAAAAGTGATTTTTGTAATGATTTTCAACTTTTCAAGTTCGAACGCGGAACCGACCTCTCATCGGTTCTAGACGTTAAGTCTGAGTAGTGCCAACGGATGGTACCAACAGGTCAACCAATCCGTGCACCGTAACCCATTCACGCGGTGACTGCTTGTCGGCCAGCTAGTTCGGAGAGGATTTCGGTCGCGGGTCTCCGAATGGGTTACGCTCAATTACAATATTTCAGCCACCTGAACATGCCCGTTTTCCAAACGCGTCAACAACTTCTCATCCAGAACGGGAAACCTACGTTACGTTAATTCTGGATGTGATCTCTCCACAGATCTCAAATCAAAAACGCTACAAAATCCCATAGGCGCGTTACCGAATCACCGACGCGGTACCTTTGATTGTTTCGTCATTTCATTAGAGTAGTTTTCGTCGGTTCAATTTCGAGTAGCATATTTTTCGGTACCGCGTCGGTGATTCGGTAACGCGCCTATGGGATTTTGTAGCGTTTTTGATTTGAGATCTGTGGAGAGATCACATCCAGAATTAACGTAACGTAGGTTTCCCGTTCTGGATGAGAAGTTGTTGACGCGTTTGGAAAACGGGCATGTTCAGGTGGCTGAAATATTGTAATTGAGCGTAACCCATTCGGAGACCCGCGACCGAAATCCTCTCCGAACTAGCTGGCCGACAAGCAGTCACCGCGTGAATGGGTTACGGTGCACGGATTGGTTGACCTGTTGGTACCATCCGTTGGCACTACTCAGACTTAACGTCTAGAACCGATGAGGGGTCGGTTCCGCGTTCGAACTTGAAAAGTTGAAAATCATTACATTTTCGTTGATTGTGAAATGATTTTAGACGACAATTGCGATAGAAATTTATGGACAAGTGGAAGTTAGACTTTTAATAGTGAAAATTAAAATTGTGAAATAGTTAAATAAGTGATTGTGTATTTTTAAGTAATTAAATAAACTCCTTTAATTTAATTTAAAACACATTGCGTTTTCACTTTCGCTGAACATTAAAATTATTGGCCGCAAACCAAAACACGCGACAATATATATATATATATATATATATATATATATATATATATATATATATATATATATATATATATATATATATATATATATATATATATATATATATATATATATATATATATATATATTGTCGCGTGTTTTCGGTTCGCGGCCAATAATTTTAATGTTCCGGGGAAGTGAAAACGCAATGTCTTTTAAATTAAATTAAAAGAGTTTATTCAATTAATCACAAAAATGCACAATTACTTATTTTAGTATTTCACAATTTTAATTTTCACTAAGTTTGCACGTGAGGGTTAGTCGCCACTTTGAAGGTTGTATGACGAATGACACTTCCAACCAGTTTCCATTTTTCCCTCTATTCGATGTTTTGGATGGCAACTGTGGGAGGCATTGCCAGATAGAAATGCTTCGAAATGTGTCGGGGTTTAATTAATTTTATTTTTCAAACATTTATATCCACAGATATAAATATTTGAAAAAAATATTTTCTGCGCAATGATATCCGCACGAAAGATGAAGTCCGCTTACACCTCGAAGTCATACATATCTGGCCGGTTGCCAGGGTTCGGGATCGGAATCACTTCGATTCCCGGGCGTAGGCGTCACATTACAATCTTCATCGGCTAACTGGGCATTTCGAATCTGCTCCGATGACCAACCTTCATCGAATTCGGCCGTTATCACTCGCAGATCAACGGGCGGCTCCTTTTCCTCAATCCGTTGGCAATGTTTGCAGTTAGCTGGACATGGATGACGAGATAGGGCGTCAGTAATTCCATGAACTCTGCCCTTGTGAAGCAGTTGGGGCCTCACTAGGTCTGGTCGGATCGTCGATCGGGTTGCACCAGTGTCGTTTGTTAGGGTGCAATGTTCTTCATCAACTTGACCAGGAAGGCATCTGTCTGCTTCTCCACGATGTTGCCTTGGAACGGTGCTGGGGATGTCGATGCTCCTAGCCAACGTTCGCCCCACGAAGTTGGCACTTGCAGTTTGATGGGCCTCCATTCTAGGCTCTTGACACGGTCTGGATCTCCACCACCCTGGACAATAGCTCAGTCTTCTTCACTTCTTGCAGTCTCTTTGCAGGTGCCTTTTTTCCCCCGCAATTCCAGCATCTAGGCGTACCATTCACCTGCAGCTCTCGCTCAATTCCCACGCGCTCACACCTGCCATTATCTGCCACTACCTCGCGAACCCGGGCAGTGGTACGGGTCATATTTTTGGCTGCCTCAAAATTTAAACTATAAGCCAATGCATCCTTGACTGTTTGCTTTTGAGCTAACCGCACGGCTTGTTGCAATTCCTTGTCCTTTAAGGCGCTGATGAATGCTTCTGCTGCTACGTCATCTCGATGTTCTGGGTCGTACGCTGGGTAAGCCAAAAGTGCCAGTCGCTCAATGTCTTGTGCTAGCTGCTGCAAGGTTTCGCCAGACTTCTGCATCCGATGCCGTAGCTGTGCCCGGTAAATCTGCTTCAGATGATCGTCTCCATAACGCATGCCGAGCGCATTCATTATAGCTGCCGGGTTTGAATGCAGCTCAACGGGAATAGTCTGCAAAAGCTCGGCAGCTGGGCCTCTTAGAGCAAGAATTACCGCAGTTGCTCGTTCCTGCTCATTCCAGTGATTTATCCTAGCGGCTGCTTCAAACTGGATTTTGTAAATAGTCCAGACCGTTTGCCCATCGAATATTGGTGCTTGCACATTTCTAGATGAGCTTTGCGCTGCGGTTATAATTGGGGCTGGTGAGGCGGTTACTACTGCCTTCGCTGCTTCCAAGTCCTTTTTCACTTTTTCCATCTCATGGTTGACCTGGCTGATCTCAAGGTTGATTCTCTCCTCGACCTGGTATACCTTCTCCTCGACGCATTTAATTTGGCTGTTGAGACTACTGAGCTCCGCTTTTATTTCGGTTGACTGTTTTTCCAGCTTCTGTGCGATGTCTACCTTGATTTCGAACGCTTGTTGGTCTAGCTTCCCTGATTGTTCATTTAGCTTCGCAGCTAAACTGGATGTCTGTTCATTTAGCTGCGCTGATCGTTCACTTAGCTTCGCTGATTGTTCATTTAGCTTCACAGCTAAACTGGATGTCTGTTCATTTAGCTGCGCTGATTGTTCATTTAACTTCGCAGTTAAGTACTTGTATTAGCTAAACTTTTTTTTTTTTTTAATTGGATCATTTCACCCTTTTCACATCAACTTAATGTAAATCTATACGACAAATTTGCTCTACATTTGAAGCTTATCTAACGTCGCGCGGATATCGATCACTCTTTCGGATGGCTCCGATAGCTTTTTAAATTACTTTTTATGGAATTGTTTGCAGCTACATATAAATGAGTTGCATATTTTGAATAATAATTTTTCTCAAAAATTATTAGAGAAGAAAAATGTTAGAAGAAGGTGGTTTCGACGTGTGCACTAATTCTCCTCAGGCCATCACTCTTAGATACACACCGGTGATGGCGACCACCATGCTCAAAGGTGAGGGAGTTAACTTTTAATTTTTCTACTTATGCAAACTCAATATGTTTTTGTATCTGCAAGTTATATTCAAGGTAAATTTCTCTTGTAAGTACTTGTATTAGCTAAACTTTTTTTTTTTAATTGGATCATTTAATTTGGCTGTTGAGACTACTGAGCTCCGCTTTTATTTCGGTTGACTGTTTTTCCAGCTTCTGTGCGATGTCTGCCTTGATTTCGAACGCTTGTTGGTCTAACTTCGCTGATTGTTCATTTAGCTTCGCAGCTAAACTGGATGTCTGTTCATTTAGCTGCGCTGATCGTTCACTTAGCTTCGCTGATTGTTCATTTAGCTTCACAGCTAAACTGGATGTCTGTTCATTTAGCTGCGCTGATTGTTCATTTAGCTTCGCAGTTAAATTGGATGACTGTTGTCGCTGCTCTTGCTGCATCAGCATCAACATTTGCATCAGCGCGTTTTCTGGTTCCTTTGGTTTTGGTGTTTCGGCTTCACCACCTTCTGCGCCTCTTTCTGCAGCTGAGAGCTCACCCGAATCCAGATTCACGCCTTCCGACTCGATCGCATCACGCAAGCGTGCAATCAGTATGGCCTTTGTACCTTGTGTAGCCAGATTTCGTTGTTCCAACTCCTCTTTGAGCTCCGATATGCTCAATTGATTAATTTTTAGATTTAAATTTCCTGGCATTTTTATTGTTTCGGCTATTTTTCCACGTTAACTTTCACAATTGTGCACTTTAAAATTGTTTAAACGTTTTCACTTCCAAAATTTTTCTTTCTCACTTCTTGACACCATTGTCGCGTGTTTTCGGTTCGCGGCCAATAATTTTAATGTTCCGGGGAAGTGAAAACGCAATGTCTTTTAAATTAAATTAAAAGAGTTTATTCAATTAATCACAAAAATGCACAATTACTTATTTTAGTATTCCACAATTTTAATTTTCACTAAGTCTATAAATTTGTCAATCAACTGTCCACTTAAAATTACTTCGCACTCAAACAATCAATTGTCTTTACTTCGCGTTCCACTATATCGCAGTTTTCTATCGCGGTTGTAATGAATGATCCCCCATTCATTCAGCTCGCCTTATATAGGGTCTCTACCTATTCACCCATTTCTCGTACATTGGCGAATGTTCTACCGAGAGGTACCTGGTAGATTCGAGCAAATTAATGAATGGAGTGACGTCACTTGCAGATGTTGATCATGCTTGTTGGGTTCTCGTGGGTTCGAGTAAATTCATTTGTTGACGTTCTTAATGATTATGAAAACAATTACGACAGCAGCTCGCAGAATTATTTGTACATGTAACAATATATATATATATATATATATATATATATATATATATATATATATATATAAATATATATATATATATGTATATATATATATATATATATATATATATATATATATATATATATATATATATATATATATATGTATATATACGAGAATGGGTGATGCTGACAAACGCTGTAGATGGCGCACATGTATGTTTTAAAGGTCTTGGCTTGAGTATGTGATAGCTGGGTCCCTTAGGAACAGTGTGGCATAGTTTTCGTCGGGAGTGCATGTTTCATGCGCGTGCTACGACCATGAGTGAACGTCAAGTGCTGACCGCCGTCGCGCAACGTATAGGCATTCATTTTTAGTGGTGGAAGGCGTTAAAAACAGGGAAAATTTTCTGCGTTTTCGAAATCAGTTCGGTAGTGAGTGCCTGAGTAGGGCTGCTGTATTTGAATGGGCCAAAGCATTCAAGGGTGGTCGCAGAAACCGTCGAAAATGAGCCGCATGATCGTTGACCGCGGACCAGCATCACACTAGACAACATTTGCCGCGTAGGATGAATGTTCGAAGAATTTCGGCTGAGTCTGGCATCAGTATTGGTAGTGTAGAGTCTATCATCCCCGAACACCTTCAATATCGCAAAATAACGACGCGATGGGTTCCTAAACTGTTGAACGTCGATCAAAAATTCACGCTGTTGCTTACGCGATACGAGGTGGAGGGGGACGGTTTTTAACGCGAATCTTCACTACAGACGAGACACGGGTACACTTTTACACTCCCGAAAGCAAGTTGTCGTCTAAAGAGTGTAGGAAGAAGGAGGAAGGTCCGGGGTCCACGGCTAAGGTTATGGGTACTGTGTTCTGAGACCAGTGGGGCGTGCTATACGATGATTTCCTGCGCATCCAACGTTCCATCAATGCTGCTTATTACTCTACTTCACATTCAGCCCAAAAACTGGTCCTGGGATCTCGAGCCAAACTTGACTGAAGAAATCAAATTGAAGTTAGATATGAGCAGGAATAAATGGCACTATAACTTAACTATACCTTTTTTAAAAATTTATCCTAGCTAGATGCTACAGCTGTAGAGATCTTTTACTGATGCGGAGTCTCTACATCCGAGCCACTATCAATCCACGCAACTCCACCATCCGAAATACTAAAGCGCACGACTGATAGAGATCTGTCATCTGACAGTTGTCAATTGGTTAGCAAATTGCGTAAGGATAACAGATCTCTGTCAGGTATTGCTCCGAAACATCGGAGGTTATTACAAAATTTTTAAAAAGTGGGGTTTTAACCACCAGTTTCCATAATATGACTGTTTTCCCCCAAGCTTGTGTAGTTTTCCAATTGAATTTTTATACTAGCCCGCTTGCAAAGTTCAAGCGTAAATTACAAATATATGTAAGTTATTGTGGGAATCAAATTAAATTCAAATATGACCGAAAACTAAAGCAAATCCTTTAAACACTGAAGTCTTTAGATTATCCACATAAGTTTAGAATTAATTGCCGAAGAAAAATCCACTTTTTCTTTAGTTTCCATAAATGCCTTAACAATGAATCGGTAATCCTCACAATTTGGGATTATCGAGTATAGTCTTCATTTTAGCGAAATCAATATCATGTGCAGTTTCTGTATCAGGAGCATGAGTTTCAGATATTTTGTTGTTTCAGCCCTGTGAAGTCAGTACGCATCATACGAGTACATACAGTGGCTTGCAGCTTATTTGATACACTTCAATAAAAATCAAACAAATTGTTGTCCTACTGTAAATAAACATAATTTAAAAAATTTTTGGATACAGATTTTAAAATGAATACTTGTGACATTCGGGGCATATAAGAAAGCAAGTAAAATTGTTTCAAATGTTCCGTTAGTAGGAACAAAGCAAAAGCGGGTGCATAGAAGAGCTCACAGCTTATTTGATGCTATTAGTTCTTTATCTCCAAACGTCAAAGGTGCACGCTTAAAATCGGAATATTTTTATGTGTTTCTAATGTTATTCACAAAAAAATAATTTCATTGTAATAGCTGAAAAGTGGATAAACTGTTCCATATTTACAATGGGTCGCAGGACAACACTTGAACAGCGACACTCAGTAATTCATCATTTTAAAATTGGTGTTTCTCAACACAAAGTACACAGAATTGTTAATTTAAGCTCATCAACAATCCAACATATAATTGAAAGGTTTTCAAATGCAAAAAGATTCGAAAACAAGGATTGAAATGCACCAAACAAAATCTGGAATGAGTCTGATGAATGATGGATGGGAATAAAGCAAATAAATAAAGGCATACTTTTAGTTATCGGCTCATAAATCGGCAGCTGCAGTGTTTACTGGGATTGGTAAAAATGCAGTGCAGAAATCATGCGTCGTGTACTAAGAAACCATAATTTTGATAGACGGGTTGCACAAAGAAGGCATTCATTAATAACAAAACCATCTGAGCTTTGTTACTGAACATATTTCATAGGTAATCAATAATTTTGTTTATTTGATCTCCGCGGGCCGATTCTCTTTTTTCTTTAAAAGGCGTTGGGTGTTAGCGTTAGTTAGTTAGTTTAAAATTCCAATGCATACAAATACCGCTTAAATTTGACGCACAGTATCGCTTGCAATGGTCACATTCCCGGCTGCCGTGCTTGCGCTTTTCGATTTTCCGTCGACCTCCCTGTATCTCAGTTATCATTCGACTCCATGTTTTCCTCCAAATCCGTGGTGTTATATTGTGGTGCCACTTCCACAATTCCAAGCCGTGGACCCGTCCTCGCGAGCAGGTAGGGCCGTTCCCGGAGGTCTTCCTCGACCCCCTCCAGTCGACTCACTGCTCTCAGCAGCGATTCCATATTCTGCGGGTCTGAGGTTGCGACATGGCGACGAAGCTCTGGCCTTAGATTGCGCTTTAGCACCCGCAGCAGTTGTGTGGATGTCATCGGCTCGGACAGCTGGTCGTTCAGCCGAAGGATGTCGGCCCGGTTTTGATGGAAGGGCTCGTCCGGACGTTGCCATCTGACATGGATCTTGTCCAGAACCCTCTCGTCCATGTTCACCGTAGCGTACTCCATGCGGGGAGCCTCGTTCAGCCGTGACCAGCATATAGGTAGTGGAGCCGAATGTATCCACCAGACGGCCTCCAGTGCTGCTCCCCTAAGCAGCTTCGGCAAGTATCCTGCCAGTGCCGTGTGATCGCCTGCCAACATTTGCTCAGTCAGGGACTCCACCCGACCAATGAAAACTTCCACATTGATGGTGTTGGGTTCCCCGCTGAAATGCAGATTCCAGCCCTGAAAGATGCTAGGAATCTGCGTCAGCTTCAACCGATACGGAGTATGTGGAAGATTGCGTTGATCTGGAGGAGCCACTGGAGCCAGAGTTGGTGGTGGCACTTGGCTCAGCCTGGGCCGGTACACCGGAGCTATAGGACTCATTGCTGCGCTGGACCATTTTCTCTCGGGCTCGCGTCGTGGGTCTAATGGGAAATTCCAAGGATTTATGTCCAAATCCCACATCGAGGGCGTTCTTGGACGGGCTGGGGTTGGGTTTTTCCGCTTGCTCTCGAGAGCGGCTACCCGAGTGGTCAAACCTTGCAACAAAGCCATAAGGTCCTGCAAGGCTGTCCTCTTTACGGCCACGGTTTGTCTCAACCCTTCAGCAGGTGGCACTGCTTCGGCTCTGGCCATTATGTCGAGCTCGTCAGGTGTCGGCAAACCTCGATCCCAGAGGTCATTTTGTTTGCGCACCACCTCTTGAGCACCTGGAATTTTAAGGTGGCTGGATGGTGGATCTGCCGACGTTGCTGGTTGACGTTAAAAAGGGCAAGTCCGGCTGAACAGTAGGTGGTGGGTAATGCAGGCCACACAGCGTTTGTACGGACGTACCATCATTCCTTGCCTGCAGGAAAATAACTCACAACGCCGTAGGCCCTGCATCTGAACGCAACCGACGCTTATCTAGCGTGCATTTAGTGGACATGAAATATAAATATTAAACGCTAAAAGGGAAGATTAAAATTGTCACTATATGTATATATAAAAACCCTAAAACTACAAATATATTTAAATAAATCCACAAAAAATTTAAACAAGTTGGGTAAACAGACCTACGCTCATGTCAGAAGGGTTTTGTATTCAATTTACAAAATGCAGTCACCAGATCGAATCAAATCAAGAAACATGTCAAAGACGATTTTATTGGAGAAAATATGAAATACGAAAATCATACTATTTTTAACAAAGTTGAACGAATTTCGACTTCTGAGGTTTTTGGTATTGTTATACTCATAAATATATCCCTTGATAATTATTTCAGATGTCCATCTGCGACGGAGGAAACACATTTTTCATGTATTTCCCCCCTGTGCCCCCACTGAAGCAAAAACTGACAGTTTACGAACTGTTTTGAAAAGCTCCCATGAAAACTTTCATTTCATACTCATATCGGCTACGTTTGATGAACTTTTTTTCAGGGGCCACTCTCCTGTACTGTTATCATCGATTAATGGCCAATCTTTTCGAATCCTAGAATGGTTACAAAACCCTTTTGTTAGGAGCTCTCTCCCACCTCCTTGACTTGTTTCACTTATTAATTGTAGGTACTGATCTTCAGTCATTCATTAAATTGAATCAAGTGTTCAAAGCATGCATCTTAAACGTTGAAGTTGGGAAAAAATAACTCAAAATTATTCAATCCTCGCATTTAAAACAGCCACTATTTTGTTTTACGATTACTGATACCACTAGCTGAACCGATTCTCAAAGATATACATGACACCTATCATTCCTGCAATTTTCATGCAATTCCTAGCAAAACTGTAGTTTCTGAGTCAGTAAAAAGCGCATGTTGTTCCATAGCCATATGTTGCCATAGTAATAAATGCAGCGCATATTGTTCCATAGTAATACAGGAAAATTCAAACCGCTATAACTTCGCAAAATATGATTCAATCTTTATGAAACTTTCAGGATAGATCAATCTTATAAATAGACATCTATGTACTGAATTTCATTGAATTTAAGGATACCGTTAAGATTTTATTCAAGAAAACATAATATCGGTAAATCATACTATTACTAACAAAGTTGAGTGAATTGCGACTTCTCACGTATTTGTTGTTATTGTACACACCAAGGCCTACATTCCTGATTTTTTTCAGATTTTTCGGATCACAGGTGTCCAATCGCGAGGGGCGGGGACACAAATTTTTCGTGTATTTCCCCTCCCTGTGCGCCCCTCGAAGCAAATTTTGCCAAACTAAAACCTGTTTTGAAAAGTTCTCATCAAGACCTTTTATTTGATACCCATATCGGCTACCTTCAATGAAATTTTTTTTTCGGGGGGTCACTCTCTTATATGGGGAGACCCCCCTGAAATACCTTATACAATTTTTTTGTAGTTGAACTTTAAAGAGATCACCACTTTACACCTACGCACAAAATTTGATGTTTCTAGCTTAAGTAGTTAACGACTAAGGTTATGGGTACTGTGTTCTGAGACCAGTGGGGCATGCTATACGATGATTTCCTGCGCATCCAACGTTCCATCAATGCTGTTTATTACTCTATTCCACATTCAGCCCAAAAACTGGTCCTGGGATCTTGAGCCAAACTTGACTGAAGAAATCAAATTGAAGTTAGATATGAGCAGGACTAAATGACACTATAACTTAACTATACCTTTTTTAAAAATTTATCCTAGCTAAATGCTACAGCTGTAGAGATCTTTTACTGATGCGGAGTCTCTACATCCGAGCCACTATCAATCCACGCAACTCCACCATTCGCAATACTAAAGCACACGACTGATAGAGATCTGTCATCTGACAGTTGTCAACTGGTTGGCAAATTGCGTAAGGATAACAGATCTCTGTCAGGCATTGCTCCGAAACATCGGAGTTTATTACAAAATTTTTATAAAGTGGGGTTTTTACAACCAGTTTCCATAATAAGACTGTTTCCCCCCAAGCTTGTGTAGTTTTCCAATTGAATTTTTATACTAGCCCGCTTGCAAAGTTCAAGCGTAAATTACAAATATATGTAAGTTATTGTGGGAATCAAATTAAATTCAAATATGACCGAAAACTAAAGCAAATCCTTTAAACACTGAAGTCTTTAGATTATCCACATAAGTTTAGAATTAATTGCCGAAGAAAAATCCACTTTTTCTTTAGTTTCCATAAATGCCTTAACAATGAATCGATAATCCTCACAATTTGGGATTATCGAGTATAGTCTTCATTTTAGCACAATCAATATCATGTGCAGTTTCTGTATCAGGAGCATGAGTTTCAGATATTTTGTTGTTTCAGCCCTGTGAAGTCAGTATGCATCATACGACTACATACAGTGGCTTGCAGCTTATTTGATACACTTCAATAAAAATCAAACAAATTGTTGTCCTACTGTAAATAAATATAATTTAAAAAATTTTTGGATACAGATTTTAAAATGAATACTTGTGACATTCGGGGCATATAAGAAAGCAAGTAAAATTGTTTCAAATGTTCCGTTAGTAGGAACAAAGCAAAGGCGGGTGCATAGAAGAGCTCACAGCTTATTTGATGCTATTAGTTCTTTATCTCCAAACGTCAAAGGTGCACGCTTAAAATCGGAATATTTTTATGTGTTTCTAATGTTATTCACAAAAAAATAATTTCATTGTAATAGCTGAAAAGTGGATAAACTGTTCCATATTTACAATGGGTCGCAGGACAACACTTGAACAGCGACACTCAGTAATTCATCATTTTAAAATTGGTGTTTCTCAACACAAAGTACACAGAATTGTTAATTTAAGCTCATCAACAATCCAACATATAATTGAAAGGTTTTCAAATGCAAAAAGATTCGAAAACAAGGATTGAAATGCACCAAACAAAATCTGGAATGAGTCTGATGAATGATGGATGGAAATAAAGCAAATAAATAAAGGCATACTTTTAGTTATCGGCTCATAAATCGGCAGCTGCAGTGTTTACTGGGATTGGTAAAAATGCAGTGCAGAAATTATGCGTCGTGTACTAAGAAACCATAATTTTGATAGATGGGTTGAACAAAGAAGGCATTCATTAATAACAAAAATCTACAAAACCATCTGAGCTTTGTTACTGAACAGATTTCATAGGTAGTCAATAATTTTGTTTATTTGATATCCGCGGGCCAATTCTCTTTTTTCTTTAAAAGGCGTTGGGTGTTAGCGTTAGTTAGTTAGTTTAAAATTCCAATGCATACAAATACCGCTTAAATTTGACGCACAGTATCGCTTGCAATGGTCACATTCCCGGCTGCCGTGCTTGCGCTTTTCGATTTTCCGTCGACCTCCCCGTATCTCAGTTATCATTCGACTCCATGTTTTCCTCCAAATCCGTGGTGTTATATTGTGGTGCCACTTCCACGATTCCAAGCCGTGGACCCGTCCTCGCTAGCAGGTAGGGCCGTTCCCGGAGGTCTTCCTCGAACCCCCTCTAGTCGACTCACGGCTCTTAGCAGCGATTCCATATTCTGCGGGTCTGAGGTTGCGACATGGCGACGAAGCTCCGGCCTTAGATTGCGCTTTAGCACCCGCAGCAGTTGTGTGGATGTCATCGGCTCGGACAGCTGGTCGTTCAGCCGAAGGATGTCGGCCCGGTTTTGATGGAAGGGCTCGTCCGGACGTTGCCATCTGACATGGATCTTGTCCAGAACCCTCTCGTCCATGTTCACCGTAGCGTACTCCATGCGGGGAGCCTCGTTCAGCCGTGACCAGCATATAGGTAGTGGAGCCGAATGTATCCACCAGACGGCCTCCAGTGCTGCTCCCCTAAGCAGCTTCGGCAAGTATCCTGCCAGTGCCGTGTGATCGCCTGCCAACATTTGCTCAGTCAGGGACTCCACCCGACCAATGAAAACTTCCACATTGATGGTGTTGGGTTCCCCGCTGAAATGCAGATTCCAGCCCTGAAAGATGCTAGGAATCTGCGTCAGCTTCAACCGATACGGAGTATGTGGAAGGTTGCGTTGATCCGGAGGAGCCACTGGAGCCAGAGTTGGTGGTGGCACTTGGCTCAGCCTGGGCCGGTACACCGGAGCTATAGGACTCATTGCTGCGCTGGACCATTTTCTCTCGGGCTCGCGTCGTGGGTCTAATGGGAAATTCCAAGGATTTATGTCCAAATCCCACATCGAGGGCGTTCTTGGACGGGCTGGGGTTGGGTTTTTCCGCTTGCTCTCGAGAGCGGCTACCCGAGTGGTCAAACCTTGCCACAAAGCCATAAGGTCCTGCAAGACTGTCCTCTTTACGGCCACGGTTTGTCTCAACCCTTCAGCAGGTGGCACTGCTTCGGCTCTGGCCATTATGTCGAGCTCGTCAGGTGTCGGCAAACCTCGATCCCAGAGGTCATTTTGTTTGCGCACCACCTCTTGAGCACCTGGAATTTTAAGGTGGCTGGATGGTGGATCTGCCGACGTTGCTGGTTGACGTTAAAAAGGGCAAGTCCGGCTGAACAGTAGGTGGTGGGTAACGCAGGCCTCATGAAATTGGTGGCCACACAGCGTTTGTACGGACGTACCATCATTCCTTGCCTGCAGGAAAATAACTCACAACGCCGTAGGCCCTGCATCTGAACGCAACCGACGCTTATCTAGCGTGCATTTAGTGGACATGAAATATAAATATTAAACGCTAAAAGGGAAGATTAAAATTGTCACTATATGTATATATAAAAACCCTAAAACTACAAATATATTTAAATAAATCCACAAAAAATTTAAACAAGTTGGGTAAACAGACCTACGCTCATGTCAGAAGGGTTTTGTATTCAATTTACAAAATGCAGTCACCAGATCGAATCAAATCAAGAAACATGTCAAAGACGATTTTATTGGAGAAAATATGAAATACGAAAATCATACTATTTTTAACAAAGTTGAACGAATTTCGACTTCTGAGGTTTTTGGTATTGTTATACTCATAAATATATCCCTTGATAATTATTTCAGATGTCCATCTGCGACGGAGGAAACACATTTTTCATGTATTTCCCCCCTGTGCCCCCACTGAAGCAAAAACTGACAGTTTACGAACTGTTTTGAAAAGCTCCCATGAAAACTTTCATTTCATACTCATATCGGCTACGTTTGATGAACTTTTTTTCAGGGGCCACTCTCCTGTACTGTTATCATCGATTAATGGCCAATCTTTTCGAATCCTAGAATGGTTACAAAACCCTTTTGTTAGGAGCTCTCTCCCACCTCCTTGACTTGTTTCGCTTATGAGCATTAATTGTAGGTACTCATCTTCAGTCATTCATTAAATTGAATCAAGTGTTCAAAGCATGCACCTTAAACGTTGAAGTTGGGAAAAAATAACTCAAAATTATTCAATCCTCGCATTTAAAACAGCCATTATTTTGTTTTACGATTACTGATATCACCAGCTGAACCGATTCTCAAAGATATTCATGGCACCTATCATTCCTGAAATTTTCATGCAAATCCTAGCAAAACTGTAGTGTCTGAGTCGGTAAAGAGCGCATGTTGTTCCATAGCCATATGTTGCCATAGTAATAAATGCAGCGCATATTGTTCCATAGTAATACAGGAAAATTCAAACCGCTATAACTTCGCAAAATATGATTCAATCTTTATGAAACTTTCAGGATAGATCAATCTTATAAATAGACATCTACGTACCATTCATTGAATTTAAGGGTACCGTTAAGATTTTATTCAAGAAAACATAATATCGGTAAATCATACTATTACTAACAAAGTTGAGTGAATTGCGACTTCTCACGTATTTGTTGTTATTGTACACACCAAGGCCTACATTCCTGATTTTTTTCAGATTTTTCGGATCACAGGTGTCCAATCGCGAGGGGCGGGGACACAAATTTTTCGTGTATTTCCCCACCCTGTGCGCCTCTCGAAGCAAATTTTGCCAAACTAAGACCTGTTTTGAAAAGTTCTCATCAAGACCTTTTATTTGATACCCATGTCGGCTACCTTCAATGAAATTTTTTTTTCGGGGGTCACTCTCTTATATGGGGAGACCCCCCTGAAATACCTTATACAATTTTTTTGTAGTTGAACTTTAAAGAGATCACCACTTTACACCTACGCACAAAATTTGATGTTTCTAGCTTGAGCAGTTTCCGAGAAAAACTGCTGTGACACACGGACGGACGGACAGACGGACAGACTGGTCGCGAAACTAGTAGGGTTTTGAAAAATTATTTTACAAAACCCTAAAAATGAATATTTAAATTTGACAAAGTGGCCAAAAGTGTCGGCTATTGTTGAACCTCAAAAAAAAAAAATATGAATATGTATCATGCAAAAGAAATTCGGTCTTTCCATTCCATCGGTTCCTTTCCAAGATAAGGACACCAATGGTACACTCGTTCTGATGCGTCACAGGGACTACTCTCTTGTGGCACCATAAAGATCAGGGTTCGGAAGTATACTTTGTCCGCAAGTTTTCACAAGTTACCACTTGTCAGCTCAGGGTGAATTCTGACCCACAAGCAGTGCGTGTCTTGTCATGGATAGGCACGGACTAGCTAAGCAGCCACTAACATGAAATCAAGATCCATGTAATGAAAGACATTAAGGCATCGCTTGGTTTTGGGTGCAGATCAGAATCTTCCACAAATAAGATGTTGGGATAATAACTTCCGAATACACATAAGGACTCTTATATCAGTTGGCCTTACTGGCCTTAAAAGGTCTTGATGAGTCAAAGCCGGTCCAAACGATATTGATGTTCGAGGACAAAACACGTCCGGAAGTTATTAAGTTGCTGGGGCACGATTTGTGCAATATCTCTAAGTAGTTACCAACCCGCGATAAATCTGGATACCTTGTATGGTCACCTAGAGACGTCTGTCTGTCTCATGCTCACGACTGATGATACAGCCGGGCTTTTCGGGCCCCACGCTAGGCACCATTTTTTAGTGAAAGTAGTATATTCCTCTGAAAACCGTTTTTAAAATTACTTCAAAGTCAAAGGCGCTTTATTCAATACTATTCGTTATAAATTTTAAAAGAATATAAAGCAAATTCCAAACATAAAGAATACAAAATGTAGTGAAAGTTAGTATGAGAATGTCCGTATAGGACTGCAGCGATGGTCTGCTGCCTCGGCGAAAGAGGATGTTAAGATCCGCCGAGATTGGCCTTGTCTGGGGACGCGTGAATACGCTGGCAGGCTAGCGTTGCGGTGTCGTGGGGCGGGTTCTTTCCCCCTAGCACAAGGATCCACTACAGAAAAACTTCGCATTCACGAATTAAATTGATCGAATGCCGATCGACTGGTGTCGAGGCCGAGGTAATCTACTAAGGGTTGAAATTGGTTGTTCAGAGAACAAGTTGGGACGAGCAAAAACGGATGGACTCGCGAAGACTTCGTCGTTACCCCACGATTCTTACGGCCCGCAAATAAGAGTGGGGCATCCAGATAGAGGTGGTGCCCCCTCGCACCCTCCCAACCGAATCTCGGCGGATCTTAACATCCTCTTTCGCCGAGGCAGCAGACCATCGCTGCAGTCCTATACGGACATTCTCATACTAACTTTCACTACATTTTGTGTTGTTATTGTTTGGAATTTGCTTTATATTCTTTTAAAATATATCAAAAACAGTATTGAATAAACCGCCTTTGACTTTGAAGTAATTTTAAAAACGGTTTTTAGAGGAATACAGTAAAATAACCCCACAAATGATAAAAAATCCAGTTGACTTGATACTAAATAGACTCAAAGCTGTGTTGTACCAAAAAAGTAACCATACCAAATATTAGTATTGCACTGTAAATCTTCTAGTTTGATAACTTTAAGGAAAATTTGTACTGCATCAAATAAGCTGTGGCATAGAAATTCGCCTTTAATTTGGTTTTATGATTTAGTGTTTTGAGAACGAATTTTTAAAATAAATGAAATTATCAATTTAAAAACAAAGCGTTACTTAATTTCAATATCTTTTTTCATATTGAAGTTATCGTGCCTTATGTTTTGAAAAATGTACTGCACCAAATAAGCTGTGAGCTACTGTATATCTTGTCCAAGCTCCTCTATTTCCAAGCAATCGATCTTACTGAATCAGTTGTATACTAATTTGTTTGAACTTGTGTTCACGATTAGAATTTAAATGAAATGATATTCTATGAATATAATAACGTTTTAAACAAATTCAATCGTATTGTGCGCATCGGCACAAAAAGTTTAAATCCAATACATACATTTTTTCATAATCAAGCAAGATAATATGTAGTTCGGAATGTAACTCGATTTAACGAATAATTCACTTAGCAAGCGCTTTGGCAATTATTTATGGAATGTGTGCAATCTGTAGCAATCTTAAAACTATGAACGAAATACGATACAAGATCACGTAGGATGATTGCGTGCTTAAAAGCATACTTGCTTTAAAAACACGCAAAATTTTTTTACTTTAAATCAATCGAACTAGATAAATAAAAATCAAATTTGTTTTATTTTTTATGTGTATTTCTTTCGTGCCTTATACTTTACGATTGGCTTCACTCTTAAATATAAAAATATGTTATGAACAATAAATGGAGCTTAGTTTTTTTAAGCAACAAATGAATATGCTCCTGAAAACGTTTCCGCAATCGATTTCCATCCATGGAATTTTCCGGATTGCCCGCTTAATTCAGTCAGCATTGCACACAACATAGTAGACAATAAAGTTAATGCTTCTTAAATTGATTTTGACCTGCACTACGCTAAGAAAGGCTGAGTAACTTGCTTATATTGAATCATCTTTTTGATCTAGAGTACCTAAGATGAGCATATTTTGGTACACTTACCATAGTACAATGCACGCTTATCGCTTACATATATTTATTTATAACCTGCAACTAAATATACTCACGTTTTGTTCGCTTTAGAAGTTAATAAAATAAATAGTTTCCAATAAGCAGCTTTTAAAGTTAAATTAATGATTCTGAATAGAAATCATACGCAGCAAATATTAATCTTGATAACGTCCATATCGTTGTTTGTATTCAAAATAACTATATCAAATTATTTACATGTGGAACATAGTTTTTAAATTTGTTTTCAATGAAAAGATTAAGTTCTATGATTCAATTGTGATAAGTAGGAATTTGGGATTCCCATTTATTGAAAACAATTATCATAATATTCTTTCTTTCATAAAAGATGATGAATTATTTTATATTTAATAAAATTAAGTATTTGCATATTCTTAATGCTAGTACCCGATAGCGAGAAAGCAGGCAATAAAATTCCTATTGTCAAGGAATAGAATTTTCGCAGTTTTGTTGACGGATGTAAAACATGTATAAAATCTATACAAATACAGTTGAGTAGAAATGGGTGCCCTGCCAATACAAGGCTTTTTTAATTAACCAATGGTGTATATTTAGAAGCATAAAATAGATACACCTAGAAGGAAACGTTCGAACAAATTCATACAACTGGCTTAAAGACTGTAATAAAATAATTGAGTTTGCAGCACCTTAATGTGAGCGGTCGAACAGAATCTTTTGCCCTCCTTCGTTGGGATTTGCTCGGATAACTTGTGAAATTGAAATGTGATTGGAAACCAAAACCTCAAAATGACTAGATAATTTAAATCGAAAGTGCTTTTCGGTTGCGTAGAAAAGAATTTTTCAAAACCATTTAGTCAAAGTCGAAAGCGCTTTATTCAATACTAATCGTTATCAATTTTAAAAGAATATAAAGCAAATTTGAAACAATAACAATACAAAAAACTTAATGCCCCAAATGGCTCTCTAAATTTATACGTTATAAGTTAAACACATTTTATCAAAAAACACTATAGCAAACTCAAATTAATTAAGATTGTTTTATGATTCGATTTTAAAAAGGAGAAAAACCAACCAACACTATTACAAAATTATTTATAATTTTAACACAACAGTGAACTTTGAGCCTACACCTAATATGATATAACCTAATTCTATTATAATTCAATCAAAAACTATATCTTATTCTAAAAAATTCTATCACAATATTCTTAATGTACGCGTTTAACATTATCTCTAAACATAATATAATTATTTTTAACACAAATAAACAACAACACTAAATGTAGCAATAAGGAGCTGAAACTCAAAAACTAAGTAACGAAATACACAAAACTGAAAATAAATACGAATAATTTAGACATTTTCATTCAACCACCAATACCTAGATTGCTCCGTCTCAGCTCGATCAGCTTCAACGAATCTAGCAAATGAGTATCTCCATTGGATTTGGTTTCGTGAACTCAAATTCGGCGGATATTTTATCTTCTTATCGTTGGCCCGTCTATATATGTGATATATGATTGGGACACCATCAGAACCGAAAACATACCGATTCATGTTCAAATACACGAATGCTTCTGGAGAAACGATGCCAGTAGCGAGGTAATATATCCATCTGTAGGGTGGAATCTCCGTCTGTAGGGTGGAATATCCGTCTGTAGGGTGGGACGGCTGTGAAATCCAAGGGTTTTCACTAACTCTTACAGATCTTGTGATATGGTTCCGAAGAAGTTTCAATATGAAGATATCGACTCTCGTCACTTTAGCAGTTTGATAAATTCTTCTATTCGATATGTAATGCTTCCAATCTGTCTCAGGCTTTTTGTACAAACCAGTACACGAATGAAGACATTTCCTTTCGAAAATTTTTAAGCTTTCCATAGTACTAGCACTCTGGTTGTAACAGATCTGACATCCTGTAGTGAATAGGGATTTTCATATGTCCGTGAAGGACTGCAGCGATGGTCTGCTGCCTCGGCAGAAGAAGGTGTCGGTATCTGCCGAGAATGCTCTCGTCTGGAGACGCGTGAATGCGCTGGCAGGCTAGCATTGCGGTGTCGTGGGGTGGGTTCATTTCCCCAGCACGAGGACCCACTACAAAAATATTTCGCATTCACGAATTGGACTGCTGGAAATCAAGAGGCGACCGAAGTCGCAAAAAGAGTAGATAACTACATCGAGGGAATTAGAGCTTGTCATGAGAACAAGGGGAACCTGAAAAGAAAGGCGAACTTGGGGTGACCTCGTCATTATCCGACGAAGTTCATGGCCCACAAATGAAAGAGGGGCAAACGGGTGGTGGCGGAGCCCCTTCGCACCCACCCAACCGGAATAAATCCATGTATATCTTGTTGAAGTGGCCAGGTATTCCTCTTCTGAGTGGAAAACTCATACAACTTGAATTGCATGAACTTTCCCATCAGAAGGGGAGTACCCCGGTGACCAATTTATGCCATAGAATTATACAATTTGATTGCATAACTCTATGCCATAAAGAGGCACTCTTCTTGGGCCACTCAACCCACGAAGTCACCTGAAACAGAAGAAGGATTAATAAGTACCCGGTGGCTGGCTCATGTTTTGAGGTGGAAGCCTGCCACCGTACCGGGTCCTATACCCAGTTAGAATCTTCGGAAAGAAAAGACCAAAAGATTTCAGTTACGCATCATTATTATTCAAAAACAAAAAAAATATTTATATACATAATTTGCCGATAACGAAATTTTCCGTAATTTACGTTAAAATTTATTGTTTATACTCATTTACAGTTAAATAATTGCGTCATTCTCTCGTGTAGGATTTAGGAACTCAAAAAAAAACAACCTCTAAATTTTCTAACCAATTTAACATGCAAAAAAGATATATACAAATATACCAAAAGGGTACCAAAAAGACACTTACCCGCAGGGTTCTCCGAGCGCTCGATGACACATGCCGGGGGGTCCACTGAAATTTTCATTAGTACTTTGAATCGTTATTTATATATATTGCATCGACACATTAAATACTATAAAAAAAAATTTTTGAGAGAGAGCGTCGAATTAGAGCACTATTTTCATTTTTATAGCCTTCTCCGTAAGTGTTTCACTTGTATAAACAACAAAAATTGATACGATTATTAGATTCCAAAATATAAGCGCAAAATTATCTTCCTCTTTCAATTCAACACTATCATCCGTCCTTACAGCATTCTAACCTTCTTTCTCTCGGAGATGCACGTGGCTCTATTTTTGCACCCACACGAAACATAAACACTTCGAAATTCGAGTGTGGGAAAGACGGAAACTCTTTTAGGCGCCGATCAAAATGCACATACGCGTGTGAACTAGGAAACGTGCTGCACAATACACGCATAAGTGGAAAAAATTGTTACAAAATTGCGTTTAAATAGTTTAGGTTCAAGGGAAAATTAATTAGCCGAAATGCTAGGAAAGTCACAAATTTTCAATCAGTTAAAATTTAGGGCCGTGTAAATTATTGCACTGTGTCGCTGCTTGATGTTTAAACACTTAAAAATGGCAATTTTTCACGCCTAAAATCCACTTCAAAACACCGTAACTCAACTCTCAGCCCCTTATGGTTTATTCTGATCAAATGAACAAAGCCGATGTCCATCGAATAAATTGTTCCACTATTAATTACCGCTGTTGTAGCGGAAGGATGTAGTTTTGACAGTTCCGTTCTATAGAACCCGGCGGTTAGCGTTTGATAACGCACTGCGATTCGTATAAGCATTACTGAAATTGGGGAATAAATTCCGTATACCAGCCATGGGATTCGGTTCCCCGCGGTGTCATCATTTTTCAAAACTTCCCTAAAGGTATTGCGAATTTCCCGCAAACATTGAGCAGGCGAGGAAGGGAAACGTTTAATTTTGGGGTTAAGGCAGATATCAACCGCAGTGGCACACTGTTATATTAAACTGTCCCAAGAAATCTCGATGTCAACGGTCAACACTTGTTTTATTTAGAAACATTCAAACTTGCACTCAAGTCAGACCGCAATAAAATTTCATATCACTCGGATAAAATTCAAAAAAATATCTTGCACTTAACATTTTATTCTCAAAACACTCTTCATCATTCCAACCACTAGTTTTGCACTCGGGCCGTTATTCCAAGTAATTTCCACGTCGCTTGCCAATATCTCATTCCACGTAAAAATTTTACAACAATTAACGCACTTCCTCTGGAATAAGCTTAAATGATTTCCGTTACTTGGTGGCTACTCCGACGGATATCAAATGCAACGTTCTGGACAACCTTAGGCGGAACCGAAACCCGACCGACTTCAACAACTGCTCAATTAGCACTCCTCGCGTCTACGCGCGTTCGCAGTTGCAACTCGACCCCCCACTTGTGGCGGTCAGCAACAGAACTCGTTCTTCTCTCCCTATACGATTTCCTTCTAATTGCTGCTGCTCTTGTGTTTGTTGTTGGGAATTCAATTCCGGAACAATCAGTGGAAGTGGCGATAGTTTCAGCAATTGCCATTGTGTTTGCGGCTGTTTTTGTGTGGTTTGTACGACTGCTCACATAATTTTTAGTCTATATTCAACAAATAAAACAAACATTTCAAAAGCAGCTGCTCTAGATGAAGGACATCGAGTAACAAGCTATCAATCGAAACCTCGTCATTCAATGTCCAAGAACATTTAAAGATGTGTTTTCATTTAACGGATATTCTCTTGCTGTAAACTATTATTTCTCTGTCTGTTATGAAAAGCAAGAATGATACGAAATATGATTTTGAACGCAGCTGGGCTGACGTTCAAGTTGTTGTTAAATTTATACCTCATCTTTCTTGCCACTGCAAATATTGGTTCAGGGCTAAGCATAGAACAAAATTTTATTTGAATTGAATATCTAAAGCTTTCATTATTATTTGCTACAGTAATTGATAATATCAGAAAACCATTTGGAATTCGTACGGGTTCTATTCTTTGACTATTTACAAGGTTTTTGTTTAGCAACATGTTCACAAATTCGAAATTTAGCAATCGTATCGTGATGTTTTTACGGTACTCGTTTGCATCTGGACGAGTGAATATTTCCAACGAAATACAAGGAATCTGAACTGTATATTTTGTTTCACGCTTCAATATACGTTAAAGATTTTTATTCAAAGTCCAAGTATAAAGTAAGCAAATAACGTTTTTTTTGTGAACCCTTATATGAACGCGTTAATTTGCATGTTAGCTTATGTTAAATCGGAAATTTCGAATTTCACAGCAAAAACTTTACTGGTCACAGCGATCAAGAATAGTGATGAAAGATAAAGTTAACTTATCAATCAACTTTACTTTTGAGTAATAATGTATTCTTTGGGTTCCAGCGTTTTTTAAATACGCGCTTGTTCCGTAAGTCTAGTATTACTATTAGAGGCTGGTCGAACTTTGTATGTATTAATTTATTTAACGCTACTTCTTCTAATGTACAGCAAAACATATTCGTTTTATGCAGTACACTCAGCTTACATACAACAATCCATATGTCAAAACTGGTCTAACCAGGGTCTTGTAACAGATAATTTTGACATTTTGATCAATGTATCTGGAATGAAAGAGTCTTCGTAGGGCCATGACTACTTTTTGTGCCTTACTGAGCATGATTTTCACATGTTCAGTACAGTACAGATACTAATCGAGATTAACACTGAGGTATCAAACACAGGATTTATATGGAGCCCGTGCTGAACTACTCTCGCCAGCCATGATGTGGAAATCCTTCCAATTACGTTTCAGGTCTTAACTGACCCCCTACAGCGTCGTCCGAAACAAGATTATGTCGCACTTCTTTGCATTGATTTTCATTCGCCAATTGTCAGTGTATAGTTGAACATCATTGAACATTTTTTGAAGATTGGTCTGAACTATTGTAACTTTTCGGTCTGCCATATAGATGATCAGATCATCATCAAACGCTACCAATGATCGCGTTGGCGAGACGTTAAAATCAAAGCCGTTCAATAGCTTGCAAATGAATATTGAGAAGAGCATAGGCGCAGTAACTGCTCCCTACTATACACTATTCAGGACCTTGAAGTCGCACATTGTTGTCAGATTTCCATCAGTTACAACAAATGGTTTCCCGTATAACATATTGCACATCATGGCAACAAGGTGTCTGGGGAACCTGTCCTGAAGGTGTGTAAAAACTAGTCCATCTAACCACACCGTATCGAAGGCTTTCTCCATATCAAAGAGATACACTCCAACACATTCTTTGTTGTTTAGTTTCCAACAGATGTCTGGGATTACTTTCGTTATCGCATGTATGGTCGAATGCCAGGCACGAAAACCAAATTGGCAATTCGGCATCCTCATATTTCTCAATGTGGGCGTTCAAAGCATTGTTGAGTATCGCTTCAAACACCTTGCTGATGTTAGGAAGCAAGCTGATTCGGCGATAGCTTTTGGGGCACGAAGGTTCTTTTCCTTACTTCAAGATCGGAAATACCTTGACTCGTTTCCACTCATTTGGGAAATATGAATTGCTCAACATGAACAATATGCAATAATTTCTAATAGCAACCTCAGGCAAATGTCGGAGAACTACATTTGGAATACCATCAGTACCACATGATTTCTTGTTGTTTATCCTGCGAAAAATGAAACACAGGTCTTCATAGCTGACAAAATAATCAATAAGATTCAAGCTCGGTATGAGGCCAGATAATAATGTTTCATTCAAATGAAGAATGGACTGCTCAGGCTTGATTTGAAGTCAGAAACTTTTGCTTCAACGACCTCTGAAAATATTTCATTCCCTCTCTCAGGGTTTGGTAGATGGAGCAATTCAAAATGTGTTCCAATCAGGGTAAGTTTATGCAATCCCTCACATATAATCCTGTTTCCATTTCTATCTGGAGTCGTACTATCAATTTCGAAAACCAGCCCCATCGAGAGGATTTATGTCATCACTAGTGACTTCAAGATTCGATACCTTTACTCGAGGCTTCTTGCGGAATATGCTATTCACTTTCGCAAAAACGCCATCTGGGTCCTGTGGGCTAATACTCTTCAATTTTTCCGCCCATTGATTGCTGACCTCACTCCTGAAGTATGAACGGATTAAGTTCCGGACATTCTTCAGGTGTAATTTCAACAAAATCAATGAGGGATGTTTGTAGTCCAAAAATCGCTGATAGATATTGTTGACGTGTGTGAGAAGAAATCTTTTCAATCTTTTCAACCTTGGATGGTTGGCGTTTCATATCCTTTCATATTGTTTCTTTGTTTAATCTTGGGAACTACTTTCTCAATCGTTTTCAACTTCAGCTTCTCAACTTCGACAAATAGAAATATATTTCATCGTTAATTAGATTCCTGTAATTAGGAACCATTGGGCAAGCATTACCATCATTAGAAGGAGGACTTTGCTTCTGAAAACCTCGATTAAATTTTTTTTGAAACATTCCCCAGTCTGTTTTTTTTTAAATTCAACCGATATTTTTCATGTTAAACTTTTACGATTGCATTATGGTCGCTATCATAAGGAAGCACTTGCAGTTTCCGTTGCGAACTATTAAAGCTGAATTCAAGTCTTGCATCGGCAATGCAGAGGTCCAAATATGAATTTGTCCTAGGGTATGTTGGGAGCTCCGACTCATATAGATTGCACCTATATTCAATTTGATTCTCTGTTATCCACGATTTCATTTCCTCTGGGATTATTGTTGGCACCGTTTACCCTATTGTTTCTTACGAATTCAAAATCCTTAAATGTTAGGGAGTGCCATGAATTGAGGTGGGTTTCAGTAAGAAGCAGATGTTGGGCTTTTGCTTAACAAGGAATTCTAAGGTGTGTATAGTAACAATGGTGAGATGAGACGAAGCTTATCCAAGAAAATGTGATTGGATGACAACTTTAAGAAACGAAATTGATTTTTCGGTCATGCATATTTATTCTTTCCGAAAGAGCTGTTGGTAAATTTTGAGAAGCAGCTCATTATTGCCACTTATATTATTAATTTTATTTACGTTTTCGCCTGCTGGTCCTCTAGCAACAAGTGCAAATGATACTCTGGGTTTGATGAAATCGGAAGCTAACACATTACGATGTACTTGGGTTTTTTTTGGGGAAAATTTAACTTTTGCATCTTAATATCGAGGGTATCCTCGACATGTTGCTGGATGACTAAATGTACCGCAATTAACACAGTATAATTTTTCTTTTTGCTCCATCTGAGCCGATTTGCATTCACCGGGGGCATGAAGATCTTTACATTTAACGCGCCGATAGTGCAACACACAATTGGCAACTGAATGGCAGAATCATTGACACTTATAACACTGGTTGACCTTGAAATTTGAACCAAATAAGATGGTAAAACTTTGCCTTTAATAATTGATCCCCTTGTAGCGAATTTTTCACACTAATGAATTTGACAGCTGGGACCGCTTCCTGTAACATTTCAAGGAGATCAAGTGTATTCTCCCCACAGTCCAGGCTCTTAAACAGGAAGGCCTGATTTTTTTCCACCTTTGGCGTGTAAGTGAAGTGGGGAGCTTTCACACTATTTAGAGCATCTTTTGCTAGCATGAAATCAGCCAGTGGTTTTGTTTGTAATCTGAGTTTATCTGCGGTCTCTCTCTTAACTTCGAAATTATCTATCTTATGTGTGGCTGCCAATAGCCGAACCATATCCCCTCAGCGCTGCCTAAAAACATTAATCGGAGAAACTTTCTCAGTTATCTTATTATGTTTAGTAGGAGAACCAGTAGACACACTGGTCCTTCTCTTTATTTTTAGATTTTCGGTATTCGATACTTATATATTTTCTTGACACTTCATCTCCGTATCCATATCGATATTCATCGCATCAGGTACCGCATAGTAATTTGCGCTGTTATTTGTTCCTCCCGCGCCAAGTATGATATCAGCACCATGTCTTTTTCGTATCTTGTATTCTTGGTTTATTTGTTTATTGAGCGTTTTGCGTGGATACTTTATTTTTGCTCGTCTTATGTGTTGTGGCTTCTTTTTTCCCGGACGTACTTTGTGGCTTGATCACTTAAGTTTTGTTGACGTTTGATAATTTACGAATCATTTCCTCCAAACTTTGAATTCGGAGTTTCATCTCTTAATTATCTCTGGTAACTCTTGCGGCTCTGGTAACTCTTTCCAGTTCTTCGCTTGATAGCGAAATACGCTTCCCATGTTCAAAGCTTTCTTGTTTCTTTTTCCGTTTGATGATTTTTACATCAGTAGCATTTGTGATGCCTGACCCCGAGTCTCCCACTGGTGGGAAGCCGTCGGGCTCCTCCATGCCCCCGGTGAAAAAACGTTTCTTCTTTTTTGAACTTCTTGAGACTTCTTGGCGAGTTAAATCCAGATATTCGATATATTGTTCAAAAAATTTGACGATGCAATAAGTTTTAAAAAATTAGTTTCGAATGGTATTTTAAAAATTATTTAATTTTTAAAAATTCTTAACAGAAGCTTTTAAAAACACGTATTTATTATATATAAATTCCCATTAAAATCATACCAAAATGGTGTGAATACTTTATTATTATGTTTACCAAATCAGCTAATTTTGGCAGTTGTATCATATATTATTTTGTAATATGGGTGCTTGGTTTCTTCTGCTTGCCATTTATTTTAATTGTAAATATTTCATATAGTTTAAGCTAACGATAGTAAAAAGTTCAGTTTTTCTGAATAGATATTTATGACTATAGAGTGCCCTTGGGGCCACTAAGTTCATATATATATATATATATATATATATATATATATATATATATATATATATATATATATATATATATATATATATATATATTTTATTTTAGCACTACAGCACGTTTGCGAACCTTCGCTTAGATATAAAGAAGGTGATATGTTCAGTACCACCTTTGGCCGTTTATAATAATTTATATGTTTTGAATTACTTAACGTTTGTTAGTTAAATATTAAGGATGGTTTCAATAAACCATATTATTACATTCATTCATTTAAAAAAATAAGCCATCGGCTTAAAAAATATATCAAATTATAATTATATATTCAAATAAGGGATTGGGTATATTAGACTGATGATTATAAATGCTATTGTCCTTAGTATGTCTAAAGAAGCTTCCACCACTTCTCAATTGAATTATTGTGTCCAAAGGATCAATAATGGCGTAGTGAATAACTAATTCGATCGTCACAATTTTAATTGCTAGCAAAAAATACTCTCACAATAATTCAATCTTTGAGTGGAAGATTTTTACTATACATATTTAAGCTCTTTTGGAATAACCGAGACACTAGTCACAAATAAAATTGTTTTTACTATTGTACATTAAATAGATTGCTTTCGTTCAGCTCTGAAAAGAGATCCCATTAAATTCAACTGCGATCATACTTCGATTCTACGAGTATTGTAGTAAGTTCAGCCGCTTAAGACTCAAGTCTGCAAGCTCAGTCTCGCAAAAGATTCGCTACGGTGCAGCGGACAACGTACTAAAGATATAGTTTGCCTTTCGTCATTGATAAGAGAGTCACTTGAAGATCATCCGTAAGATTGGATTGATTAGTTATTGGTCAACAAAAGTTCAGTGTGTAAACAGAATTATATATTATAAATACACTGAAGATCTTCAACCTGTTATGTGAAGTGTTTTTTATGTAGGAAAAGTGGTCTAATTTATATTAAAAAATGAATTTTAGCAGTAAAATATTGGGATGCGTGCTTCTTGTAGTTACCTTCTATTGGGGAAACGGTTACGCTCAAGGATACATTCCAGACTTTGCATCAGGTTAGTTATTGAAGATTTTTTCTTTTTTTCCCATAGTAGTTCGAGGTTTTGTTGACCACTATTTACTAAAAATGTAAACCACATGTCTAGTATTGCCGTTTTATTGATGATATACAGTTATTCAGGAACTGTACTTAGAAGCCTTTACTTATCAACTTTATACTCTTTTGAGGGTCAGCTTTAAGCTTGTCTATATAAATTTTTGCAGCGAAACTATTATACATATACTAAATATAGCCGTGTTCTTTTGTGAAGCCCGAAGTGTTATGTTGTTAACGATGTGGGAGTTTATGTTGATGGTTATAGCGTGAACATATGGCTTTGTTTTGGAATTCTCTTAGTTTTGAGGTGTGCTTTTGCAGCAAACACAAACCCAGCAAGTTGGAATCATTCGTTACGTGATTGGACTTAATGAAAACCAATTGATGCTATTATCGTTTTCTTATTGAAATTTTTCTACGTTGTATGACAATTGTAAACTTCATTTCAATTTCTCTTTAATTTAAAGTTTTTCAGTTTTTGCTGTAGATGTATAACAAATGAAGTTTTTACATTCACAGACTTCGCAGCAGTTTCATTTTCACTTAATCTGTAAACTATCGGTTACCTCTTTGAAAAAATTACATTTAAAGTGAACTTCATCATAACAGTTTTGTTTATTTAAAGGTTTTGATTGATAATTTTATTAAAACATTCTCCAGAGCATTTAATTAACAAGAAGCAAACTTAAACACTTTTGTAATGATTTTAATTTGCTCACAAACGTCGAGATTTCCCGAAGGAAATCTGAACCGACCTCTCATCGGCTTTAGACGTGAAGTCTGAGTCATGCAAATGAATGATACCCACTTGTAATTCATTTCGCGGTGGCTACTTGTCGGCCAGCTACTTCGGAGAGGATTTCGGTCGCAGGTCTTTTCAACCCTCGATATCATTAATTCAGCCACCGTTACTTGCCCGTTTAAATGCGTCTGAAATACAACCATATGGAAAAGAAATCTATCTCTACTTTATTCCGTAAATACCTTCAATTCAGTCAAACAACAACAAAAAAAACTTGATTTCATTCTGCGTTCCCGAAGTTTCTTCTTTTTTTCCCGACGTGGTACCGAAAACTATACCACTCTAATGCAAAGTACAAAATATCCTACTCTAATAAAAAAAACATCAAAAGGAGCTATGGCACCGCGTACCGACCGCGACGTGAAACCGGCCATTCGCGGATTACATGAACCCTACCCTCTTACCGGCATACTCACCGTTCGCAAACATTCTCCCGCTGAAAAAGAACCATTTAGCTGGAAAGGAAAGACTTATTTAGCATAGCAATTCATATTTTTATTAAGATGCTTTTGAATATTTTTAATGCTCAAATACAATTTTGATGCGATTCAATTTTACATAAACCGAAAAAGGAAATAACTGAGGGAAAACTTGTCCGACTAATTTTCACACTTTAAGACCTTCAAGTGAACTAAATCGAAATTATAAAATAATTCAGTAACCCTTGCTTCATAAAGGCTCAGCATATATAATTACAACTTGAGGTTTTAATGAAATTAGGCCTTAAACCTTTTATATCAAATCATTTCATATTACATGCATTTTTGAATAGTTACAATCTGCTTCTAATTTCCAAATCATTTATGTTACAAAAGGTTTGAACTAAAGTAATTTTATTTTTATTAAAAAAAAGGTGATATCATCTTTGTAATTATAATAGTATATGTTTGACTACATTATTTTGATAAATACTCTATGTTTAAAATATAATTTATGTGTCGACATATTTTCTTGGTTGGTTTCTCATTTGTATTATTTGGAATTAAAACGATTTTGTTAAATCGTTTAACCTTAACCTTAAATAATTTTTTCTATCTTTAAAAAAATGATTTTTTCTATCTTTAAAAAAAAATAACTTTTTATTTTTGCATTGAAAATGGATGTTTAAACTAAGGTGGATTTCATTACGATACAAAAATTAATTTTATTATTTACCCTCATTCACTAAAATGTAATTAAACAATATCTCAAACGTACTTCGTTTCTTCTGTTTACAGTCCCTCTTTGATTTATATTTCCACTGTCTGTCATATAACTACGGCTGATTAAATCAATCAATTTATTTATTAAAATGAGGCATAACTGGTTGAAGAGGTATCCTAAATTTGTAGCACAAATTTGGAAATTTCGCTTAAAAAAAATTAGGCGATATATTGATATATGTTTCACCGGTGCTCTTTAAGCTGATTTTAGTCAACTTTTTGAGAAATAACAATAATCTTATAGCAAAAATTTCAAAATGAGTTGAAAGTTGTGTTTATTTTTAATTTCCCGGTATACAGGCTTTTCCAATCAGAGGTGTTATTTTGATATTAAAAGAATAATGCCATTTTTTAATATGAATGATCGGATGTTTATTTCATTATAAAGAGGAAGATATGCCGTTAATAGTGAAAAATAACATCAGGTAAATGATCACCATGACCACGCTTATAGGACTATATCCTTTTCATGAAATTTTCCATAACCAAATCGCAAAGTGGCTGCCCTATGTCCTCGGGAGCCTCACGAATTCTATCTTTGAGGTCTTGAATCGACGCTGGACTGTTGACGTAGACCTTCTCTTTCACGTGGCCCCAAAGGAAGAAGTCGCAAGGTGTTAAATCATAAGATCTCGGTGGCCAATTTAGATGACCTCTTCGAGAGATAACACGGTCCGGAAACTTTTTTCGTAAAAGATCAATGGTTTCGTTGCATGTGTGGCACATAGCGCCGTCTCGTTGAAAGTAAACGTTGTACAGATCAATAGCATCCAATTTTGGGTCTAAAAAATCATTAATCATCTCTGGATAGCGCAATCCATTCACCGTAACTGTTGCTCCAGCCTCATTTTCGAAAAAGTAAGGTCCAATGACTCTGCCGGACCATAAACCGCTCCAAACAGTCACACGTTGAGGATAGAGAGGCTTTTCAACAATAACTCTTGGGTTTTCCGAGCTCCAGATGCGGGGTAGAATCACTCAAGATGATTTTACGATGGAAATCCGGATCATTTTCATGCATAATTTCAATGCGTTGTTGAAGCATGTATTGTTCCATTTTTATTAATGGCGTAGTTTTTAGTTGTCAAATGTCAAAAAATGACAGCTTCAAAAGTGATATCTACCAAAATAGCGGGCTATTCAAAATAACACCTCTTATTGGAAAAACCTTTATTTTTCCAGTTTAAACGGTAAAAGCCCGAAAAATTATATTTGAACGAATTTTAGTTAGAAGTGGCAACATAAAAATTACAGGAACCATAATTTTTAAGTATAACTAATTCCTAGTAGTTCGATTACATTTCTCTTTTTCATACAGACTAAGCAACTATCGATCAGCTTATTTTCATTATTTTTTAGAAATTTTTTGTCTTTATCTTTTTTCATAAGCTGCACGCGATAAATTCAGCGTAGATACTTCCAATAGAATACAATTATCAAATTTTGCAAATAATTGTATAGCAGATTTGATTTAGAATGACTTCAACTCAAAGGTCAAAAGTCAAGCCACATTATATTTGATATGATTAAGGTCATTATTTAATTGTGATAATACAAAAGGTTCTAGAGAAAAGAAGTATAATACTCGTAGCTACCATTCGTGCACTATTCACAGCAACGTCATAAAAAACTCGCATGATGGCTCAACAATTTGTAAAGCTGTTTGCGGTCTTCCTTATGCAGCGGCAAGTATACTATTTTTCTTAACCGCTGGCACCCTGTTGTATTAAATGTCACAAAACCGTTCTGACGGTACAGTGCCGGCTGCAGCCACTGCGCTTGCTTCTTGTTGGGAAGCCGCCATTGGTGGAAGCTCCACGCCACTGACACTGGGGTTCGAAGTAATTAGACGCTCTATTACAAAATCTGCTGTAGAACTTACTTGCAGCGTTAAAAAAGGCTCGCTTGTCGTGGGAAACTGCAGATGGTGTAGGTGGAGGCGCAGTTATTCCCGATCCGGGATGATGTCCGGAAAGTATAATTACTCGAGGCGACTGCCACTAACATTTCTTTTTATTCTGTTTGGCCGGCACCAGCACCGCTGAGGTCTTACAACGTGGAACCAACAATACCGCGCGAACTGGACGTCATCCCTACTTCCTTTTGACACCTGTCAAATTGCGGTTCAGTGGCAGCGAGTAGTTAAAAGGTCGCTCCCGAGCCGTCGACGTTGATAGCGTAGGATACATGGAACGGCTGATCTGCGTTAGTAGCGTAGGGCTAAGTTATTACACTTGTTTTGGAACAAGATTTTAGTTCACATTTTAAAATGAGATTTTCAACCTCAATCGAGCTTTAAATTGCAAAAAATAACACAAAATATTCAACATCATCATCTATAGCGCGGCAACCTAAGCCGGGCCTTGGCCTCCAGGATTGATCTCCTCCAATATCACGGTTCTGCGACCTCGCCCACCAGTTAATCACTCCCAGAAAAGATTTGCTTTTAGCCTCTATCGTGTCTTCCCGGACGTCTACCTTGAGGTCTACGCATTAATGTTCTTTTGGAAAGCTGCTTTTCTTCCATTTTTTCGATATGACCCGCACATTGCATTTTGGGTAACTTTACGTAAGCGGATACAGATGGATGGTCAAATAATTCAAACAACTCATCGTTGAACACAGCGCAGGTTTGAGTAGTGATTTGTAAATATGTTATTTATATCTGAAGGTCGTGTCAGGTATAATATCACCATGACTGTCCTTGAAGAAGCATATTCTAGACGCTCAAATCTGAACCAGCATTTTGAACACCAATAAAACATAAAATGAACCTGAAAATATGATGGTCTTTAAAGTTAATTTAGATCATTTGAGAGCTTTATTTAAATATAGGGCTATATGTATATGATAGTTTATCAGAATAGCATAGCTCATTCAAAAGTTAACCCCTTAATAACTTCAATATAGCTTAAAAACACCCATGCATGCAATTCATTAGTGAAAGTGTGTAAAACATTATCCGTAGCACGATATCGACCTCCAATAGTAATCACCATTTTTTTATTGCCGTGCAAGCACCTTTTACGGTAGTTTATGACTCCTAGCAGCGATCAAATATCCACTTCTATTGAGTACCCTCGTGGTTTCCCTAGTTTTCTGCCAAAATGGAGGGCTGACGGCCACTGAATGGAAACTAGAGAAAGAAAGCTCTTTTCCGATGAAAACCCACTACTCAGAGCGAGTAAAATTATAAATGAAGGAATTGACAAGATCAACTAATGTTACATAACAAAGATTGCTTCGTTAATTATGAAGACTGCCAGCATCTGCACATAGTATCATTTACGATGGGCATTAAACTCTTTCCAAACCTTTAAGTCATTAGATGAAGATGGAATATATCCAGTGCTTATTCAAAAAGAATTTACTTATTTCCTAGTTAATATAGGTATACAGAAGAAGCCTAGCTTAAAAATTATGTTTGTCCTGCCGTCGAGTACGAATATTACTACTGATCTAAAGGCACGTAGATCAATCAGCCTAACATCGTATTAGTGGGAAAATACTATATATAAGGACCATACCCTAACTTTATAGGCATGATGATAAATAGATGGAATGACAAGGCAATTTAATATTGTAAACGCCCTTTTTTACTAACATTTATAAAAATTTACGCCCTATAATAAATTTTCCTCTTTGTCGTAGTTATTTAGAGGCAACTTACCGCTGTGCTACAATCAACATAACACAAAATAAGGAACGTCAAGTAACGTAGCGCGCACATAGTTCGCCTACATACGATTCGCGCTTATGTGATCTTGACAGATACGAAAAAGTGTCATTGCGGCAAAAGTAATTGAAGAAAATGGATGGTTTTCGAATTGATTTTGAATTTTTATGTTTTTGACAATGCGTTATAATTTTGTTGATGAAAGTCTTCAACGGCGTAGAAGAAATATTAAATTAAATTTCAATACCAGAGTGGAATTGTGCTTAACAGGTGAGAACACTTGTTTTCTGCATAATTCCTCACAGCTGGATAACATTTTACTCACCCTTTCAAATGGCGAACAACAATGTATCCTTGTCACTTAAAGTAAACAATGCATTTGTCATACTGACATAAAAAGTTCGTTCGATTTCAACTTTTCATGTTGCGTATGTCATCCTTATGCCAAATGTACTCAATGCCCTATAAAATATTCGGGTTCAACTTTTTTGACATTTGCTTTATGTCTGGTTATGTTGATTGTAGCTCAGCCTTTAACTTGAACACAATATATTTATTTGCGTATTATCGTTTTGACTCTTAAAAGCATTAGGTTATAGTTATATTGCTCCTCAATGCAACAAAATTTCTGGACCTTTTTCAACGTTTTGGGAGAGTCCCACTTCGTAAAGATTTTATTTGAAGTCAAGAAGAACATTAAGCCATGCCTTTATAAATAAACTTTTTTAAATACTTATAAGTTGCAAATTAATCTTGAATAGGTGCCAAGCTTTTAAATCTTTTAACCTGTTCTTGTAGACCAATTTAACTGATATAGACAATTACTACGGTTACGTTATCTATGTTAATTACTTCCCTTCTGGGCCTGGATGTGCAGGCGTTTATTTGGTTGTTATTTTGTCCAAGTCATCGATACAGGGACTTAAATTAAGTTAATAACAAACAAATTATATATAATTATATATGTTTATTTGTTGCAAGTTAGGACAATACACTTCATCTCAATTTTGTGAAAAACAGAATAACACTAAAAAAATTCATTTAAAGGTTGAATGAATATCATTCGTACGTACATAAACTAATTGTATTCACATCCAATAAAAATTGTAATCGCTTTCTCGCATATCCGTCAATGCAAAAATCTATGAGCTGATACCTAAAGAAAATATTGGTGCATCTTAAAATCAGCTTCCCAATAAATAAATGTTTGAAGTTAGATTTCAAATAATGCAAATTTAAAATGAAATTTTGGTTTCAATTTTATCCCGAACTAAAAACTTTTCAAAGTGACTCATGTCCAATATCGGATTTGATCCGAAGCAGATCAAATATTCTCGCGGCAAATGTGTCTATGCATAAGCTCCCAGACTCGAAATTAGAGATGGGTTGTTACATCAAATTTCTGTATCAGATACAATCTGATACTGATACATGATTGTACCTGATACTTTTATCTGATACTTTTTGTACCTGATACTTTTCGCATCTGATACATTATTTTGGTCTATACTGTAGTGTGAATCAACTCAACATCAACAGCATAGTAGTTGGGTTTGTGTTTATGTTAGCGATTATGTGGATGATGGATTTGGTTCTTTTCAGAAAAGTGTCATCTCCGCACGCAATTAGTGTTATGATAACATCTGTTTGATTGATTCAGAAAGACTACAAATTGTGTAAGTGAAAAAAAAGACTAGGTACAAATTGTGTAAGTGATTAAAAATTTGAAATGGAGAAAAAGAAAACGTCTGAAGTTTGGAATTTATTTAGTGTCGATGTGGACAGTCAATTCACGATTTGTAACCTATGCAAGTGTAAGCTTAGTTATAAGCATTCTTCTACAAACTTGAAAAAACATTTGGAAAGAAAGCACCCCACGGTTCAACTTCTGAAGACAGTTGCACAGCCAGGGGCAAAAGTTAGAACGGTTCCAAATGTAAATAATTCTATTTTAAATGTATGTCAGCGTGACGAGTCAACTACAGCAACTATAAGGATAAATGACCAACCAAAGGTTTCTTCATTTTTAAGACCTAAGATATCCGCAATGCAGAAGAAAAAAATCGACAGCTCTGTGCTGAAAATATTTTACAAGGATTTACAACCGTTTAGTGTTGTAGAGGATGAAGGTCTACAGGAGGCATTTCATGTGTTGAATCCATCGTACTCATTGCCAACTAGGAAAACTATTTCCAAAACACTTATACCTGCGGCTTATGAAGAAGCTTTAAATAATTTAAAGCAATTATACATTAACAATAAGTCTGAGATATCATCCGTAATACTGACGACGGACTGTTGGACTTCAATCAATGTTGAAAGTTTTCTGGCTGTTACATCACATTACATAAGCTCGAACTTTGAGCTGAAGTCGAATGTCCTAGAATGCACTTCTTTTCCAATTGCTCATACCAGTGAAAATCTGGCAACTGAGCAAAAAAGGATAGTGTTGGAATGGGGATTGCTTTGCATTTCAGACAACGTGGCAAATATTACAAGAGCAGTCAAACACCATTTAAAGTGGGAGCATTTTGGATGCTTTGCTCATACCATCAATTTAGTTGTCAAAACTGCAGTTGAAAAAGACCTTGCAATGGCGACACTCTTGAAAAAAATCAAAGCAATTGCGTCACATTTTAAACATAGTAGTCAGTCGACAAGAAAGCTATTTGAAGTCCAAAAACAAAATGGGCTTGAGCCTAAAAAATCAATACAGGATGTTCCCACAAGATGGAATTCATCTTATGATATGCTCAATCGATTTTTAAAGCTGGAAACATCTGTAAGGACTACTGTTGCACTCCTTAACAACGAATTGGTGACATTGAATGCGGAAGAGTGGTCCATTTTGCCAAAAATCAGGGACATTTTAAGGCCTACGAAGGAACTCACCGATATAATCAGAGGGGAAAAATACACGTCTGCATCTTCGATCATAGTTTATGTTGACGGGCTTCTTACCACTTATGAAGCGATGGAAGTTAATGACCTATACAATAATGTTATCTGTCGCCAATTGGTGCACAGTCTGAGGGATGGCCTATTAAACCGTTTTGCAGACCTGGAAAAGAAATCGTTTCTCTCTATTTCTACGTTTTTGGATCCTAGATACAAAAATGCAGCCTTCACTAATATTGAAGCTATGGAAGATGTTTTAAATTATTTAGTTTGCAAACGTATTGAACAGGACAACGATCAAGTCGAAAAAAACTATTTGAGTCATAATGAAAGTCTACAATCAATAGTGAACACATCACCGCATCGTTTCTAACAAATTTCAAAAGGAGAGCCTTAAGCTACAACTCTACTGGAACATTTCATTCAAGAGCCATAACTGAATTTCAACGTTATCTTGAAGAACCACTCTTATTAGAACGCGAAGACCCATTAAAATGGTGGACGGAGCGAAGCTATAACTTTCCAAATTTAAGTAAAATTGGTCGGGAAAAATTATGTACTATTAGCACTTCTGTTCCTTGTGAGCGCGTTTTCTCTAAAACAGGAAATATTTTAAATGAGCGTCGTTCCAGATTATCGGCAGACAAAGTAAAAATGTTAGTTTTTTTAAAATACAATGACGCCTAACTGTGTTTCCATAATATTTATGATTATTAAGTTACTATTGTCACACTAGTTTTTCTTTTAAAAAAGAATTTGTTTTATTTGAATGTTATTATGTTTGTAAGAAATTCACACCTTTATTAATTTTTTTTTGAGCTATGTATGTTGTTCTTTATTTACTATAATTTATTATTTACTATAATAACACACTTTTGCTTAAGATGGCCATGATCGTTGAAATCGATAAATGATTGGAATTTTCTAGTTACAGGTTTTTTTTTAAATAGAAAAGATTATGCGCATGTGACAGTCCATCATGAAAAATTTCTGACCACTTTAAGTCCCCAAGGCCTGAGAGGGACTGTAGTGCTACAGCAACGAGGACTTTAATGTTGAATTTGCCCAAAATTAAGATTAGAGTCATGTCTATCTTGTGATGTTACATACAAACTTTCAAGAGCCCTCTAGATATATTTTTTCATCCTTCGTTACCTTTTGCTCACCAAAACCCTAGTTATCGAATCAATTCATATATATTAACTTTCTTTAAATGCAAAGTTATTACTTTCATTGAATCGATATTGGTTTTCAAATAAAAACTTCTCAAAATACAATAAGAAATATTAGAGCAAACTTCTACAAAACCTTTGAATGTCACCGTTGTGTGTACCGAATCGAATTTAAAAAAAAAACATAAAAACCTTATTTCATAGCTGTGACAAAAATACCAGAAAGAAAGGCTTAATTTCGTACCTAAATACATAATATCTATTGGAGTTAGACTCAGAAGATAAATTTTCATATAAATAGAATCTTTAAAGGAGTTTGTTTCTAGTAAAAATATCAAACTTTTAGCTAGACTTTTTTAATTGCGTTTATGTTTATACTCGCCTCAAGAAAAAGAAGTTAACACTTTTACCAGCATGCCTACTCAACGATTAAATAATTAACCTGCAACTCTTGAAACACTCCATCAAGAATAAATAGCATTATTAAAATTGATAATCCCATTCCCCAACACAATTCACATCAAATGCACGGTATCAGTTCCATGGCTTCACAATGTACACAAAATGATACATGAACGAAGACACAAGATGCACCCAAAGCGCTAGCGCAGCGAGAGCTACATCAACAACCTACCCAGAACAGCAAGCAAATGTGCATGTTAGTGTTTCAATCGATTGATACTGATAGTTGATACTTTTTGTACCTGATACATTTCGCTTGTATCAGTTTTGTGTATCAGGTACAGTAATGTATCAGTGAGAAAGTATCAGACTGATACAGTAGGACCCATCTCTACTCGAAATGAAGTATATATGAATTGTATAAAACAAAAGAAAAGCTGTTGACCATAAAAAAAGGTCATGCATAATATGTATTAGTGTTGACACGTCGCTTTCGTAATATAATGGCCGTATTCACAGCTGCTCTAAATCTCAGCTGCTTACACTCAATAATGACGTCATCTCGTTTTTTGCTTTCTTTAGATTAGTTTTGCAGTGAAAGTTGCGTATTTTATGCATAAAACCACTGTAGTAATCGAGCAGTCACACTAGCAAACTGCTCGAAAACCCTCCTATCTCCTAACCAAATTGTAATGGCAGATTTAAAAAAAAAATATATGTAATCATTTCCATTGTAATTTGTAGAATAATTTTTCTTCTTATTAAAATTTAAATGTTCTCCTTTAATTATCTTTTCCATAAAATTTAAATTTTATTACTATCTAAAATTTTCATCTCTTTACTTCATGTAAATTTCTTCACTTCATGTAAATTTACTTCACTTTATTTAAATTTCTTTACTTCTATTCTAATTTCTTTAGTTCATTTAAACTTTCCCTACTTTAGTAAATTTTGGTCGTAAAAATATTTAAATCTGCCTATTACAATTTAGGATGTGGAACCACTGACTTGGTGCAGGGCAACGGTGCATTACCTTAAAATGCATTCGAGTCCATTCTTGACGATAGCGTAAACTGTAACTCTTATCTGCGATTCCCTTGGTGACGTAAAATAAATTTTATCAATCCGAAATGGGTGTACCAGCTGGTGATATTGAAAAGGGCAAGAAGATCTCCGTGCAACGTTGTGCGCAATGGCACACTGTAGAGGCTGGCGGTAAACACAAGGTCGGACCAAATCTACACGATCTGTTTGGACGTAAGACTGGTCAAGCTCCCGGTTTCGCCTACACAGATACAATAAATTTACAAAAAGGTGACACCAACTGCCCCGCATTATTTGAAAACATTCATAGGACATCTTGAATAATGAAATTTATAGGAAGACTTTACAATTATTATTTGTATAAATGCACCATAGTCTTTTTGAAATTAAACTTTGAACAGTTTGTGTGTTCGCTTACGGAGAAACAAGAAAAAACATGTAACGAACAATATAATAAAGGGAAAGTCGAGACGCAACACAAACATGTAAATGTAGTATTATATAAACGAAATGTACATGTGTCAATCTTATGAAGTTGTACAAAAGGTCGAGAACTTTGAGAATGGAACACTGGAGTGGAACATCAACTCCAATTTTGTCATCAATTCCCGATGCGCCACGAACGTTGCTCTTTCGATTTAATATTGGAAGGGTGTAGTCTAAAAAGGGAGCTACAATTTAGAAATATTTGAAAATGTAAAACTTAACTGCCATTGCATAATTGATTGATAATGTTCCTATTTTAGACTTGAATAGTTTGCAAAACTTTATTTATGTAAAACGAAACTCACAGCGACATTTAATAAGCATAAACTAAATCTGTTCCTTAGGTAATTACAAATTCAACTACTACTAAAAGTATAATCGTTCATTCTTTTATACTTTTTCACCTCCCTTTTCCTTTGATAAACGTCTTCAGTAGAATTACGGTGAAATGAATATCGTTGAGCTTGACCTTCGCTATGTGTGAGAGAACTACATGCCTTTAAGGTGTACTAATTTGTTGAGATATCGCTTAACAGAAATTTATTCTGATTTTAATTTCGCAATAAAATAGAATTTTGTGCTGATGTGTTTTACTGCTATAAGCTTAACTAACAAGCTGAAGTATCGTTTGTTGTTCATGTTTTCACCATATGCAACAAAGAGTTGCTTTCCGATGCATGCCACTTGAACATTTTTAAGTATACTATTTAGAGTAAATAAAAGTTTCTCGTAGCTGGCAGTAAATTGCCTTACAGTCAGTATATTGCTGTAGGCGAGACTTGTGATTAGTGAGTGATTAGTCCTTAAATTCCAACGTTTCTCTTTGAATGAATTATCCTACTCTTTGATATAGGCTATAAAATTGATAAAAAGTTTTAATGCAAAATTCGAATCATTTGTACAAAGCATCCTTTTCAAGAGTTCATATATCCTTCTGCTTGCTAATATAAACACTAATTATTTCGAAATTACTTTTATTCATTTGAAAATTCAATAATATAATAAATGGAATTCATTCAAAATATGCCTACAATTAAAAGAATAATACTATCAAATCCGGGAATCTGCTTTCCGCTTTCGAGGATGAAATAGCTTCCACATCCAGAGAGGCGCTTGAAATCAATACTGTCACTAAGCTTGTTGCATTTGCCTGCAAAAATAAAAATATGTCTGAGATACAGATGAGATTTATAAAAGTAAACAGTTTACCGATTGTTGTCCTTTAATTATTTTTTCATCTCCATATATTCGTATGTCCAGTATCATTTAACAGACTCCTGGAAAAAGAAATAAAATTGATTTCATCAATAAAATTATTCAAGCAATATGCTAAAAAAAACTTGCCCCCAAAATGCAGGCGCTACTACGCGAAAACTAATCGAATAAAATGGTCGCCACCGAAATGTAAACATAATCATGCATGAATTGGAAGCAGTGATTTTGAGTGAAAAAACACTTCTAAATATTGTATTGTGTTTTCTACATTTTATGTTGTTACTTACCTATGAAATTATACTCCTGTGGGCTGACGGTGCGTCCTATTATCGCATATTTTCACAATGCACATGATTTAAGAAACTTCTTTGTATTTTCCTACTTTTCCGTCGAAATATAACGTTTTCTCGCTTGTAATCTAACCGATAGATTGTCTCTTATTGTCTTGTTCATGAATAGCGCACAAATCACAAATTTTCACTGATTTTAACTAAAAATCCCACAGCAAACGAGTTTGTTTACGCGGTTTCACAGCCGAATTTGACAGTGAATGCAAAAAAATCATATGATAATATGAAGATTTCTCTTTATCGACAGCGAGAATTGATGACAAGAAAAATCAGTGTTCCATTAGCATCGGGCCGTTCCTGTTAGCTACCTGTTCCAATGTCGAGAAGATGAGAATGCATGCGTTGGATTGGTGATTGCGGGGAGTTTGGTTACGGATCGCCAGGCTGAGTGGACGGGCAAGAACCGCACCGCAGGGGTCGCTTGGGAATCTCCGCTGAAGATGTGAAAAACGAAACTGAAGCTCGAGTTGAACTTGGTTTTGGTGTATTGTACTCAAGAATTGAAATTTTACACAGATTTACAGTATAAAAGTAATAAAGTAAAGAAAAAGAAGTGAATGGTATTCATGGTGCGCTCGGCTATTGATTCGAGAGGCATGTTTGTATGTACCGTGGCGTGTAACTGCTTCCCGCAAGATCGGTGATTGGGAAATTATTCCGAAAAATAATGGATTATTTGTGGAGATGATAAATTATATGTAAATTGTGTGAATAGATAATATGGTGATTACTTATTTGTGAACTGAAACCGAAGGAAATCAAAGAAAAATGTGAAAAAGAGGCTAAAAAAAATCATATTCCCTGAGTGGATCGAATAAAAATCTAAATCGTGTATTTAATCGCTACAGAGATGTTAACCCGTACGATCATTCTCGAATAATTATCCATCGTGGAAATGTTGACTACATCAATGCGAACCTCGTTAAAATGGACAGAGCCGATCGAAAGTATATTTTAACACAAGGGCCGTTAAGAGAAACAGTTGGACATTTTTGGTTGAGGATTTGGGAACCAAATTCAAAAGCCATTGTCATGCTCAATAAATTGCTAGAGAAGAAAATAATCAAATGTCACATGTATTGCCCAGAATGGATTGATTTGATGAGTGGTCAATTGAAACATAACGAAAGGGTCTGATGGAATTGATTATTTTGTTGCGGAATATGTTCAGGATACTCTGAAGAAATTAAGTTTTGGACTGCTAAATAGGTAACAGTTGAAAGTGTGTCGTGTCATTGTATTTCTCGATGACATCCAAAGATCACGTGTTCTTTGCATCAAGAGAGTTGAGTTATTTGAGAAAATCAACGGCAACAGTGATGGATGCGGGAGAACGATTTATAGCTCTCTAGTCGCTGCTTACAACGAGTATTGTGTAGGATTTCACCTTTATGAATTAAGATAAGTACAGCTGTAGAGTTTTCTGTTTCACTTTCATGAGCGATCATTTCTCAAAAACTTACATATTGTTTTTATGCACACTTTAACAATTGATGAAGGGATGTATAAGTTACAATGCATGCAAATGAAGTACTTCATTTCAACATGGAGCTAAATATTTGAAACTTATATATACTTATATTATAAATACGCTGTACCAAAATTTAAGCGATGCGAGATTTGATTATTATTATTATGGTTTTAGTTCGCGCTCAACGTATTGAGTATTTAAATTCAAACCGATATAAATCTGTTTAATTATAATTCGGGCATTTTTGGTTAAGTTTGATTTATTCGGAAGATGTTGAATTGTTAATAACGTTATCGGAATAATACAATGAAGTGATTAAACTTACCGTTCGGTCTTTTCATATTGTCCTAGCTGACCGGGTATAGGACCCGCAACGGTGGAAGGCTGTTCGAATAATATGAGCTAGCCATTGGGCGCGCTCCACCTGTTCTTAGTTTTAGGGGCTCTTGCCGGGTTGAGTTGCCTTCCACTCACGTACCCGTTTTCTGACATAGAGTTATGTGACCCGATCACATAATTCTATGACATAAATCGGTCACATCCACATTTTCCGTTGATGGGAGGGCTCATACAGAGGAAGTTGGTATGAGTTTTCCACTCAAACGGGAGATGTACGGCCACGTCAACGTTAGGATCTTAATCCGGTTGGGTGGGTGCGAAGGGGCACCACATCCATCCGGTTGCCCCACTCTTATTTGTGGGCCATAAGAATCACTGGGTAACGACGAAGTCTCCCCAAGTCCGTCTGTTTTGGCTTTTTTCGACTTGTTCTCTGAGCAAGCAATTTTCCCCTTTGTTAGTTACCTACAGTTTTCGGCTTCGGTCGACCTTTTTTTCTGAGACCTAAGAATTCATGAATGCGAAATTCTTTTGTAGTGGGTCCTTGTGCTGGGGGGAATGAACCCGCCCCACGACACTGCAACGCTAGCCTGCCAGCGCACTCACGCGTCCCCAGACAAGGCCATTCTCGGCGAATCTTAACATCTTCTTCCGCCGAGGCAGCATACCATTGCTGCAGTCCTTTACGGACCTTTATACCTCCTATCTCACTACGCCGTCGGGGAGGAAAGTTCCAAGTGCTTCGTAGTGGTAGCAATTGATTTCGCAGACCTACATTTTGTGGCACTACATTTTTCAACTTTTTAACATATGGCACTAACTTCAGCGAATGATTTCGTATGTTTTAATGAACTTAGGTTGGTGAACATCATTATTTTTACTACAGCCAGTCTTTAAGCTACCCTCACCGAAATTTAACGATTCAAATAGCACGGCTTCCACTTTGAAAACTATTTTTAAAATTCCCATATCGCTGAAGAAATGTCACTTATTGGCAAAAGGACAGTGCACAGCTTATATATCGCCGCCATTTAATACGTTGTCGATTAATTCCTAAAAGCAACCTCAGGCAAACGTCGAACTATATTTGGAATACCGGCAGTACCACATGATTTCTTGTTGTTTATCCTACAAATATGAAACACAAGTCTTCATAGCTGACAAAATAATCAATAGGATTCAAGCTCGGTGTGAGGCCAGATGTTAATGTTTCATTGAAATGAAGAATTGATTGGCCATTCAGGCTTGGTTTGAAGTCGGAAACTTTTGCTTCAACGACCTCTGAAAATATTTCATTCCCTCTCTCCGGGTTTGGTAAATGAACCAATTCAAAAAGAGTTCCTATCAGGGCAAGTTTCTGCATTCCATGACATATAATCCAGTTTCCATTTCCACCCGGAGTCCCATTATCAATTTTAATATCAGCCCTATTGAGAAGATTTATCTCATCACTAGTGACTTCCCATTGGTTGCCGACTTCACTCCTGAAGTATGAACGGATTAATTTCCAGACATTCTTCAAGTGTAATTTCAACAAACCCAACGAGGGGTGGTTGTAATCCAAAAATCGCCGATAAATATGGTTAACGAGTGTGAGAAGAAGACTTTTCAATCTTGCAATGGTTGGTGTTTCATATCCTTCCATATTGTTTCGATGTTTAATCTTTGGAACTACTTCCTCAATCGTTTCCAACTTCAGCTTCCCTAACCTCGACAAATAGAGATCTATTTCATCGTTAGTTAGATTTTTGTCATAAGGAACCATTGAGCAAGCATTACCATCATCAGAAGGAGGACATTGCTTCTGGTACTCCCAATTAAATTTCCTTTGGAAACTTTCCCCTGTCCGTTTTTTTGAAATTCAACCGATCATTTTCATGTTGAACGGGAATGAGGAAGAGATCATCCCTTTCATGATTGATTTCCATTATGATTGCGTCATGGTCATTATCGTAAGGAAGCACCTGCAGTTTCCGTTTAGGACTATCAGAGCTGAATTCAAGTCTTGCGTCAGCAATGCAGTGATCCAAATATGAATTTGTTCTAGGGTATGTTGGAAACTCCGGCCCATATAGATTGCACCTGTATTCAATTTGGTTCTCTGTTATCCACGACTTCAGGAATACACCTCTTGGCTTATTGGTGGCGTTCAGCAATAATGTATGCTTGGCTACCAAAACAGCAGCAACAATATAATAAATATGCAGCCTGTTCAATTCGAGTATTTCAAACAAGGAATTGAGTTCCTTCTCGAACTTGAGAACATTTCGACCAATTGCATAAGCAGAGATAACCAAGATGTTATTCCCACGTGGCAGTGAAATTTTAATAATGAACATAACGGAGCATGGTATCAGGCTTTTGTTTAACAATGAATTCAGTGAGATAATCACGTCTATGTATATTAACAATGGAGTTGACGTTGATCGAGATGAGACAAATACTATGTATGGGAATTTGACTGGATGACAAGTACACCTGAAAGGCCTAAACGCTGAAAAACAAAATTAATTTTCGTATCTTGTTTATCGATTCTCTCCGATAAAGAATTTAGTTGCTGGTAAATTTTGAGAAGCAGCTTATTATTGCCACTTACATTATTTACAGCATTTTCAGCTGGTCCTCTGGCGGCAAGTGCAAATGATACTCCGAGCTTGATGAAGTTTGGAGCTAAGAAACTGCGGTGCAGTTGTGTTTGCTTTGGGATAGATTTTACTAACCAAAAACACCGCAGTTAACACAGTATAATTTCTCTTTTCGCTCCATCCGAGCCAATTTGCACGGGAGCATGAACGTCTTTGCATTTGACGCACCGATAATTTATGACTCAGTTGGCAGCCAAATGTCCAAATCTTTGACACCAATAACACTGGTTCACTTCCCTTTTCTCGAGCGGTTCCTACCTCTCCACTCGGAAATTCAAGTACTTTATTTGTTGAAGAGCACTTCGACTGCTCCTCCTTGAAATCTGTACCAAGTAAAGTGGTAAATTCTTCTTTTCCACCATCAATCTTCTTGTCGCGAGCACTGGTTCACTTGCCTTTTCTTTAGGCGTTCCCACCTCACCACTCGGAAGTTCAAGTGCCTTATTTGTTGAAGAGCAGCTTGGACTGAAATGTGGAACCTCCCCAGAGTTCAGTGCTTTTTAGCTGATTTAAAATCAACCAGTGATTTCGTTCTAATTGTTGATTTCTCAGTATTAGCTCTTTTTATTTCGAAATTGGCAAATTTATTTTTGGCTGCCAACTGCCGAACCATATCCTTTCCGCATTGACCGAACACGTTTGTAATGATTTTCTCTTTTCAGATCGAACGCGGAACCGACCTCTCATCGGTTCTAGACGTTAAGTCTGAGTAGTGCCAACGGATGGTACCAACAGGTCAACCAATCCGTGCACCGTAACCCATTCACGCGGTGACTGCTTGTCGGCCAGCTAGTTCGGAGAGGATTTCGGTCGCGGGTCTCCGAATGGATTACGCTCAATTACAATATTTCAGTCACCTGAACTTGCCCGTTTTCCAAACGCGTCAACAATTACTCATCCAGAACGAGAAACCTACATTACGTTAATTCTGGATGTGATCTATCCACAGATCTCAAATCAAAAACGCTACAAAATCCCATAGGCGCGTTACCGATTCACCGACGCGGTACCGAAAAATATGCTACTCGAACTTAAACCGAAGAAAACTACTCTAAAGAAATGACGAAACAATCAAAGGTACCGCGTACCGCGCGCGACGCGAAACCGACTTCAGCGGATTTGTCGAAACCCTACCCTCGCGACGGCATACTTACCCTACACTTCCCTTCCACGCTGAAAAAGAACGAGCCACTGAAAAGGAAAGTCGTGGTTTATCTTTTAGCAATTCATATTATTTTCGTAATTACGGGATGGAAATGATTAGACTACAATTTACGAAAAGAAATTAATAAAAATCGCTGTAGAATTCAAAATTATACCTAACATATACGAAATTTTATTTTTTTTTTTTTTTCAAAAACAAAACTTATATAAATAATTGATTCGAATAAAAATTGAAACTGGTTGCATACTTTTGCGTCAGTGTTATCTATATGAATTTATCCTTAATTCTCATGATCTTAATGTGAAGTTTTTTTGAAATTCAAAATTATTTAATGATATATATTTTTTTTTTTTTTTTTCAAATGATTTTATTAAGTCAATGCTTAACTATTTATCGATATGACGTGTGTGCTAAAATATTAGCATAGTTAATTCGACAAGTCTAGATCTCATTTCTTAGAAGAAAACAAAAGCTAAACAAATTGCATGAATGATTAATGAAAATTTACTGTGGAAATATCAACCTTAAACTTGATCAAAATTGTCTTTAAATCAATTTGACACTACTATCCATATTGAAGTGTTGCAGAGATGAATTGTTTTTTTTTTTTTTATCATCCAATTCTTCGCAATTATTATCCTGTTTTCTATGAATTGTGTTTAATGGGAAACATAATTTCATATCCTTATTCGTCTATTAGTTATATTAATTTGATTAATTTAATTTACTTAACAACTGAAGTTATTTTTTTTTTTTTTAAATTGACATATAAATCATTCCATATTAACTATCCCATCCGAGAAGAATGATTAAAATTTCTAATGCTTCAAACATTTTTGAAAATTAGTCGAGCCTTGGCTACATTTTTTTCTTGTTCATTTAAATTAAACATTACAGTCTTTGAATAAATGTTAACGTATATAAATGTAATTATTGCAATGGAATGGCTCTCATAAATGTAGTGAAACAATAAGAAAGCAAATCACAATACGGTACTGTAACATTTTCGAAATTAATTTTGGTTTGTGTTTTTAAATAATCGCTTCACTTTTGAACTTAATCTTAAACATTCATTTTGCAATTACACTTTACAAAATAATCATCTCACAATTTGCTTGACATCTCTAGAAATTTGATGAGAAGTGATTGTTTAGATTTTTTTTTTTTTTATAATAATTATTTATGATTTGTTTAAATTTAATTAATAAATAACACCATATTAAACCGAGATACCAATATGTACTAAAATGATTAATAAAAGTCTAATCCTTTGCTAATTATCCAGTAAAAACGGGAGCGAGGGCAGGAATACTTGTAATTTTAGGGAGTAGACGGGAAATCGGATTAACTACCAAAGAAAGATTTACGAATCTCAAATAAGATCGGAAATATTTTGTTACGGCTCTATAAAAAGTGTTGTGTACTATTCCGGTAGGCATAATAGCGCAATATGCAAAAAAATAGCATTCAAAGTAAAAAACCAATAAATTTTGATGTTCAAGCTACACATTAATAATAAATTCTGATTACATTCGTATTGGTGTGTTTTTTTATTTTGACCGCAACTTAGTCCATAAGAAGAAAAATCTTACTTTTTTTTTTTTTTAGCAAAACAAATTACTATCTAGCAGGTACATTATCCAATTTCCATTTCGACGCTACTGTGACAGATACGAGTTTTCGTTAAATGGTTTGATCTTACAGAAATTGTATTAGGTTCAATTATCATCCATGTTTAACTTTAAATGCGGAAAATTCAAAATTTAGCCCATCGGACTAATACATGAATGGAAAGTGCACAATTAAGTCCATACTTTCAAGTATCACATTACAAATTTATGAACGCTAGCTTTTATTAAATTCTAGAAGTACAAAAATATCCATTTGACGATTCATTGGATATAAGAAATATAATTTTTTTGTTGTTTTTAACTGCCCAAATATACGTATTACAATTGGAATTCGGATTGTATGTCGTTAGGTAAATCACATAAATTCTGGAGCAGTAAGCTGACTTCTTAAAATTACATTTTGATACCTTCCCAAAATTAATTGAAGGAGCCGTTACGCGATTTTTGTTCAAATAAAGATCGCTTGGATACACACATCGTATACGCCAACACAACGTATGTTTTGCGTTACTATTCTGACTTACTATCTCGCCTTATAACTTCACCGTCGAGCATAGGAATGCGATAGGATTGTGAACTCAGCTTATCGAAAACTCGCTTGCATTCACTTAATATCCGACAAACGACGTTTTGCTTGGCATGCGTGTGTCCTTTTATTGTTTAAACAGCGACACTCAAATCACATAATCGAACTTCTCTATGGATTTTCGCATGTCATTCCCTCAGATAATTTATGCAAAGTTCATCAACATCAGCTGACGATTAACTCCATATTTTCAGGATATCCTGAAGGTTTATCAAATCCACTAAACCATACACTTGTGTACAGTCTTTTTTTTGCAGAGGTCAAGTTGGGATATTCCAATGAATTGGTTTCCTTTTTGCAAGCTCATTTATATTACACCACAGGATAACTAACAAAATGTGATTCCGACGCACTTGGGTGCGTGGAAAACGCCCAGTTATAGAGGATAACGTTTCAAGGTGAAAAATCGCTGTTAACAGCAATGTATTATTAGCGATATGTCCTCTGGTGGCTTTATTAAGTTAAAAGCAAATGATTATGAATTGCAATGTAGAGCCGTATTCTAAGAACTGCTGAAAAAGCACTTCTCGTTCCATTTCGTAGGAATTTTTATTATGTAATTTGTTAATGCTTTGAAAACTTAATTTAAACACATTTCAAACTATGCAATCACTTCAATTCACTCCTGTAAGGTGAAGATTTTGGCTGGTAACCTATTTTCGAGGGTCAATTTCATCCGCACCATGCATTCACTTCCAATTTCTAGGAACCCGATGTCAGAATATTCGTGTAGTTGTTGTGCAATGGCCGAAAGTAAAATTCCAAAAAACTAGGTGAAATATTTCAAAGCAATGTTCATTTGGTTCACGGGAGGAAGAATTAAACGGACGAATCAAACTCTTATTATTGCCCCCAAACCATTTCAACTCCTTCGCCGCCATGTGGCTGTCAAAATCCCAGGTTGTCACCTCGGACAAAACATATGTGTGTGGAATGGCACGCCATATGGCGGCAATGTGCCTCTCCAGTTGTCGCCAGTGGCATAGTTTTCTCGATGGCCACGGTGGAGGGGCATTTCCAGATGGCTATGTCTCGAAATGTGCCGGGGTTTGGGATTGATTCTATATTTCGAATATTTATATCCTTAGATCTAAATATTTGGACAGAGAAAAAAAAATATTTTCTGCACAACAATATCCGCACGACAGATGAAGTCCGCTGGCACTTCGAGGACATATCCATCTGGCCGGTTGCAAGGGTTTGGGATCGGAATCACTTCGATTCCCGGGCGTAGGCGTCACATTACACATCCCCCCCCCCCCCAAAATCGAAGTAATTACGATCCCGTCTCCTATATACAAGGTCTTGGTTAAGGCCGTGGCGGGTCGAAGATCGGTTTCGAAGGATAGGCTACAACCATGTTCGTGAAGACTCGACAGTGACTATATAGTAAGGAGTCGGGTGTTATTCGGAGGTCTTCGTCTAAGCAGAGATTGGGGTAAGCCAAGGTTTCTCGTGGGAAATAGTTGCACTTCATCGTCTAAGGTCTTTTGCGTGGTAAATTCCCAGGGTTTTACCAGTCATGTCCGCGATGAGGTATCGGGTGGGGCTTATGACTTGTAGGACTCGACACTTCACGAATTTCTTGTCTAGTTTGGCATTGTAATGTCGGGTGGCATCGCTCTGTCGGAAGTTTCGACGATATATTTCGTCGCCTGCCTTAAAGCCAGAAGGATGAGATCGCAAGTTGTACCGCTCCTCTCCCATCCGTCTACTTTCTTCAATCTTCTCCCGCAGTTGATCTCGCAGAAGTTGGAGCTTTTCGTGCGGTTCTAGAACCACGATTGGGTCCTCTAGCGATTTCAGCTGCCGCAATAGCCGGTAAGCGCTCCCATGACAGATCATGTACTGGCCGAACACTGCGAAATACGGCGAAATGCCGGTAGTGGCGTGGTACGACGAGCGCAGCGCACTAGTGATGGCGGACAATTTGCGATCCCAGTCCTTCTGATTCGGGTGGACATAGGCGCGGATGGCCGCTATGAGCGTACGATTCAGTCGTTCGGATGCGTTGGCTTGTGGTGAATAGACGGCAGTTCGTTGGTGGATGATGCCGTATTTGGACATTAGGTCTCGGAACTTGCTGGAGGTGAACTGGACCCCATTGTCGGAGACAAGTTTCTCCGGAACTCCAAACATGTGAAAGACTCGGTTCTCCAAAAAGCTGATTATAGGTCCAGTGTGCATGTTACGTAGTGGTTCTATGATAGGGAATTTAGAGAGCTGGACCAGGACCACGACAGCTCCCGTGTGACCAGAAGCCGATCGAGGGTAAGGACCGATAAGATCAATGTACAAGCGCTGGAACACGCGTTCGGGGACCTCAACCTTACCCATGGGTGGCCGAAGAATGGTGTTGGGCGCTTTAGTGCACTTGCATAGCTCACAAGAGGCTACGTACGCTTTTATCTGTTGTGCCATCTTAGGCCAAAAGAAACAGGTTTTCAACCGCCTAAGTGTACGACCGTATCCGCCGTGCGCACTTGATGGGTGGTCATGAGCCCGTCTGATAAGATCAGTGGTTAATTCTTCGGGCACCCACAACTTCCACTGTTCTTCTTCTTGTATGGGGTCTCCGGATGCGTGTCCCATCCGCTTATAAATAAATCCATCCGTCAACCGCAGTTCAGGAAGCTGGGGCAGTTGGTTCTGGATAGTGTGAATCAGTTGTGTGTAGGTTGCTGACTTGAAGGCAGGATGGTCCAGATCGATCAATTGGGGGCTGTCGTCCTCTTGGACCAACTCGGCTCCTTCAGGGGCGAACATTCTGGATAGGGTGTCGGGGACTACATGCTGGCTTCCTTTTCGGTGGCGAATTGTGAAGTCAAATGCCTGTAGTTTCAGTGCCCACCTTGCCAATCTGCCGTTGAGATCAGTCTGGCTCATTAGCCATTTCAGAGAAGCGTGATCCGTAACGATTTCAAAGGTGTGTCCCTCCACATAGGCTCGGAAGCGTTTCACTGCCAACACCGCCGCTAAACATTCCTACTCGGAGACCGTGTAATTTCGCTGGGCTGGGTTCAGCTTGTGAGACATGAAGGCTATAGGTCTCTCCTCGCCGTCTTGTGCAACCTGGACTAAGACTGCTCCCACCCCATGTTGACTCGCGTCACAATGGATTGAGAACGGTTTGTCAAAGTCCGGGCTGTGCAGTACGGGGGCTGTAGTCGGACTCTTCTTTAGCTCTTCAAAGGCTAGCAAGCTGGGCTCTTCCCAGACGAATTTACGTCCCTTACGCAGCATGTCGGTCAAAGGAGTGGTAATGGTGGCATAGTCACGTACAAAACGCTGATACCATCCGCATAAACCTAAGAATCGGCGTAACTGTTTGGTGGTCTTGGGTAGTGGGAAAACGTCAATCGCTTGAGTCTTTTCCGGATCGGTCTTGATATGGCCATGCCCAATGATGTGACCTAAATACTTCACCTCCGTCATCACAAACTGGCTCTTCCGTATGTTGATGGTTAATCTTGCCCTCCGGATGTGTAGAGCCACCTCCTGAAGCAGGTCGATGTGTTCATCAAAGGTCTCGGTTATAAGCAACAGATCGTCCAAGTAAACGAAAACTTGGTGCCGCAAATGAGGTGGTATCACCTTATCCATAAGGCGCGTCATTGTTTGGGGGGCGTTACACAATCCGAATGGCATGGTCACGAATTGATATAGGGGCCGACCTGGGACTGTGAAGGCTGTTTTCTCCTTTGAACCGGGGTCTAAAGGAATTTGCCAGAAGGCGTCCTTGAGGTCTAAGCTCGTGATGAAGTGGGCTTTAGGCAACCGACTCAAAATGCCTTCGATCAATGGTAGAGGATATGCGTCCTTGACTGTGACGGCGTTCAAGCGTCTGGCATCTAGGCATAACCGGACCTTGTTCGGCTTGACCACTAAGGTGACTGGGGAAGCCCACGCGCTCTGTTATTCTTCGATTACGCCTAATGCTAGCATTCGATCCACTTCGGTATATAACGATTTTTCCTTCGCCGGAGATATGGCGAAATGTCTCTGTTTTATGGGTTTAGCATCCCCCACGTCTATCGTGTGGAACACCAGGGCAGTCCTCCCGAGACCTTCTTTCTCATGCGATGGAAAAGCCGATATAGCCGAGTCTAGACGCAGTTGCTGATTTACATCTAGAGTATGTCGTAGTAAGTTAGTGGGTTGGGATTGGTCAGGAACGGTGGTGATGGACTCCAGGGTCGAACCGGAAAATAGTGCCGGGGCCAAGTTAAATTTTCGAACGAAATCCACTCCTAGGTAAAGATTCTGGGTTAACTGAGGTATAATGAAAAATTCCATGGGTTTAGTTACTCCTTTAAAGGTGACATCCGTCATAATTTTTCCCGCTACAGAGTGACGAGTTCCGTCCGCCGTGCTTAACCAGGAGGTGAAATGACGGATTTGGTTCGCGTGCTTTGCCAGTACCTCCCCTGCAAACTCGGCTGATATGCAATTCACACTGGCTCCCGTATCGACTAAGCCTGACACTCGTTTTTGCAGGAGGTGTACTGACGCATATGGCCGAACATCATCCCTCAATAATTCGTCTAAGTATATGTCCTTCAACACTTTCCTCGACTGCCTGACTTTTCTCCAGAAGCTCCGCATCCGACGCGTGGCTCGCTTGCTTCGCGGTGGGACATTTGTGGCCAACTCCTCATGGAAGATGCGCTGTCGAGTAGCCAAGTAATTCCGCAGCCTGACATGAAAAGGTTTTACATGCCAAGGAACTTTCGTCTCGCTATCATTTCCCTGCGCATTGGCCTCGGCGAAGGAAGGCGTCGGTTGTGGAACTTCGGGAGAACTGTGTTTAGCGGTGCGAGTCAGCAGAGTTGGAGTCCTGTTGGGAGCTTGGTCATAGCTAGGGATAGTGTCCAAATTGGTTCGTCCGGGGTTTAGGAGTGCCGACGGGTGGTCGCGGCACTCGGTGGCAAGTTTTTTCGTCCTTTGCAATTAGCACAGTCAGGTGCGTATGTGTCGGCCTTCCCGCATTGGTAGCAGAAAAGCGTTGGCTCCGCTGGACATGCATAGAACCGGTGTCCCGGTTGTCGGCAGTTCCAACAGACCGTCGGGCTTGTAATTGCTTCAAGGGAGGGTCGATCAATCAATGCTGGGTCCTCGAGCTCCGGTGGTGCTCCGCTCCTCGGTACTGGTACTGGATCAGCAAGCAGGTGGTCAGCTGCCATCAACTCCGCGGTGTGATGATTTCGGGGATTTGGTCCCGTTATGCGAGGTTGTGGACGGAAGGTACCACGCCGCTCATCCAAGTGTTCTTGTCTCCGGGCATGGAGGCGCAATCCCTGTATGGTGTTGATGGGAAAATGCAGAAGGCTGTTCTGGAGATCCCAGCGCATATTCTCTCTGATAATTTCTACCAGTTCGTCCTCGGGCATGGTATTTCGCAAGCGAGTGCTCAATCTCACTATACTTGTGTAGTACTGGTCGAACGGTTCGTGAGCGCCTTGTTTCCGTTTCTTTATTTGCTCTCTTAGCTCTCTCTCAGTGAAGCCATCCTCAAATCGATTGCGGAAGGCTGCACTGAAAGAGTGCCAGGTGGGACGTGGCGTTGACTCTTTAAAGCTCCAGTACCAGTCGGCAGCGTCGCCGCTGAACAAAAGATGTGCATGCCGGAGGAAGGCCGAGGAATCACCTCCCAGGGTGCTGGATACCAACGCCTGAATCCGGAAAAGGAACCGGTCCGCCGATATCATATCGTTGAACCCTGCAAAGTTTAGGCGCCAACTCTCCATGATACGAGGCGTCGGGTCTCGAAAAAGTGCCAATGCGTTCCCGGGGGGAATCACATCCTCTACTGCCCTGTTGTACTGAACTGCCTCGGGGGCTGGAGGTACCAACGGAGGTCCGGTACTGTGTCGTGGTCTATATTCGGGAGCTCTGGGATCCATTCCCGAGTTCCTTGGAGGTGGGACCCATTGCTCGGATTGTCGGGAGTGGGGCATCGCCACACTGGGATTTGGCTCCCAGCCAAGCGGAGTTCTCACGCGGCTGGGTGGTTGGCTCAACGGGAGATTCTGGAGCTTTCCCTCCAGGTTGCCAATCCTCTCCGACATATCCCTCATCAACGCCACGAGGGTGTCAATGGAGTGGGCGGAAGGCATGGTTGTCACCTCGGACACGACACTTGCAGCCGGAACTTCACCGCCTACTGCTCCTTGCAGGTCTAAGAGTGGTTGTGACTGTTCAGCCTCTGGAACTCCTTTCGCCACTGCTCCACGCGTTGGTAGGGGCGTTCCGAGGGGGACGTCTAGGGCAGACCGCTCGATGGGTCGCCGGCATAAGGGACACAGCTCTGACGTGAGGAGGAGCTGTTGTACACAGGCACGATGGAATAGATGTCCACAATCCAATCGCACGCTGTGTACGCCCTCCACTACGTCTTCGAAACATATTCCACAGTTCGCGGGTTGGACCGTTTTGGACCGGGTCCACCGCTTATCGGGCGTCCGCTTCGTTGCCATTTCGTGTGGGCTTATTATGGGTGGTTGCTAGTATGAAACAAGAGAAAAAAAAAAAATATAAAATATAAAATATACTTATTCCTACTAAAGTTTATAAAATAATAAAAGATTTTAAATATTATCACTAAATTAGTGGCCGTTAGTGGCGAGCTAATAATAGAGGGGGAAAAAAAAATTTGACAGTCACTTTCCTTTTCAGTGGTCGACTCCTCCAACGGGAAAAGAGAGTGCGTGGTAATCTGCCGAAGAAAGGGTGCTTTTGGTCGATTTACGAAATTTATCCCCATACCCACATACATTACAAACCGTTTCTAATCTACGTTAAATGACTCGACGAGACAAGTAGTAGAGCTACCGTAACGATTTTAGTACGCGGTCAAAATTTCCCGACGCGTGGAAGCATTCCGGGCTTCGCAACTCCAGCATACGCCACCGAACGTTGAACCGATACCACTCGTCTATCACGCATACGAAATAAGTAGAATCCTTCCGCGACATAAAGGCAAGGTAGCCTTCTATTTTCTTGAGAGTCCATGCTGATAGGTAAACCCATCAGGCTGGCAGCTCCATCAAGAAAATAGAAGGTCCTTACAGGGGTTAGCCTGGGACAACACATCGAAAGGATTCTGTCGCGAAAGCAAAATCAAACAAAGGAGAGCGGAAGCTACAACTCACGTGAAGCGACTTCTAGTGTGAATCACACAACTCCACTGCTCCTGATAGTGGGACTCGAGTACCACAGTACCTTACATCCTCCGTAAAGGACCACCTCGTCAGAAGACGCGAAGTTCTTTCCCCCTTAGGATGTTTTTTGGCCCCACGTTGGGCGCCATTTGTAATGATTTTCTCTTTTCAGATCGAACGCGGAACCGACCTCTCATCGGTTCTAGACGTTAAGTCTGAGTAGTGCCAACGGATGGTACCAACAGGTCAACCAATCCGTGCACCGTAACCCATTCACGCGGTGACTGCTTGTCGGCCAGCTAGTTCGGAGAGGATTTCGGTCGCGGGTCTCCGAATGGATTACGCTCAATTACAATATTTCAGTCACCTGAACTTGTCCGTTTTCCAAACGCGTCAACAATTACTCATCCAGAACGAGAAACCTACATTACGTTAATTCTGGATGTGATCTATCCACAGATCTCAAATCAAAAACGCTACAAAATCCCATAGGCGCGTTACCGATTCACCGACGCGGTACCGAAAAATATGCTACTCGAACTTAAACCGAAGAAAACTACTCTAAAGAAATGACGAAACAATCAAAGGTACCGCGTACCGCGCGCGACGCGAAACCGACTTCAGCGGATTTGTCGAAACCCTACCCTCGCGACGGCATACTTACCCTACACTTCCCTTCCACGCTGAAAAAGAACGAGCCACTGAAAAGGAAAGTCGTGGTTTATCTTTTAGCAATTCATATTATTTTCGTAATTACGGGATGGAAATGATTAGACTACAATTTACGAAAAGAAATTAATAAAAATCGCTGTAGAATTCAAAATTATACCTAACATATACGAAATTTTATTTTTTTTTTTTTTTTCAAAAACAAAACTTATATAAATAATTAATTCGAATAAAAATTGAAACTGGTTGCATACTTTTGCGTCAGTGTTATCTATATGAATTTATCCTTAATTCTCATGATCTTAATGTGAAGTTTTTTTGAAATTCAAAATTATTTAATGATATATATTTTTTTTTTTTTTTTTTTTCAAATGATTTTATTAAGTCAATGCTTAACTATTTATCGATATGACGTGTGTGCTAAAATATTAGCATAGTTAATTCGACAAGTCTAGATCTCATTTCTTAGAAGAAAACAAAAGCTAAACAAATTGCATGAATGATTAATGAAAATTTACTGTGGAAATATCAACCTTAAACTTGATCAAAATTGTCTTTAAATCAATTTGACACTACTATCCATATTGAAGTGTTGCAGAGATGAATTGTTTTTTTTTTTTTATCATCCAATTCTTCGCAATTATTATCCTGTTTTTGTAATGATTTTCTACCTTCAACTCGACGCGGAACCGACCTCTCATCGGTTCTAGACGTTAAGTCTGAGTAGTGCCAACGGATGGTACCAACAGGTCAACCAATCCGTGCACCGTAACCCATTCATGCGGTGACTGCTTGTCGGCCAGCTAGTTCGGAGAGGATTTCGGTCGCGGGTCTCCGAATGGATTACGCTCAATTACAATATTTCAGTCACCTGAACTTGCCCGTTTTCCAAACGCGTCAACAATTACTCATCCAGAACGAGAAACCTACATTACGTTAGTTCTGGATGCGATCTTTCCACAGATCTCAAATCAAAAAAAAAACGCTACAAAATCCCATAGGCGCGTTACCGATTCACCGACGCGGTACCGAAAAATAGGCTACTCGAACTTAAATCGAAGGAAGCTACTCTAAGGAAATGACGAAACAAACAAAGGTACCGCGTACCGCGCGCGACGCGAAACCGACTTCAGCGGATTTGCAGAAACCCTACCCTCGCGACGGCATACCTACCCTACACTCTCTGTTCCCACTGAAAAAGAAGAGTCACTGAAAAGGAAAGTCGTGGGTTAACTTAGCAATTCATGTTATTTTTATTACCTTAAATACCGAAAATATGCCAGTTTTCGTATATACATCTAATATTATCATATTAGTTCATATAACTCAATAAAACTATCCTTAAATTCAGGAAAATATTACTTCATATTTTTATCTTTATAATTGCAATTATATTTTTTTAATTTTTATCAATCAATTGATAACTTTCTATCCCAAATCACGCAATTTCATGTGAACTTTACACGGCATCTGCCAAATTTAAACAAAGCGTGATGTATAATTACGCGTGTAAACAGGCAATAACAATAACACTTCACATGGGTGTATCATGATTAATTTCTACTTTTATAGTTTCCCACAAATAATTTATAGGTATTTCGCTAGCCTTTACGTTTGATTTTTAACCTTACATACTTGTAATTAAAATTAGAACAATTTTGAAGATGAAGGCTCTATTTTGCCACTTCTGTCTTTATGCGAAATAGAAAAGTGAGGATCACAATTTACATTTACAATTTACATTTGAATATACCAATCTTTTTATAGTTTTTTTTTTTTTTTTTAGTATGAATAGGGGAATCCGTTATACATTTTGTTTGATACCACGAATGGTAAAGTATTCTTCTTGTATGAAATTTTTTTTTTTTTATATCAGAGTTTTGGTTTAAATTAATTGTTCATTCAGCAACTTATTTCTGAATAAAATAAAAAAAAATAAAATAAACGACGTGCAAATACCTGAAGGTAAACAACCTGTCTTCGTAGATCGGCACCACTAAAATCGGTATAGGAGAATTTAATTTATCACAAATAATATCTTCGGGTGGTTTTTGTGACCGTGACATTAAAATATTCGTTGATTGGAATAAGCCGCCAAACATAGACGATATGATTGAATCTTCTCTTCTTATTTCCTTTCCATTTGTATTTTGAATTTGTGATGATTTACGTTCTGGTGAATTAATAGCTGTTCCGCACTTATCCTCCTGTTCGTAAGCTGTACAAATGCTATCCGTAACAGAACCCGACGAACTGCTTTCGGTTAAACTGATATGCCCTAAAGAAGTTTTCGTTTCACCACCTGGTGTTACTGCATTACTACTTTCTAACGCCTGCTGCACCTCTGGAGCTTTTGTTATCTCCACATGGATTTCTGGTGCAGTATTCTTAATGGCAACTGATGTTATGCAAGGAGCATTGTTGTAACTACTATCCTCTATGGTATCAAGGGACGGTACTCTGGAGATACGACGTTCTTCGGATGTTTTTCGGCTTTGATAAGCATGCTCCAGAACTTCAATGCTACTTTGACTGGGATTACTTAAAATTTCGATATCACTTTCACCGTTTTTACTGAAATTGAAATCAATATCACGATCAGGTGTCGAACTACCCGCGACACTTTGATTTGAATCAAACGATTTTTCTGATTGAGTAATTTTTAAACACGATGATGATTCGTTTAACGATCCAGCTGAACCTATACTGCTATGTGAAGCACTTTCTTCAATTACATATTTCTCACCCGCACTTTGTTGTCCGGTTGCACTGGATTGGGTTGCAGTAGCTGTTGTTTGTGTTGTAGAGGATAAATTACTAGTTGGTACTGTATTTAAAGTTGAAATATTGCTAGCTATGACCGGAAGTTCCTCGTATTTTGGCAGCGAACCTTTTGTCGATGAACTAAGCTTTTCGTGAAGTTCAACAACGAAAATACTAGAGCATTCGGGACAAGTAACGTCAACGCTTGATTTCTTGTATGTATTCTCACGAGAAAATTGAGTTGAGCATTTTACACATTTATACAAGGTTTGATTCATTTCACTTAGAAGTCGCTTGGAAAGAATTCCACGAAGATATTTCTCTAATTCCTGACATAATCCTTCTTCAACCGTAAAGATTCGTTCTTTCTTGTCCTTTTTCACTGTGTCGAAATTTATCCGAATTGTGTCTGCTTTCACTCTTTCATAACTTTCTAGTATTTTTATACTCCATTTTGTTTTCGTCCTTCGAGTTAATATATCTCGCTATTTTATATAGGCATCAGAAACAGCTAAAAACACTTCCTCGCTATAGTTCGATTGGTGAACAATATACGTCACTTCATTTTCATCGGGTTTTTTACTCCGTTAACAATAACATTCGCTAATGTTGTCCAAGCTTGTATATTCGGACGTATTTTCGTGGGAACTGGAAGAAGGTGCGGGGTCGACGGCTTCGGCGGGACTGGTATTCTTCTCTTTGGTTATTTTAGCAGAAGTGTCCCCGGTATTTTCAGTATCGCTGGTTTCGATTCAGTTCACACTGCCTTCCGCTGCAGACCAGACAAAATATTGCTAACCTTTCTATTTAGTTATTAACTAAACTAACCTCTTTCCTAATGTTTCTGCTCCGGTGAATGTCACTGCCTCACGAATAACGTTTTCCAAAAACTCTTTAAGCACACCACGCGTTTCTTCACAGATTAAACAGGGAATACGTTTCACTCCACCACGTCGCGCCAAACGACGTATAGCTGGTTTTGTAATACCTTGGATATTATCACGAAGAACTTTACGATGACGTTTAGCGCCTCCATGTGGCTGTCAAAATTTCCGGTTGTCACCTCGGACAAAACATATGTGCGTGGAATGGCACTTCATATGGCGGAAATGTGCTTCTTCAGATGTCGCCAGTGGCATAGTTTTCTCGATGGCCACGGTGGAGGGGCATTTCCAGATGGCTATGTCTCGAAATGTGCCGGGGTTGGATTAATTCTATATTTCGAATATTTATATCCACGGATCTAAATATTTGGACAGAAAAAAAAATATTTTCTGCACAACGATATCCGCACAACAGATGAAGTCCGCTGGCACTTCGAGGACATATCCATCTGGCAGGTTACAAGGGTTCGGGATCGAAATCGCTTCGATTCCTGGGCGTAGGCGTCACATTACACATTCCCCCCCCCAAAATCGAAGTAATTACGATCCCGTCTCCTTGGTAAAAGGTCTTGGTTAGGGACGTGGCGGGTCGAAGATCCGTTTCGAAGGATAGGCTACAACCCTGTTCGTGAAGACTCGGCAGTGACTATATAGTAGGAAGTCAGGTGTTATTCGGAGGCCTTCGTCTAGGCAGAGATTTGGGATAAGCCAAGGTTTCTCGTGGGAATTAGTTGCACTTCATCGTCTAAGGTCTTTTGCGTGGTAAATTCCCAGGGTCTTACCAGTCATGTCCGCGATGAGGTACCGGGTGGGGCTTATGACTTGTATGACTCGACACTTCACGAATTTCTTGTCTAGTTTGGCATTGTAATGGCGGGTGGCATCGCTCTGTCGGAAGTTTCGACGATATATTTCGTCGCCGGCCTTAAAGCCAGAAGGATGAGATCGCAAGTTGTACCGCTCCTCTCCCATCCGTCTACTTTCTTCAATCTTCTCCCGCAGTTGATCTCGCAGAAGTTGGAGCTTTTCGTGCGGTTCTAGAACCACGATTGGGTCCTCTAGCGATTTCAGCTGCCGCAATAGCCGGTAAGCGCTCCCATGACAGATCATATACTGGCCGAACACTGCAAAATACGGCGAAATGCCGGTCGTGGCGTGGTACGACGAGCGCAGTGCACTAGTGATGGCGGACAATTTGCGATCCCAGTCCCTCTGATTCGGGTGGACATAGGCGCGAATGGCCGCTATGAGCGTACGATTCAGTCGTTCGGATGCGTTGGCTTGTGGTGAATAGACGGCAGTTCGTTGGTGGATGATGCCGTATTTGGACATTAGGTCTCGGAACTTGCTGGAGGTGAACTGGACCCCATTGTCGGAGACAAGTTTCTCCGGAACTCCAAACATGTGAAAGACTCGGTTCTCCAAAAAGCTGATTATTGGTCCAGTGTGCATGTTACGTAGTGGTTCTATGATAGGGAATTTGGAGAGCTGGTCCAGGACCACGACAGCTCCCGTGTGACCAGAAGCAGATCGAGGGTAAGGACCGATAAGATCAATGTACAAGCGCTGGAACACGCGTTCGGGGACCTCAACCTTACCCATGGGTGGCCGAAGGATGGTGTTGGGCGCTTTAGTGCACTTGCATAGCTCACAAGAGGCTACGTACGCTTTTATCTGTTGTGCCATCTTAGGCCAAAAGAAACAGGTTTTCAACCGCCTAAGTGTACGACCGTATCCGCCGTGCGCACTTGATGGGTGGTCATGAGCCCGCCTGATAAGATCAGTGGTTAATTCTTCGGGCACCCACAACTTCCACTGTTCTTCTTCTTGTATGGGATCTCCGGAGGCGTGTCCCATCCGTTTGTAAATAAATCCATCCGTCAACCGCAGTTCAGGAAGCTGGGACAGTTGATTCTGGATAGTGTGAATCAGTTGGGTGTAGCTGGCTGACTTGAAGGCAGGATGGTCCAAATCGATCAATTGGGGGCTGTCGTCCTCTTGGACCAACTCGGCTCCTTCAGGGGCGAACATTCTGGATAGGGTGTCGGGGACTACATGCTGGCTTCCTTTTCGGTGGCGAATTGTGAAGTCAAATGCCTGTAGTTTCAGTGCCCACCTGGCCAATCTGCCGTTGAGATCAGTCTGGCTCATTAGCCATTTCAGAGAAGCGTGATCCGTAACGATTTCAAAGGTGTGTCCCTCCACATAGGCTCGGAAGCGTTTCACTGCCAACACCGCGGCTAGACATTCTTGCTCGGAGACCGTGTAATTTCGCTGGGCTGGGTTCAACTTGTGAGACATGAAGGCTATAGGTCTCTCCTCGCCGTCTTGTGCAACCTGGACTAAGACTGCTCCCACCCCATGTTGACTCGCGTCACAATGGATTGAGAACGGTTTGTCAAAGTCCGGGCTGTGCAGTACGGGGGCCGTAGTCAGACTCTTCTTTAGCTCTTCAAAGGCTCGCAAGCTGGGCTCTTCCCATACGAATTTACGTCCCTTACGCAGCATGTCGGTCAAAGGAGTGGTAATGGTGGCATAGTCACGTACAAAACGCTGGTACCATCCGCATAAACCTAAGAATCGGCGTAATTGTTTGGTGGACTTGGGTAATGGAAAAACGTCAATCGCTTGAGTCTTTTCCGGATCGGTCTTGATATGCCCATGCCCAATGATGTGACCTAAATACTTCACCTCCGTCATCACGAACTGGCTCTTCCTTATGTTGATGGTTAATCTTGCCCTCCGGATGTGTAGAGCCACCTCCTGAAGCAGGTCGATGTGTTCGTCAAAGGTCTCTGTTATAAGCAACAGATCGTCCAAGTAAACGAAAACTTGGTGCCGCAAATGAGGTGGTATCACCTTGTCCATAAGGCGCGTCATTGTTTGGGGGGCATTACACAATCCGAATGGCATGGTCACGAATTGATATAAGGGCCGGCCTGGGACTGTGAAGGCTGTTTTCTCCTTTGAACCGGGGTCTAAAGGAATTTGCCAGAAGGCGTCCTTGAGGTCTAAGCTCGTGATGAAATGGGCTTTAGGCAATCGACTCAAAATGCCTTCGATCAACGGTAGAGGATATGCGTCCTTGACTGTGACGGCGTTCAAGCGTCTGGCATCTAAGCATAACCGGACCTTGTTCGGCTTGACCACTAAGGTGACTGGGGAAGCCCACGCGCTCTGTGATTCTTCGATTACGCCTAATGCTAGCATTCGATCCACTTCGGCATATAACGATTTTTCCTTCGCCGGAGATATGGCGAAATGTCTCTGTTTTATGGGTTTAGCATCCCCCACATCTATAGTGTGGAACACCAGGGCAGTCCGCCCGAGACCTTCCTTCTCGTGCGAGGGAAAAGCCGATATAGCCGAGTCGAGACGCAGTTGCTGAGTTACATCCAGTGTATGCCGTACTAAGTTAGTGGGTTGAGATTGGTCAGGAACGGTGGTGACGGACTCCAGGGTCGAACCGGAAAATAGTGCCGGGGCCAAGTTAAATTTTCGAACGAAATCCACTCCTAGGTAAAGATTCTGGGTTAACTGAGGTATAATGAAAAATTCCATAGGTTTAGTTACCCCTTTAAAGGTGACATCCGTCATAATTTTTCCCACTACAGAGTGACGAGTTCCGTCCGCCGTGCTTAACCAGGAGGTGAAATGACGGATTTGGTCCGCGTGCTTTGCCAGTACCTCCCCTGCAAACTCGGCAGAGATGCAATTCACACTGGCTCCCGTATCTACTAAGCCTGACACTCGTTTTTGCAGGAGGTGTACTGACGCATATGGCCGAACATCATCCCTCAATAATTCGTCTAAGTATATGTCCTTCAACACTTTCCTCGACTGCCTGACTTTTCTCCAGAAGCTCCGCATCCGACGCGTGGCTCGCTTGCTTCGCGGTGGGACATTTGTGGCCAATTCCTCATGGAAGATGCGCTGTCGAGTAGCCAAATAATTCCGCAACCTGACATGAAAAGGTTTTACATGCCAAGGAACCTTCGTCTCGCTATCATTTCCCTGCGCATTGGCCTCGGCGAAGGACGGCGTCGGTTGTGGAACTTCGGGAGAACTGTGTTTAGCGGTGCGAGTCAGCAGAGTTGGAGTCATGTTGGGAGCTGGGTCATAGCTGGTGATGGGGTCTGGATTGGTTCGTCCGGGGTCTAGGAGTGCCGACGGGTGGTCGCGGCACTCGGTGGCAAGTTTTTTCGCCCTTTGCAATTTGCACAGTCAGGTGCGTATGTGTCGGCCTTCCCGCAGCGGTAGCAGAAAAGCGTCGGCTCCGCTGGACATGCGTAGAACCGATGTCCCGGTTGTCGGCAGTTCCAACAGACCGTCGGGCTTGTAAGTGCTTCAAGGGAGGGTCGATCAATCAATGCTGGGTCCTCAAGCTCCGGTGGTGCTCCGCTCCTCGGTACTGGTACTGGATCAGCAAGCAGGTGGTCCGCTGCCATCAACTCCGCGGTGTGATGATTTCGGGGATTTGGTCCCGTTATGCGAGGTTGTGGGCGGAAGGTACCTCGTCGCTCATCCAAGTGTTCTTGTCTACGCGCATGGAGGCGCAATCCCTGTATGGTGTTGATGGGAAAATGTAGCAGGCTGTTCTGGAGATCCCAGCGCATGTTCTCTCTGATAATTTCTACTAATTCGTCCTCGGGCATGGTATTTCGCAGGCGAGTGCTCAATCTCACTATACTGGTGTAGTACTGGTCGAACGGTTCGTGAGCGCCTTGTTTCCGTTTCTTTATTTGCTCTCTTAGCTCTCTCTCAGTGAAGCCATCCTCAAATCGATTGCGGAAGGCTGCACTGAAAGAGTGCCAAGTGGGACGTGGCGTTGACTCTTTAAAGCTCCAGTACCAGTCGGCAGCGTCGCCGCTGAACAAAAGATGTGCATGCCGGAGGAAGGCCGAGGAATCCCCTCCCAGGGTGCTGGATACCAACGCCTGAATCCGGAAAAGGAACCGGTCCGCCGATATCATATCGTTGAACCCTGTAAAGTTCAGGCGCCAACTCTCCATGATACGAGGCGTCGGGTCTCGAAAAGGTGCCAATGCGTTCCCGGGGGGAATCACATCCTCGATTGACCTGTGGTACTGAACTGCCTCGGGGGCTGGAGGTACCAACGGAGGTCCGGTACTGTGTCGCGGTCTGTATTCGGGAGCTCTGGGATCCATTCCCGAGTTCCTTGGGGGTGGGACCCATTGCTCGGATTGTCGGGAGTGGGGCATCGCCACACTGGGATTTGGCTCCCAGCCAAGCGGAGTTCTCACGCGGCTGGGTGGTTGGCTCAACGGGAGGTTCTGGATCTTTCCCTCCAGGTTGCCAATCCTCTCCGACATATCCCTCATCAACGCCACGAGGGTGTCAATGGAGTGGGCGGAAGGCATGGTTGTCACCTCGGACACGACACTTGCAGCCGGAACTTCACCGCCTACTGCTCCTTGCAGGTCTAAGAGTGGTTGTGACGGCTCGGCTTCTGGAGCTCCTTTCGCCACTGCTCCACGCGTTGGTAGGGGCGTTCCGAGGGGGACGTCTAGGGCAGACCGATCTATGGGTCGCCGGCATAAGGGACACAGTTCTGACGTGAGGAGGAGCTGTTGTACACAGGCACGATGGAATAAATGTCCACAATCCAATCGCACGCTGTGTACGCCCTCCACTACGTCCTCGAAACAGATTCCACAGTTCGCGGGTTGGACCGTTTTGGACCGTGTCCATCGCTTTTCTGGGGTCCGCTTCGTTGCCATTATCGTGTGGGTTTAATGTGGTGCTAATATGGCTGGAAAAATTAAAATATATAAAATATAATACTTATTACTATACCCCTAATATATAAATACAAAAGCTTAATCTTAGTTTAGTGGCCGATAGTGGCGAGCTATTTATACTGGATGAGAAGAAAAAAAAAGATTTATTTGATACCCTTTCCTTTTCAGTGGTCGACTCCTCCAACGGGAAAAGAGAGTGCGTGGTATTCTGCCGAAGAAAGGGTGCTTTCGGTCGATTTACAAAATTTATATCCCCTAAACCCAAATACATTACAAAAAACCGTCTCTAAACTACGTTAAAGTGACTCGACGAGACAAGTGGTAGAGCTACCGTAACGACTTTGTACGCGGTCAAAATTCCCGACGCGTAGAAGCATTCCGGGCTTCGCAACTCCAGCATACGCCATCGAACGTTGAACCGATACCACTCGTCTAACACGCATAAGAAATAGTTAGAATCCTTCCGCGACATAAAGGCAAGGTAGCCTTCTATTTTCTTGAGAGTCCATGCTGATAGGTAAACCCATCAGACTGGCAGTTCCATCAAGAAAATAGAAGGTCCTTACAGGGGTTAACCTGGGACAACACATCGGAAGGATTCTGTCGCGAAAAAAAAAATCAAACAAAGGAGAGCGGAAGCTACAACTCACGTGAAGCGACTTCTAGTGTGTATCACACAATTCCACTGCTCCTGATAGTGGGACTCGAGTACCAAAGTACCTTACATCCTCCGTAAAGGACCAACTCGTCAGAAGACGCGAAGTTCTTTCCCCCTTAGGATGTTTTGGGCCCCACGTTGGGCGCCATTTGTAATGATTTTCTACCTTCAACTCGACGCGGAACCGACCTCTCATCGGTTCTAGACGTTAAGTCTGAGTAGTGCCAACGGATGGTACCAACAGGTCAACCAATCCGTGCACCGTAACCCATTCATGCGGTGACTGCTTGTCGGCCAGCTAGTTCGGAGAGGATTTCGGTCGCGGGTCTCCGAATGGATTACGCTCAATTACAATATTTCAGTCACCTGAACTTGCCCGTTTTCCAAACGCGTCAACAATTACTCATCCAGAACGAGAAACCTACATTACGTTAGTTCTGGATGCGATCTTTCCACAGATCTCAAATCAAAAAAAAAACGCTACAAAATCCCATAGGCGCGTTACCGATTCACCGACGCGGTACCGAAAAATAGGCTACTCGAACTTAAATCGAAGGAAGCTACTCTAAGGAAATGACGAAACAAACAAAGGTACCGCGTACCGCGCGCGACGCGAAACCGACTTCAGCGGATTTGCAGAAACCCTACCCTCGCGACGGCATACCTACCCTACACTCTCTGTTCCCACTGAAAAAGAAGAGTCACTGAAAAGGAAAGTCGTGGGTTAACTTAGCAATTCATGTTATTTTTATTACCTTAAATACCGAAAATATGCCAGTTTTCGTATATACATCTAATATTATCATATTAGTGCATATAACTCAATAAAACTATCCTTAAATTCAGGAAAATATTAATTCATATTTTTATCTTTATAATTGCAATTATATTTTTTTAATTTTTATCAATCAATTGATAACTTTCTATCCCAAATCACGCAATTTCATGTGAACTTTACACGGCATCTGCCAAATTTAAACAAAGCGTGATGTATAATTACGCGTGTAAACAGGCAATAACAATAACACTTCACATGGGTGTATCATGATTAATTTCTACTTTTATAGTTTCCCACAAATAATTTATAGGTATTTCGCTAGCCTTTACGTTTGATTTTTAACCTTACATACTTGTAATTAAAATTAGAACAATTTTGAAGATGAAGGCTCTATTTTGCCACTTCTGTCTTTATGCGAAATAGAAAAGTGAGGATCACAATTTACATTTACAATTTACATTTGAATATACCAATCTTTTTATAGTTTTTTTTTTTTTTTTTTAGTATGAATAGGGGAATCCGTTATACATTTTGTTTGATACCACGAATGGTAAAGTATTCTTCTTGTATGAAATTTTTTTTTTTTTATATCAGAGTTTTGGTTTAAATTAATTGTTCATTCAGCAACTTATTTCTGAATAAAATAAAAAAAAATAAAATAAACGACGTGCAAATACCTGAAGGTAAACAACCTGTCTTCGTAGATCGGCACCACTAAAATCGGTATAGGAGAATTTAATTTATCACAAATAATATCTTCGGGTGGTTTTTGTGACCGTGACATTAAAATATTCGTTGATTGGAATAAGCCGCCAAACATAGACGATATGATTGAATCTTCTCTTCTTATTTCCTTTCCATTTGTATTTTGAATTTGTGATGATTTACGTTCTGGTGAATTAATAGCTGTTCCGCACTTATCCTCCTGTTCGTAAGCTGTACAAATGCTATCCGTAACAGAACCCGACGAACTGCTTTCGGTTAAACTGATATGCCCTAAAGAAGTTTTCGTTTCACCACCTGGTGTTACTGCATTACTACTTTCTAACGCCTGCTGCACCTCTGGAGCTTTTGTTATCTCCACATGGATTTCTGGTGCAGTATTCTTAATGGCAACTGATGTTATGCAAGGAGCATTGTTGTAACTACTATCCTCTATGGTATCAAGGGACGGTACTCTGGAGATACGACGTTCTTCGGATGTTTTTCGGCTTTGATAAGCATGCTCCAGAACTTCAATGCTACTTTGACTGGGATTACTTAAAATTTCGATATCACTTTCACCGTTTTTACTGAAATTGAAATCAATATCACGATCAGGTGTCGAACTACCCGCGACACTTTGATTTGAATCAAACGATTTTTCTGATTGAGTAATTTTTAAACACGATGATGATTCGTTTAACGATCCAGCTGAACCTATACTGCTATGTGAAGCACTTTCTTCAATTACATATTTCTCACCCGCACTTTGTTGTCCGGTTGCACTGGATTGGGTTGCAGTAGCTGTTGTTTGTGTTGTAGAGGATAAATTACTAGTTGGTACTGTATTTAAAGTTGAAATATTGCTAGCTATGACCGGAAGTTCCTCGTATTTTGGCAGCGAACCTTTTGTCGATGAACTAAGCTTTTCGTGAAGTTCAACAACGAAAATACTAGAGCATTCGGGACAAGTAACGTCAACGCTTGATTTCTTGTATGTATTCTCACGAGAAAATTGAGTTGAGCATTTTACACATTTATACAAGGTTTGATTCATTTCACTTAGAAGTCGCTTGGAAAGAATTCCACGAAGATATTTCTCTAATTCCTGACATAATCCTTCTTCAACCGTAAAGATTCGTTCTTTCTTGTCCTTTTTCACTGTGTCGAAATTTATCCGAATTGTGTCTGCTTTCACTCTTTCATAACTTTCTAGTATTTTTATACTCCATTTTGTTTTCGTCCTTCGAGTTAATATATCTCGCTATTTTATATAGGCATCAGAAACAGCTAAAAACACTTCCTCGCTATAGTTCGATTGGTGAACAATATACGTCACTTCATTTTCATCGGGTTTTTTACTCCGTTAACAATAACATTCGCTAATGTTGTCCAAGCTTGTATATTCGGACGTATTTTCGTGGGAACTGGAAGAAGGTGCGGGGTCGACGGCTTCGGCGGGACTGGTATTCTTCTCTTTGGTTATTTTAGCAGAAGTGTCCCCGGTATTTTCAGTATCGCTGGTTTCGATTCAGTTCACACTGCCTTCCGCTGCAGACCAGACAAAATATTGCTAACCTTTCTATTTAGTTATTAACTAAACTAACCTCTTTCCTAATGTTTCTGCTCCGGTGAATGTCACTGCCTCACGAATAACGTTTTCCAAAAACTCTTTAAGCACACCACGCGTTTCTTCACAGATTAAACAGGGAATACGTTTCACTCCACCACGTCGCGCCAAACGACGTATAGCTGGTTTTGTAATACCTTGGATATTATCACGAAGAACTTTACGATGACGTTTAGCGCCTCCATGTGGCTGTCAAAATTTCCGGTTGTCACCTCGGACAAAACATATGTGCGTGGAATGGCACTTCATATGGCGGAAATGTGCTTCTTCAGATGTCGCCAGTGGCATAGTTTTCTCGATGGCCACGGTGGAGGGGCATTTCCAGATGGCTATGTCTCGAAATGTGCCGGGGTTGGATTAATTCTATATTTCGAATATTTATATCCACGGATCTAAATATTTGGACAGAAAAAAAAATATTTTCTGCACAACGATATCCGCACAACAGATGAAGTCCGCTGGCACTTCGAGGACATATCCATCTGGCAGGTTACAAGGGTTCGGGATCGAAATCGCTTCGATTCCTGGGCGTAGGCGTCACATTACATTTTCTATGAATTGTGTTTAATGGGAAACATAATTTCATATCCTTATTCGTCTATTAGTTATATTAATTTGATTAATTTAATTTACTTAACGACTGAAGTTATTTTTTTTTTTTTAAATTGACATATAAATCATTCCATATTAACTATCCCATCCGAGAAGAATGATTAAAATTTCTAATGCTTCAAAAATTTTTGAAAATTAGTCGAGCCTTGGCTACATTTTTTTCTTGTTCATTTAAATTAAACATTACAGTCTTTGAATAAATGTTAACGTATATAAATGTAATTATTGCAATGGAATGGCTCTCATAAATGTAGTGAAACAATAAGAAAGCAAATCACAATACGGTACTGTAACATTTTCGAAATTAATTTTGGTTTGTGTTTTTAAATAATCGCTTCACTTTTGAACTTAATCTTAAACATTCATTTTGCAATTACACTTTACAAAATAATCATCTCACAATTTGCTTGACATCTCTAGAAATTTGATGAGAAGTGATTGTTTAGATTTTTTTTTTTTTTTGTAATAATTATTTATGATTTGTTTAAATTTAATTAATAAATAACACCATATTAAACCGAGATACCAATATGTACTAAAATGATTAATAAAAGTCTAATCCTTTGCTAATTATCCAGTAAAAACGGGAGCGAGGGCAGGAATACTTGTAATTTTAGGGAGTAGACGGGAAATCGGATTAACTACCAAAGAAAGATTTACGAATCTCAAATAAGATCGGAAATATTTTGTTACGGCTCTATAAAAAGTGTTGTGTACTATTCCGGTAGGCATAATAGCGCAATATGCAAAAAAATAGCATTCAAAGTAAAAAACCAATAAATTTTGATGTTCAAGCTACACATTAATAATAAATTCTGATGACATTCGTATTGGTGTGTTTTTTTATTTTGACCGCAACTTAGTCCATAAGAAGAAAAATCTTACTTTTTTTTTTTTTTTTAGCAAAACAAATTACTATCTAGCAGGTACATTATCCAATTTCCATTTCGACGCTACTGTGACAGATACGAGTTTTCGTTAAATGGTTTGATCTTACAGAAATTGTATTAGGTTCAATTATCATCCATGTTTAACTTTAAATGCGGAAAATTCAAAATTTAGCCCATCGGACTAATACATGAATGGAAAGTGCACAATTAAGTCCATACTTTCAAGTATCACATTACAAATTTATGAACGCTAGCTTTTATTAAATTCTAGAAGTACAAAAATATCCATTTGACGATTCATTGGATATAAGAAATATAATTTTTTTGTTGTTTTTAACTGCCCAAATATACGTATTACAATTGGAATTCGGATTGTATGTCGTTAGGTAAATCACATAAATTCTGGAGCAGTAAGCTGACTTCTTAAAATTACATTTTGATACCTTCCCAAAATTAATTGAAGGAGCCGTTACGCGATTTTTGTTCAAATAAAGATCGCTTGGATACACACATCGTATACGCCAACACAACGTATGTTTTGCGTTACTATTCTGACTTACTATCTCGCCTTATAACTTCACCGTCGAGCATAGGAATGCGATAGGATTGTGAACTCAGCTTATCGAAAACTCGCTTGCATTCACTTAATATCCGACAAACGACGTTTTGCTTGGCATGCGTGTGTCCTTTTATTGTTTAAACAGCGACACTCAAATCACATAATCGAACTTCTCTATGGATTTTCGCATGTCATTCCCTCAGATAATTTATGCAAAGTTCATCAACATCAGCTGACGATTAACTCCATATTTTCAGGATATCCTGAAGGTTTATCAAATCCACTAAACCATACACTTGTGTACAGTCTTTTTTTTGCAGAGGTCAAGTTGGGATATTCCAATGAATTGGTTTCCTTTTTGCAAGCTCATTTATATTACACCACAGGATAACTAACAAAATGTGATTCCGACGCACTTGGGTGCGTGGAAAACGCCCAGTTATAGAGGATAACGTTTCAAGGTGAAAAATCGCTGTTAACAGCAATGTATTATTAGCGATATGTCCTCTGGTGGCTTTATTAAGTTAAAAGCAAATGATTATGAATTGCAATGTAGAGCCGTATTCTAAGAACTGCTGAAAAAGCACTTCTCGTTCCATTTCGTAGGAATTTTTATTATGTAATTTGTTAATGCTTTGAAAACTTAATTTAAACACATTTCAAACTATGCAATCACTTCAATTCACTCCTGTAAGGTGAAGATTTTGACTGGTAACCTATTTTCGAGGGTCAATTTCATCCGCACCATGCATTCACTTCCAATTTCTAGGAACCCGATGTCAGAATATTCGTGTAGTTGTTGTGCAATGGCCGAAAGTAAAATTCCAAAAAACTAGGTGAAATATTTCAAAGCAATGTTCATTTGGTTCACGGGAGGAAGAATTAAACGGACGAATCAAACTCTTATTATTGCCCCCAAACCATTTCAACTCCCTGGTACACGATCCCACACAAATCTAGGAGCCGGCCTCGCTCTGATCCTGATTCCCTCGTTCTTTGTTTTTATCCCAGAACGACAAAACCTACATACCTCGAGATCGCTTTACCTTCCCTCCTTTTTGTCCAAATCATAAATGTGGAGTTGCGTGATGATCCCAATGATGCAAATGGTTTGCCGATGGATCCCCGCCAAACAGCTGATTGGAAACGAAGATCTGTTTTGAAATCTCGAGCAATTTCACGAACCAAACGTGGAACGGTAATTTCCGGATCAACAATTCTGTGGACTCCTGGTAACGACGAAGTTCTCGAAGAGCAACCGTACCGGGACGATAACGATGTGGTTTCCTTACACCTCCTGTCAATGGTAGTCTCGGTACTTGACTGTTGGTTGCAGATGGAGTTTCTACGTTTCGAATTATGCTACAAACATGAAAAATTACAAATTTTACATATCATGGATACGAATTGTTTCATCATCCCTACCGTCACGATCTGTTCTAGCCTGAGGCACTGTTCCGTCTTCATGTAGTTTACGAACGCCTGTATCAGATTTGTCCTTGCATACATAACCTGTTAACCTTAAATAGTATCCAATGTCCAAATATTTAAGTGCTTCCTCAGTGGTGCTCATGAATCCTCTAATAACAACGTACGTTATGTTTGGATATTTTCTTAATATCTCCAAGACATCTTCTTGCGCTGATCGTTCGTGTATTAAACTAGTTTGGCTAGACTACAAGCGAGATGCAATCGCTTCTCGAAAATCTCCTTCGCCGCCATGTGGCTGTCAAAATCCCAGGTTGTCACCTCGGACAAAACATATGTGTGTGGAATGGCACGCCATATGGCGGCAATGTGCCTCTCCAGTTGTCGCCAGTGGCATAGTTTTCTCGATGGCCACGGTGGAGGGGCATTTCCAGATGGCTATGTCTCGAAATGTGCCGGGGTTTGGGATTGATTCTATATTTCGAATATTTATATCCACAGATCTAAATATTTGGACAGAGAAAAAAAAATATTTTCTGCACAACAATATCCGCACGACAGATGAAGTCCGCTGGCACTTCGAGGACATATCCATCTGGCCGGTTGCAAGGGTTCGGGATCGGAATCACTTCGATTCCCGGGCGTAGGCGTCACATTACACGTTAATTGGCGGAACTTTTTCTGTATTTTGGGAATCATCTTGAGAGGAACCAACAGAACTGCGAGCTGGTTTCTTCTCCTTATTTTTATTTTTTAAGTACCACATAAAATTAACATTATTATTTTGTTCAGAATTAACTTCAATACATTCTTCAACGTCCATTTCTCGTTGCAGTCCGCCCAGCGCTGCATAATAGTTTTGGCTGTCTTTAGCGCCTCCAGCACTTAGTATTTCTTCTGGGATAGCTTGTTTGACAGCTTTCTTTGCCTTAGTTTCCTTATTGATTTGCTTTACCGGTTCTGCATCTTGAGTTTTCATCCCTCTCTTGAACATATCTTTGAGGGATTTTAGTCGTAGTCTCAATTCTTGATTTTCAAGTCGAACTCAAATCACTTCTAGTTTGTTTTCCACTATTTGAGTTTTACGACCACCATCTGTGGAGCTTTCCAGGTTACTCGTATGTCTCCTTTTATTGATGATTGCCGCCAATTTTATATTGCTTGTCTCCCCGGGGTCCCCCAACGGTGGGAAGCCGCCGGGCTCCTCCATACCAGCAGTCCCGAGTTAGTCTTTAGATTATTTGCTTTCCTTGATTTATCGAAGTATGTAAAATAATATCCGATATGATTCCGTGGGTCCATTCCTTCAACGATAAAAGCTTTTTCCAATAAAAACTTCAATTAGCTTTGGACTGACTTCGAAAAAAATTAATTTAATTTGACAGGAGCGAATTAAAAACACGTTTATACGGAACGAAGGTTAGACGTAGAAAAAAGAGAATTTATCGCGTATGGTACTAGCTTATGTTGTGCTGGATGATAAGAAGTAACGCACACAACATTGTCAACTGTCGTTGATTTTCTCGTGCTCTAGTCAAGTCCATATAATTAAATTGTCGGTTACTTTTTCTATTGTTAAATTGATATTGAGGTGGATTTTATTCATGCAGGTAAGTAGTTAGTTTTCTTTATTTTCCTGTAAATCAATAATAATAAACAGTTGCCAATATATCATAATAATAATAATCCATCGCACAATAGTCCAAATCCGAGCCTTACCGTTGAGATTTTATTGTTAGGGTATCTCATTTCATTACCGTAACGGAATTCGTGGTGATATGGTCAATATCACGCTCAACTATGTGATTATTGCCTAATTTTTCAATTAGTACCCATCACAGCTGGGTGGGGTGAAAGTCCAAAAACAGCATTAGAAGCTTCAACTCGATGCCGCGACCAAGGATTGAGCTCGGGCGCTGCTGCGCAAGCGGAGTGTGCCCTAACCCACAGCTCCACAAAGACTGTTTCCCATATATCGTTTGTAGAATATGAGGTTGTCTCTGAACAATTTTAAGTAGAAAAACTTCTTTCATAGATTACATGAAAACTTCTGAAATTATTGATGACATTGGACGCCTCATGTCCAAAACTGACCTAAGATAGGAAGCCATATGGTAGCAATTTGCATATCTATTAGTCCCGTGAGCTTTCAGCCAGCTGCGGCATAAGAAAATGCTTATATCGCGTATTATATACTATTTTCCGAATGAAAACGTACAAAACGCATTCTGTGCATGCTTTAAATTCAGCTTGCACTGTCCACTGTTCTCCTAAACTTTTCAAGACGAGCAAATGAAGCATATGTTTTGCACCTTCCACTGATAGCTCAGCGTTGAGAAGTAAACAAACTTCTATTCATTCACTTTGTAAAACGATAAAAATTAAACGACTATAAGAACTGGAATAATTTTCTCTTCTCTAGGAGCGCTATTGTGTTCTCCGCGGACTTTCTAGGTTTCACTATAGAAATCCATCTATAAACCGATCAAAACCTTGAATTTTCGTTGGCACCTCCACAATTCTTCATATAACGTCATGTAAGTTAGCCAGCAAAGTCGGCCTACTAATGATCATGTGTGTGGTAGTAAGCCCTGCTGCCATATGGCTTCCTATCTTACGTCAGTTTTAGTTAATTAGTTAGATCTGATTCATATCGATGTAAATGAATCACTTGATTGACTTTCGTTATTCAGTAGTACCTGAAAGATTAGCAGCGTAGACATTTTAAATATTTTTATTTGAAGCCACAATACAGATAAATGAGATTGAATGAAAAAGAAACAAAACAAATAACGCACATAATATTACATCGATCTGAACTAAAAATCACTAATGGCAATCAAGATAACAATTCCAAGAAAAATGACGCCAAAACAAACAATAAATCACTGAATAATCAGCACGGTGTTGAAGTTACGTATACGTGAAACCAGCCAATCACTGCTGGTTAATTGAAATCACATAAACGTGACTCTTGCCGGCTGGTAACCGCTTGTAATTTTAAATGTTAACAGTGTGTTAAATCTAAACACAAGCATATAGCAGATTATAGCTCTCCATAGTCGATGAATGTAGGCATAGAAGCACTGAGATAGTCCTAGTAATTCCAAATTCTAAACTATGCTGAACTAAAGGCACAGCACACAGCAACTTTCACAAAGTAATGAAAGCCAGCCTCAATGGCAGAGGCAAAGTAGTTCCAGGCAGAGAGAGCTACCTTAGGGACCAATCCCACTGCTACAAGTCAAAAAATAATAATTCAATACACTAGCATAGAGTCTCAAGCACTGCTCACTAGAATACGACTATTTAAAGCGTCTTCCTTTCAGCCTCAGAAAACAGCATTCTTCTCCTTCTTCGTAGCACTACAACCCCTCTTGAGCCTTCGCTTCCTACAACATGTGCCTTCAAATGTCTCGGTCCGTTGACCGCGTCCCCAATTTCAAAATCCGAGCAGCGATGAACTGTCTTCGTCGACCGATGGCCAATGGAAGCTCCCTGGGAATATTTATTGGCTCTGGAGCTATAAGGAGGTTCTTGAAGACAGCATTACATTACATCATTATTAGTAAGATACATGTAAAACGACTCGAAAATTGGTTCGAATTCGAACTTTTCTTATAAATCACATAAACTGTAGTCATGACGATCATTGAAATAAGCTTATCTTTTAAAAGTAAATGGCAAGCATTGATTTATTGATTCATTAAGAATTTTAAGACATTTGAAATTTTTGAAAACCACTTGCTTAAAATTTATCCTTTAGATGATTTACCTCTTTAAAATTGATTTAATTCCTTATGCCAGCTACTCAAAAGCATTTAATTTTGGTTATATTGAGTATATATTCAGTTAAAAGGAGTCTTGAATTTATTAATGAGTACTTTGGATGAACGCCTAAGTTTCATAGATTGAATGCAAAATTTTCTGGTAAGAGTATATTCCAACAATAAATTTCGTACAGTAACCAGAAACAACTAAGTTTTATTCACTTCTTGAAACTATTACAATTTCATTTCAGCTGCACGACAGCTCAACCACATCTCTAGTGAAACGTGGGCCAAGCTCATCAAAATACCTTATGAAGAATATCGTCTTGCAGCAAATCTTGGACACCGATCTGTTGATCAAGATACAAAGTAAAGCAGTAACACAGTAAAGAGAACCCTATTAACTTTATAAGCGTTTACAGCTTGGAAGCAAACTTGCGATCTAAGGGAGTTTTTGCTGGAGAAGCTAGCGAGGCTTACGTACAATTCTTGGAAAGCAAACCTAATGAACGCAGTCAAAAAATGGAAGAAATCGCGAGGAGAGTAATGAAGTCGAATCGATATTTTGTAAATAAGCATTGTTTGCCAGAGAATATCGATGCTATTACATGTGCACAATTTTTATTGACAAAGTCACTACCGGAAAACACAGAGATTTTGGAGCAATGCAAAGCAATCGATGATCGACAAATGTATGCGTACACTCGACTTTTACCACCTAGGTATAAGGATGGTATTCATGAGGTAGCTGGAGCTCATCATCTAAGATATTCAATATTTTATCGTGAATAATTGTTTTTAAAATTTAGATGCTGAAAGCACCTATTCTTCCTCTGCCCAGAAGAGTTGCTCGAAGTGCTGATCAGCCGGTTGAAGCTGATCAAAGTCATCCAGATTATAACTTGTTGGTAATGCAATGGGCTCAATTTATTGGACATGATCTCAGCAAACCAATAACAACAACAATGCGTAAGTATTATATTAAAGATTTGAAACTTAAACTAATGATTCGAACAGATGGGCAAATCAATTTTAGTTTTTTGGTAAATCGCAGATGATTCAGATTTATTAACATTGATATCATCTAGACAATGGTGACCCCATTAAATGTTGTACACCAGATCAGCGAATGCTTCCACCACGATATCAGCACCCAGCTTGTGCTCCTTTAGAAGGAGATGAAGCACGTGACGAATATACTCATGTCTCATGCCATAATTATGTAAGAAATGCTCCAACTATCAACAGTAATTGCACTTTCGGGCCTGCGGTTATGGTAAGAACAATCAGACAATAATGTCTTTCAATAGGTTGTTTGTTGCAACTACATTATTATTGGAGTATTGATACTTTAAATTCAATTATTTTATGTAAGTTTGATTTCAAATAGTTTTTGCCACAAACAGCCCACCAATATTAAAAGCCCTTAAAGAGAGTCTTAGACAAATAATTTATAAAAATTAAGTTCGAATAAGACAAACTTTAATTTTATTGAGTATACAAAGATCATTTGAAAAGTTTCCGACCTTTTACAGAAAAGCACATAATTCAAGCTAAAAAAAATTATTTCTCCACACAGTCTCCACACAAGTCAATACATTTTATCATACGCTTTTCCCAACCCTTCAGGCCATCAGAAAAAAATTCTTTAAGTAAACCTGAAAAATACAGGTATTTGACCCATATTTTTTCCTACCCAGAAATTTTTTCAAGTCTGGGAACAAAAAAAAGTCACTCAGAGCTAGGTCTGGTGAGTAGGGTGGATGTAAAGCAATTTGAACTTCAATTCTTCCAATTTCGCCATTGCGACCATGCATGTGTGGACTACGTGCCTTTGGTCGATCGTCAATAAACGCGGCACCCATCGCGCATATAGTTTTCTCATGCATAAATCTTCATGTAAAATCTTATGCACCCATTCAGTTGATATCCCACAAGCCTCAGCAATTCCCTTAATGGTTAATCGCTGATCTTCCACAACGTTTGTTTGCACTAAACTGACGATTTCTTCTGTTAAAACAGTTTTTGGACGCCCAGACTGTTCATCGTCAAAAATGCTTGTGCGACCGCGTTTGAACTCGGCCACCCAATGTTTCACGGTTGTAAATGAGGGCGAAGATTCACCATACATGGAGTCTAACTCTTCTTTCACTTCCCGAGTTTTTTTCCCTTTCGAATAGAGGTACTTTATCACCACGCGATACTCGATTTTATCCATTGTTCTTAACAAACGTCACCTGTCAACTTTGAAAGGGAACCATGTGTTTTGTACTGATCGGAATGACTCAAAATTTTTATGGCATACATATGTAAAGGCCATCAATTTGTTGGCAAGAGAACTTGAATGTGCCATGACTTTTTGCCGGTAAGGCCGGAAATTTTACAAATGACGCGCGTAATATCTTGAATAGTAAAAAAAATGTTGAAAAAGTTGAAACTTATTCCCTATGTATTTTTGTATTTTTCATGTTACTTAGAGTTGTAACCACCGAATAGATGCACCCGAAAAATAAGCTTTGTTCTCCTCAAATTAAACTACGTGGCTTCGGGTACTACCAATTCACTAACTTTGGTAGTTTAGTTTAAAACAAGTTTTTAAATGTATCTCAAGGTCTCCAAGTAATTTGCGCGAATTTTTTCAAGCCTTTCTTTCTGTGTATATCTACCTGTGGTAGAAACTATCCCGAGAAAAATTATTTTCCTTCAATTTAAAACATTAATTTGACATTTCAGCTAAACCAAGAAAATGGTAAATTAGATTTATCCCCGCTTTATGGTTTATCTACAAGGTCACAGGCAGAAATGAGGTTGTTCCGCAATGGACTATTAAAGACATCAAGTAATGGGAATCCGAAATTAAGCCTACTCCCTTATGCAAATGATCCAAGCGACTTTTGTGTTGGAACTAATCCAACTAATTGTTACATGGCGGGTATGAATCTTTTATCAATCAGAAATTTTTCATACCTAATCAGTCTGTTCTGTATAATTTCTCCAGGTGACAGTAGAGTTAACAGTAATCCTTTCGCAACACATTTATACACTTTATTCCTCCGGTCGCACAATATCATAGCACACAATCTCAAGCGACAGAATCCTCAATATTCTGACGAAAAACTGTACAGAATGGCTCGAAAACAGAACATTGAAGAATATGTTCAAATAATTTATGACTGGTGGCTTCCAACTGTTGTTGGAGAATCATCGGCAAGGTCAATTGTTAGTCCTAGATCAGTGAATTTGCAAAAGACTGTGAGTAGTGAATTCGGAGTTGCTGCGATACGTTTCTATCTTTCAATGATGCCTGATAGCGTAGAACTGAATAGACACTGGTAAGTTTTGTCGTTCTTATTGAATTTTGACCATGCGTGGTAAAACCACCTAAGCTCTCTATTACACATCACATATATCACTTTAGGCAAAATCATACATATATTTACTAAACTTAAGCTAAATTTACTAGAAACATGTGTAAATTCAACCAGCGCACAGGCAATCCGCAATACACATTATAACCGCCAAAATGACCGGACATTACGAAGTGTCTTGTGTAGACGTTTTAGTTTAAGGTTACATAGGACATATCGTTGCTCAATACTGAATGTGATCCGTGATATGTAGGTTTGACTTCAGCCCCAGTCAATGAAGGTTATGAATATGAATTAATAACTGGTCAAATGAATTTAATGCATAAATATTCATCAAAAATTAAATTAAATTTATGATTGTTGTTCACATCATATGTGGCGGGGAAGAGAGTGGGGAAAATTTCAGTTTCTCCTTCGTAGTACTATAACCCCTCTTGAGCCTTCGCTTCCTGTAAAAAGCGCTTCCAGCTGTCAACCGCATCATCCAATTTTGAAATCCAAGTAGCGATGAACTGTTTTTGTCGAACAAGTCCTCGGTTTCCCTACTGGCCTCCACCCTTCAGTTCTCCCAACGAATACCTTTTTGGGTATCCATTGTTTGTCTACACAATTTACGTGGCCAGCCCATTGCAGCTTCCGCAGTCTCATAGTCGTTAAGACCTCCAGCTCGTCAAAAATGTTGGTTGTATTGGTTTCGCCATTGATCCACGTTTAACTTCACTCCGATTATTTGCCTCAGAATCAAAACTGACGTTAGATAGGAAGCCATATGGTAGAAATTCGCATATGTATTAGTCGGCCTACTATGGACAAGCTTCCGGTAGCTGTCACCCAATCGCGGCATTAGCAAATGCTTATATTTCGTAATATATACTATTTTCCGAATAAAAAACTTGCGGAACGCATTCCGTGCATGCTACAAATTCACCTTGTATAGCCCACTGTACTCCTAAACTTTTCAAGACGAGCAAATGAAGCACACGATTTGCACCTTCGACTAATAGCTCAGCGTTGAGATGTAAACAAACTCCTATAAATTCACTTTGGAAGGCGATAAAAACTAAACGGGTATAAGAACTGAAATAATCTCTAAACCGTACAAAACCTCGAATTTTCGTTGGCACCTCCACAATTCTTCATATAACGCCATGTAAGTTAGCCAGCAAAGTCGTCCTACTATTGGTCATGTGTGTGGTAGTAAGTGTTGCTGCCATATGGCTTCCTATCTAACGTCAGTTTTGCTCAGAACCCGTCTGTCGGAGGCGTTCAATGTGTTTCCGGATGTTGAATTAGGGTCATTTTTCACACCTATAGAACAGCATAGGCCTCATCACAGATTTGTATACTTGGAGTTTTGTTTTCCTGTGTATTTAGCTATTCTTCAAGATCATCAGAACTGCATAAAATATTATAATTGGGAACTATATTCCTCGACGTATTTAATTTCGTTCATTGCTAGCCCTTATTATGTTATTTTGGCGCCAAATCACACAAATTTGCCCACATTTTTAATATTGCCAGGTACGATATTTTGATTATTTGAATTTTTCCTTGACTGTACCATAAGTTTTGTTTTATTTTCATTGATTTATAACCCTACTAGTCGAGTTTCAGGAAGAGTTCTTTGGTGGTTCTTAATAACCGCGCCAAAATGTTAATGTCGTCCGCATAGGCTACCATTTGGATTGACTTATATAATAAAGTACCTCTTGTGAAGACAGGCTTTTTAACATATTCCAGAGCCAAATTGAATAGCAATTGGGCCAGCGCATCTCCCTGCTTCCAATATTGGTGTCAAAGGCGTTAGCAAGTTATTGATTGATACGGAATTGGGAGGTTGTTAATATCATTGTCATTATGGTAAGATGGACTAATTTGGCTGGTACACCAAAGCAAAGCATTATTCGTTACAGTACGATACGATCAATACTGGCATATGCTTGCTCAAAATCAACGAAAAATGATGCTACTTTTATCAGCGATGATGTTGCTGATGTCATCACGGCTCTGGAGATGATCATCTAGTTTCAAGCTTTTCACAACTTGCTATGCTTGTCTTTTGTTTCTGCTTTTCCTAATTCTGACTATATTATTCGCTATTCTTTTATAGTGCTCCCTCTTCATCCTTGTTTCCCTACCTAAATATTGCTTGACACCAGATTCTTTTTGTCTAACGCATTCTGATACTTAACATCAAACTAATGATTTCTTTTGCACCGGGCTTGACGTCCAATTGTCTATTCTGCCACGCTCTTAATTTCCACTTCCACCCATAGCTCTATGCACGTTTTCCGTAATGTTTCTGATAGAGTAGAAGCCAGATAGTTGTCGAGGATCTCCGTGAACGTTTTTACCAGAGTTACCATTTGGAGTCTTTCAGTGCCAAATTTTAGTAGCGGACTAATCTTCGTTGAATACGCCCTTGGCATACGATATGGATAGATTAATTTTATCAAGTAATGATCCGAGCTACAATTGGCTCCTCGGTGTGTACGGACGTCAACCATGCTCGAGGACTATCTTTATTAGATCAGAACATTGTCGAACTGGTTTTGTGTGTTGGTATCGGTGATATCCACGTCATTTTATGTATGCGTTGATGTAGGAAGCAAGTTGAACGTATGACTAGATTTCTGCCACATGTAAAGTTGAACAGGTGCTGGCCATTGTCATTTGTTTCATCGTGGAGGCTATATCCTCCAGTCATCTCCGATAAGATAGCTCATTGCCAACCCTGTTGTTGGAATCACCCAGAATTATTTTTGTATCATTTGTAGGCAATGAGTCGAATGTTCTTTCAAGGTAATTTTAGAATGTTTCCTTCATTTCTTCGGTTGAAACGTGTACGTTTATCAGCCAAATTTTGAAGAATTTCATTTTTATATGGATCGCACACATTCGTTCATTGACTGTCTTAAAATCAATAAGATGCGATTTGAACTCCCTACCCACAATAAAGGCCACTCTGAATTCTCACTTCCCACTTTTGAATATTGTGAGAGATCTCATATCTTGAATATTGCTTCCAGTTTAGTTCATGTCCTGGATTGCCAATGCGTTTAATTAAAATTGACTGGCCTGTTGTAAAAGGTCCTTAACAGCGCGAAGGTTGTTCGGTCATCTGGTAATCCAATATGTATTGCATAGACTTAGGTCCAATCCATTCCAAGGCTCTGTTACAGGTTTCGAAACAATGTAGCTTTTTTTCAGGGATGGGGAGTTAGCCCTTCGCCTAACCTCCACTCCAGTGAAATGGTTTTTGCTTTCAATTCGCCTTCACCCTCTTACGTCAGCTTTTTACAAAAAATAGAAGTTTCCATCGATCACCACAAGAAAATGTGAGTAGGGCTCGTTAGCAGAACTGTAGGTTTATTTGAAGTTATTGGTATTTCTTGGCATTTCATGTCCCATCATTGTAGAACCAGAAAATCCAACATATCGCATTCACCATTTACTACTATTTGGTCACTGAATGTAATTTATGCAGCACACTTTTGCAATAAATAAAAGGTTGCGTTTTTAAATAGAAATTGAGCAATTTACATAAGCGTGTAGTATAAAATAAATTTACAAATTTTGTCAACTGCCACAGATTTTTGCAGTTTTGAAAACTATTAAAAATGCTCAAGTTTTTTTGGTATAGGTAACTTTGAAAATGAAATTTATTTCAATATAAATTGAACTTGAAATATGAGGCCTGTTGACTACGCAATAACTTTGACGACACTTAACCTTGCCTTCCCTCCTTCATCGTTATTGACTCACAAGAAAATAAACAAGATGAACCACTTACCTATATGAATGAAATGCACCCAAATATAAATTTCACTGCAGAAAAAGAAACAAACAGACAACTCAACTATATGGACCTAATCGTGACAGGTGAATAAACACGATTAGATTATAAAAATATCCGCTGTAGACGGCCCCAAGCCCTTTTGAAAAAGGAGGAAGGAGCCCCTTGTTTCCCCAAACCACAGCTTCCATGATTCCTGATCCCGAGCCCTCCAATTAAATGGTAGTAAATGCTCTCGGGGTCGCATATTAGGTTTACTGGTTCCCCAATAACGGGCTATAAATGCTGAGAAATGTTAATAACTGTAAATATATCTTCAGCTCTGCTACTAAATCCTGCTTACACCTCCTTTGTAGGGTCGTAAGAGGGTAAAGGTGAATCTTCCGCGCCTGATAACAGAATCGAAGTAATAACCATGCCGCCGGAATGGAGGTTGGACGACGGGCTAGCTCGCCGTCCCTGGAAAACCTTCAAATGTTTCGAAACCTGCAGCAGGACGTGAAGGCTCGAGAGGCGCTGTAGTGCTACGAAGAAGAAGAAGATTATAAAATACACAAAAAACCAACCACAACTGATCATACCATACACGTAACATCTAACCACCCCGCCCAACATAAGCTAGTAGCATATAGATCAATGGTGCAGAGACTCCACTCCATTCCAATGACTCCTACTAAGTACTCTAATGAACTAAACAACATTTACAGAATAGCTTGTAATAACGGATGCAAGCAACGTGACATTGACAAACATGTTACACAGTACAAACAAAAACAGGAACGAAAACTGACTGAAGCTCATAAGAACAACCAATAGTTGATTTTGTTAACATACGTAGGCAAAGAGACATACAAACTATCAAACTTCCTAAAATATATACAAACTGCAAACTGCACTCAAAACTAACAACAACATCGGAAACAAACTGAAACCAAAACTGAATGGCACATCATTATACAAGAACAGTGGCATATACAATCTGACATGCAAGGACTGCGACATGGTATACATAGGAAGGACAATACGGAAACTAACAACAGGATACAAAGAACACTAACGATCTTTCTTACACAACAAGGCAGACGCCAATTACGCGATGCACCTACAAAACTACGCACATGAACCTGACGCTATGACAAATGCTTTGACATTGCTACACAAACAAAGTGAAGGACCGAGCCTTGACATCTAGAAAGGCTTGAAATATATAAACATAGAAAAACAGATGGTGACATTATCAACGAACAACTTATTACAAATTCCGACGCAATTTTATCAGTACTAGATCACACTCTTCGACGAAAGAGGTAACGTGATGAAATAGAAGAAACAGACATCCAACAATCCAAAAAGAAAAACCGAATGTCCCTCTACCTGACCGAATTTAGCACCCGACCTAATTTAGAACTACCTGCTTAGCCCATCCTACGACTATTTAAACTTATTCCATTCAACACATCGTTTAGACACTGACGATGACTCAAAGGAGTCGAAACGCGTCCGCTCACCCAAAAAAGCAAGGCCCGACGGCTTTTCAAGAAAAAAAATTTACGGCTTTTCAAGAAAAATAATTTATTTATTTGTTATTCAAATAAAGGAAAGTGTTGAGATTGTGTTCTCATAAAGCCTAGACAGACACGTAATATAGAACGAATTTTGGCGTCAGATACTAGGTAACAATGACACACATGCAAATCTAGTATAAGCTGTCAAATGAAGTCAGATGTCAGAATGAAATGACAGCAAATGATACATTTATCTGATATCTGGCTATATTTTTCAAATGTCCATACACAAAATCCTTCGATAAGTACCAATAATTGGTAATCTTATCTCCAAATGTATAAATCTTGTCAATAAATCAATTTAATTTATTTGATACAGGGAAATTTCATTTATAATGGAAATGTATGTTGCTATTGATACTACTACGTTGAAGCATCCGACATAATTTAATAGTGGTACTAGGTAGTATACTAGGTTTTTATTCTACATGTCTGTATAAGCTATTAATTTCATTTTTCATGCGCTTGTAAATCGATTAGCGTGTGCTTATCTGTCAGAACTCGATTTGTCATCGAAGGTATGCGCAGTTATGTAACTCTCGCTCGTACAATCAAAGATTCTTTTATAAAACCATTTATGGGATTTTTATTTAAATTTAAACGATAAATTCAAAAATATTTGCATGTAAGATGATTCGGCCAATTTCGATAATTGGTAAACTTGTATAAAAATGAATAAATATTGTCAAAAAATCAATTTATCTGTATAAGCTTTAACCATGTCACAAAACCTAGACAGACATGTGGTTTGAATGAAACCATCGCCTTCGTAATATAATAGCCGGATTCGATTTAGACATCTGACTTCACTTGACTGCTTATACCAGGTTCACACTAGATTTGCAATTGTGTCATGGTTACCGAGTATACTGATGCCAGGTTTCGTTCTATACTATATGTCTGTCTAGGCTTTAATATACCACGTTTTGAAACCTAGTATCAATACCAAGATCAATTCCCAGTATCAATGAAACTTTCCTATATCAAACAAATTAAATTGATTTTTTGACAACATTTATTCATTTTGTTGCAAATTTAGCAATTATTGGTACTGATTGATTTATTTTGCGTGCAGATATTTGAAAAATATACGGGTAGCTAGCAATTAGAAAAATTTATCATTTTATACAATTTCCTTTTCGCATCTGACTTCACTTGACAGTTCATACCAAGTTTATAATACATTTGAGTGTGTTACGATTATCTGGTATACTGATGCCAGGTTTCGTTCTATACCGCATTACTGTCTAGGCTTGAACGAGGGATACTATGTTTTATGTAGTATACTAGGTTCGTATACTGCATGTCTGTCTAGGCTATTATACTAGGTTTCAGAATGTGGTATACTAATATACTAGGGTCGTATACTATATATCCGTCTAGGCTATTTATTGTGAATCGTTATTTTCTATGTGCCGTTCCTTTGACAGTCAGTCTCGTATCGCCCTTTCCCGATGTAACATGTCTATTGTGTTCAATACAAATATGTATCAATTAACGTGTGTATTATTATTGTCTCATCATAACAACTAGTCACTTTCATCACCTAGTTACAATAAGTTGGCGACGAGGATTAAAACGTTTGCAACTGCCAGTGAAAACCAGTGTGACACAGTGAAACAGTTAGATTCCGCCGCGTAGCCGCCACGTTTTCAGCCGCCATTATTTTCGTGTCGTTTCCGAGACAACTCCAGCTGGGAAAATGGATCAACAACAATTCGAACAATTTCTCTCAGTCTTCACTGCCGCATTGGGGACAAGTGGATCCGGTTCAGCTCCCCAAGTCTCACTATTCGAATCATATGACGCCAAGAAGGAAAGATTTACTTCTTATTTAGAACGTTTTGACAATTACTGTAATCTCAAAAATGTGGATTCCCCTATCACAATGTCTCAATTGTTGTGTGCATCAATTGGCTCTACGCATTATAACAACTTGGCTGCATTATTGGGTCCTGAGAAACCCATGAAAGATATTCCATTTGTTGAGCTAATCAAACTTTTCAAAAATATGTTGTCACCGCCTGTCTCAACTGTAGTCGCTCAGCATTATTTCCTAAATGTTACTCAGCAGCCAACACAATCCATCTCAGAATTCGTTGCATCCCTGAAGGAGAAATCGAAAGATTGTAATTTTTATGTTGAATGTAAATGCAAATCAGTGATTTCCATTGCTGACGCCTTTTTATGTGCCCAATTTGTTAGAGGAGTAAAAGACAACTGGATTCGAGAACAGCTCTTACAACACTATGCGTTCAAAAATTTCGATGAGCTGCTCAACAAAGCCACAGCATTGGAAGCATCACGTTTTGAAAGCAACCAGTTTACCAAAATCCCAGATAATTTCACCAATCTCAGTAGTGACATAAACAATGTCTCAAGGGTCAACAGGTCACATAGGAAATCACAACCCAACCAAAGTCGAAATACAAGTCCTAGTTCACACCAACGCTCACAGTCCCAACACATGACACGGGTTGACTATCGTTCTTTGGGCGTTGATGGACTCTGTCTCAAATGTGGTAGGGCAAACCACAAGGCAAATCAATGCAAAATCGACCGCAACGCGCTTTAATGCACTTCCTGTAAGAAAATTGGTCATGTGTCCAAGGTCTGTATCACCACCATTCTTCGAAATTCAAAGACACATGCCATCGCAACACAGTCTTCTCAGAATGATCAAAACTCTGACTCAGAATATGGTATTGGTCACATTCACTGCACTGAGCTCAGCCCAAGTTCTGATAAATTTATCGTCAAAGTTTTTCTCAATGGCAAGCCACAGGCATTTGAAGTCGATTCAGGAGCCAAATTCTCACTTCTATCAGAGACAGCATTCAAACGTCTTGGTCTCAATGCTTCACTACAACCAACACAGGTATCATTCCGCTCTTACTCAGCTCATATAATAAAGCCCTTAGGGAAAGTCTCACTGTCGGTAAAATATAAAAATAGAGAAATTGATGCGGACCTATTCATTGTTCCTGCAGGATTTGATGCACTTTTGGGTCGAATATGGATTCGCACTCTCGGAATTGATCTCAGAGAAATCGATAAAGAACTGCTCACTTCGGATCATGTAGTTACAATCAACGCTGTCACTCCTCTTGAAGACATACTCAGACAATACGCAACTATTTTCGAAGAACGCATAGGTTGTGTGCCAAACCTAGAAATAAAACTTCAGCTCAAGGAAGGAGTAAAACCCATCTTTACTAGGGAACACGATGTCCCTTTTGCACTGCGCCAGCGAGTTGAGGAAGAACTTGCAACTCTTGAGTCACAAGGTATTATTACTCCAGTATCCTCAAGCGACTGGGGATCACCACTCGTCGTAATACCTAAACCTGATGGAGGGGTTCGGTTATGTGTTGATTACAAATGTGGAGTCAACGCAAAATTAGTCTCAGCTAATCATCCAATTCGTCGCATTGATGAAGTCTTGCACAGCCTCAGAAATTCAAAGTACTTCTGCAAACTCGACCTGTACAAGGCATATTTACACTTCAAAGTGGATGCGGAAGGACAGAAAATCCAAACAATCACGACACACAAGGGCACATTTCAAATGAATCGTCTCAGTTTTGGTATCAAAACAGCACCATCTGAATTCAATAGAATACTCTCACAAATTCTCAATGGCCTATCAAACGTTGAAGCATATTTTGATGACATTATCTACCATGGCTCATCAATGGAAGAATGTACAAGAAACCTGATTGCTTGTTTAGAACGACTCAAGGAATACGATCTCCATCTAAATAAAAATAAGTGTTCCTTCTTCAAGGAAAGTATCAAGATGGTCACATAGTCTCATTTAATAAAGTTGAAATGTCACCTGTGAAAATTCAAGCCGTCTTCAACATGCCACGTCCTAAAAATGTAGAGGAATTAAGACGATTCTTGGGTATGGTGACATATTATGCAAAATTCATTCCTGATTTCTCCACAAAATCTTTTCATCTACGACGCCTACTCAAAAAAGATGGAAAATTCGTTTGGTCAGCCTCCACTGAAGCTGCTTTCTTAAACCTAAAGTCGGAGTTGTGTAGCGAAAGGGTATTAACACCTTTTGATCCAGTAAAACCCTTGATCCTCACAACAGACGCCAGCCCGACCGGTGTTGCAGCTGTTTTGAGTCATGAAGTGGAAGGTCATGAAAAGCCTATTGCTTATGCCTCTCGAGCTTTGACCCAAGCTGAATGCAATTACAGTCAACTTGATAGAGAAGCCTTGGCTATCATTTACGCAGCCACACACTTCTACAACTACGTTTATGCCAGAAACTTCACCCTTGCCACCGATAACGAGCCGCTGTCTCGTATCTTTCATCCACATCGAGCATTACCTCAGATGACATCTGCCCGTCTTTTACGCTATGCCTCCTTTCTAAGTGGATTGGAATTCACGGTACGCTGTAAAAAAGGAAAAGACCACGAGAACGTAGATTGTCTTTCTCGGGCTCCAGTTCCCCAACTGCTCAGAACATCTGAAACATCAATGAATGAAGAAGTCAATGCGTTGTATGCTGAAACTTTACTTCAAATCTCCAGCCCAGCTATAACTTCAGGAACTATTATTGAGGAAACAGCCAAAGATGAAAACCTTCAAACCCTGATGACCAGCCTCAGAACCAGTCAAAGAGATGAACCATTCACCATCTTTAACGGTATGCTTTTCAGATTGGACCGCCTAGTCATACCAAAATCTCTACAACGCCAAATCCTGGAAGAACTGCATGCCTCACACTTGGTCATTACAAAAATGAAACAACTCTCCAGACGATATGTATATTGGGAACGTTTAGACAAGGACATCGAGCAAATTATTAAAACCTGTGAATCCTGTGCCCAAGGCCGGCACAATCCACAGAAACCCGCTATTCATCCATGGGACCCACCAGATAACAACTGGGAGAGGGTACATATTGACTATGCAGGCCCCCTTGACAACCATTATTTCCAGACCAGCCCCAAGCCCAGGTGTTCCATATCGACACATGCCAGCTGATGAGTTACCACCAATGGACACACAGCCTACGCCATTGACTGCGCCAGGTGCCAATCAGCCAGAAAGACTTACTGGCACTCCTGACCAACAGACACCAGCAGACGGGAACACAAACAACCCGACGCTACCACCACGCAGATCTGCTCGTCAACGATGTCCTCCAAACTTCTTGAAATACTATGTCACCGAATAAAAGAATTAAAACTATATTTCTATATGTTTTAATTAAGTGGGGGAGACTATTTTGAATCGTTATTTTCGATGTGCCGTTCCTTTGACAGTCAGTCTCGTATCGGCCTTTCCCGATGTAACATGTCTATTGTGTTCAATACAAATATGTATCAATTAACGTGTGTATTATTATTGTCTCATCATACCAACTAGTCACTTTCATCACCCAGTCACAATACTATTCGTTTTAGCTTCATCTTTCGTTAGTTTTGTTTCTCTCTCTCCCTACTTTCAGTTATCTACATAACAAAAAATTTTAAACATGGAATATTTATCTTACAGTAATACCAGCAATCCAGGAACTCTTGATTTGAGCGAACACATGTACAATTCAGATTATCTGAGTAAGGATTGTGAAATGGATGCGCTGTTAGATGCAATGCTCACTACTACTCCGCACAAAGCCGATCTCTACTATAAACCGATTGTAAGTTATACTACTTATAATGAAAATAACACCAATTATTTTTTATTTACTTTGGTAGGTACTTAGAAATTGTTTGAAATCAAGAAATAGTAACATGGGAATTAATTGTTTGGCTCTTGATATTCAAAGAGGTCGAGATCATGGTCTAGCGAGCTATACAAAATATTTCGAAGTTTGTGCGAATACAAAAATTCAAAACTGGGATTCCTTAAAACCATTTATTGATACCAAAGTATGTACTATAACTATAAGCTATACTTATTTTCTGATTGCCGCGACCTTCACTTCCTTAATACTTTAGAACTTATTTGTTCTTTCCGAATTAAATAGCTAGAAAGTCTGATTGATCTCACCTAGGGTGAATAGATAAATTCACCCTAGATGAGATTAATCAGACTTTATTTACAAAATCTTTTTACACATTTTTTATGTACTAAAAATTCTTGTATCAATTTCGCAATGTAGGAATTAAATTTCTAACATATTGTCCAGAAGGTAATTTCTATTTTGGAAAGCCGTATATTCATATTTTATATTTAATCGTAAACTGAAAAACGATTTTTCCAGGAACTGAATATTATGCGTAGCATGTACGAAACTATCGACAAGATAGATTTAATTGTTGGAGCAATGTCAGAAAAGCAAAAGAATGGATTGTTGGGAATAACATTCAGTTGCATATTAGGTAATGCTATAAATTAAAGAAATAACTATATTTTGTTTGAATAAGTTTTGCTATTCAACTTTTTTAGCTGAAGAGTTTTCAAAAATTTGGAATCAAACTCCACTTACATTTTCTGAAAATTCGATAAATACAGCTGCAAAGTTGTTATGCCGAACAACAGGAATAAAAGCTGTTCCAAGAAATATATTTAAAGTAGAATCTGAAAGGTATAGTTGAAAATTTCCCGTATATTTCTATAAATCTAATTTTTTGACTCTGCTTTAACAGCAACCCGCTTATAACATGCTGAAGAATCTCTTTGCCTGCAAGATATTTAGAAGTTTATAGGAAAAGGAAAATAAAGTGATGCAAGCCATCCAAAAATAATTTTTGTTGTTTATTTTTCTACGAAGCACCGTTTTCAAAATATTCGGCGGAAACTGATAACAGCGCTCTGTAAGCCTCGCGAATTTTACAAAAAATTTACCCCAACCATATTTGGCATTTATTTTATTTATGTATAACATTTTCTATTGAACGAAAAATTGGAAAGAATATCGAAACCTCCAAATTTTGTATTGTGGCTCAAGTATTGTAACTTGAGACATTAGCATGATCTGATTACTTTTTTTAATCCGGGTTTTAATTTTGTTGCAAGAAATATGTTCGACAGAATGCACGATTTTTGAGATATGTGAAAAGAACTGAACAAAGATATTTATAAGCTTTCTTAAAAATATCTTTGTTCAACATTTAACCTTATCTCTAAATCTAATATAGTAAACATAACATAACCTACATGCTGAAACCTATTCCTAATTTTTAACATAAAAAAACACAGACGTAATGAGCTGAAAATAAAAAAATTAGTAATGAAAAACACAAAAAAAATAACCACGAATAATTCAGACACAAAAACTGAAAATGAACACGAGTAATTTAGACATTATCATTCAGCCACCAATACCTAGATTGCTCCGTCTCAGCTCGACTAGCCTCAACAAATCTAGCGAATGAGTATCTCCATTGGAATCGTTGGTGTCGTGAACTCAAATTTGGGAGATATTATATCTTTTTATAGGCGGCCCATCTATATATGTGATATATGATTGGGACACTGTCAGAATCAAAAACATATCGATTCATTAATAATAAATAAATGAAATGCTTCCTTAGCGACTATGAAAATTTTTTATTGCTCGTATATACTGTTACACGTACAAATAATTCTGCGAGCTGCTGTCGCAATTGTTTTCGCAACTATTAAAAACATGATGATCAATAAACGAATGTACTCGAAAGCAAAGAACCCACCAAGCATGATCAATATCTGAAAGTGACGTCACTGCGGCCATTCAGGATTGCTCGAATATTCCAGGTAGTTCACCAATGTACGAGAAATGGATTGAATGACTAGAGACCCTATATGAAGCTGAGCTGAATGAATGGGGAGATATAGTAAAACCGCGATAGTAAGAACTGCGATGAGTGGAGTGCGAATTAAAGGCGATAGTTAAGACAGTTGAATTAAAAAATTTATTGACAAGTGAAATGTAAAATTGGTGAAATAGTTAAATTAATGATTGTGCATTTTTAAGTAAATAAGCTCTTTTAACTTAATTTAAATGACAGTGCGTTTTCACTTTCCCGGAACATTAAAATTATTGGCTGTGAATCATAACACGCGACAAAACGTATTTCGACTGCCACTCGCAGTCTTATTCAGTAAACTAAAAACCTTATCCTAGACTTAGCCTATTTATACAAGGAGTGTTATCATTGCTTTTTATTTACAAAGACAATATATATTAGTTTAGAATAACAATTACCTACATCCTTATTCAGCCTAACATTATTGGTATTTTCTAAATATCTATTGACTCAGTAATATCAAGTTCACTTATTTTATCTATCTCTTTTATTACCCCTAAATTATTTATCGTAATCACATGACCCTCGCTAATTACGTGATCTGCAACCGCTAAATTCGTCGATTTTTTTGGTATGCTGCTACGATTGCGTTATGGACGCTATCGTAAGGAAGCATCTGCAGTTTCTGTTAAGGATTATTAAACCTGAATCCAAGTCTTGCGTCAGCAATGCATAGCGCCAAATAATTTGTTCTAGGGTCGGAACTCCGACCCATATAGAATGCACCTGTATTCAATTTAGTTCTCTGTTATCCACGATTTTAGGAAAACACCTCTTGGATTATTGTTGGCGTTCATTCAGGTTACCGGCAAGAACATAATAAATGTGCAGCCTATTCAATTCGCGTAATCCAGCTCCTCCTTGAATTCAGATTATTCTTGGATGACTTGAAATCAATCAATGATTTCGTTTTCATAGTTAATTCACTCTTTTGATTTCGAAATCGCTTAATTTATTTTCGGATGCCAATAGCCGAGCCGTATCTGTTCCGCTTTGTCAAAGTCAAAGTCAAAAGCGCTTTATTTAATACTAATCGTTATAAATTTTTAAAAGAACATAAAGCAAATTCCAAACAATAAAACTATAAAAAACTTAATGGCCCGAATGGCTCTCTAAATTTATACGTTATCAGTTAAACACATTTAATGAAAAAAATACACTTGCAAATTTAAATTAATTAAGATTATTTCATATTTTTTGATCCAATTGGAAAAAGGAGAAAAAACCAACCAGCATTATTCAAAAATTACTTATATTACTAACACAACAATGAACTTATATCCTATACCTAATATGTTACACCCTAATTCTAAATAAGTTCAATCAAAAAAAAAAAAAAACTTTACCTTATATTGAAACCTATACCTAAATTATAATACAAATAAACAACAACACAAGATGTAGCAATAATGAGATGAATCTAAAAAACTAAGTAACGAGAAAAAGCACAAAAACAGAAAATAAACACGAATAATTTAGACATTGTCATTCAGCCACCAATACCTAGATTGCTCCATCTCAGCTCGACCAGCCTCAACGAATCTAGCAAATGAGTATCTCCATTGGAATTGTTGGTCTCGTGAACTCAGATTCGGAGGATATTTTATCTTCTTATCGGTGGCCCGTCGGTATATGTGATATATGATTGGGACGCCGTCAGAATCAAAAATATATCGATTCATGTCCAAATACACGAATGCTTCTGGAGGAACGAAGCCAGTAGTGAGGCAAGTCACAATATACCCGTCTGTAGGGTGGAACGGCTGTGAAATCCAAGGGTTTTCACTCACAGTTACAGATCTTGCGATATGATTCCGAAGAAGTTTCAATATGAAGATATCGACTCTTGTCACTTGAGCGGTTTGATAAATTCTTCTATTCGATATATAGTGCTTCCAATCCGTCTCAGGCTTTCTGTACAAACCAGTACATGCACGAAGACATTTCCTTTCGAAAACTCTTAATCTTTCCATTGTACTAGCACTCTGGTTGTACCAGATCTGGCATCCGTATGTCAAAACTGGCCTAACCAGGGTCTTGTAACAAATAACTTTGACTTTTTGATCAATGTATCTGGAATGAAAGAGTCGCCGAAGGGCCATGACTACTTTTAGTGCCTTACTCAGCATGATTTTGACATGTTCAGTGTAGTACAGATACTGATCGAGATGAACACCGAGGTATCGAACACAGGATTTATTTGGAACCCGTTCTGAACTACCCTCACCAGCCATAATGTGGAAATCCTTCCAATTACGTTTCAGGTCTTGACTGGCCCCCTGCAGCGTTGTCCGAAACAAGATTGTTTCGCACTTCTGCGCATTGATTTTCATTCGCCAATTGTCGGTGTAGAGCTGCACATCATTAAAGATTTTTTGAAGATTGCTCTGAACTATTGTAGCTTTTCGGTCTGCCGTATAGATGATCAGATCATCAGCAAACGCTACCAATGATCGCGTTGGCGAGACATTAAAATCAAAGCTGTTCAATAGCTTGCGAATGAATATTGAGAAAAGCAGGGGCGCAGTAACTGTTCCCTGCTGTAGACCATTCAAGACCTTGTATTCGCGCATTGTTGTCAGATTTCCATCAGTTACAACAAACGATACCCCGTATAACATATTACACATCATGGCGACAAGGTGTCTGGGGAACCTGTCCTGAAGAAGTTTGAAAACTAGTCCATCTAACCATACCGTATCGAAGGCTTTCTCCATATCAATGAGACATGCTCCAACACATTCTTTGTTGTTTAGTTTCCAACAGATGTCTGAGGTTACTTTCGTTATTGCATGTATGGTCGAATGCCTGGCACGAAAACCAAATTGGCAATTCGGCATCAACTCATATTTCTCAATGTGGGCGTTTAATGCTCTGTTGAGTATCACTTCAAACACCTTGCTGATGTTAGGCAGCAAGCTGATTGGGCGATAGCTTTTAGGGCATGAAGATTCTTTTCTTTTCTTCAAGATCGGAAATACCTTAGCCTTTTTCCACTCATTTGGGAAATATGAATTGTTCAACATGTTGTTGAACAATATGCAATAATTCCTAATAGCAACCTCAGGCAAATGTCGGAGACCTGTATTTGGAATACCGTCAGTACCACATGATTTTTTGTTGTTTATTCTGCGGAATATGAAACACAAGTCTTCATAGCTGACAAAATAATCAATAAGATTCAAGCTCGGTATGAGGTCAGATGTGAATGTTTCATCGAAATGAAGAATTGATTGGCCGTTCAGGCTTGATTTGAAGTCGGAAACTTTTGCTTCAACGACCTCCGAAAATATTTCATTCCTTCTCTCTGGGTTTGGCAGATGAACCAATTCTAAATGTGTTCCAATCAGGGCAAGTTTCTGCAATCCATCACATATAATCCTGTTTCCATTTCTATCCGGAGTCGTACTATCAATTTCGATACCAGCTCTATCGAGAAGATTTATCTCATCATAGTGACTTCAAGATTCGATACCTTCACTCGAGACTTCTTGCGGAATAAGCAATTCACTTTCGCGAAAACGCCATCTGGGTCCTGTGGGCTAATACCCCTCAGTTTTTCCGCCCATTGATTGCTGACCTCACTCCTGAAGTATGAACGGATTAAGTTCCGGACATTCTTCGGGTGTAATTTCAACAAAGCCAACGAGGGATGGTTGTAGTCCAAAAATCGTCGATAAATATTGTTGATGCGTGTGAGAAGAAGGCTTTTCAATCTTTTCAACCTTGCGATGGTTGGTGTTTCATATCCTTCCATATTGTTTCGATGTTTAATCTTGGGAACTACTTTCTCAATCGTTTCCAACGTCAGCTTCTCTAACTTCGACAAATAGAGATCTATTTCATCGTCAGTTAGATTTCTGTTATTAGGAACCATTGAGCAAGCGTTGCCATCATCAGAAGGAGGACATTGCTTCTGGTACTCCCGATTAAACTTCTTTTGAAACTTTCCCCAGTTTGTTTTTTTGAAATTCAACCGATGGTTTTCATGTTGAACTGGAATGAGGAAGAAATCATCCCTTTGATGATTGATTTCCATTACGATTGCGTTATGGTCGCTATCGTAAGGAAGCACCTGCAGTTTCCGTTGAGGACTATTAAAGCTGAATTCAAGTCTTGCGTCTGCAATGCAGAGGTCCAAATATGAATTTGTCCTAGGGTATGTTGGGAACTCCGACCCGTATAGGTTGCACCTGTATTCAATTTGGTTATCTGTTATCCATGATTTCAGGAATACACCTCTTGGATTATTGGTGGCGTTGAGCCATGATGTATGCTTGGCATTCAGGTCACCGGCAAAAATATAATAATTATGCAGCCTGTTCAATTCGAGTATTTCAAACAAGGAATTGAGTTCCTCCTTGAACTTGAGAACATTTTGACCAGTTGCATAGGCAGAGATAACGAAGAGGTTATCCCCACCTGGCAGTGAAATTTTGATGACGGACACTTCAAGAAATTCAAAGTTTTTGAATTCGACTTTTTCAATATTTTGGAAACAATAGGGTCTTCTAACCAATATCCCGGTGCCACCTCCCCCATCACCTATTACCCTATCGTTTCTTACGAATGTAAAATCTTTGAATTCCATGGAATGCCATGAATTGAGGTGGGTTTCAGTGAGAAGTATGATGTCACGCTTTTCCTTGACAACAAATTCAAGGAGATAATCACGTCGATGTATAGCAACGATAGAGTTGACGTTGATCGATATGAGGCGAAGCCTATCCATGGGAATATGACTGGATGACAAGTTATTATTGGGCATTTGAAAGACCTAAACGCTGAAAAGCAAAGTTAATTTTTGAATCTTGTTTGTCGATTCTCTCCGATAAAGAATTAAGTTGCTGGTAAATTTTGAGAAGCAGCTCATTTTTGCCACTTACATTATTTACATTATTTCCAGCATTTTCTGCTGGTCCTCTAGCGGCGAGTGCAAACGATACTGCGGGCTTGACGAAGTTGGAAGGTATGATATTACGATGTACTTGTGTTTGCTTTGGAGCAAATTTTACTTTTGCATCTTGATATCGGGAGCATCCTCGATATGATGCTAGGTGACCAAAAACACCGCAGTTAACGCAGTATAATTTTTCTTTAGGCTCCGTCTGAGCCAATTTGCACTCACCGGGAGCATGAACGTCTTTGCATTTAACGCAACGATAGTGCATGGCACAATTGGCAGCCGAATGTCCAAATCTTTGACACCGGTAACACTGGTTGACTTCTCTTTTCTGGAGGCGTTGTTGAAGAGCACTTGGACTGCTCTTATTTGCAATTTCCACCAGGTAAAGTGGTAAATTCTTCCTTTCTATGGTCGACCTTCTTGTCGCAAAGGCTTTGACTGAAACAAAATCAATATCTGGTGCAGCCTCCTTGAGCACCTGAAGAAGATCGACCGTATCCTCTCCGCTGTCCAAACCCTTCAACAAGAAGGTCTGATTCTTTTCACTTTTTGGGGTATAGGTGGTGTGGAACCTCCCCAGAAATCAGCGCATCTTTGGCTGACTTGAAATCAACCAGTGATTTCGTCCTTATAGTTAATTTTTCGGCATTAACTCTTTTGATTTCGAAATTGGCCAGTTTATTTTCGGCTGCCAATAGCCGAACCATATCTTTCCCGGTTTGTTCGAACACGTTGATTGGCGGAACTTTTTCTGTCTTGTTGGAAGCTTTTTCAGAGGAACCAGCAGAACTGCGGGCTGGTTTTTTCTCCTTATTTTTGTTCTTTAAATATTGAATGAAATAAACGTTATCTTGATTAAAATTACCTCTGATGTTTTCTTCGATTTCCGTATCTTCGGTTAATCCCTCCAGCGCTGCAAAATAATTTTGGCTCTCGTTGGGGCCACCAGCACTTAGAACTTCCTCTGGATTTACTTGCTTTGCACTTTTCTTCGGCTTTGTTACCTGTTGCCATTGATTTTGTGGCTGCGTCTTTTGAGGCTTCATCCCTTGCTTGAAAAGATCCTTGAGAGACTGTATCGCTTGCCTTAGTTCATCATTTTCTTTCTGCAATTTGGCCATTTGTTGATTATCCGCTATTATTTGCAGCTTGCACCCTCCATCTACGGAGTTTTCTTCGTTATGTTTTCTTTTAGTGATTGTCGCCAGTTTCGTATTCGTCGTTTCCCCAGGTTGCCCCAACGGTGGGAAGCCGTCGGGCTCCTCCATACCAGCGGCGAAATTTTCTTTGTGAATTTGTTTTTCGTTACCAATCGAAGTAAAAATATTCGATAGAAATTTCCTGAGTCGATCTCTTCGACAATATAAGATTTTTTCCGATAAAAATTAACTTCGGACTAACGTTTTTAAAAAATTAATTTAATTTGTGAAAACTTTTGACAGGAGCGATTTAAAAGACGTCTATACGCAAAGACTACTACGATCCAAATCCCTCTGTTCCGCTTTGTTGTTTGAATACATTGATTGGCGGAACTTTTTCTACCTTATTGCTAGCTGTAAGTTGGTTTCTTCATATTTTTACTTTAAAATATTGACTAAAATTTATATTCGTATCTTTATCAGAATTACCGTCGACACTCTTTTCAACTTCCATTTCGTCTAATAATCTGTCCAACGCTGTAAAATAGTTTTGAATATCGTTAGTGCCGCCAGCACTAAGAATTTCTTCCGAGATCGTTTGTTTTGTACTTTTCTTCACCTTTGTTTCCTTTTGAACTTGCTTTTGCTGCTGCGGCTTTTGAGTCGTCATCCCTCTCTTGCATAGATTTCCGATGGATTGTATCCGTAGCCTTAGTTCATAATTTTCTTTTTGTAGTTTGATTATATGCTCATTGTTTGCTATTATTTGTAGTTTGCATCCGCCATCTGAGGAGTTTTCTTGATTATGTTTTTTTTTTTTTGTTGATTGTCGCCATTTTCGTATTTGATGTTTCCCCCAACGGTGGGAAGCAAAGCCTTACTGCGCTTAACAAGCCATGTACCAGAAAGCCCTACTACCACATACATGACCACATGTAAGGTGACTTTTCTTGCTAATTTATATGAAGGTATATGGAGAAATGTGGAAGTGCTGACGAAAATTCGAAGCTTTGTACGGTTTCGAGACGGATTTCAATTGTGAAATCCAGATAGTCTACGGAGAACATCGTAGCGCTCTTTCTGAAGTAAATGTCGTTTCAGCCCATATATCTGTTCATATTTTATTGATTTATAATTTATCTACGTAAGCTTTAACGATGTCACAAAACGTTGACAGACATGTGGTATCGAACGAAACCTGGCATATTTTAATGATTTACAAAGTTACAAGAATATGAATTTATTTACTTCTTCAAGCTAGTTGTCAGTGGAAGGAGTTGAACGTATATTGCATTTGGTTAATCTAAATGGTGTAGGTGCACAGTGGACAGTGCAAGATGAATTTATAGCATGCAAGAAATGTGATTTGTATCTTTTTCATTTGAAACATCGAATGAATCACGCCGTACAGACATTTGCATTCTGTAGAAGAGGCTGACAGCTCATGCCAGCTGGCCAAAAGTAGGCTGACTACTAAAAATTAAAATTTCTACTGGAAGATTTGTTACACTTACGTTGGTGTTGGTGCGAAGCCGTCGCGCTCTCACATACTAGCAGTGCCGAAGTTGTCTTTGGATTGTTCGCTTTTCTTTACGCACCCAAGTAAAATAATATTCGAAATAAATTCCTTGAATCAATTGCTTCGACGATATAAGCGTTTTACAATTAAAATTAACTTCGGACTGATATTTCAAAAAATTAATTTAATTTTTGCTAACTTGACAGGAGCGATTTAAAAACACGTCAAAGTCAAAAGTGCTTTATTCAATAATAATTGTTATACAATTAATTTTAAAAGAATATAAAGCCAATTCCAAACAATAATAATACAAAAACAATGGCCTAAATGGCTCTATAAATTTGTACGTTTTCAGTTAAACAAATTTGATAAAAAAACACTATAGCAAATTCAAATTAATCAAGATTATTACATATTTTATTTAGTATTCGATTGGAAAAATGAGAAAAACCAACCAACACTATTCAAAAATTATTAGTAATTTTTACACAACAGTGAACTTTGATCCTACACCTAATATGTTTTAACCTAGTTCTCATAAAATTCAATCGAAAACTTTATTTTGTACTAAAAAAATTATATCACAATATTCCCAACCTACGCGTTTAACCTTATCTCTAAACTTAATATAATAAACATAACATATACCTAACATATCCCTGATTTTTAACACAAATAAACAACAACACTAAATGTAGCAATAATGAGCTGAAACTCAAAAACTAATTAACGAAAAACACAAAAGCTGAAAATAAGTAGTAATTTAGATATTGTCATTCGGCCACCAATACCTAGATTGCCCCGTCTCACCTCGACCAGCTTCAACGAATCTAGCAAATGAGTATCTCCATTCGAATTGTTGGTCTCGTGAACTCAAATTCGGAGGATATTTTATCTTCTTATCGGTGGTCCGTCTATATATGTGATATATGATTGGAACAACGTCAGAATCAAAAACATATGGATTCATGTCCAAATACACGAATGCTTCTTGAGGAACGAAGCCAGTAGCGAGACAAGTCGCAATATACCCGTCTGTAGGTTGGAACGGCTGTGAAATCCAAGGGTTTTCACTTACAGTTACAGATCTTGCGATATGATTCCGAAGAAGTTTCAATATGAAGATATCGACTCTCGTCACTCGAGCAGTTTGATAAGTTCTTCTATTCGATCTATAGCACTTCCAATCCGTCTCAGGCTTTCTGTATAAACCAGTACATGCACGAAGATATTTTCTTTCGAAAACTCTTAATTTTTCCATAATACCAGCACTCTGGTTGTACCAGGCCTGACATCCATATGTCATAACTGGTCTAATCAAGGTCTTGCAACAGATAATTTTGACCTTTTGACCGATGTTTCTGGAATGAAAGAGTCTTCGAAGGGCCATGACTACTTTAAGTGCCTTACTGAGCATGATCTTGACATGTTCAGTACAGTACAGATACTGATCGAGATGAACACCGAGGTATCGAACACTTGCCAGCCATGATGTGGAAATCTTTCCAATTAAGTTCAGGTCTTGACTGACCCCCTGCAGCGTTGTCCGAAGCAAAATTTTTTCGCACTTCTGTGCATTGATTTTCATTCGCCAATTGTCAGTGTATAGCTGTACATCATTGAACATTTTTTGGAGATTTCTCTAAACTATTGTAGCTTTTTGTCTGCCGTATAGATGATCATCGCGTAGGCGAGACGTTAAAATCAAAGTCGTTCAACAGCCTGCGAATGAATATTGAGAAGAGCAGAGGCGCAGTAACTATTCCCTGCTGTAGACCATTCAAGACCTTGAATTCGCGCATTGTTGTCAGATTTCCATCAGTTACAGCAAACGATACCCCGTATAACATATTGCACATCATGGCGACAAGGTGTCTGGCGAGCTTGTCCTGAAGGAGTTTAAAAACTAGTCCATCTAACCACACCGTATCGAAAGCTTTCTCCATATCAATGAGACATACTCCAACCCATTCTCTGTTGTTTAGTTTCCAACAGATGTCTGAGGTTACTTTCGTTATTGCACGTGTGGTTGAGTGCCTGGCACGAAAACCAAATTGGCAATTCGACATCAACTCATATTTCTCAATGTGGGCGTTTAATGCTTTGTTGAGTATTGCTCCAAACACCTTGCTGATGTTAGGCAGCAAGCTGATTGGGCGATAGCTTTTGAGACATGAAGATTCTTTTCCTTTTTTCAAGATCGGAAATACATTAGCCTTTTTCCACTCATTTGGGAAATGTGAATTGCTCAACATGTTGTTAAACAATATGCAATAATTCCTAATAGCAACCTCAAGCAAATGTCGGAGAACTATATTTGGAATACCATCAGTACATGATTTCTTGTTGTTTATCCTGCGAAATATGAAACACAAGTCATAGCTGCAAAAATAATCAATAAGATTAAAGCTAGGCATGTGGTCAGATGTTAATGTTTCATTGAAATGAATAATTGATTGGGCTAATACCCCTCAATTTTTCCGCCCATTGATTGCTAACCTCACTCCTGAAGTATGAACGGATTAAGTTCCGGACTTTCTTCAGTTGTAATTTCAACAAAGCCAACAAGGGATGGTTGTAGTCCAAAAATCGCCGATAAATATTGTTGACGCGTGTGAGAAGAAAGCTTTTCAATCTTTTCAACCATGCGATGGTTGGTGTTTCATATTATCGTATGTTATGGTTCGCGGCCGATAATTTTAATGTTTTGGGAAAGTGAAAAGGCAATGTCTTTTAAATTAAGTTAAAAGAGTTTATTTACTAAGAATGCCCAATAATTAATTTCACTGTTTTACAAATAATTATAATGTTATTCACTTGTCTATAAATTTATATTCGAACTGTCTATACCGCGAAAATCGCTTCACTCACTTCAATATCAATCAATCAATCAATATCGCCTTTACTTCGCGCTCCACTCTTTCGCAGTTTTACTATCGCGTTTTTACTATTTCCCCCATTCAGTCATTCAATCCATTTCTCGTACACTGGTGAATGTTCTGACGAGAACTACCTGGAATTTTCGAGCAATTCTGAATGGCCGCAGTGACGTCACTTTCGGATAATGCTTGATGGGTTCTTGTGCTTTCAAGTACATTGGTTTATTGATCATGATGTTCTTATTAGTTGCGAAAACAATTGCGACAGTAGCTCGCAGAATTATTTGCACATGTAGCAATATCTTTCGATATTGTTTCGATGTTTAATCTTGGGAACTACTTTCTCAATCGTTTCCTACATCATCTTCTCTTGCTTCGACAAATAGAGATCTACTATATTTCATCGTTAGTTAGATTCCTGACATTAGAACCATTGAGCAAGCGTTGCCATCATCAGAAGAGGGACATTGCTTCTGGTACTCCCGATTAAACTTCTTTTGAAACTTTCCCCAATCTGTTTTTTTGAAATTCAACCGATGATTTTCATGTTGAACTGGAATGAGGAAGAGATCATCCTTTTATGATTGATTTCCGTTACGATTGCGTTATGGTCGCTATCATAAGGAAGCACCTGCAGTTTCCGTTGAGGACTATTAAAGCTGAATTCAAGTCTTGTGTCTGCAATGCAGAGGTCCAAATATGAATTTGTCCTTAGGTATGTTGGGAGCTCCGACCCATATAGATTGCACCTGTATTCAACTTGGTTCTCTGTTACCCACGATTTCAGCAATACATCTCTTGGATTATTGGTGGCGTTCAGGTCACCAGCAAGAATATAATAACTATTCAGCCTGTTCAATTCGAGTATTTCAAACAAGGAATTGAGCTCCTCCTTGTTCTTGAAAACAGTTCCACCAGTTGTATAGGCAGAGATAACGAAGAGGTTATCCCCATCTGGCAGTGAGATTTTGATAACGGACACTTGAAGAGATTCAAAGCTTTTGAATTCGACTTTTTCAATATTTTGGAAACAATAGGGTCTTCGAACCAATATCCCGGTGCCATCTCCCCCATCACCTGTTAGAAGGATGATGTCAGGCTTTTGCTTAACAATGAATTCAAGGAGATAATCACGCCTATGTATAGTAACAATGGAGTTGACGTTGACCGAGATGAGACGAATCCTATCTACGGGAATGTGACTGGATGACAAATTATTTTGAGGCATTTGAAAGCCCTAAACACTGAAAGACAAAATTAATTTTCGTATCTTGTTTATCGATTCTCTCCGATAAAGTATTTAGTTGCTGGTAAATTTTGAGAAGCAGCTCATTATTGCCACTTACATTATTTACAGCATTTTCTGCTGATCCTCTAGCGGCTTGTGCCAATGATATTCCGGGCTTGAAGAAGTTCGGAGCTAAGACACTGCGGTGTAGTTGTGTTTGCTTTGGGACAAATTTTACTCTCGCATCTTGATATCGGGAGCATGCTCGATATGATGCCGGGTGACCAAAAACACCAGTTAACACAATATAATTTCTCGTTTTGCTCCGTCTGAGCCAATTTGCACTCACCGGGAGCATGCACGTCCTTGCATTTGACGCATCGGTAATGAATGGCGCAGTTGGCAGCCGAATGTCCAAATCTTTGAGAGCGATAACACTGGGTGACTTCTCTTTTTTGGAGGCGTTGCCACCTCACTACTTGGAAGTTCAAGTATCTGATTTGTTGAAGAGCTCTTGACTGCTCTTATTTGATAACTGCACCAAATAAAGTGGTAATTTTTTTTTTTCTACCGTCGACCTTCTTGACATGAACGTTTTAACGGAGATAAATTACTGCTTCTTAGAGCACCTGAAGAAGATCGACGGTATCTTCTCCGCAGTCCAAGCCCTTCTACAAAAAGGTCTCGTTCTTCTCGCTTTTCGGGGTATATGTGGTGTGGAACCTCCCCAGAATTTAGAGCATTTTTTGCCGATTGGACATCAACCAGTGATTTCGTTCTAATACTCGACTTTTCGGCATTGATTCTTTTAATCTCGAAATTTGGTAATTTATTTTCGGCTGCTAACAGCCGAACCATGTCCTTTCCACTTTGACCGAACACATCAATTGGCGGAACTTTCTCTGTATTCTTGGCAACTTTTTGAGGACCAGCAGAACTACGGGCTGGTTTCTTCTCCTTATTTTTATTTATTAAATAAAGGATAAAATTATCATTATCTTGACTAACATTACCTTGAATACTTGCGTCAACTTCCATTTCTCGTTGGAGTCCGTCCAGCGCTGCATAGTAGTTCTGGCTGTCGTTAGCGTCTCCAGAACTTAGTAGTTCTTCTGGGATGGCTTGTTTGACAGCTTTCTTCCGCTTAGCTTCCGATTTGTTTGTCGTGCCAATTCTGCATCTGGAACTTTCTTCGCTCTCTCGTACATATCTTTGAACTTTTTCATCGTAGTTCCAATTACTGAATTTTAGCTTGAAGGCGACTCACTTCTTCTTCTGCGGAGTCCTGGGTGCTCGCGTGTCTTCGTTTATTGAGGCTTGTCGCCAATTTCGCATTGCTGTTCTCCCCGGGGCCCCCAATGGAGGGAAGCCGTCGGGCTCCTCCATACAGAAGTCCCGAGTTAGTCTTCGCCTTATTTGCTTTTGTCGATTTATCGAAGTCAGATAACGTTCGATGAATTCGTGGGTCAATTCCTTCGACGAGAAATGCTTTTTCCAATGAAAATCAAAATTTTCTTTTGACTGACTTACAAAAAATTAATTCAATTCTTTGAAACTGACATGAAAAATTGATTAATTTGTAAAATTAATGACAGGAGCGATTAAAAACACGTCTACACGCAACGAGTGCTAGACGTAGAATGAATGCTCAACGAAGGATCTAACTTGGAGCGAGATAGAAACTGGAAAACCTAATCGGAAATAATCCGCGACTCTAGCCAGCATTTAATATATACACGCAGTTAAGAACGAAAAATATATACATACCAATTGAAGACGGGCTTGGCAAACAGATCAAACAAAATATTGGGATCTTTCAGACGACAGAAGCAACTTCCTGCTGCCCAATGGCGGAAATTGGTCAATGATCGAGAAATTCCCCCTACAAAATCATAAGTTAACTACAATCACTCAGGTGCGGACGCCCTTCACTATTTCGTGAATACCTGAAATATTCCTATAAAAATAACCCACAAAACTTAATTGTAACACAGATAAAAAGAATTTCGTGATAATTCATCTAATTCACAGCTTGAAAGCTATGCTGGCCTAATTGTCATAATACACGTAAATTTGTTTTTCATGAAAAATTAAAACCATTTAAACGAAATTCTGACTTAATTTGATATTCTTGCCGTCTGTATTCATTAAAAACCAAAGTTGAGATTGTTTTAAAAAATTTATTGTTGGTTAATATCCAACGTAAAACACCTTACTTAACTTCAACTTCTTCGCCGATTGGTTTGGGTACAGGCATCTTGTACTCTGTTTCAGGAGCTTCATATACTTTCTCTTCTTTTGGTTCAACGACTGAAACATTATCAGGCAGAGGCTTCTTGGGGCCAATTTTGTTGTTTGGATCCCAAGGCAACATGATTTTCACTTTGATGCCGAGTACTCCTTGCCGCAAAAGTACGTGTCGAGTAGCAGTTTCCACGTAATCGTTGCATGGATCTCCGGAATGGATCATAAGTCCATCGACAAATTTCATCGACTTGGCACGCTGTCCACGCAATTTTCCAGACACAACGACTTCACAGCCCTTAGCGCCTGATTCCATGATAAACCGGAGAACACCATAGCATGCACGACGAACGGCCAATCCTCCTGTCAACTTGTAACGCAATGACTCTGCTTGGGCAATAGCGCACAGTCCGCGGGTTGCTACCTTTTCGGCGTATAATTCAACCTTGCCCGGTTCGAAGTTGAAACGTTTTTGCACAACAGCTGTCAATTCACGGATGCGTCGACCCTTTTCACCCAATACACTTTGTGTTTTTGTGGCCATGATGATGATTTCTGTGCGAGCCGGGGTGACACGAACTTCGACACCTGAGTAACCATCCTCTGCTAATTCACGAGTCAGGAATTCGTTCAACTCCGCTTTGAAAATTCCGTCGGCGACGAACTAAAATGAAAAGCCATATATCAAAATGCTATTCTTTTCCAAGGAATATAAAATTGTAAGCCGAGCAGCATGAACCTGTCAAAAAATTTTAACGAGGTTAGGAAATCGCTTTGCCCGAATTTCAACCTAAACACAACTATATCGCACGAAATTCCAATGCCTAGAAAGCTCAGGATTTTACGGGAAGTTTCATGAAGCATACGAGACACATTTGAAGTATTTACCTTTCGTTTTTTGGAAATTGTTACGCTCATGGTTAATCACTACAAGCAACCGAGAACGTGGTTGAACGGAAAGAAAGAGGACTGCATGACCGACACTATGGTAAACTCAACATTGGAGAGATTTTTCTGAGGAGTGCTGCCATACTTTTTTATATTTTTGGCATTCGACACGTTTATAGGTGTAATTTTATCTTACCAAGTGCCCCCTTTTAGTGAATTTACATGCATGGTTTGAAAACGATTTGACATTAAAACCAAAAATAAGCAATTTAATTTATTTGATACAGGAAAATTTAATTTATACTGAGAATGTTTCAGAACGTGATATACTAGGCCTTATGTAGTATACCAGGTTCGTTTACCGCTGAAACATAGTCTAAACCAAGTATCGATACCTTTCCATATAAATAAAATTTACCTGTATCAAACTGATTTTTCGATAATACTTATTGATTTTGATGCACGTTTACTAATGGTTGGTGCTGAGCGAACCATTTTACATGCAAATATTGGAAAAATAGAGGTAGAAATCAGATAAATTTCTCATTTTCCATTATTTCATAATGAAATCTGACTAGTTAGCAGTTCATACCAGCTTTATACTACATATAAATGGGTGTTTGGGTTATAGCCTAGACTATAATCACTCCATAAAGAATTAAGTAAATATAGCCTAGACAGCCAAACACCATAGGAACCTAGCATACTACGTTAAACTTAATATCTAGTTTACCACGTTCTGAAACCTAGTATAAAACTTGTATCAATACCAGAGCATATACACTAAATAGCACTGGCACTGTGAACAATTTTCCATTCTAACTGTAAACAACCCACAACATAAGATATTACATGTTTTTTTGAGAATTAAATGTATGTAACGAGTGTGCCACAAAACATGTGTAGTTGAAATTTGCTGAGAATGCGATAGAATAAGATGGCATGACGAAATTTTGAAATTTCTAAGCATATACACGAGATCATTAATTATGATTAGTTTATTCGATTTAACGAACATTAGAATTACTCTTGACAATTTTGCCGATTCTTTTAACAGTTTGAGAAATGTCAATTATGAGAAAACGACGCGTGAGTGCGAATTGAAACTAAATGTTCCAATTTATGCATTTAAATTAATTTAAAATTTCTATTAGCAGGCTTGTTACCAACACTAACGTAAGTCTAACAAGCCTTCCAATCGAGAAATTTGCATTAATAGTAGTCAGCCTACATGTGGCCAGCTGGCGTGAGCTGTCAGCCTACTTCGGCAGAATGCAAATGTTTGTACGGCGCAATATATTCTATGTTTCACATGAAAAAGGTGCTAAAAATTCATCTCGCACTATCCACTGTGCACCTATACACCTATACCATTAAGAAGAACCAAATGAAACACACGTTCAACTCCTTCCATTGACAGCTAGCTTAAAGGAGTAAACAAATTCCTATTCTTTTAACTTTGAACATCGATAAAACATGACGGATTTATGAAATGAAATTCACTTCAGAAGGAGCGCTACGATGTTCTCCACAGATCATCTTGATTTCACAGTTGAAATTCGCCACAAAACCGTTAAAAACCTCAATTTTCATCGATACTTCCAAATTTCTTCATATACCGCTATATAAGCTGGAGAGAAAAGTCAACCTACATATGGTCATGTATGTGGTAGTAGGGCTTTCAGGTAAATAGCTTGTTAAGCTGTAGTGAGGCTTTGTTACCTAGTATACTGATGCCAAGTTTCGTTGTATACCACATGTCTGTCAAGGCTTATAACCTGGTATAAACTATCAAATGGAGTCAGATGTCAATATGAAATGACAGCAAATGATAAATTTATCTGATTTCTAGCCATGTTTTTAAAATATTTGCATATGAGCTGGTAAGCACCAATAATAGGTAAGCTTGAATCAAAATGAATAAATAATTTCAAAAAATAAATTTAATTTGTTTGACATAGCGAAATTTCACTGATACTGGGGATTTAATGTTCTACAATCAATTGAAAAGACTAGTCAACTCATCGCCTACAAATGACAAAAAAAAATAATTCTGGTTGATTTTAACGGCAATGAGCTATCTCATCGCGGAACGACTGGAGGATATAGCCTTCACGACGAAACAAATGACAATGGCCAGCGCCTGATTGACTTTGCATTTAGCAGAAATCTAGTCATACGTTCGACTTGCTTCCCACATCGACGCATTCATAAAATGACCTGGATTTCACGCGGATGGCAACACACAAAACCAGATCGATCATGTTCTGAGCCAACAACGTTGGGCCTCGAGCATACTTGACGTCCGTTCACTCCAATTATAACACAGATCATTACTTGATCAAATTAACCTATCGATGTCGTATGTCATAGGTGTATTTAGCGAAGGCCAGCCCACTACAAAATTTTGACATCAAAAGGCTCCAAACAGCGACTGTAGCCAAAAATTTCACGGAGATCCTCGACAACCAGCTGGCTCCCATCTTATCAAACGCATCGTTAAAGGCAAGCAACGAGCTCTGGAAGTGAAAATGGATATTAAGACCGTGGCAGAATAGACGATCGCACATCAAGCCTGGCGGAAGAGAAATGAATGGTTCGATGATGAGTGCCAGAATGCGTTAGACAAAAAGAATCAGTCATACAAGGAGAACAAAGGTAGGAAAACCAGGCCGAAAGGAAACACTATGAAAATCTCAGAAGAGTAGCGAATAAGATCATTAGAATTAAGAAAAAAACTATAACGACCAATTGAGAAGTCTAGATGTAAGTTTAGTGAGCAACAACACAAAACAAGCATACAAAGTAGTGAAAAGCCTGAAACGTGATTATCAGCCCAAAACCACGCTCTGTCGTGATAAAATCGGCGATATCATCGCTGATGAAACGAAGATTAAGGAAAGATGGGCATCATCATCCTTAATCCTCCACACAGCTCCACCGCATCGGCACCTATAGATGTCAGCAGAGAGCTTCCATTGGCTCCACCAACTCTGGATGAAGTATATTCCATAAGCAAAGCCCAAAAGAAAAATAAAGCACCGGGCATCGATAAGATTTCAGTGGAGCTCATCAAATTTGGTGGCAGCAATGTTCAGAAAGCTATTTAAAAAGGCATCCAGCACATTTGGAAAGAAGAACATAGGACAAAAGAGTGGAGCCAATTAATTATACTCCCTATCCACAAAAAAAGGTGACAAGTTGCATTGCGAAAATTATAGAGGCATATCACTACTTTGTACGGCATACAAAATATTTTCAAAGATTTTAGAAAATAAAATCGAATCATATGCCAAGAGTATTATTGAGGAGTATCAAGGTGGTTTTAGAGCAGGTAAATGGACAATAGACCAATTGTTCACTGTCAAGCAGGTACTTGAAAAGTACTGGGAGTTCAACATAGATGTACATCAAATTTTCTTTGACTTCAAGCAAGCATATGACAGTATTGATCATAACGTACTGTACCAAATAATGCTTTGCTTTGGCATCCAAGCCAAATTAGTCCATCTTACCAAAATGACAATGATATCGACGACCTCCAAAGTCCGCATCAATAACCAACTCACCAATGCCTTTGCACAAATATCGGACTAAAGCAGGGAGATGGGGTGGCCCGATTGCTATTCAATTTGGATCTAGAGTATGTCATAAGGAAGCTACCTGTCGATACATGAGGTACATTACTATTCAAGTTAAGCCAAATGGTAGCCTATGCGGATGAAATCAACATTTTGTCACGATCATTAACATCTGCCAAAGAACTTTTCCTGAAACTTGACAGCGAAGCAAAACTAGTAGGGCTACAAATCAATGAAAATAAAACAAATCTCATGGCGCAGTAAAGAAAAAATACCTCAAGCGCACAATATATCACACTTGGCGAATACAGTATCGAAAATGTGAACAAATTTGTATATTTAGCACCAAAATAACGAGAACTAGTAATGAAAGAGACGAAATACGGCGAAGAATACAGCTCGCAAATAAAATATTTTATTCAGTTTTGATGATCTTGAAGACCAGCTGCATACACAGGAAAACAAAGCTTTAAGTATTAAAATCTGTGATAAGACCTGTGTTATGCTATGGTTGTGAAACATGGACCCTAACCCAAGCATCCGCAAACATAATGAATGCCTTTGAGCGACGGGTCCTGAGGCGAATAATCGGAGCGAAGCTAGACGGGGACCAATGGTGAATTCGATACAACCATGAGCTGTACGAAATTTTTGACGAACCGCAGGTCTCAACGATTATAAGACTGCAGAAGCTGCGATGGGCTGGCCACATGAATCGTATGGACGAACAACGGATACTCAAAAACGTATTCGTTGGGAGAACTGAAGGTCAGAGACCGGTGAGGAAACCGAAGAAATGCTGGTCTGACTCGGTCGACGCTGCTCAAATTTCAAAATCGGAGGACGCGGTCAATGAACCAAGACAGTGGGAGGTGCTATTTGCAGGAAGCGAAGGCCCGAAAGAGGCTTTAGTGCTAAGAAGAAGAAGAAGGAATTTATCTTGGTATTGATACTAGGTTTATAAAAGGCTTCAGTACATTATTTATTACGTTTTATGTAGTATATTAGGTTCGTATACCACATGTCTAACTAGGCTATTAGTAAATGATTTCGCATGTTTTAATTCATGTAGGTTTGTGAACACAATTGTTTTCACTACAGTAATTCTTTTAACTACTACGCTCACCGAAATTTAACGATTGAAATCACACGGTTTCCACTTGTAAAACTTTTTTTTAATATTCTGATTCATGATTTGAAGCATTATTAAAACGAAAAAATGTCTTTTATTGACGAAAGCAAAAGTGAATAGCTGATACATTGCCACCACCTTACCCATAAGTAAAAGGTCTTCGATTATACGAATCTGGCCATTGTATTACGAAGGGGGCGGAAGATAAGAAGCCATATGGTAGCAGCATTTCTTTCCACATATATGTCCATATAGGCCAACTTTATTCACAAATTTACATGACGGTATATGAAGAATTGTGAAGTTACCAACAAAACTCTGAGATTTTGCATGGTTTCGAGACGGATTTTTACAGTGAAATCCAGATGCTCCGCGGGAAACACAATAGCGCTCCTAGTGAAGTGAAAATTATTAGTTTTTATACCCGTTTAATATTTATCGCCCTCCAAACTGAATGGAGTTTTTTTACTTCTCAAAGCATAGCTACCAGTTGAAGGTTCAAAACATTTGCTTCATTTACTCGTCTTGAAAAGTATAGGAGTACAATAGACAGTACAAGATGAATTTTACGCATGCACGGAATGCGTTCCGTACGTTTTTCATTGGGAAAATGGTACATATTACGCGATATAAGCATTCGCATATGCCGCAGTTGGCTGACAGCTCATGGAACCTTGTAAAAAGTAGGCCGACTAATCCATATGCAAAAATGCTACCATATGGCTTCCTATCTTATCTGAGCTGCCATATGGCTTTTATCTTACGTCAGTTTTGGGCGCTCTGGTTCTGTGATCTAATGTCTCCCGCAATTTGACATATGCGTTGGCATTGTTGGCAGCACTTAAATGTAGAGTTATTTTCCATATTGATACACGAGGAGATTCATTCAATACGGAAAAGAAGGTTCTACGCGGAGGGTGTAGTCAAAGGATTTTATCGGCGTTATTTCATAATCGTATAGTGAAGATGTCTTCTGTCGGCGGAAAAAAGTTGGCTGATTTACGTGTTGCGGATTTAAAAGACGAATTAGAGAAGCGATCATTGGAAATAACTGGCAACAAAGTAGCTCTTGTTGAGCGTTTGCAAAAGGTAATAACTTCCCGGTCTAGCGCCATCTTGTAAATCAACTATTGAAATCTTTCAAGGCATTAAAAGAGGAGGGAAAAGATCCGGAAAAATATATTTTCGAACCACCTGGCAAACGTGGTACCCCGATCAAAAAAGCAGCCGTGAAAATTAAAACAGAAGAGCCTGAGGAAAAAACTGCCGACGATTCAGTGGATGATGGGGATGTGGTTATCGTAGACGAAGTGGGCATAGTCGATGAGGTAAGTGCTTTTAGGACGCATGTTGAAAGATCGATATTGATGCTGTTCGCCTTAGAAACATGTTTTGTTATCTATAGAGTTAGAATGCATACTTAGGATAGTGTTTCAAAGACATTACTAAGAAATTAAGAGAAATCAAACGTGATAATTCCCGTTGATAAGGAATTTTTGGCAAAAAACTTGAAACTTTGTAAAAATTGTGCTCGTTAACAGCAACAAAACTGCCGATTTAGAAAATAATATCTCGCTTTCTAAGATCTGGATTAATTTAAGCAAGAGAATCATAATCGAAAGTTTCGAGAAAAATGTTTTTCAAGTATGTCCCCAAGATGGTGTAAACTGCTTTTGTTTCACAGATAACATGGTTTGCAAGACTCTGTAATCAAACAATTCGTTTCGGAAAATTTTGATTTTTATCCAACTTTTCACGTACTATGTGAATAAAAATCCTTCCCCAGACTAAGTGGGGTTAAAATAACTCCAAAGCAGATCGATATGATTCTGTGCAATTATTTACTTAAATTCTCTTAAATACGTTTTATTAATTAATTTTATTAATAAACTAGCAAAAATCACAAAATAATATTCCAAAGTCCACATTAAATGGAAAAAATGTAACATTCGTAGCTCTTCAATACACAGAACAAAAGATTTTTATTCTCTTGTCACATAAGTTCTTTTCCATGAGTTTTAGATAAAAATAAATGAGCATAAATAAATAGTAGCAATCCTGGCATGACACACAAACAAAAAAAAAACAAGAGTTGCATTTTTAAGACTTTCCATACAACATGGGTTTAAAATAACTCCAGACTAACTTTCAACGCCTGTTTCGACTTCAACGTCGAGAGCAAAATTAATATTACAATTTTAATATATGTGAATTTTAGCTAAATAAATGGGTTACTACTCGAATCACACCACGTCTCATAAGGCCTGGGATTAAACTAATCCCACATCGTATGCGGAAGGTTATTTTTTTCTATTTTTCGCCCAAACTATTTCTCACGCCCAACAGCCTGAAAGGCTTCGAAGCCTGAAAGGCTTCGAAGCCTGAACGAGAGACCTGTTTTTTTAAGTTCCGTAGTAGACCGGATAAAATTCCAATCGATTCAGTTTTTTTTTCTTAAATGAAATCAAACTCATTTCCTCTTTTATAACAAAGGTAAGAAATTAAAAATACTTGCTCCTCTAAGAACAGGAGGTGTCGAAGCCTTACGAAACCATGAAAATGAAGCTTGTGTTTAATTTACTATTGTATCGGTAGAGTAGTATAGTTATCAATTTCCACTCGTCTGAATATGTTTTCGGATCAAATCGATTTGTTTTTTCGTTAAAAACGTACACATAGGGAAAAGTATAAAATTTTCTCAAATAATTTTTGTTTTAAGTTTATTTTTCAAATCCATTCGGTAAGAAATTTCAAGTGATTGGAGTTAACTCATTCACTGCCACTAACCGACACTGAATGGGTTAAACATGTAACATAGGGATCGGTTCAATTCAATGCCTAAGTGACTAGTTTTACTTTCCGTTCTCATAGCATGTTGCTTGGCAAATTCAATTATTGCATTATTTTAGAGTCCACACTTTAAGCGGCAAGTGTATTCCAGAAAATTTCAGCAACACCAAATATCCGCAGAGTTACATGTTCAAATTTTAAGCAACGTCGGCAAACAAGGACTCAGGAATATCTATTCTGTGCAAATAAGCACGTATTCGGTGATCAGTCCTACCTAAATTCAGCACACTTTCCCATTTAATGTAAACAAGAACTCTGCTAACCCCAGATTGGGCCCATTCACATTTTCAATGCCTGCAGCCATCATATCCTTGTCAAGGTTCCGCAGACTTCGTTTTCAGTCAGTAGTTTCTCAAGAAATGAATGCCAAAGGACAGTTGATTGTGAGCCTTTTTCGCTAATGCGTTGGTTTTCTCATTGCGCTGAAAGCAAGAAAATTTTCAGCCAATTATGTCTGCCAACAGAGCTCAGTTCGCTCAGGCATTCATTTACAATTTTGGATGTTCCTTTTCGGTCGGAGTTATTTAGTTATGTTCCTCTCTACTTGTTCATGAGCCATGAAATCACGTTTAGTGTGTAAAATTTGTTCACCTGGTTCAGCATTCCTAGAAGTATCTATTTCTGGATATTGTATGATAAACTCTTTCCAGCCATCGTCCTCAAACTCCCTCATGAAAGAGTGGTTTTTGCATTGAAGAGCATATTTGCCTCACCATGCAGTGACCCCGAATGTAATCATTTGATCCTGTCCAGGATTTCGCCATGAAACCCTCTGAAGTTTGGAACGACATAGTCCGCCAACAACTTGAGGATGCTGTTATGAAGAATCTTCCTATGTATCCTGGGTATCTCAGCACAGATTTCAGAGCCTCCCCTTTATGAACATTTCGAGAGGACGTACGTTGAAACGGCGTTCATGTCATGACACTATCTTGTGTTGGTTTACAAGGCGAGTGCTTGGTGCCCTACGAGCAAAAGATAAGGAACATCGTGTCTTTAAAAAACACGGCACTATTGAAGCTAGATCTAATTTTGGCAGGCTGCGTGCTATTGCCAAGAAAGAGATTAAATATGCTTTGAAGACTTATTTCAGTAGTCTGGATAGTTCTCTTGTGGCTAATAATACAAAGCCTTTTTGGTCTTATATTAGGTCGCTGAAATTCTCTTCTTCCAGTCCTAGTAAGATCCGTTGGAATAGTGCAGAGGTTTCTTCTCCTCAAGAAGTTAGTGACTCATTTGTCCAATTTTTCTCTTCGACTTTTTCTCCTCCCGTTGCAGCTGTGCATCCTGTTGTCTTACCTAATCGTCTTCTCTTCCCAACTTCCTATATTTGTACAGATGTATCTGAAGTCGAATCTTTGATCAATGCACTTAATCCTAATATCATCCCTGGGCCGGATGGTTTGCCAAACATATTTGTGCAGTCGTTAGTCTCATCGCTACGTTTTCCTTTATCTCTCTTCAATCTAAGTTTGAGTACTGGTACTTTCCCTAACCCTTGGAAAACAGCTAATATTGTGCCTATTTTTAAAAGTGGTGATCCTACGTCAGTTTCCAATTATCGCCCTATTTCCTTATTTTCCTACTTTCCAAAGTTACTTGAACGACTGGTTCATAATCGATCCTTAAAATCATTTGCTCCTATTATTGCTCCAGAGCAGCATGGCTTTCTTCCCAAAGGATTCTCCACTACCTCTTAATTTAATGGAATTCACTAATAGTATTGCAAGAGCTTTGAATAACCAACCGCAAGTTGATGTGATCTTCACAGATTTCTCGAAGGGCTTTGACACTGAATCATTTTCTTCTTTGTCGTAAGCTTGAAGCTCTTGGCATCTCGGGTGCTCTTCTATCTTGGATGTCATCTTATCTATCGTGTCGTCCCTGTCGAGTAAGTCTCTCTGGTACTACGTCTAGTCCTTTTTATCCTTCATCTGTTGTTCCACAAGGTTCAATTCTTGGGTCTCTTCTCTTTCTGTTGTTCATAAATGATCTCCCCTTTGTAATTAATTCCTCTTGCCTCTTGTATGCTGATGACTTCAAAGTATTTCGAGCAGACAAATCCCAGTTAGACTGTCAGATCCTCGAAACAGATTTGAATGCTCTAAATAAATGGTGCGCTTCAAACTATTTATGTCTTAACATTACTAAATGTCATAAAATGACTTTTTCTCTCAAGGACCCTCCTATTAATTTTAAATATATCTTAACTGATACTTTGCTCTCTGTTGTTCAGTCATAAAAACCTTCAAGTAAATTACTTTTTATGGAATTGTTTGCAGCTACATAAATGGGTTGCATATTTTGAATAATAATTTTTCTGAAAAATTATTAGAGAAGAAAAATGTTAGAAGAAGGTGGTTTCGACGTGTGCACTAATTCTCCTCAGGCCATCACTCTTAGATACACACCGGTGATGGCGACCACCATGCTCAGAGGTGAGGGAGTTGATTTTAATTTTTCTAATTATGCAAACTCAATATTTTTTTTGTATCTGCAAGTTATATTCAAGGTAAATTTCTCTTGTAAGTACTTGTATAGATTTACATTAAATTGATGTTAAAAGGGTGAAATGATCCAATTAAAAAGTTTAGCTAATACAAGTACTTACAAGAGAAATTTACCATGAATATAACTTGCAGATACAAAAAACATATTGAGTTTGCATAAGTAGAAAAATTAAAATCAACTCCCTCACCTCTGAGCATGGTGGTCGCCATCACCGGTGTGTATCTAAGAGTGATGGCCTGAGGAGAATTAGTGCACACGTCGAAACCACCTTCTTCTAACATTTTTCTTCTCTAATAATTTTTCAGAAAAATTATTATTCAAAATATGCAACTCATTTATGTAGCTGCAAACAATTCCATAAAAAGTAATTTAAAAAGCTATCGGAGTGATCGATATCCGCGCGACGTTAGAAAAGCTTCAAATATAGAACAAATTTGTCGTATAGATTTACATTAAATTGATGTGAATAGGGTGAAATGATCCAATTAAAAAGTTTAGCTGACCACCAAGTAACTTTAGATACAAAACTCATATTTGATTCACATATTTTAAATGTAATTACTAAGGCGTCTAGAATTTCCGGGTTTATCCTTAGACATGTACATATTTTTAATAGCATCTCTTCTATCCGCCTATTTGTTTGCCTTGTTCGCCCTTTGCTTGAATACTGTTCTGTTATCTCACCCCCGATATTCCTATCTCGTGTCTTCTTTAGAAACTGTCCAAAGAAAGTTTACGCGTTTTCTTTTCTTTTAAGTTTAATTTGCCGTATCAGCCCTATGAAAGTCGTTTATCCTGCCTATTTCTAATATCCCGACGAATTTATTTAGACCAATGTTTTTTTGTATAAACTCTGCTTCCATGAAGTCCCGTAAAATATTTTTTTCTGAGCTTCGTTTCCGACAAACATCTCGTTCATCTCGGATGAGTTCTTATTTCGTTATCCCATATGCTAGAACTGACATATTTTCATTCACCAATTTTAAGAATCTTAGGAAATCATAATAATCTCTAGCTTGATCCTTTCTCCTCTTCTTACATAGTATTTAAAAAAACCAAGAGACTTACTACTAATTTAACTTACAATTATCGTCATTTTGTTATTGGATTGAGTACAGTGTATATGGAATAAATAAACATAATGATAATTCCTAAATTTAACCATTTTTGGCACCCTGGCTTAGTAGGACCTTGCACAAGATCGGTTTGATTTATATCACCTGAATACAGACGTGCATAAAATTAATGGCCTGATTCTTTCATTTCATTTTCTATTACAGTATGTGAAGAGTTTGATGCGATTTTACCGATTTCGGTTATAAATTCAAAATATTACGGCACAAATTCCCAACATAATCATTTAATAGCGCAACAAATCCTTGTAATCACTGTGGGGCTATCGATTATACAATGAGACCATAAACCTATCGAAAATGGCAAATATATAGTAATGACAAGTGAAGCGATGACTGTAGCACCACAATCCACCAGACCGCGGAAGATTCGTTTATGGAATTGTAATCATGTTGACTAATAGGGAAAACACTATGCAAAGGAGAAAATTTCAATCAGTGGATTGTAATCTGATTCGAGTTGCAATACGTAAAATTCTTTCTAGCTTGAAGTTATTCTATGCATGACTTACTGCCGCTTGGATAGAAATCATTGTGTATGAAGTTTTTATCTTTACGTTAATTAAAACTTAGCCAGCTGATGCTTACATTCAATTTCGATATAAGGATCTCGGGTCTATACTTAACGACCCTTGGTCGCAAAATTTATGTAGACGACCGAGACCCTAAGGGTACATTACTCTTAAGTCAGCTCAGACTTTCTGTACAGATCAGTCCATGCTCGGAGACTTTTACTCCAAACATTTCAATGTTATGAGACCCTTATAACAGATAACTTTGATCTTTTGAAGGTCGAAGGGACATAAACACTTTACTGAGCATGATTTTGACATGTTTATTATAGTACAGGTACTGATCGAGATGAACACTGAAGTATCGAACACAGGATTTATGAGGAACCCGTTTTGAATTACCCTCACCAGCCATAATGTAAAGATCTTTTCAATTACATTTAAGGTCCTGACTAACCAACCACAGCGTTCGAAACAGAATTGTTTCGCATTTTCGCGCATTCTGCCCATCTTTAAACATCTTCTGAAGGTTCCTTTGAACGACTGAAGCCTTTCTGCCTGCCGTATAAATAATCAGATCATCAGTAAGTGCCAGTAGTGATCACTTTGACGACACGTTAAAACCAAAGCCGTTCAATAGGACAAAAATGAATAGCCAGAAAAGTTTTGCCGCAATAACTGCTCCTTGCTCTAGACTATTCAAGGCCTTTAAATTGCGCATTGTCGTCAGAATTCCATTTGTTACAAGAAAATATCTCCCGTATAACATATTGCACACCATGGCGAGGTGTCAGGGGAAATTGTCTTGAAACAACTTGAAAATTAGTCCAACTAACCAAACCGTATCCTCCATATCAATGAGACACGGTCCAACGTATTCTCTATTGTTCAGTTTCCAAAAGATGTATAAGGTCACATTCGTTATCGCATAAATGGTCGACTGCCTGGCACGAAATCCAAACTGGCAATTCGGCACCAACTCATCTATTTCAAAATGGGCAGTTATGCTTCATTTAGTTTGACTCCAAATACCTAGTTGATACTAGACAGCAAGCTGATGGGTGATACCTTCCTTTCCTTTCTTCAAGATCGGAAATATTTTGGGCTTTTTCCATTAATTTGGGAAATATGATTTGTTCAACATGTGTTTGAACAACATGTAATAATTTCTAATTGCAACCTCAGGCAAATGTAGCATTATATTAAGAATACCGTCAATACCATAAGATTTCTTGTTTATCTTGCATATGAGACACAAGTCTTCATAATTGACAAAATAAGCAAGAAAATATCTGCTCGTTATGAGGTCGGAGTTCGAAGGCCAATGTTTCATTGAAATGAAGAAGTGATTCGCCATTCACGCTTGATTCGAAATCAGGAACTTTTTCTACAACGACTTTTGAAAGTATTTGGGTCCTTCTCTCAGGGTAACAGCTGCGCTACAACCATCTATAGAATGTGGAGAATATCTCGTCCCATTACCAGAAAGGTCGAAGGCCAATGTTTCATTGAAATGAAGTTATTCGCCATTCACGCTTGATTTGAAATCGGGAACTTTTTCTACAACGACTTTTGAATTTCTTCAACGACTTTTGAAAGTATTTCGGTCACACTGTATTCTTTGCATGGATGCTGATCCAAGACCTGATGTTGGACACGTCTTGGGATCAGGAAAATGCCGGATTTTCCAGGAAGCCCTAGCCAAGGCAAAATAAGAACTTCGATGACCCGCATCCTGCAGCTAAACCTACACCGCAGTTCAACCGCCCAAAATCTGCTTGAGCAGTTTGCGAGGGACATGAAAGCCGCTCTATTTATCTGCGTTGAAACGAGAGAGATGGTTGTCCGTGAAGAGAAACAGCGCTCACTCAACGATTGGCAGCAGTCTTGGGTGAATTGCACGAAGGGAAGGTGGACTGCGCGCCTCATCCCGGATGTGAGACCGTGGCTAAATCGAAGGCATGGTGAGACTGACTTCTATCTGACCCAGCTTTTGAGCGGGCATGGGTTTTTTCAGTCTTACTTGCACAAGATTGGTAAGTCACAGTCCTCCGATTGTCGGTATTGCCCAGGAGAGGAAGACAATGCCCGCCACCCTTTTTTTGTTTGCATAAAATGGGACAGGCTGCGGAGAGCCCTCTACAGGGAGACGGGAGAGCTCACCCCGGATAATATAGTCGCGGTGATGCTCGAATCGGTTGACAAATGGAACCAGGTCGCACATTATGTTCGGGTAGTCCTAAAATATAAAAGGGACTCACAGCAGCCGGGGGTGTTGGGGCTGGGGGATCGCTTGTCTGGCACTTCCTCTTCCCCTCTGCCCTCCCGCTAGAAGAGCGATCCCCCAGCTTGAAGACGCCTCACGGCGTAACAAAACGAAACCTGGCCCGAAGTAATGTGTCAAACGGTTCCAGGCTAGTTTCTCAGGTTGACAGGGGAGGTGTTTAGTGGGTAGTCCGGTCGCCTTGTTGCGAACATGGGAGTCCCACACTCGGTGCGTACATGGGCATTCACCTCCCTACCAAAAAAAAGGTATTTGTTGTTTCACTTATAAATACCTATCTCCATTTTTTCAGATTTATCAGAGCAATCGCGAGGGGGGACACTCATTTTTCGTATATTTGCCCTCCCTGTATGCCCCTCGAAGCGATGTCAGTTTAAGACCTGTTTTGAAAAGCTCTCATCAAGATCTTTCACTTTATACCCATATCGGCTACCTTTGATGAAAATTTTTTTTTTCGGGGGCCACTCCCCTCTATGGGGAGACCACCCTTATATACCTTACAAAATTTTATTGTAGTTGAACTTTGAAGAGAGCACCACTTTACATCTACACACAAAATTTGAAGTTTCTAGCTTAAGTAGTTTGCGAGAGAAATTGCAGTAAACACGGACGGACGGACGGATAGACATGTCGCGATTTTAGTAGTGTTTTGAATTTTACAAAACCCTAAAAATTATGAAACTTTATGTTTTCCAGGATGATGGTCAAAACATAGATGCCGACAATAATGACAATGACGAATCTCTTAACTTAACAATTGAGGAAGAGGAGCAAAATTTACTACATCAGCAGGTCAGGATTGAAAATATTTACGTTTGCACCGCTGTAAACATAGCTAATTTTTTTTCAGGCACAGGATGGCAAGGATGACTCTAAAAGTAAGTATAAAATTATTAAATTCTTTATTGAATAATTTTAAAAGAAACGGTTGACCTAAAATGCGAGTAGCACATTTTTTTATTTTCTTAAATGTAAACTGGATCATGTTTAATTTAAGAATAGAATTATAAGCGATGAAAATATCGTTCTAAAGAATGGATGAATATATTGGGGGAAAAGTCAAGCTGCATCAGATATTCAAGATTTGGATGATGTGTCATCGTTATTTCAAAAATATATAAAATTAAATTTTATTGTGATTGTACGAACTAACGCCTGCGTAAATGTTGATAGCAGAAGGTGCTGATGGTGATGGCAGCAATAATAATGATGTCATAACAATCAAGAAGGAGAAAGAGGACGAACCGGAAGGAGAAGACAGTGTTGCGGAAACTGCTGAAGATTCGGCCGAAAATGCAGAAGCAAATGGCGAAGGCGAGGCTGAGAATAATGGTGAAGGAGAAAACAAACAGGACGATAGGTTGGTGATTTTTTCGTACAACAGATGCCTGTGAATTTAAACTAATATCAATGTTTCAACTCCAATAATATTTTTGATCTGGTGTAAACAACTTTTTCTGAAATTATTCGCTGCGTTGCATCGTATTCTTAAAACAGTGATCCAACTTCGGCTGCAAAATCAACGGCGGGAAAAGATGAAAAAGGTAACTTTTATTATATGTAATATAATTTTAAAAAAATATACAGCACAATCATCGTGGCGCGAATTCCCGTTAAAAACAACGTGATTGCATGTGGAATTTGAAAATTGCTTCAACATTTCTTCTCCTGGAAATACTTGTATGCAGATGCAGATCCCTGCAGCGTACCCTGCATAAGCGGATAAGTTGATCAAAGCACTGGAGGAGCATGATTTTCCAACGGCTTATTGGGAATGACATATGGATCAGTTCGCTCCTGTCTTATAGGAAGAAAAGCAGGTAACATAATACTTTGTAGTTTAACGAATGCAGCTGGCTCGAATATACTAGATTTAGTACATGTATGCTGACAGTCTTCACCAAGTTGCAATTAAACTAATCGATTCACGGGACTATCTGATAATGTTAATTACATTATTATACTGGAAACATAATTTTACGCAAAATAATTTGGAACTAATGAACTTTTTGAAGCGAAACTTTTTATAAATATACACGCAATTTATAAAATGACCAATATCTCGATCACAAAATGTCCCGATTGAACCGTGGCATTGAGATGTACTAGAGTACGCAATTCCATGACACTATGATATATAAGAAGGTAGTGGATCAGTTTTGCCGTTGAGCGTATGATGAGAACCTAAAGTCAATTAGTACGTATTAGCAGTGGGTGAGCCCATAACCGTTCCAGATAACTTCTAGACAAGGGTTTTGTTGCCGTCAATGAGAATCGGAGCAGTGAACTTTCACACCGTGAGGCAATCTTAGACACTACACCACTAGGACTTATTGGTTTCATAATGGCGGAAATATACTTCATCCTAAGACGAGAAAAATGGAATCTTCCATGTTGTTTGCAGTCATATTTTGCACCAGAAAGGCATTGAATTCTATGGTGAAGCAGCTCTTTGAGGAGGCTTAATTTTGTAGCAGGAATCGATGAGTATGGGCTAATGGTCAAGACAACATCTTTTTTGGCATGCATGGAGGAGTTCACAAGCACCGTTGAGCAATTTTCAAATTCCACATATCTATTACATATGATCCATTCGGTTTTCTAACGAAGGTTGCAAATGCCTGCATTAGTCTAAAGTGATAGAAGTTTAAGCATGAACGCGCACACAGCAGTTTGTAAAAGAATTATTGTATGATATAAAAGCTAAAGGGACAATTAGTTAAAAGTGTTGTGCTTCTATAAACTATTGAATACAGATTTTAAACCATCACTCTTTGTTTGGACGTATCGAAAATTGCAGACAAGACAGCAGCAGGTGCTTCGTCGCCCAAAAAGTCAGCAACTTCCTCGAGCCGCAATCTGTGGGTGTCCGGTCTCTCATCGTTAACACGAGCCAGCGACTTGAAGACAATTTTTACCAAATATGGAAAGGTGATTGGTGCAAAGGTTGTTACAAATACTCGGACGCCAGGAACCCGCTGCTATGGTTACGTCACAATGGCATCGTCAGCCGATGCATCAAGCTGCATTGAACATCTACATCACACCGAGTTGCACGGGCGCATAATATCTGTCGAGCGAACAAAAAGTGAAATCGGATCATCAGGAACAGTGGTAGCGAAAAAGGAAGACAAGGCGAACTCAGCAAATGAAAATGACAATGCAAAAGCAGACAGCGATAAGGACGGGTCCAAGGATGTGAAAAAGGCGGGAGAGAAGGCAACGAGTGTTGATCGCAAAAAATCCGAAGCACGTAGTCGAAAAAGCTCTCGTTCTCGCAGTGACCGCAAGATTGTCAGGTCTAACTCTCGTGGGCGCCACCGCAGCCCTCCACGTCGGATGCGTCGCTCATTAGATCGAGAACGTGATCGAAAGCGTGATGTGTTATCTTTCCAGAAAATTCGCGAAGAGCGTGAACGTCAGCGTATGCGGGAACGTGAACGAGAACTTCGTGAAGAAGAGCGACGCCGACGAGATTTCCGACGCCGTCAACGTGAAGAAGAAGAACGACTAGCCCGTGAACGTGAGAAGCTGCGTTTGGAACGGGAAAGATTAGAACGTGAAAAAGCTGAATTGCTGCGACTGGAACGTGAGCGTCAAAAATTGGAACGAGAAAAAATTGAACTGGAACGTCTAGAACTCAAACGCCAACAGATGAAGTATGCTCTATTATCAAAACCATTAAGATTGTTCTTTTCTTGTTTTTATTTAATTTACATGAGTACTTTTTTCGATATAACAATGTTGTCAATCAAATCTACGGGCATTATTCTACGATGTCAACGAATATGCATAAAACCAAAGCAAATTCTAGTTGCTATTCGCATTGTATTTAAACTGCTTCTAAAGTGAGATCTCTAGTACTAAATTTGGGGCCCTTTAATCATTTGAAACTATAAAAAGTAAAATAAATAATTCAAGTAGATATGCAATGATCTCTCTTGTATTGGTCACCCGACTTTTGTAGACTCAAAAAGAGCGTCACTCTCCTGATTAGTATATTATTTTTACAACTGAGGTCTTATATAATCTATTTTTTCTGACTAGAATTCTACAAAGGAATGAAGAATCAAAGAGATCAATCAAACGACCAGCACCAGATGATCGTTATTCTAGCAGTGGTGGGCATTCGGAAAACAAACGTTCAAACACAGATAGGCGTTTTGAAGCTCCACCACCACCTCGTTTCGATTCATCCCTTGCAAGGTATGCAATTTAAACTAAATGTTCGTTCGGAACGTTTATTCTTGTTTGTATCTCCCTAGATCTGCAGATAAAAAACGGGACGACTATAGCAGTTCAAAACGTGATGATTACAAGCGTGATATAGATGTCCCTTCATCGCGACATACGTCTTCTAGCTATCACAGTAGTCGCGACGGGCATAAGGAAAGCCGTTATTCCATTCCAGACCCGCCACGCTCGAGTTTCAGGCGAGATGACCGCGAGAGGTGAGTACTGAATCTTATAACTGGCCTTTAAATGTTCATTTCGGTAAAAAATTTCCAATCAGTCGTACCTCGGGCAGCAAACGGTTCGAAGGACCTTCTTCCTACGCGGAGAGATCTAGTGGTGGAGGCAGTTCAAGCTCAAATTGGCACAATTCTGGTCCACCGGCAATTAAATCTTTTGCCGCCAGCCAAATGACTAACAATGTACCAAGTTGGCAAAGCAAATCGTCAGAAGCCAGTAATAACCACTGGCCATCACAAGATCGCTACGATCGAACATACAATGAAAGGTCAGGACCTTATATGGATCCGGCACCGCGTCAAAGCGGTATGTTTGTTAGCAGCAGCAGCGGAAGGCCGCAGGATCGTTACGGTGGAATGTCACGATATGAAAATGGGAAATATTGAGACTACTGTTTTAAATTTTAATAATTTGAATCCGAGATTATGCTAAGGATTTTTTTATTGGGAAACCAAAAACTATGAACTTCACATTCTGATGTGTCTTTTGAAATAAGTTTGCATTATTAGTGATTTCGAAAACTGCTGTTTAATAAGGATATACTTTTACTTTTGCAGTTAGCATAAACAAAATGAATTTTTAACAATACAAGTCGATAATTTGTTTTTATCTACAAAATAATCATTCAATAAAATTCATACAATCATAGGCTTTTAATTTCTTATGGTTAAAATCTTCGATATAAGAATTTGATTTGCAAGCTTATTTTTTCTGATATAGTTACAGCGGGAAAACTGCTTTCAATCTTACTTGATATGAATACACATTTGGTGTTGCATTATTCAATACTACCGATCATAAACTCGGAAATCTCGCTTAGGTAAGTCCGAGTCGGTCAACAAACACAGTTCATCATTGCGGTGATTTTAGAACAAGAGGACGAAGTCGATGGCTACAGTGTTACAAAGACGACGAAGTAAACGTATTAATCACTTATTTTGTATTGCTACGACAAATCGATTTCTTTGAGTCGGTTGGGCCATGCCCTGCTCTTCTCAATCTTCATTCGCAAGCTATTGAACGGCTTTGATTTTAACGTCTCGTCAACGCGATCATTGGTAGCGTTTGCTGATGATCTGATCATCTATACGGCAGACCGAAAAGCTACAATAGTCCAGAGAAATCTCCAAAAAATTTTCAATGATGTGCAGCTGTACACTGACAATTTCCGAATGAAAATCAATGCGCAAAAGTGTGAAACAATCCTGTTTCGGACAACGCTGCAGGGGGTCAGTCAAGACCTGAAACGTAATTGGAAAGATTTCCACATCATGGCTGGCGAGGGTAGTTCAGAACGAGTCCCACATAAATCCTGTGTTCGATACCTCGGTGTTTATCTCGATCAGTATCTGTACTATACTGAACATGTGAAAATCATGCTCAGTAAGGCACTTAAAATAGTCATGGCCCTTTGAAAACTCTTTCATTCCAGATACATTGATCAAAAGGTCAAAATTATCTGTTACAAGACACTGGTTAGACCAGTTTTGACATATGGATGTCAGATCTGGTACAACCAGAGTGCTAGTACTATGGAAAAATTAAGAGTTTTCGAAAGGAAATGTCTTCGTGCATGTACTGGTTTGTACAGGAAGCCTGAGACGGATTGGAAACATTATATATCGAATAGAAGAATTTATCAAACTGCTGAAGTGACGAGGGTCGATATCTTCATATTGAAACTTCTTCGGAATCATATCGCAAGATCTGTGACTGTGAGTGAAAACCCTTGGATTTCACAGCCGTTCCACCCTACAGACGGGTATATTGCGACTTGCCTCGCTACTGGCTTCATTCCTCCAGAAGCATTCGTGTATTTTGACATAATCGATATGTTTTTGATTCTGACGGCGTCCCAGTCATATATCACATATATCGACGGGCCACCGATAAGAAGATAAAATATCCTCCGAATTTGAGTTCACGAGACCAACAGTTCCAATGGAGATACTCATTTGCTAGATTCGTTGAGGCTGATCGAGTTGAGACGGGGCAATCTAGGTATTGGTGGCTGAATGACAATGTCTAAATTATTCGTGTTTATTTTCAGTTTTGGTGTTTTTCGTTATTTAGTTTGAGTTTCAGCTCATTATTGCTACATTTAGTATTGTTGTTTATTTTTGTTAAAAACTAGGTATAGGTTAGGTATATGTAATGTTTACTATATTCCGTTAGAGATAAGATTAAACACTTAGGTTAGGAACATTGTTACAGAATTTTTTTAGTATAAGATAAAGTTTTTGATTGTATTTTATTAGAAATAAGTTACAACATATTAGGTGTAGGATCAAAGTTTCACTATTGTGTTTTAATTATAAATAATTTTAGGATAGTGTTGGTTGGTTTTTTCTCCTTTTTCCAATTAAATTTTAAAAATATGTAATAATCGTAATTAATTGAATTTGCTATAGTTTTTTTTTGATGAAATGAGTTAATGACAACGTACAGATTTAGAGAGCCATTTGGGCCATTAAGTTTTTTTTGATTATTGTTTGGAATTTGCTTTATATTCTTTTAAAATTTATAACGATTAGTATGAAATAAAGCGCTTTTGACTTGACTTGGGCCATGCCTGAAATTCAGTCAGTTGGAGTCTATATTTATACCGTTTAATAAATTCTACGTCTAGCGTGTTTTTAAAAGCTCCTGTCACTAATTTTTTAAAACGTCACTTGAAACTATTTAAATTCGAAAAACATCACATCGTCAAATCATTCGGACAGTTTATCGAATATCTGAATTGTACTTGTGAACATGTTAGCAAAAGCATGAAACTTCTTTGACCGGTAGCATGAAGGAGCCTGATGGCTTCCCACCGCTGGGGACCCAGAATAAGAAACAGTTAAGAAAGAAAACGAAGAATTGAAACTTCTAATTCAATCTTTGGAAAGGAGTGATTCGAAAATTATCAAACGTTAACGATGAAGCCACAAATTTCGACCGAAAAACAAGAAACCATACGACATAAGATAACGAAAAAGAAGCCACACAAAAAGCTCAACAAGGAAGGAAACCAGCAGTACAAGATGCAAGGAAGACAGCAATTCAAGATACCGACCACATACTACGCACAGGAGCAAATAACGATAGCACAATTATGCGGTACTTGCTGCGATGTATACAGAAATGGATTCTCAAGACAATATAGGTAATATTAATTGCAATTCTTGTGATAATTTTATTGAATATTTGCAATCTAAAAGTAGGGAGAAGAAGCCGACCTGTGTGTGCTGGCTCTTCTGTAAAAAATAATAGGAACACTGATAAAGTTCTACCGATTGCCGTCTTCGGGTAGCGCAGAGGGGATATGGTTCGGCTATTGGCAGCCGAATATAAAATAATTTTGAAGTAAAAAGAGTGACCGCGGACAAAATTACAATGAAATTGAAAACGCTGGTTGATTTCAAACTAGCGAAAGATTTAAATAGTGTGAAAGCTCTCAACTTCACACACAAGCCAAAGGCGGAGAAAAATCAGACCTTCCTGTTGAAGGGCCTGGACTGTGGAGATAATATAGTTTATCTCCTCGAGATGAACCGCCGGCTGTCAAATTCATTACTGTAAAAAAATTTGCAACAAGGAGATCAGCCATTGAAAGCAAAACGTTTCCATTTTATTTGGTACAAGTTCCCCCCTTCAGATAATGTATTTGAACTTCAGAGTTGAGGTGCGAGCATCTTCAAAGAATTGTGATCAACCAGTTACAGTTAAGGATTTGGCCACTCGGTTGCCAATTGCGACATGTACTACGTATGTATTAAATGTGAAGAAGTTCATGCCCCCCGGTGAGAAGTTATACTGTAGAAACTCTGGTGAATTTGGTATCCAGCATCATACCGAGGATGCCCCGATATCGAGATGCAAAAGTTAAATCTATGCTAACACAAATGCAAGTACACCGCAGTGTAATATCACCTAGCTCCGTCAAATCCGGTGTATCATTCGCGCCTGCTGCTAGAGAATCAGCACATAATGTAGGTGATGTAAGTAGCAATAATAAGCTGCTTCTCAAAATTTCCCAACAGCTTGTCTCTTTCGGAAAGAATTAATAATCAAGATCATAAAATCAATTTTGTATTTCAACTTTTAGATCAACATGCTCCAAAATTATTTGAAATCCAGTCACATTCTCATGGATAGGCTTCGTCTTACCTCGATCAACGTTAACAACTGGAATTCATCGACAAGCAAAAGCTTGACATCGTCCTTCTCAATGGAACCCGCACAAGTTTATAGCACTTCATGAAATTCAAGGAGTTGAAGAAATGATAGGGTGAACGGTGGTGGGGGGAGGTGATACCGGCATATTGGTTAGAACACCCTATTGTTTCCAAAATATTGATAAAATTGAATTCAAAAATTTTGAATTTCTTGCTTTCCGTTATAAAAATTTCACTGCCAAGTGGGGATAACCTCTTCGTTATCTCTGCCTATGCACTTGGTCTAAACTTTCTCAAGTTCAAGGAGGAGCTCCATTCCTTGTTTGAAACACTTGAATTGAACAGGCTGAATAATTATTATATTCTTACCGGTGATCTGAATGCCCGGCATACATCATGGCTGAACGCCAACAACAATCCAAGAGGTGTATTCCTGAAATTATGGATAACAGAGAACCAAATTGAATACAGGTGCAATCTATATGGGTCAAAGTTCGTAACATACCCTAGGACAAATTCGTATTTGGACCTCTGCATTGCTGATAATGGAAATAAATCATCGAGGGGATGCTGTCTTCCTCGTTCCAGTTGAACATGAAAATTATCGGTTGAATTTAAAAAAACCGGATTGAGGAAAAGTTTAATCGAGTTTTCAGAAGCAATGTCCTTCCGATTATGGCGACGCTTGTTCATTGGTCACTAATGACAGGAATCTAACTAACGATGAAATAGATCTCTTTTTGTCGAAGTAGAGAAGCTGACGTTGGAAATATTTCAGAAAGTATGTCTCAAGATTAAACATCGAAACACTAACGAAGGATATGAAACGCCAAACATCGCAAGGTTAAGAAGATTGAAAAGCCTTCTTCTCACACGTGTCAACAATATTTATCGGTGATTTTTAAACTACAACCATCCCTCGTTGACTTTGTTGAAATCACACGTGAAGAATGCCCAGAACTTAATCCGTTAATACTCCAGGAGCGAGGCCAGCAATCTATGGGCAGAAAACCTGAGGGGCATTAGCCCACAGGACCCAGATGGTGTTTTCATGAAAGTAAATAGCTTAACTCGTAAGAAGTCTGGAGTGAAGCTATCCAATCTTGTAGTCTCTAGTGATGAGATAAATCTTCCTCGATAGGGCTGTTATCGAAATTGATAGTACGGCTCTGAATAGAAATAGAAACAGGATTATATGTGATGGATTGTAGAAACTTGCCCTGATTGAACATTACCTCTGCTCTTCCCAATATTCATTCGCAAATAGGGATGACGGTTTTGGTAAAAAAAACGATTCTTCAGTTTACCAGTTTTTTTCATCTCGGTTTAACCGGGCGGTTTTTTACAGCCGAAAAACAGGGTTGTCGGTTCATTCTTAGAAAATTATTTAAATGAAAAACGCGAAACATTTATCGATTATTTACTCACAAAATTATTAAAATCAAAATGAACTGAAGGATATTTTATCTTTGTGTTAAAAGTAAGAGACTAACATATTGACATGCAAGCCGACAGCTTACTGTTAAGCTGTTTTTCATTTACAGTATAAGAATGAAAGATCCTTCAGTTCAGTCTCCAAACATTTTGCATTTATTGTGTCTCTTCGAACTCCCAGTGAAGTTGTCTGCACTGAAACAAAACAAACAACACATACCAAGAACCAACCAAACGTAGAAATGTGCTCTGATGACTGTGTTCATTAATCCTGCTTGGGTAGGGATGGCGAAATAACTGTTTCCCGTTTTTTTTGTATCCAGCGTTTTTATCCGGTTCTTGATTTTGAAAGAAAACCCCGATTTAAACCGGGAGGAAAAAATCTCCTGAAAGAAACGGTTTTTCGAACCAATAAAACCGGTTTCCGGTTTAACCGGTGCGGTTTTCCCATCCCTATTCGCAAGCTATTGAACGACTTTGATTTTAACGCCTCGCTAACGCGATAATTGGTAGTGCTTGCTGATGATTTGATCATTTATACGGCCGACTGAAAAGCTACAGTAGTTCAGAGCAATCTTTAAAAAATGTTTAATGATGTGCAGTTTTACACCGACGATTGGCGAATGAAAATCAATGCGCAGAAGTACGAAACAAATTTGTTTCCGACAACGCTGCGCTGGGCCAGTCAAGATCTGAAACGTAATTGCAACCATTTCCACATTATGACTGGTGAGAATAGTTCAAAACAGGTTCCACATAAATGGAAACTTGGTTCGTCTAGTTGACTATAATAACGGTGACCAGCTTTTCCCATCATGAACAGCCACTATCAATCTGGAATAAAAAACATGTTTCGGAAGGTACGTCCTTCTTTCTTCAGTGGGTTTGTGTTCTATAATATACAGTAGTTTTTATTAAATCTTTTATGATACAAACTTTCTAGCTGTTTATCAGGTAACAACTTTGAACTTTATTCTGACAAAGGAAAAGAAATATACAGGTAGTTAGCAGAAAGTATAAAGAAGTTAAGTAATTACCAAAAGGCAGTAACAGGTAAAAACGACTACTCTACTTAATGACAATAATAATGCTCTACTTTACTTAATTAATGAAAATAGCCAGAAATTCCTAAATCTGCATTGAGTCGTTTCCCGCTATTTTCTTTGCCGATGAAAAAACTTTCGATGGTATCGAGCTTCTTCTGGTTTTGGGCTTCTCATATCACTTCTACTTTTTCTCCGTGGATCTCGTGATTTTGCTGTATTGCATGACGAGCCACTGTTGATCAGATTTCTGACAGTTTTTTGCTTCGTTTTCGGGCGCTTTCGATTTTATTGACATGCTTGTGCACTCTGATTCCTACCAGACGCTTTGTTTGGCCAATATATGTCCTCGCAATCTTTGCACGTAATTCGATAAATCCCACTTTTTCGCGTGTTTTTAGGGGCCTTTGGCGCTTCCCAGTATGGTTTTCAGTTTCCTGCTCTATTTGTTCCTACTATTTTGATGTCATGCTTTTTTAGTATCCGCTTTATGCCATTGAATGCTTGAACAATGTGGTTAGGCTATCTATTGCTCCTCGCTTATTTTTCCTGTTGATCATTTTGTCGATGGTGTCTCTTTTGTATCGGTTGATATCCGCTGTCGTCTTAATGTACTGCAATTCTTTATATTTATGTTGGTTAAGTGGTACGGCCAATAATATTTCTACCATGTGACGGGAACGCCACTCGTTGATGTTGTTCTGCGTGGTTCGACGATGATATTGTTCTTTGAGTTGCTGTCTGTTTTCTATATACATCGAATTGGATCTCACCATTTTCCCAGATTATCCCCAGATTTAAAAACGGGATTTTTCCACTGGCCTCCATTGTGAACTGGATGTTTGCGTTAATTCGGTTGATGCTATCTAATGTTTTTTGTGTAGATTTGATGTTTTTTTATTCAAACAGTGCTCTCTTAATTGGTATGCTCGGGAATAATGCTTTAATGTCAAATGACATGGTTTTTTCCTCCGTTTGTATGCCGCCGATATTCTGGATCTTACTTATAAGTTCCTGCGAGTTTTTGATTGTTCTTTCTCCATAATTGTTTCCTATTGCCTTAAATTCATCTACCAGCCGTTTTGCGATCCGGTGCGTTGGGGAACTGATCCCTGCTATTTCCTTCCTCATTTGATTTCCTTCCTTGTGTAGTTTTCTTAATTCAAAAAATCTTTTCTTAATTCAAAAAATCTTGGACTGTCTAGGATCTGGTTAATTTTCATTTCGTATTCATCTTTATCTAGGATGAACAGGTTGTTATCTTCGTCAGCTTTAAAGTGAAATACAGGTTTGTTTTTAAAATTTTTGATGAGCCTTGCTTCTGTTTTGTTCGTTTTTGGCTTTCCACTTAAAACGCTATATTTTCAGTGGAGCAACTTACTCCCGAAATATATGTAAATTTGACGACAAAAAAAGCATTTTAAATGGATAGTCGACAAATCAAGGATAGTTCTGACGCGGAATACATAGGAAAATACGTACATTTCAGATTTTTCCGTGATCAAATAAACCACATTTTTTAAAAACTTGAAAATGAAATAAAAAAAATTATTGATTCAATTACACAAATATTCTCGAACAAATAAACGTGTTTCTTAAAAGGAAGTGAAATCATGGTAACTTGATAAACCTTCATATATGCACATTATCACACAAACACATCCTTGACTCGTTATATAACCTCCTTTCATCGGCTCGCATATATACGAAGCGGTTCATAGTCGGATAGTATTGACGCACTAAACGATGCATTCCATTTCTGCCGCAAATGATGGAAGTACAGACCATCAAATCTTATAAGATTGGAAAACTTGCCCCAACCAACCGCAAAAAAGCAATTCTTAATATGTATTTGTACAGCAGTAAAAAGAAATGCAATTCTGCAATCTCGTTCATTGATTCTCTTCATTTCATTGAGTTTTAGTGATTGTTGAACATCACGTGGACAATTGCAAGCAAGTAACAAACAGTCTGCTTCGTCTAATTGTATTTGCTTTAACTAGAAAGTATCGATGGTCATTCTATTCAAAAATTTTAAATGTAAAACACTAACCTCTACTAGATATAAAAGGGTAATACAATCGGCAGCATTTTTTTCCGGAAGATTTTTGATAACATCCGGCGTGAGCTTAGGAGATATCATCCAGCACAGTAGTTCCAACCGCTTTTCATCCAATGGCAGGTCTTTTCCAACTTCACAAAACAATAAGTGCTTAAGTGGCGGAATTTCATCTGAGGATTAAACAAGAGTTATTAGTTTATTAATTCTGTTTACATTTTAAGAGTATTATAATATGAAAAAATTTTCCCGATTAAAACTCGCGTATTATTTGCAAATACGTATTAATTTATTGGAGGTTCGTAGCTTTACTATTACTAAAACGCACCTGTGTGGACGATATCTACATACGAAAATAAAAGTGTTCAAGCTTTTGCTAAACCTGCTTTATGTGGAAAGGAACCTGTAGTAAATCTTAGCAGTCAAGCAGCCCTGTGATCATCAGGAGTGGCTGTTCCTGACTTGTCTCTGCCCACCCCGCCGAAACTACTTAGTTTTTTGTTCTACTAGGTTATAGTCAACTACACACGTCATATTTCCATCATTTAAGCAGGGATGAGTGGTTCACTTCAGCCACTTTAACGTCTTTAGATTTGACATACCCCTTTCAATGCAACGGCCATCTTCAGGGAAAGTAAGATGTTTGCGTTCATCTCAAGCCTCCGTGTTCACTAACTTTAACGAGAGAAAAATTTTGAATTGCTGTAGAGTAGCTTAATTGACACAATAGAAAAGTTCTAAAGATAATAAAAATTGATCGAAATGTTTGTAGAGTAGAGTAAGCATGATAAATAATCCACCCCAGATGATCCCGCCAATAACTAGCCAACAAGCTGAGCTCGGTCTTTTGTATAGCTCGCTGACCCTTGTGCCAAAAACATCCGCATGGCATGGACTTAAGCAATGCGAAATCCATACAATCCCACGTTGGGCGGCATTGTATTGATTTCGGATACACCACTCTCCTTCGAGTTAATTTTGCTGTCGGGAGAGAGATCTATGTATTCAATTTTGATTGTTGCGCTCACCATTTCATGCGAAAGCCCATTACAACCTGTTTGAAAACTAGTCTAATCAACCACCGCATAGGCGTTGTCTAACCATTATTTATTTGCGTCACAAACTTGGCCACTTGCGTAAACAATGGTACAGCTTATTAACAAGGAACCTTGTTCATCGAAATAACACATGATAAACCGCTTTGCCAAAAATCAAGAGCAGCATTACAATAGAGTTTTGTTTAAGCTCAAGTTCTATCTATGATAGTATGTATGCATGTAGTATACACTAGATGCTACTAAGCAGCTCATAGTAAATGTATCGTGAATGCCATGAAACTACGACTAACTGGTATGTACATAGTGCTAGTACATCAAATCTACACATTATCCTGATATTTTTGGGAAAATGCAAAAGCATATTTCATTGAGTAGGAAATAGCCTAGCTTCCTAAACTGTAACGCGCATGAACAGTTGATGAAAACGATAAAAGTTGTGGCTAAACAGGTTCTAATGTTACAACGACTGGGGACAGCGAAAGGTATGGTTGCTATTGCGGGGGAACGACACAGCCACACCACCGGACATCAATTTGAGGAGCCAGCGTAGGAATGCAGTCAGTCGCTCTCTACTCGTGGTCGTAGCTCTTCGGTTCGAATTCGACCCATTTTCGCCAGCTCCTGTAGTAATCGAGCAGTCACACAAGTAAACTGTTCGAAAACCAAAAAAATTTTAATGGCAGATTTAGGAAAATATTTAATTACTTCCATTCATAGCCGTAATTTGTAAAATAGTTTTCTTTCTTATTGTTATTATTAAATGTAATTTTATATCAATTTTCCTTTATATTAAATGTAAACGTTTCCCTTTAATTATATTCTTCATGAGATTTAACTTTTATTACTATTTAGAATCTCTTTCGTTTTTCTTTACTTCAGTTAATTTTTGTTGAAAAATTTTAAATCTGCCAACTAAAATTTTGAACATGGGTAGACTGATTTAGTGCACCCCAACGGTGGATTACATTACCGAAGGCAATCGCATGCGGCTGAGTGAGCAGCTGATGCAATCTACCGTATACGAGGTCTGTTCAAAAAGTACCCGGAATTTTCGTTTTTTCAAAAAAATATTTATTTATTCGTCTACATCAATGTGGTCCCTTCAAAGTAGTCCCCCCAGATATAATACACTTATGCCAGCGTTTTTTCTAATCTTCGAAGCACTTTTGATATTCACTTTTTGGTATGTCCTTGAGCACTCTCAGCGTTTCGACCTTTATTTCTTCAATCGAGGAAAAACGCCGACCTTTCATGGGTCTCTTCAACTTTGTGAATAGGAAAAAGTCACACGGAGCCATATCTTGTGAATATGGAGATTGGGGCATGACTACGGTATTGTTTTTGGCCAAAAAATTACGAACAAGCAACGACGAGTGAGCAGGTGCATGTATCTACGTATAGGTGACGGTGCCCGCATAGACTTATTTTGAAATGAAATGTAGTGTAGTTTATATTTCAAATTGGTAAAAGTTAACTCTCATGCAGTGAATTGCTAAATATACATTCGAATTGTATTTGTGTTTTCTTTTGTCTATTAATTATATAGGAATCAAAACGAAACCCGCAGAGGTATTTCCAAAAATCATCCTGCGCCGTGTGGAAATTCTTCCTCAAGCTCCCATAGGAACTTAAGTTCCCACTCTTCCTATGAAAATCATCATTGCTCGAACCTGCGCTACAATCACTTCTTGACAATGAAATTTCATTTGGCAGAACTAAAAGCGAAGTGAAAGGTTTTTCTGTGGTATTATTGCCAAATTAATTGTCTTAACGTCTTTCTTAAAAATAACTTGGAAGATAGCTAATGTTTTTGTCCCTTAAAAATCTTCAAGTTGTACCAATATTTTTTTTTGCTATGCACTCCTAAAACAATGTCACAAACATAAATTCAAGTTTTATTGAATCCAGCTTGAAAACCTGTTCAAATTTCTATTAGGCTAAAATATTTAAATAGGAAAATTCATTGCATGAAGTTAATGGTGTTAAATTTATGAATATTTCTTTTCTTTTTGGCCAAAAAGCATACTTAGCATTTTCTAATTTACAAAATTTATATTTTCACCAATTAATCTTCATCACATTGTTTGTGATGTTATTACTTATGTCGTATTTTTGGATGGGAAATATATAAAAGCACATGCTAAGGGAAATGTAGTGCGGAAGTTTTATCAATAGATATCAACAAATTGAAATCAGCACATATATAGAAGATCGACATGTAATTATTGTTACGTTAATAAAACCATGAATTGTTAAACGTACAACGTCGGGCTTTCCATTTCGATTTACCCGACCGGGTATAGGACCCGCAACGATGGCAGGCTCCTCCCATAACATGGGCTAGACATCGGGCGTGCTCCTCCATTTCTTTGTTTAACTGGGGCTCTTGCCGGGTTGAGTGGCCTTCCGCTCGCGTGCCTTTTTATCAAATAGGGTTACGCGATTTCATTGCATAACGCTATAGCATAAGTCGGTTACGTTTGTATTTTTCATTTGAGAGGAAGAGTCATACAAAGTGCTTTTGTATGAGTTTTTCACTCAAATGGGAAATACATGGCCACGTCTACGTTTGGATCTTGATCCGGTTGGGAGGGTGCGAGGGGGCACCACTTCCATCTGGATGCCCAACTCTTATTTGTGGGCCATAAGAATCGTCGGTAACGACGAAGTCCTCCTAAGTCCGTCTGTCTTCCCCAGGTCCAGTTTATCCTTTGCGTCAGCAATTTTCGACTCTTAGTTGGTTACCTCCTTTTCGACTTCGGTCGACATTTATTTGACCCCAGAAGTGGATGCGAAATTATTTTGTAGTGGGTCCTTGTGCTGGGAGAAAGAACCCGCCCCACGACACCGCAACGCTTGCCTTCCAGCGCATTCACACGTCCCCAAACAAGGCCAATCTCTGCGGATCTTAACTTCCTCTTTCGCTGAGGCAGCAGACCATCGCTGCAGTCCTGAACGGATATTTAATTCTACCTAATTCACTACACTCCTCTTGGAGACAACTCGATCACTGATACCGAAAATTTACACCGGGAAAACATAAGCGACGTGTTATGAAGAAATTTACGTTCCGGTTGATCATTTTGTGATTCAACGTACGAGGAGAAAACATTTTTATTCAAGACTATCTGGAGCTCTCAAGTGAAAAGGGTTGGACTAGTGTGTGCATAAGCGGGCCGATTTCGTTCATAGTTGAATGACGGAAAGAACGAAAAACTGATAATTCGTCAAACGGAAAGCGCTGCTTGTTCGTTTGTGGAAGAAGTGGTCGAGAGGAATACAATATTCCTCATCTATTTTAATCTTAGTGATATCCCCCTTTAGCAATCAGATTGACAGACTGACTCTCATCTGATAGGATTCAACATGCGATGAAACTCTTAAAGGAGAGTGAAACACGCCCGCTGTTTGAATATTATCCGCTATTAAATACACATGACGACGACCAGATGGGAAATGGGTTAACGTTCCGTTAGTCGTTTATCAATGGAACTGATGACGTGCTTCGTTTTGTTTTCAAATGTATTTGTGAATCAAATGTGGATTTGATATTGTTGAATTGATACTTTATTTGTATTTTAATTATAGTAAAAAGAAATACCTTTTTGTCGTCTAGCCTGAGTTCAACTCTGGCCAAATTATGAGGAGCACCGAAGTTAAAACTCCTTTGCAGACAGCCGGATAATGCAGCCAAAGTAAGTGTTGAACAGAAAAGTCCTTATACGCTTTAAATATCCAGGTCAAGTTTTACCAATGGCCGAATCTTTATTTGGTTACGGGTCAGAACCTTCTGATCTCAAATTGACATTTTCCAAAACTAACATATTTCTACTATTCTACAATGTATATCACATAATTTATTTCTCAAGAGCTCATTAGTCAACACTTAATTTGTGTAATCTCGTGACCCACAAATCGATTAACACATTTGTTTCCTTTCATATGGACTTGTTATTCGATCCATCAATGCAATGAATGGGATGTACAAATGCATATGTTCATTATGCAACCTTTTCTCTAGGTCATAAATTCTTATGATTTCAAGTGCATGTGCATTGATCATCAGAATGCACATATGCACATTGAAATATTTTTGATTATTTTTTCGAATGAAGTAAGTGAAAGTGAAGAATTGAGTGTTGTTAAGTATTTATTGAGTAATATTGCAAATGCTTTGGTAAGTGAATCATATGATTTATTATGTTATTCATTGTTTTGTAATTTCAGATGTTGATAATTAAATTACAATACTCTCATGGATCTTTTTTCGAATTCCTGGAAATAACCGAAATTAATTGCCTTTGACAATATTCTTCGGTGGTGCTTAATATGTTGCAAATTAAATATCCATGAAAATTTCCATCGGTACACGTTAATTCAACTCAACTGTCCATTGAGATCCGTGGGTACTTTAACCTAATTGAAACCCTTGTAAATTGCCTGTTTGACGTGGTTAAATTGATTTGTTGTTTTGAATATTCGTAATTGGTGTGAAAGAATTTGCTTTCACCCTGTTCACTAGCACTATCAGCTTTGAGTACGCTAAATAAATATAATTCACTAAAATAAAATTGTTTAATTAAATTATTTAATTTGTGTTCTCGCACAGTTTTAAAGTTCAAGTAAAACAAAAGAAAAAGAAAGATAAAACATTGAAAGTATATGAATTCATTTGGGCTACCCAAATTATTTTCTTAGTTTTGCATACATAAATTTTTTCCTGCGGTATTAGTGCATTCATGATAATTAACTAATAAAAATGAATTGTTAATACAGTAAAGAAGGCTTCTTATTTACTTGCCCGAACGTTGGGTGGCTCCTTTTTTTACCAAGCTTTCCAGCGGAATGCACCTTCCACTTTTCTTTTTAATTTCAGAGGCTTATGCCAAATGATGAGTGGTTCTCGCACACGAACCACGTCATCGGGATTGAATATGCGGTTGGGGGGGTGCATGGAGGCACCATCACCAGTAGGTTGCCCTACCCTTCTTGTGGGCCGTGAACACTCTCGTCAAAGACGAGACTCTTTTTGGTAATCGCGCGTAATAGCGGAGAATAAGTAGGTCGTTGAGACCCTCAAAATCGTACGCATGAAATTTGTTTTTTATTGAGTTTTGCGCAGAAGCTAGCACCCAGCACGCGTACGCGTCGCCTAGCAAAACCCGTTCGGCTGAGCTCAGTTTTCTTTTTATAGCTCACTGATCCTTGTGCCAGACCATCGGCACCACCTTTCCAAAACACTACACATCCCGTCGAAACTACTTAATTTGATATTTTGATATGTTATCGCGTTGCCTTCTTACTCAGGCCCATAAGGAAATCAATAAACGTACCTGATGTGACTTCGCGTACCGAAACCAGCTGCTCAGTAGCCCTAAATTTCTGAGAACAGCTGTCCAGAAGAATTGAAAGCAGCATCTCAGTAGGCTTTCCAGAACGTCAAGTATGACATTTCTCCGATGAAATTTAGCCGAAATGATACAAAAGAGAAGAAAATTTATATATTTGCGCGCTAATATCTTCAACGCCTCATAGGTAAAATGAATAGTTGACATAATACTGATAAAATTTTAAACGTACAGTCATATGTACTGTCAAAAATCTTAAGAACATTTGTTCGATTTGAACAGCACTAGATGGCGCCGGGCGCCGATATGGCTATTCGAAGAGGTTAATTCGCGGAAACATAGTGTTTAAGTTTTCGGGCCTGAGTAAGATGGCAACGGTTAGAGTCAACTATACCCGTGAAGTTTCCGTCATTTAGGCAGGAATGAGTGGTTCACTTTAGTTATTTTAGTGTCTTTAAGTTTTGACATTTCCCTTTTTGTACGATGTTTGCATTTGTCCATAGTCTTCTTACTCAGGCCCATAAGGAAATAAATTAATGTACCTGACGTCACTTCGCGAACCGGAAACAGCTGGTCAGCAGCCCTGAATTTCCGAAAACAGCTGTCCAGAAGGCTTGAAAGCAAAACTGACGATAGATACAAGCCATATGGTAGCAATTTGCATATATATTAGTCGGCCTACTATGGACAAGCTTCCGGTAGCTGTCACCCAACTGCGGCATTAGCAAATGCTTATATTTCGTCATATATACTATTTCCCCAATAAAAAACGTGCCGAACGCATTCCGTGCATGCTATAAATTCACCTTGTATAGCCCATTGTGCTCCTAAACTTTCCAAGACGAGCAAATGAAGCACACGTTTTGCACCTTCGACTGATAGCTCAGCGTTGAGATGTAAACAAACTCCTATAAATTCACTTTGGAAGGCGATAAAAACTAAACGGGTATAAGAATTGAAATAATTTTCACTTCACTAGGAGCGCTATTGTGTTCTCCGAGGACCATCTGGATTTCACTGTAGAAATCCGTCTCTAAACCGTACAAAACCTCGAATTTTCGTTGGCACCTCCACAATTCTTCATATAACGCCATGTAAGTTAGCCAGCAAAGTCGGCCTACTAATGGTCATGTGTGTGGTAGTAAGCGCTGCTGCCATATGGCTTGTATCTGTCGTCAGTTTTGCTTGAAAGCAGCAGCTCAGTAGGCCGAATGTAGGCTATCCAGATTATCAAGTATGACATTTCTCATATGACATTTAGCCGAAATGATACAAACGAGAAGGTAATACATATATATGCGCGTTAATGTCTTCGACGTCTCAAAGCTAGAAAATCGTTGACATAGTACTGATAAAATTGCAAAAGTACTGTCAAAAATCTATAGAAAGTTTTTTTGATTTGAAAAGCACTAGATGACTCTGATGAGGCTACTCGAAGAGACTAGTCCCCAGCGTGACGTAGTGTTTCAGTTTTCGGGCCTGAGTAGGAAAGCAACGGTTCGTCTCAAGCGTTCGTATCCGTTAACTTTAACGAGACAAAAATTTTGGATTGCTATAGAGCAACTTATTTGGCACAATAAAAAATTTCTAAAGATAATAATTAATCTGAATGTCGCGTAGAGTAGAGTATGCACGATAAATGTTTCGTAATCCAACTTTTTTCCAGCTTCTTTCAAAAGATCTAATGAAAATATGTATAACTTGTTTTTTTAGAGGTATAGAACTTATGTTGGCAACACTTTATGCTACGTCTGGTGTGACAGTTGTCATGCGTTTTATGGTTAGTTTGATTTACCATTTTATAACGAAAAGATTTTATGAGTCGGTAGTATATATTCTCGGTATATTGCGTTAGTATCATTTGACACCATATTCGAATGGTGGAGTTTAAAGGGTGTTTTCTTAGAGGCATAAAAATTTCAGTTGGCAGCACTTGTTAATTCTACGTATGGCGTGACAGCTGTCATGCGTTTTATGGTTAGTTTGGTTTGCCATTTTATCATGAATAGGATGGAATGGAAGACAACATTCGACGCGATATTATTTATTAATTTACGCTATTTTTACAGATCTATGAATCCAATTACAAAATAGGTAGTGAAATATAAAATAATAAATGCGACAAAAACAAAGTGAGCAACTTGAAAAAAGAAAAAAAAAACAAGAATATAAAATACTAATAAACTATTGGAAGTTAAGGAGAATATTATGTAATATGCTTTTAAAGGTGTTTAAGGAATATGGCAGGGGACCCAGCTGGAGCTCATTGTAACGACATGATACGTGTACTAAAAACGAATAAAAATAAATATCGGTACGAACAAAGGGCACAATGAATATGTCAGTGGAACGCGTTCTTGAGGTGGGACGTATACAAAGCCTTTCCCGAAGGTTGGATGAAAGAATACCGTGATATAATTTAAACAAGCAACAGGGGTCTAAGAATTCTCTCCTTTTTTTGAGTGAATGAATTTGAGGATCTGTAAGCGCTCATCGTAGGAGCTGTAAGAGAGGTTATATTTAAAAAATAGAGAACGTGTGATTTTACGCTGTACAATCTCAACAGCATCCGATAGATTGGTATAGGGAGGAGACCATACTTGGGAGGCAAACTCAAGCATTGACTGGACTAGGAGTACAAATAGGTGGACGCTGGTTGAAGTTTTAAAGGACTTGCAGGAGGATCGTAAAATAAAACCAGCGACAAGTGAAGCTCTAGTGGTTATGCATGAAATATGAATGTTAAATTTCAAACCTGGGTCAAATACTACTGCCAAATCTTTAAATTTGTCCACAAGTGCGAGCAGCGATCCATCAATCCGATATTCATATAAAACTGGATGAATTTTGTTTGTGAATCTCATGTGACAACATTTTGAAATGTTTAGAGGAAGTAACTTACCTTGACACCAATTCTGGAGATTGTCAAGATCATTTTGAAGGTATGAGTAGTCTTCGCTGGAGTTAATGGAATGATATTTTTTTTAATCATCAGCATAAAGAAGACAATTAGAGGTCAGGCATAGAATGAAAATGTTGAATAGCAAAGGGCCTTAAATTGATCCTTGAGGAACACCAGATTTTGGACTAAATGACGCCGACGAAAAAAAATTATTCCATGTATCGGTGCAGGAGCGATGGGGTAAGAAGGATAAGATCCAAGAGAGGATTGAGTCAGAAACGCGAAATGATCGGAGTTTGTTAGCCAAAAGGCCATGATTAACACTGTCAAAGGCTTGAAAAAAACCGGTGTATATGACATCAACTAGTTGGCTCTTGTCAAAAGCAAGAGAGATGGTATTCGTAATTTCTAACAAACTAGTTATTGTTGAACGACCTTTAATGAAGCCATGCTGTTCATTTGCAAACAGGATACTATCGGCATCGTACATTCTGTTATGCACACTTCGCTCAAGGAGCTTGCCAAAACAAGACAGCAAAGGAATCGCACGATAGTTCGAGATTTCACTACGATCTCCGGACATATGGATCGGGAAGATGTTAGCATGCTTCCAGACGTCGGGAAAGCAGGAGGAAGAAAGGCTAATATTGAAAATAATTGATAGTGGGGTAGATAATGAAGAAGGTAAAGACTTAACGAATAAATTTGCTATTCCATCAGGGCCCGCACCACCATTAATGTCAAAAGTGAGCAGCACATTTTCAATTTCCGATGGAGAGGTCACGATAGAATGCACAATAGGGGAAGGAGAAGGACACGATGAGTATATAGTGGGGTTTGAAACCTTAAATGCGGAGGAAAAAAATTGAGCAAAAAGGTCACAGATAGCTTGCCCATCAGAAGCTTGGCAGTTATGCCATGAGAAGATATTAGGATTATAGGATGTTGTTTTCAGGGAAGGTATGTATGTCCAAAAGGGCTTAGGACTATTATATTGCAGTGATATAATAATAAGATCGCATTGCGTTCTTAACCGCTTTTTGGCTTCTCTACGAAGCAGTCGGTAGTTGGCGAGGTCAGTGTCAGAGTTGGAATAATGAAATTTTTTGCGCGCCTGATCCTTCAAATAAAGAGCGTCTGAGACTTCAGCAGAAACCCAGATGGGGCTCTTTTTCCTAGGGGAACGGCAGATTGGAACATGATTTGTAATTATGATTCAGAGATTCTCATAGAAAGTTGATAGCGCTGAATTGACATCGAGCATCTGTAGCACTGAATACCAGTCAATATTATCCAGCTCAAGCTGAATCGCTGCATAGTTGGCTTTGCGGAAATTATATCTCGGGAAAAAAGGAGTGCGTTTGGACTGAGGTGCGAGAAAAGATAAACGAACCTCAAGCGGAGGATGATGGGGATTTGGTTTTACATATAAGAAAGGGGATTTTGAGATCGAGGAGATAGAGGCAGGATTGGTAGTAAGGATGAAATCGAGAAGTTGATTGTTTGCGTTCGGGATAGTTTTTAATTGCGATAGAGAGCAAAGCGATAAAAAAGAAGAAATCAGGATAGAGAGATCATTGAAGGATGAGAGGGTATGAGAGCTTGTGTCTCAGCTTAGGCAAGGCATGTTAAAGTCACCACAGATTAAAATAGTGTATAGAGGGTTTATGCTGCAGAAATACGAAGATAATTCAGAAAAAAAAAACAGTTGTATACGCGGAAAGGGGCATTGCAATGGATGTTCATGCAAAGCAATACTAAACTCACGGCTTGAGAGAGATTAATGAAGACAGTGATGCATTCTACTGGAAGTGAAGGGGAAAAGTCAGAGCAGAGTTTGCTGCGTAAAGCTTTTTGAATAGCAATAAGTACACCACCACCGTCAGATTTACCTGAAACCAGTGCGGTAGACGTCATAGTGGAAAAATTTCACTGCTGACGATATCAGAAGTCAGCCAGGTTTCTATTAAACAAATGAAATCATCGCCAGAAATGGAAGAAGCAATTTTAATAGCCTCCAGTTTGGTTCGCATGCCACGTACATTTTGATAGTAAAGATTGAAGCTATGAGAAGTGTTTCGAATATCAAAATTTAAATTACAATTTGAAAAAGGTTTAGGGTGACCAGTTGTTAAAGTCTCGGAAGAGAGCTCCCACACGACGAATATTTCTTCTATTGGTCGCCTCGAAAGGTTTAATTAATGTTCCAGGAGGCCAGTATTCTGGTTGAAGAACTATGCTACAGTTTGCTGGTACAGAAAGCTTAAAGGAAGCTATAACTCTTCCCTTAATGTTATCTTTTGTCAGTTTGTCGCAGCTGATGATCACAGATGTCGTCGATGTCTCATAAGCCAGACGCGATATAAATATTTGCTTTGGCGGGGCCACGACGCGAAGGCTTGGAACTATTTGTGGTGCTGGCAGAGTTTTAGCGGAATTAGAAACATCCCCTACTGACGTTGGTTGAATATTTGTAAAATTTGAAGTTTCCGTTACAAGAGTGTTGGATGAAAGGGGCCCATTTGTCGATATAGCACCTATACACCTGGCGAGATACGGCCCCAATTAATTGTTAGAGTAGTCGAAAATTGGACCTCTCTTTTGGACTTCCTCCACGCCAGTTGTGGCGCTCACATTCCCGAAATCATATTCAAATAAAAATAGAAGAGAATGATCTTTCCCTTAAAACCGATTTCATGGTAATCAAAACAATTTTCCCGCATTTTATTTCATTTCAAAGTTCTATACCTCTAAAAAACACCCTTTATATGCATACATACGTATCTCTGGTCACACATGTATAATAAAAAATTTGACTCCCATGATGACTTATTACCGCACGATATGCAGCCGCGTTCAGTCCTCCGTCAGAAATATACGACTAGATAGCACTTGCAATCGAGGGGCTGTCAAAATGATCCTTGCTAGGAGTGCTCAACTGGCGAACGAGACCGCAGCCCCGTGGCTCGGCTTGGGCTGTCGCGCCATAGATGATGATAAAATATGATAACTACAACTTGGGAAGTTTTTACAAAATGTATGAAAATTAGAAAAAAATTTTGTTTCAAAATCATTAACTATTTAGTAGAGAATGAACGTACAATTCGACCTGTAAAATTACGTTACATAAGATTCATTGTGGTTCATGCTTATGTGAATATCGTTTCGGAATTTGTGTAAGAAAATTGTTCGTTACCTGTGCTCAATTACTTTTTTATATAATTACTTCAAATATTCTAAGATTCGTGGTGTAGTGGTTAGAGCGCTCACCCCGCAAGCTGAAGGTCCCTGATTCAATCATCAATATGCGTTAAAATAATGTATAGGAATTATTTAATGCAGAAACGCACAATAGACCCAAAAATGCCACGCGGCATAAAAAGTATCGTCATTTTGTTGGTAATATTTTTCATACAGTTAAGTTCACGCGATAGACAAAAGTGTGCTTTAGAGAAAAATAACACGTAAAATCGTGTCCACCGTGGGAGTGAAATTTTTCTGCAGGGTCACCTTCGAAGTGCCGCAATTACGACTTCGACAAGTATTTTTTTTTAGTATAACTGATTTTTGTTAATTTGTGTCTTGAAAATCGGTCTTAAAAAGTCCCTGTTGGAAAATATAAAATGGTTTTTACTTGATCATAGTTTGAAAAGATGTTCTTTTGAGGAAACTTGAGTAAAACGCCCTCTTAAGTAATCGGACACAGCACAATACGGTATCTTTCTTGTATCATCCTTTGATATATACAGGGTACTCACGTGGTGGATACTCCGGCTCTAAGACGAATTTCTCATATTCTTTAGAATGCGACAATTTACTGTAGAATATTCTTGATAAGGGCTTTGCCTCTTTATTCAGAATTACACCCATTATACGTTGTATCAATGGAGAAATTAAGTTAGTAAACGGTATAAGGTCATTTTTAGATAGGTCAAAGTGATGTAGTTGAATAATATACTCTATATTCGCTAACAAAATGTAGTTCATTCGGCCACTACTCTGGGAAGTCAATGTCAAAATTTCAGAGTCATATTTGTGATTTAGTTGCGACTGTAAATAAGTCAATAAATCAATAGTTACAGAAAGGGCATTCAAAACTTACGTAATCGTAGGATTTTAGGCTCAATTTCACCAAATCTCTATTTGGTTGATCGTCAATTTTATTGAATATTAGTCGAGATATAATCTCTGCTTCCTCATTCGAGCTTGATTTCGAATTCAACCGTAAAGAATGAATTTGATTAGCTACTGCTCGAAAGTGTAGCCCACCATCTTGCTTTTCTCGGCTGTGATATTTCTAGTATATAAAGAATTTGAATTTAATACTTTGTAAATGTTAAAAGACATTAAGCTCACATTTCGATAATTTGGGTTGCTCCTTGGTTGTATTTTTCTATGGAAACCCTGAAAGTAAGTGTCAATTTATGGATTCACAATTGAGTTGTTAAACTCACACGTATCGAATCGAAGGGAATTATATCATTTCCACACATTGTTGCTAGCAAAGCCATCTGATCGCTTCTTAAATTCAAGGTCCGTCGTAATGCTTCACGATTGAACTCGACGGTTTTCAGATTAATAATGTCTATTCTTTTCGATGACCAGAACCTCCAATTTCCTTCAAATATCAGATAGTCTGTGTCATTGGATATGATCGCAAAAGCATTGTGCTTGAATGCATAGTTTGCAAGCTCGATATCGCATTCATTAAGCACTGATATATGGACTTCGCCGAATGCGCTTGCTACTTCCTTAAATGTTGCGAAAAAAGGTACAGGAGACTGCACTTCAATTTTGTTAAGATTCACACTCAAGTCGCTGCCAGAATAAACAACTTGCAGAGCAGTCATAGCTTTTTGATAATTGTCATTTCGCCGCATTAAACAGGTGGACATTTTTTCGTTACGCGTTGGACCGTCCGTAAAAAAGACTAATCTAACTCCAAAGGATTTTATTTTTCGAAACAAATTGGTTGCACGCTCATTGTACAGACTATATCGTCCACCAAGCATAAGTTCGTGATTATTTGTATAAAGAATTTGGTGCATGGATAATAAGTCGATCAATATTAGTGGTTCTTCTCCATTGTGCGTTCTTCAAAGAAATTTCGTTACATTTGTAATTATAAGCAACATTTCTTACCTTTTGTAATTTTCAATTTCTTTCTGAATATCTATCTCATATACTCCATTTTTAACAAAGCGGTCTATATAAGTTTGCAGTAATCTCACTCCCATGGCGGCGATTTAAATATATGCTGAAAAACAAATTGATCATTTGGCTTCAATATTTAATGATGAAATAAGATATGCTTCTTCAGTTTATTCATTTATAGCTTAAAATAAGAGTTTAAATATAGGGGTATAAGAGCCTACTGGTAGGAGCATGGTTTCGTCATTTCAACTTGTTCTTAAAATAGAGATGTTTCAGAGCAAAAAAAGAAAAACAACAACCATTGTAAGGAACCAAAACAACCTGGCAAGCGAGAGGAACCAGCAACGACATTCAAATAATGCGGAAAGTGCGCAAAGATGCAATTACAAACAGCAGAAAACGTCTTGGGCAATCAACAAAAGAAGGAGCAAAGTGTCTTGTTGGATGAAGAATATCGGGATGCATTTCAAAAGAAATGCAGACACACAAATATTACATCAAAAGATTACAAAAGGAAAAATATAAGATCAACTCGTACAAAAACTATGCAATGCATCATTCATCGACAAGCCGAAGAATCTACCACCCTTTAACCGGTATGATTTCATTTCCCTGGTTTGTCATAATTTTGATCCCATTCTATCAGCCTTAATGTAAAAAAAAAGTTGTTTATTCGGATAATTGAGGATGAAGGGCGAAGAGCAAAAATGTATAGAAATAGGACCCAGTACGTCCAAGGATAGAATGTTGGCCAAATGGTGTCCTAGATTGTATATGTAGTTAATGGCTACGTAGTGGGCTGTTCTATGAGTAACAGAATTTCCATGCTATGTGGTGCTGAATGTGTATGTTCATATAATAGGTATTTTATGCTTTTGCATCATAACTCTCAAAAAAAATCATCTTCAACATTATTGCAACACAAATTTACAGAAATATAATTAAGTTGGATGGACAGAAGCAAGCTCCTGTTACAGAAGGGGTTCGTGCATAACCTATAGGACTTCGAATTCAATTTTAAAACAAAACTAGACTATTGTACGTAAATATATATTTCACGGTTTTCAACATTTTTTCTCACCAAGAGGATAATACCAGATGAATGATTTCATTCATTTGGCGGCATTAGTTCAATCAAATAACGGGACAAGCCGGAGTTTCACTAAGGAATCTATTAATCGTTGAACAACAAATAGTAAGGTCAGTTTTGGAATACAATTAGTTCCTTTACGGTTTGGATCAATTTTACCCATTGCCCATACCAGAGCATGCCCATAAAAATTAGCTGGGGCAACATACTGATATCTGGCGGTAATTTAAGAATCCATACATTAACGTTCGTGTATTAGAGAAATACGATTTGTAGCCTTCAATATAGCGCAAACTGATGGATTTTTGCACAAATACCGGAAAATAATTTGATTTTTTACACCGTCTGATTGAATCGCATCAAAATTTCATAAAAACACACAAAATCTAAAGACAGATCTCAGATAAAAAGCTAGCAGTGGGATACACACAAACCACGAGCCACTGTAATGACGTGCAATGTGCAATAATGGAATTTCTGAAAACTTCTCAGAACCCGGCGAATAGCTACTGAATTTGCGGCGATGAGCTAATTGCAGACGAAGTATAGGCAGCTATTTCTGCTCAGAAAAAAACAAAGCTCAGGCGCTCAAAATGTGCAGGGATTACAAAAGTAGGGTCTTAGAACTGCGTCGCTTGAAGGGGAATATCGTGGAGTCGAACACCCATCTAGACATCTTTAACACTGAATGGGATTTTTAGACGCGGCAAAAGTAAACGTGAAACAAACAAACCTGGTTCAATACGAGCGAGAAGGATGAGACGCAGTAACTGCCTCGAATTCTTCTCGCCTGGAGTTGAACGGTTTTTCCTGTTCAACGCTACACTTAAAATCTGAATACTGCTACCCATTTATGCAACCTTCTAAGCCATTCAAGCCATAAAAATAGATCCCATCGAAATTTTACTGATCATAGGGTATTCCCCGATTTATTATAAACTAATGGGCACGCCTTAAAATTATAAATATTCAGCCAACATTAAACTATTGCACCAATATGCACAATTGCAAGTTAGTGCACTACAAATATCACAAAAATACATACATTTAACTCCTAGCCGACAATTTGTTTCGGTGTTTTCCCTAAATCTTAGATAGAAGCGAAACCACGAACGACAGATGTATTATATTTGACAAAAGCATTGAACAGCTGGTGAACATTTCAAAATTCTACACTCTTTTAACCCTTTAATATAACGTTCATATCAGAGCGAATTATGTGATTTTGCTGTATTTCGTGATTTGCGAATCTTTCCGAGCAAGTTGAGTGTCGCAAATGATCTCACTACTAGTAAAGTGTATCAAATGTATCACAAATCATATCAGATGAAGTTAAAGTAAAAATCAAAGTTAAATGCACTTTATTCAATATTAATCTTTAAAAATTTTCTGAGGTTATAATGCAAATTCCAACAATATAAAATCGAAAAATCTAATGGCTCAAATGCATCTCCAAATTTATACAATATTAACCAATAACATTTAATCAAATAACAATATTCAATTTAATTCAAATTATTAATTTTTTTTGATTCAATTGAAAAAAAACGACACAATGCCCACCAATACTATTCAAAAATTAATTATGATATTAACACAACAGAACATTTAACTTTTGTCCTGCATCTAATAAGTTATCACCTAATTCTGATAAAATTCAATCAAAAGCGTTATCTTATACTAATGCAATGCTAACACAATATTCATAACCTAAGCGGTAAATTTTATCTCTAAATCTACTATGATGAACATCACATATACCAATTCTAAATATTGAAACCTATCCCTAATTTTTAACATAAAAAATAGCAACACGAAGTAAAGCAACAATGAGCAGAAACTCAAAAACTAAGTAAAGAATAACACAAAAACAAAAAAATAACCACGAATAATTTAGACATTGTCATTCAGCCACCCATACCTCGATTGCTCCGTTTCAGCTAGATCATCCTCAACAAGATGAGTAAATGAGTATCTTTATGGTAATTGTTGGTCTCGTGAACTCAAATTCTGAGGATTTTTTATCTTCTTATTGGAGGCCCGTCCCTATACGTGATATGTAATTGGGACAACATCAAAATTAAAAACTTATAGATTAATGTCCAAACGCACGAATGCTTCAGGAGGAACGAAGCTAGTAGCGAGACCAGTCACAATATACCTGTCTGTAGGGTGGAACTGCTGTGAAATTCAAGGGTTTTCACTCACATTTACAGATCTTGCGATATGATTTCGAAGAAGTCTCAATATGAAGATATCGGCCCTTGTCATTTTAGCAGTTGGTTAAATTCTTCTAGTCGATATACAAGCTTTCGAACCAAAACTGACGATAAATACAAGCCATATGGCAGCAGCGCTTACTACCACACACATGACCATTAGTAGGCCGACTTTGCTGGCTAACTTACATGGCGTTATATGAAGAATTGTGGAGGTGTCAACGAAAATTCGAGGTTTTGTACGGTTTAGAGACGGATTTCTGCAGTGAAATCCAGATGGTCCGCGGAGAACACAATAGCACTCCTAGTGAAGAGAAAATTATTTCAGTTCTTACATCCGTTTAGTTTTTATCGCCTTCCAAAGTGAATTTATAGGAGTTTGTTTACATCTCAACGCTGAGCTATCAGTCAAAGGTGCAAAACGTGTGCTTCATTTGCTCGTCTTGGAAAGTTTAGGAGCACAATGGGCTATACAAGGTGAATTTATAGCATGCACGGAATGCGTTCAGCACGTTTTTTATTCGGAAAATAGTTTATATGACGAAATATAAGCATTTGCTAATGCCGCAGTTGGGTGACAGCTACCGGAAGCTTGTCCATAGTAAGCCGACTAATACATATGCAAATTGCTACCATATGGCTTCCTATCTAACGTCAGTTTTGTTTCGAACCCATCTCAAGCGTACCATACAAACCAGTGCATACACGAAGACATTTCCTTTCGAAATCTCTTAAATTTTCCATAGTACTAGGTCTTTCGTTGTACTAGATCTGATATCCATTTGTCAAAACTGGTCCAACTAGGGTCTTGTTGTAATGTTTTTCTGTTCAAATCACTCGAACGAAATCGGAACCGACTTCTCATTGGTTCGAGACGTGAAGTCTGAGGCGTGCCAACGAATGGTACCATTCAGTCAACGAGTCCGTGCACCCGTAATTCATTCCGCGGTGGCTGCTTAACGTCCAGGTAGTTCGGAGAGTATTTCGGTCGCAGGTCTTTTGAATGGATTACGCTCAATTACGTTGTTTCAGCCACCATCAAGTGCCCGTTTCAAACGCGTATAGAAAATACAACATACGGAAAAGAATCGTATTCTTACGTTATTCCGTATTCAACTTCTATTCAGACAACAACAAAAAATAGATTTAATTTCGCGTTCCCGAATATCAAAGATGTGATACCGAAAAATCTTCTACTCTAATTCGACTTCGAAATAAACGATTCTAAGAAAAAAATCAAATCAAATTATGATACCGCGAACCGCATGCGACGTGAAACCGGCCATCCGCGGATTTCTACAACCCTACCCTCGTCACGGCATACTTACCGTTCGCTATCATTCCTGCTGGAAAAAAAGAAGGGTTCACTGGAAAAGAAAGTCATTGTTATATTAGCAATTCATGTTGTATTAATATAATAACCGGTACATAACTAAAGTTAAATTTATACATGCGTTTTTAACTGCAAGGTCCTAACGCGGTTTAATCGATTGTCTACGATTCTAGTGTTCGATGTCAACACCGTCGAGTCGTTCAAATTTCCAAAGTTACTGTACAACTTAGCAAGGAGATATTAAATTTACAAATAAGTTAAAAATAAAGCACAGAATGTGTTATTTTTTTAAAGATTTTAGATTATGCTATAAAAGTCTTACTAAACATCTCCCTATCTATCGCCTATAGTTTGTGTAGGTTTACCAACATATTTCTACTATTGTAAAAAAACCTTAAATTGCATTTTAACTCATAATCGAAAATATATCTATACATATAACACATGTGTGTCTGTGTATGGATTATGGGATTCCCATAATCGCTGCCTTTACTCTACGAATAATTATCAAGGTCTATTAAAACACATTTTTCGAGCGAAAATTTTCGTTTTGAGTAGTTAGATAAAGAAAATAGACTGCAAAATTAACTAAAAAGAAACATTGTCCAACCTAACAATAGAAAGTTCTCTGACACTAACGGAACTCTGCTAGTCATTGTTTCACTACTGCTAATACCTTACCATCGTCATTACGGTTGATGAGCTTTCTGCACCTGCGAGTCTACTCAAAGGTCGAGCTTATCGTAACTTAAGTCTGCAATGAGTTAAATAGTCCAACAATGGAGGCTAACATTAAGTTAATAAAGCAGGTTAACAGCAGCTACTAACTACCTATATAAATAATAACTTTTTGGAGTAATGAGTATTACTATTTCATCATTGAAAATGGAATCGTGTATTTTAATAATTTACCAGCCTCTTATTCAATTATTTGGAATGCGCTTACGAATGCTTTCCTCACCAAAATATTCGTATGACTTAGATTTCACAAATTGGCGCCGTGAAAGTCTTGAACGCCTTCGTTACGATAATTTTTGTGCCAGGTATGTAGACAGAATAACATAAATTCACTACAAACCTTGGAAATTCTTTGATATTCACTGAAACAGAAGCACCCAATACCAGTGACACCGCTGAATAAACCTTTCTTTATTTAAATTGCCCCAAATATGTTGAGAAGACTCAATTACTTCAGTCTCATTAATTTCAAATATATTAGAAGATAGTTAACACATAGATCTACACTTTCCTCCCTTATGAAGTGTCTTTCAATCTTCAGTTACTCTATTCTACCTACTTTACTCAGATGTATGATCGTATAAAAATAAATTGCTTAAATATATTGAAAACTCAAAAAGGTAGTCAACAATGCAAAACAAAAACCGTCAATTACTTTACGACATTGAACATGTACTATGTTCTCGTTTGCGATCGCTACCACGTACGTCAGTAAAATGTCTCCTTTGAATTCGACATCGTTCGGCACGACGCCCTGGGATAATTCATTGCTTGCATGGATTTGGTTTAGGATTGTGTTATTTTTGGGATGTAAAACAATCGCTGGGTCAAGCACTTTGGGCGAGGTACGAGCACTGTGTTGCATCAGCGACAGCTGACTTGACTTGCTCAGTTTTTCGTCGATTTCTTTCTTCATGTGTTTATTGTACTGGTTGTCCACATATGACGATGTGTTCAAAATTGGTGACTTTTGCGTCAAATAGTTGGAATTCGGATAATAGCTGGCACTACAAGCCGAGCTATTCGGTGAATAGTTGCCCAGAATCGAGATTGACTGTCTTCCTTGCCTCGTTTAATTAGGAATCCCTCCATGTGGCCTGATATATAAGTTGGATGACCATTTTCGGAAAAATTCCAATCTTTCATGCTTTGAACGTATCCATTGTTTGCTTTGAGCAAGAAGTAGCGCCACAAAGCAAACGCGAAAAATTATTCGTTCCGTCCTCCATCATTTATCAGCAATCGCTCTACACGCGACTAAACCAGGAAAATATATGAGGAACACACAAATCTTCGCCACATGCAACCCGCCTACTGTAGACTCACCGAACCAATTTATCGAAGCACACAAACGAAAACTGAAGCTGGTAAACTTTCGTCGGCAAGCGGTGGCGCATCCAAAACCAGGGCAGAGGCACTTCAATAAAACTAAATTAAAGATGGGGAAACTCGAGAACAATTTCCCTATCTCTCTACTCCTTATTTGCAACACCGTGAGCAAAGTCCTTTTACTTAACCACTTCACGTAAGCCCCAATCACGGCTCCAAAATATAACGGTGGATTTTCAGGCTCAACGCCAAGCACCCGTAGCACTTATTGCATTCTCCGCACTTTTCAACAGAAACCACCACGTATTTACTTTCCTCGCTCGTCTTATTTTTTTTCTTTCACGAACTATCTATGGGGATGCGATTTTACAATTTATTCTCATAACTGTAACACCGCCTAATATATTCAAGGCGTTTTCGGTAGTGGAACTTCGACAGAATTCGAGACGGCGCGAACTGTTCTGTGTCACAAACAGAATTACGTGACACTCCCAGACAAAACCGACGTAGGATGGGAAGTCAAACGGTGGTACAATGCATATGTATTAGTCGCCTACTTATGATCAGGTGTGGTAGTGACGTCTGCTGCCATCTGGCTTCTCATCCAACGTCATGTTTCCGATTTCGTCGATGGGCTAATAATCAGCAGTGGCGTAGGGCCGATTCATTGTAACAGATAACTTTGACCTTTTTCGTAGGGCCAAGACTAATTTTTGTGCTTACTGAGTATGATTTTGACATGTTCAGTATAGTACAGATACTGATCGAGACGACCACCGAGGTATCGACCACAGGATTTATGTGGAACCCGTTCTGAACTATCCTCACCAGTTATAATGTGGAAATCCTTCCAATTACCTTTCAGGTCTTGACTAGCCCCCTGCAGCGTTGTCCAAATAAAATTGTTTCGCACTTCTGCGCATTGATTTTCATTCATCAATTATCGGTGTAGAGCTGCACATCATTAAAGATTTTTTTTTCGATTGCTCTGAACTACTGCAGCTTTTTGGTCTGCTGCATAAATGATCAGATCATCAGCAAACGCTACCAATGATCGCGTTGGCGAGACGTTAAAAGCAAAGCCGTTCAATAGCTTGCGAATGAATATTGAGAAGAGCAGAATCGCAGTAAATGTTCCCTGCTGTAGACCATTCAAGACCTTGTAGTCGCGCATTGTCGTTAGATTTTCATCAGTTAAAGCCTAGACAGACATGTGGTATAGAACGAAACCTGGCATCAGTATACTAGGTAACTATGACACACGTGCAAATCTGGTATAAACTTTCAAGTGAAGTCAGATGTCTAAGTTAAATGACAGAAAATGATGATTATCTGATTTTTAGCTATCTTTTTTAAATACTTCTATGTGACATGGTTAGATCAATACCAACAATTTGAAAACTTCCCGAAAATTTTATAGTGATCGTCTGTCAAAAAAGCAATTTAATTTATTTGAAATATAGAAATTTAATTAATACAGGGAATATAATTTAGTATTGATAGTATGTTTATAATACGTTTCAGAATATGGTACACTGGCTTTTACATAGGATACTATGTATGTATGTATACTACATGTCTGTCTAGGATATTACAATGAATGATTTCCCGTACAACATATTGCATATCCTAGCGACAAAGTGTCAGGAGTACCTGTCCTGAAGAAGTTTAAAAATTAATCCATCTAACCACACCGTATCGAAGGCTTTCTTCATATCAATGAGACACTCCAACACATTTTTTATTGTGTTGTTTCTAACATATGTCTGAGGTTACTTTCGTTATCGAGTGTACGGTCGAATGCCTGGTACGAAAACGAAATTGGCGATTCGGCATCACCTCATATTTTTCTATGTGGGCATTTAATGCCTTGTTTAGTATTACTTCAAACACCTCGCTGATATTAGGCAGTAAGGTAATCAGGCAGTAGCGTTTACGGCTCGAAGATTCTTTTTCTTTGTTCAAGATCAGAAATACCTTGGCTTACTATACAAAATATGTCAAAATCATGCTTCGTAAAGCACAAAAATAGCCATGTTCCTTCGACGACTCTTTCATTTCAGATGCATAGAACATAAGGTCAAAGTAATCTATTACAAGACCCTGGTTAGGCCAGTTTTGATATATGGATATCAAATTCGGTACAATCAGGGTGCCAGTATTATGGAAAGATTAAGATTTTTCAAAAGGAAATGTCTTCGTACATGCACTGGCTTATATAGAAATCCTGGGGCGGATTCGAAAGATTCTATTTCGAATAGAAGAATTTATCAAACTGCTTAAGTGACAAAATCAATATCTCCATATTGAGACTTCTTCGAAATCATATCGCAAGATATAAGCGAAAGCTCTTGAATTTCACAGTCGTCGCACCCTACAGATGCGACTTGTCTCACTACGAGCTGCGTTTCTCCAGAAGCATTCATGTACTTGGAAATAAATCCATATGTTTTTGATTCTGACGGTAACCCAATCATAAACTACATTTTTATAACTGCCACTGATAAGAAAATAAAATATCCTTTGAACTTGAGTTCACGAGACCAACAATGAGGCTGGTCGACCTGGGACGAAACAATCTTGGTATTGGTGGCTGAATGACAAGGTATAAATTATTCGTGATTATTTCTTTTTGTTTTGTGTTATTCGTTACTTAGTTCTTAGTTTCAGCTCATTATTGCTACATTTAGTACTATTGTTTGTTTATGTTAAAAATAAGAGATAGATTTTAGTACTTAAGATAGATATATCTTCTTCTTCTTCGTAGCACCACAGCAACTCTGTGGCCTTTGCATCCTAGTAATATCACCTCCAACTGTCTCAGTGCATCGAGTAGTGATGAACTGTCTGCGTCGACTGAGTCAGACCAGCGTTTTCACCGTTTCCCCACTGGTATCTTGCCTTCAGTTCTCCCAGCGAATACCTTTTTGGGTATCCGTTGTTTGTCTATATAATTCATGTGGCCAGGCCATCGCAGCTTCCCCAGTCTAACAACTGTTGAGACCTCCGGCGCGTTTCCATAAAGCTCATGGTTTTCTTGAATTCGCCATTGGTCCCAATCTAGCTTCGCTCCGATTATTCGCCTCAGGACTCATCACTCAAAGGTGTTCAATATGCTTGAGGACGCTTGGGTTAGGGTTCATTTTTCACACCCAAAGCATAACACAGGTCTTATGGCAGTTGTGTATACTTGGGTCTAAGGTGATTCTTGTAATTCACTACTTTGTATGCTTGTCTTGTTTTATTGCTCGCTAGACTTACATCGATACTTCTCAATTGGTCGTCATAGTATTTTTTATTTTTAGTTCTAATTATCTTATTCGCTACTCTTCTGAAATTTCTCATAATGTTCCCTCTTTGCCCTGGCTTTCCTCCCTAAATATTCTTTGTACGCCTGATTCTTTTTGTCTGACGCATCCTGGCACTCATTATCGAACCAATCATTTATCTTGCACCTCTTGCCGTGGTATTAATAGCCGCTTTCACTTCTATCCAGAGCTCGTTGCTCAATTTTAGCGATGTGTCTGATAAGATGGGAGTCAGATGGTTGTCGATGGTCTCCGTGAAATTTTTGGCAACAGACGCCGTTTGGAGCTTTTAATAATATATTGATTAATAATGTGAAAATTAAGACAGCCATTTGAACCATTAAGTTTTTAGTATTTTTATTGTTTGGAATTTGCTTTAATATTGAATCAAGCGCTCTTGACGTTGATATTGATCAACCATATCACAAACTGACAAAAATTTCTATAACATAATATCCTCCGTCAAGTCCTACATTGACGGAACGTGAAACAGAAAGTATTGCATCTAAAGCACTCGTATTCTTCTGAAATCCAAGCTGTTGTAAATTTAAATAAGATTGTCAAGTAAGAGTGATGATAGACGATTGATTATTCAATTTTCAAAGATTTAACCTAGTTTTATCAGAAGTATAATCAGGCGAGTTTGAGCTTCTGATGCTGCTGTCGGACTATTAGCCTACCCAGCTGTGATGCGTACTAATCGAAAAATTACGTAATAATTACATGTTTGATCGTGATACTGACCATATCACCTCGAATTCCGTTACGGTCATGGGACGAGATACACTAAAAATAAATCTCAACGCCAAGAATTGGATTTGGACTGTTGTGCGATGGATTATTATTATTGTTATTATTATTACTAGGCGATAATATTTGGTCTTAATTGATCCTCCCATAAATATTGGAACTATTGCAAGTTTCTCGGTACGAATATGATTCCGAAGGTGAAGCATTATTTTGTGACATTCAATCAAGTTTAGTGAAGAGAACGCGACTTGTGGACATTTGTACAGAATGAATTATTTTTTTGGGAAAATGAAAACAAAAAGTAATTCGTTTTTATAACAAAATTTTCAATTAAAATGTTTCCAAAGTCATCACACGATTTGAGAGCGTCAGCGGGGATGACACGCGGGATCGCGGGAGCAGTCAGTTCGCCCAGCAGCTAAATACGACACATGTGAAATGTCATCGCCACCACCGCTCACAAATCAAGTGGTGACATCAAGAACTACTTGTATAAGGAAGTTTCCTTGATGAAAAATTATAGTCTTTAAGCTTTATTATCTCGTAAAACCAAATACATATCGCACAAATGTCCAGAGCAAACATGATTCCTTACGCCGACCTGGATTGAACGCTATCAAAGTTGTGCTCCGCTACACTTATCATATTGTTTCCACCGCGCACTCGCGGGAGTCACTCAGCCTGCCATATTCAGAAAGGAAAGTCGCAAAATCGCAGTGTACGCGCTTCCATTTAACCATGTGTAAATTACGGTGGGTATTCGCTGGGAGAACCGAAGGCCAGAGACCAGTGGGGAAACCGAGGAAAGGCAGGTCTAACTCGGTCGAAGAAGACAGTTCATTGTTGCTCGGATTACAAAATAAGAGGACACGGTCAATGGACCGAGACAGTTGGAGGCGCTATCTGCAGGAAGCGAAGGCCCGAGAGGGGCTGTAGCGTTGCCTTCTTACTCAGGTCCATTAGGATATCAATTAACGTACCTGACGTCACTTCCCATACCGGAAACAGCTGCTCAGTAGCCCTAAATTTCCGAACACAGGTGTCCAGAAAATTTGACAGCAGCATCTAAGGAGGCCGAAAGTAGGCTTTTGAGATTGTCAAGTATGACACTTTTCAGATGAAATTTAGCCGAAATGATACAAATGAGAAAGAAATACATATATTTGCACGCTAATGTCTTCGACGTCTCATATCTAAAATAAATCGTTGACATATTACTGAAGAAATTTCAAACGTACAGTCATATCTGCTGTCAAAAATCGGTAGAACAGTTGTTTGATTTGAACAGCACTAGATGACGCTGATGAGGCTACTCGAAGAGTTTAGTTCGCGGCGTGACGTAGTGTTTCCGCTTTCGGGCCTGAGTAAGAAGGCAACGGCTGTAGTGCTACGAAGAAGAAGAAATCGCGATAGTCACGGACTGTTTTGCAGTAGTCTGTTCCACTCCTTATTTTCTCGAAAACCAAGGACATTTCGGGCAAATCTCCAGAACAAACATGAATCCTTACACTGACCTGTATTGAACGCTATCAAAATTGTGCTTCGCGGCCCTTACATATATTCGGAGTGCTACGACCAAAGTTTCTTTTTAACGATACTGCTTTACGATGTTTAGAATCATCATGCGATGTGTAGAATTGGCATTACGATTTTATGGCATAATTATTTCTAGCAGTTTTTGGTCATATTCTAGCAATTTTTGGTCAGCTGTATTTTGTTTACAAACAGAATAGGCAAATAGTGGTGGCTTTGAGAATGGAACACTGGAGTGGAACATCAACTCAAATTTTGTCATCATTTCCCGATGCGCCACGAACGTTGCTCTTCGGATTTAATTTTGGAAGGGTGTAGTCGAAAAAGGGAGCTACAGTTTAGAAATATTTGAAAATGTAAAAGTTAACTGCCATTGCATAATCGATTGATAATGTTCCTATTTCAGACTTGAATAGTTTGTAAAACTTTATTTAGATAAAAAGAAACTCACAGTGACATTTAATAAGCAAAAACTAAATCTGTTCCTTAGGTAATTACAAATTCAACTACTATTAAAACTATAATCGTTCATTCTTTTATACTTTTTCACCTCCCTTTTCCTTTCATAATAGTCTTCAGTGGAATTAAGGTGAAATGTATAATCGTTTTGCTTGACCTTCGCTATGTGTGAGAGAACTACATGCCTTTAAGGTATACTAATTTGTTAAGATATCGCCTAACAGAAATTTATTCTGATTTTAATTTCGCAATAAAATAGTATTTTATGTTGATGTATTTTACTGGTATAAGCTTAACTAACAAGCTGAAATGTCGATTGTTGTTCAAGTGCTCACCATATGCAACAAAGAGTTGCTTTCCGATGCATGCCACCTTAACATTTTTAGGTGTACTATTTAGAGTAAATAAGTTTCTCGTAGCTGGCAGGAAATTGCCTTACAGTCAGTATATTGCTATAGGCGAGACTTGATCGAATGGATCAAAAATAGCTTAATGATATCTTGATTCAATTTATATGAGGGAACAAATTTGAGCATATATTGGTTATGAGTACGTCGTCTATTACTGTTGAATTTCTCAAACCTGTGATTCGTCCCAAAATGAATTATCCTGCGCCCCGATAGTAAATTTATTTCTTTGAAATAGGCTATAAAATTGATCAAAAGTTATACAAAATTCGAACTATTTATCCAAAGCATATTTTTGAAGAGTTCATATATCCTTCTGCTTGTTAATATAAAGACTAATTATTTCGAAATTACTTTTATTCATTTTAAAATTCAATAATATAATAAATGGAATTCATTCTATATTTGCCTACAGTTAAAAGCATAATACTAAGAACTCCGGAATTCTGCTTTCCGCTTTCGAGGATGAAATTACTTCCACATACAGAGAGGCGCTTGAAATCAACACTGTCGCTAAGCTCGTTGCATTTGCCTGCAAAAATAAAAATATATCTGAGATCCAAATGAGATTTATAAAAGTAAACAGTTTACCGATTGTTGTCCATTAATTATTCTTTCATCTCCATATATTCGTATGTCCAGTATCATTTAGCAGACTCCTGGAAAAAAAAATAAAATTTATTTCATCAATAAAATTATTCAAGCAATATGCTAGCAAAACTTGCCCCCAAAATGCAGGCGCTACTACGCGAAAACTAATCGAATAAAATGGTCGCCAACGAAATGTAAACATAATCATGCATGAATTGGAAGCAGTGATTTTGAGTGGATAAACACTTCTAAATATTGTATTGTGCTTTCTACATTGTATGTTGTTACTTACCTATGAAATGATACTCCTGTGGGCTGACGGTTCGTTCTATTATTGCATATTTTCACAATGCACATGATTTTAGAAACTTTGTTCGTATTTTCCTTCTTTTCCGTCGAAATATATAGTTTTCTCACTTGCAATCTTACCGAAAGATTGTCTCTTATTGTCTTGTTCATGAACAGCGCACAAATCACAAATTTTCACTGATTTTAACTAAAAATCCCACGGCGAACGAGTTTGTTTACGCGGATTCACAGCCGAATTTGACAGCGAATGCAAAAAAATCATATGATAATATGAAGATTTCTCCTTATCGACAGCGAGAATTGATGACAAGAAAATTCAGTGTTCCATTAGCATCGGGCCGTTCCTGTTAGTTACCTGTTCCAATAGTGGTGGCAACTGCAAGAAATTCAAAAGTCAAAATTTGAATGAAGGTTAGTGTTTCTGAGTTGGACACACCGCCTGTTTATCTTTACATTCAGGAATTAAGAGTATCTGATCGTTGAAGTTTGTCATAATGGCTCTTGCACTTAAGAGGCCGGCTTCTGATGCTACACAAACAATACAAGTAAGGATCAAATTAGCAAAGTGAATCGCATTATCTTAAATTGTATTTTCAGATTACCGCGGCGAGACCCTTGAAAAAATTACGTATAGCAACAAAAAAGACTACAACATTTCCAGTCGTCGAACCTTTCTCGACGCTGCTAGATAATGTCACGAATAGTAATGATGCTCTTCAAATACTTATCCGGATTTCAGATGCCCTGAAATACGACGAGCATGATCTTTCCGATGTCCTTAAAAAATTGTTAGAGCACTTCAAAAAAGAGACAGAAACCGCAGTCCGAGTAAAGATTCTTTCATTATTTAGTGAATTTGCAGTAGACGCAAAGATTGATGGAGTAGTTCTTATCGATGAAATGCTGCTTCTATTGAAAAATGAACAGTCCGTGAAAGTTATTTCGCAGGGATTGTACAGTCTGTACAAAATAGGCCAGCACCAACAAATACCTACCACACATATTGCTAAAATGGTTTTCTACGCTCAAAATCAGCTCAGTTCGTATAGCCACAATGTTCAACGTTATGCTCTGTTAATGTTAGGCGCGTATGCCAGTCTGTCGGAAGCTGAAAAGGAAACATTGAATCTAGTTGGTAAATACACAGACTCACAAGATTCTCGAGTAAGAGCCCAAGCATTTCGCTCTATTCTAACTTTGGGTAGTAGAGGCGTGCCATTGCTACCCACACTATTTGCCAGAGCTTCTGCAGCATTAAACGACGACTACGAATGTGTGCGCAAGGAAGCACTACAGCTTGTTTACGAATTAGGAGTGAAGCACCCAGAAATGTATACTTTTTAAACCTATTCTACCTATTATTAACAAAAAACTTTTCAGTATGACTTCTGTCTCTGATGCGGATACTGAAATTCGCTTAATAGATGCCGCGTTCGGAAAAGTGTGTTCAGCGTTATGCGATCTTTCGATGCAAGTTCGCACTCAAGCCGCAGAGCTTCTAGGCGGCATGTCTCAAGTGGGCGATGAATTTCTACATCAAACGTTGGATAAAAAATTGATGAGCAACTTAAGGGTATGCATACATTTTAATGAATAGTTTTTCATATTTTTTTAAACATTTCTGCCAACAGCGCAAAAAAAGTCTTCATGAGCGTTCTCAAGATCACTTTGCCAGTGGTGAATGGTCGACAGGAAAAAAATGGGCTGACGATGCCCCAAAAGAAAATGTCGAATCCGCATCTGTGTCGTTGATTGCTTCGGGTGCCTGTGGCGCTCTGGTACATGGTTTGGAGGATGAATTTTTAGAAGTACGCACAGCCGCCGTAGACTCAATGTGTCGACTGGCACTTATCAATCCAGCCTTCGCTGTTACCTCACTCGATTTTCTTGTTGATATGTTTAATGATGAAATCGAAGGCGTTAGACTCAAAGCAATTTATAGTTTAACAGCCATTAGCAAACATATTGTTTTGCGAGAGGACCAATTGGAAATAATGCTGAGCTCTTTAGAAGACTATTCAGTGGAAGTTCGTGAAGGCTTACATCTTATGCTTGGTGCCTGCAAAGTTTCTACGCAAAATTGTTTGACGTTGGTAGTTCAGAAAGTTTTAGATGTTTTGTCTAAATATCCACAAGATAAGCTGTCAGCGTATGGGTGTATGCAACGTGTTGGCCAGAAACATCCCGAATTATGCATGTCATTAACGCCGCAGTTATTGCAAGATCATCCATTTTTCGACAGTGCAGAAAAAGATGTTGAAGATCCGTCCTGTATCCTTTTTAATGTGAATTTTACTTCTCACTATAACGACAATAGTCAAGTGGTAGACATATCCCGATTTTATTTTGAATATCTGTTTGTTTATAGCAGCTTAATCATTTTTTATTATTATTCACTTGCAAATTTATTCTGATAGAGGTGATTTTTCGATCATGTACCTTTACATTTTCCCCGTATCATGAGCATGTAAATGTGTTTGCAACCATGTCCAGCATAAGATAAACCTAATTTGAAATAATATTCCTTCCCACAGTTGTCACATTCGATTGTAAGGAACTTGCAAGTTTATATATGATGGGAATTATTTGGTTCCACTGAAATTAGTAACAAAAATATCAGCTCCAGGCAACTTAAATTTTCTTGTTGCAATTATTAATCGTCAAAAATTTGCCTTAACAATAAAACATATTGTAGATATATGCATTCTTATCATGCTATTTAATGCAGCGGAACATATGACTTCAATGCTAAGTCTATTTCCTGAAACAACCATTAAACATTATGCTTACTTACGCGATACAATGCCTCATTTGGTTCCACATTTACAAGTGGGCGATTGTTCGAGACCTCTCACACTAACAGGATCTACTGGTTCCCATCAATTTCTTGAAACAATTTTAAGTAATATACAGGCAGCGTATACTGCTCCAAAAGCTCGCTATGCACTTCTAAAGGCCGCGCAAGACAATCTAGATCGCTTAGCCGAAATTGATCCGGCGATGTCGGGAACAGCAAATTTTACTGTGACATATCTTGGTGCACAATTTCTAATCGAGCAATTGCAATCGGGAATATCGCAACAACATAGTCGATCACCATCGAAGGAGTCGTTGAATCAATTGATGAAAAAATGTTTGAAGTAAGTACAAGTTCATACTATTTTATCTATTATATTTAAAAAATCAACATTACAGGTTGCAGAATATGTTTTCCGGACTTACTTTAGATGATTTGCTACTTGTCAAACAAATAAGCCTACGAGCAAGTGCTTTACACTTGGTATTTGTTGTTAAAGACCGTTCGCAAAGTGCATTAGGGCCTTGTCAACTACTTCTGCATATAGCGTCAGATATAAATAACTTTTTACATATGAATGCAAGTAAGTTTTACTTTTTTAATATTGCAAGGAGGCGGCGCGGGTGTAGGATATGCAAATCCATTTAAAATTTCGCGTGTAGTTAGTACTCAGTAGCTGGTCTTACTGAGACCACAGCTTCTATTATTCATCTAGCTGCAATTCGTAATATTCAGTATGGATTTGATTCAATTGGCCCGATTATAGTAAATCCCTTATTGCGAACCATATATGTATGTCGTATGCATGAAATTATTGTCCATTGGTTGAAATGTTTGCTCGCATGTAACCAAGGGTTCGTTTAAAAATTTAGTTCAGTTTAAAATATTTCCTTATTAACTTTTTAATTCAATGTAATTGCGAAGCATACTTAAGAAGCCTGAATCAATTCGTTAAGTTTTAATTCTATATAGACTAGCGTATTTTATTTTGTTTCGGATGTTTGCAACCTTTCAAAATTTTTTCCAAAATCAGACAGCTGTTTTGGGGCTTATCTAGTCTCTTTCTCAGTGACCTATCTAATTAGTTAAAGATATTCCGCCTGTTAGTAGAACTTTCCAATATAAAAAAATTAAAGAAATTTTATGAAATATGCAGGTGTATGATTTAGGGAAAAAAATAAATTCAACCTGAGAAGACTAGCGAAGCTTAGTAATTTTTTTCTCAGGGTATAGAATTAAATTTCAAAGGAAAAATTCGAACTGAAAAATCTTACGTGATCTTCAAGCTAACTTATTCTACTTAAAAATACTTGAATATAAATAGACTAGTTCAACATTTTTAAAAAGAATCATAACGGGTTATCAAAAATTGATTGTTCACTATAACGCAGTGCGAAAACGATAATGGACGAAGCAAGATTAACCCTCACAATCGACATCCAAAACCAATATTCACCAAAAGAAGATAACACTTTCTATGGGGTGGGATTACCAGGGTATAATCTACTTTGAGCTGCTTCCAAGAAACCAAACTATTGATTCGAATTTCTACTGTCGTCAACTATCGAAATAGAGTGAAAAAATTAAGAAAAACCGCCCTGAACTGGCCAATCGCGAAAGCCTCATGTTGCATAATGATAACGTCAGACCCTACACGTCTGTGATAACCCGTAAAAAATTAATGGAGCTCAATTGGGAACTCATGCCACATCCACCCTATAGCCGTGACTTAGCACCAGCAGACTATCATTTGTTTCGCTCCCTTCAAAACCATTTGAATGATAAAACTTTCGATTCCGATCAGGCTGTTAAAAATGAGTTGGACCAGTTCTTTGCTTCTAAAAACCAAGGCTTCTTCGAACGTGGAATTTTTCAACTTACCGAAAGATAGCAAAAGGTCGTCCAACAAAATGGTCAATATATCATTGATTAATGTTTGTTGCCAAATTAAATAAATAAACTTTGAAAAACACATTAATTATCGCACAACCCAATAGCTTCTTCTTTCATACACTGTACATTTACGTGTTTCAGCAAGTTGAAATAGTTTTTAGTGGGCAAAGACAAAGGTTTATCAAGGGCAATTCATTTTCGAGAGACTTCATGCTTGGGTTTTAAGTATGTCACGCATGGGTTTCAAGCAAGAGCTGCATACAGCATAATGGGCATGAGTACCATTTTGCGGACAAGTACTTTGTTTCTTGGGTCAAGTAATGATTTCCGGTTCAACAAGGGTTATAATGCCAAATACTGCTTTTGAAATTTCGGTCAACGCCGATTCTATGTGGCCTTTAGTTATTGTTAATTTCTTGTCCAAAACCACTTCAAGATACGCGATTTCATTCGAAAATGGATTTCTTGACCAAAGAAACTTATACACCGACTAAGGTTGTTCGATAATTAATGTAGCTTTTTTTCATGTTTTTCAAAGTAAATTTATTTATATTAACAACAAACATTAATCAATGATATATTGACCATTTTGTTGGATGGCCTTTTGCCATCTTTCGGTAAGCTGAAAAATTCTACGTTCGAAGAAGCCTTGGTTTTTAGAAGCGAAGAACTGGTCCAACTCATTTCTAACAGCCTGATCGGAATCGAAAACAGGATTGTTTGTGATAACGTAGTCCGAAAACGATCATGGACCAAGCAAGATGAGTCCTCACAATCGACATCCGAAGCCAATATTCACCAAATGAAGATTATGCTTTCTGTGTAGTGTAATTACAAGGGTTTAGTCTACTTTGAGTTGCTTCCAAGAAACCAAACTATTGATTAGATTGTCTAGTGTCGTCAACTATCGAAATTGAATGAAGAATTAAGAAAAAACGCCCTGAACTGGCCAATCGCAAAGGCTTGATGTTCCATTATGATAACGCCAGACCCCACACGTCTGTCAAAAATTAATGAAGCTCAATTGGGAACTGATGCCACATCCACTCTATAGTCCTGACTAAGCACCATCAGACTATCATTTGTTTCGCTCCCTTCAAAACCATTTGAATGGTAAAACTTTCGATTCCGATCAAGCTGTTAAAAATGAGTTGGGCCAGAAGTAATAGAGATATATTCGAATAACGTGTCTGATACGTCGGAGATATCATGATGAATAGGGAGGCGAACGATTCAGTGATTGTACGAGGGTCGTTTGAACAATTTCCGGCCTTTTAAAGAAAAACACATAATTCAAGCCAAACAAAAATTTATTCCTCGACATAGTCTCCACGCAAGTCAATAGATTTGGTCAAACGCTTTTTCCAATCGTTCAGGTCATCAGGAAAGCATTCTTTAGGTAAATACGAAAAAAAAGGTTTACTGCCTCTTCAACATCGGTATTTGACCCATATTTTTCCCCACCCAGAAATTTTTACAAGCTGGGGAAAAAAAAAAAGTCACTCGGAACTAGGTCTGGTGAGTAGGGTGGGTGTTGAAGCAATTCGAACTTTAATTTGTCCAATTTCGCCATTGCGACCATGCATGTGTGGACTCGCGCGTTGTCTGGATGTAACAGCACTTTCTTCCTCGCCATGTGTGGTGGCTTCTTCTTGAGTTCCGTCTTCAATTGGTCCAGCAATGCAGGGTAATAGGGTCCGTTAATGGTCTTACCTTTTTGAAGGTAATCAACCCTGATTACTCCACGGCTGTCCCAAAAAAACTATCGCCATTACTTTTCCGCCAGAAAGAACGACCTTCGCCTTCTTCGGAGCTGGTTCCCCCACCACAATCCACTGCATTGACTAGTGTTTACTCTCCGGAGTCAAGTGATGGATCCAGGTTTCGTCGATAGTAATTAATCGACGCAAAAACTCGGTAGAATTCTTTTGGAACAGCTGAAGAGCCTCGCGCGACATATCCATCCGTACGCGCTTTTGGTCGATCGTCAACAAACCATCACCCATCGCACGGATAATTTTGTCATGCATAAATCTTCATGTCAAATCTTATGCACCCGTTCAGTTGATGGTTAATCGGCGATCTTCCATCACGGTTGTGTGCACTAAACTGGCGATATCTTCCCTTGAAACAGTTTTTAGACATCCAAAACGTTCATCGTCAAAAATGCTTGTGCGACCGCGTTCCACTGTTTCACGATCGTAAATGAAGGCGGTGGTACACCGTACACGGAGTCCAACTCTATTTTCACTTCCCGAGTTTGTTCCCTTTCAAAAAGAGGTACTTTATCACTTCACGATAATCTTTTTTTCCCCCTCAACCCTGTATAAAACAGGAACCACAGTTGGAAAACACCGTGGTTATCCACAGCTAGAGAGAAGCTGTGAATATAATGGTCTGGCCATGTCGGCACTCTTGACCAGCGTTTAGCGATCATGTCCACTTTTGGCACTAGTGTTTGTAAGTAAGATACAGTGGCTCATGACTGAAAGGTACTACTGTCCCTCAGGGGGTGGTTAGTAGAAATTGGTAGTGAAGGGAATTGTTAGTAATAAAACTTAAAAGGATTGTTATAAGGAAGGTAACTTTTGACCCTCTTTGAGCTGGGATGATTTACAGGAAGAATTTAATGAATATTAATGTCCATCATATAGATGGGCCGCTTATGTCTTAAATTTAAAATGATAATTTATATTGAAAAGTAATCCAATTCATGATGAAAAGGCAAAAAGTAAGATTCGATCAGCACATATAAGCTTCAAAGATGAGAAAGTAACTTATGGCGTGGAAGATAACCTCTTTACATTAGTGGATTGGTGCAAATTTAGTGGTTTTGGGAGCTTTATTATTTTTGGTAAGCAGGACAAATGTAGTGTCTTTATGTCATTGCTTTAGACGTGCCTGGTTGCGGTTCTTTCGCAGCCTTTTCTTGTCTTTGTTGTTTTGTCTTAAGAAGGTTTTACGGATAGTTTCACTAGTAGATTCATATCTATTTCCTCGAAGTACTGAATCGCTAATAGCGTGAGGTTTTTTTTTGTAGATCATGTACTATTTTCTCAATCTCTGATGCCTTGAGTGGGTTGTTGGTTATAGGCTCAAGAATTTTGGAATAATGTGCTTTTTTTTGTCGAGAGAAAATTCTGCATTTTCGGTATACAAGGACGAAAAATAGTCTGGAGAAAATCAGGAACAGCACTACAAAAATAACATTTGCTGCCCACTGTAAAACATGGTGGTAGTGGAGTAATGGTTTGGGAATGCATGGCGGCTACTGGCGTTGGCAACCTAGAGGTCATTGAGTCGACAATGAATGAATTCAGTTACCTTAACATTTTAAGAAACAATTTGGAGCAAAGTGCGCGAAGCCTCAGCTTGGATAATGATTATCACTTCCAGCAAGATAATGATCCCAAGCATACAGCCGAAATTGTGAGGCTCTGGCTAATTTATAGTATCCCAAAACTGCTACATACGCCGCCGCAATCTCCAGATCTTTATCTCGTTGAGCATTTATGGGACTCGCTCGAAAGAAGAATTCGACAAGATACAATAACGCGCAAAGAAATGCTCATAAATGTTCTCAGAGAAGAGTGGGAGAAAATATCACCAGAATAGATAGCGAAACTCATCAATTCGATATGCCTAAAAGACTTCATGAGTTCATAAAGAATCGAGGATATCCTACAAGTTATTGATTGGCTTCAGAACTATAATTATCAGTCATTTGAAAATGTTTATTGAATGTGAACACAGACTTTTCTGAATCGGTTTTGTATGTTTCCCGCGAAAAGTACAGTTATCTCAAAAATCGCTCGGAGGAAATTAATGAAAGTGTGGGTGTCTAGTGATAAACAAATTGTTCATCGATAGGCGAAACAAAATCTAGAAAATGTTCGATACGTTTCGTTTTGTGAGTTTTGAAAACTAAATGGCATCAGGTGAACGCAGACTTTTTCTGCCTAGTGTATATAAAAGCCATCTATTGGTTGGCAAGAGAACTTAAATGTCCCATGACTTTTTGTCAGTAAGGCCGGAAACTTTTCAAATTACCCTCGTAGCTTGGGAGGACGCAACTGAATCATTCCATGAGATAGTCTGCGGAACAGAAGCAAAGGGTTTCAGAGATTTCACATGGGCCTAAAAGGGCTTCGGCTGATTAGAGTGCAGAGAAATTTCAACACTAGTGAAATATGGGACCACCCAGATGATTGCGGGCTTATTTATTATGACACGTTAATATTTGGTATGAGTATTTCTTTTGGAAATGAGTTGGTGTTTAAGATATTAGGTTTTGGGTTAAAACATTATTCGGTCATAAAATGGGTTGATGAATGAATATTAAGACTATAGGAATAGGAACATTTACACATTGTTAATGCAAAGAAAATTGTTTACAGAGTTTAGAGCACTTTGTAAAATGTGAACAATAAAGCGTTTCTTTTTAGTTTTCACAGCACAACTTGTCTTGCTTTTTATATATTACTTTTTCGCCAGTCATCTGGTAACTATTCCTATGTCCACATCTTACATGTCAATCGGTGGAGCTCATGCTGATATATTCCGCCTGTTCTGAGCAGCTCGTCTGGTTCCACTTCAATTCTAAGAGCTTTTTTCTTTCTGAGATCGCAAAAGAATGGCTGTTTTGCAACAGAGTAGAAAACATAACTCGAATAAATTATATTTCGTATTTTCCTTTTTTAAGATATGAAACCTGACGCATTTACGACATCGTTGCTGGGTCACTTGATCAATCTTAGTGATCCAAAACCAGGAAGAGTTTTTCGAGAAATATTACCTATCGTACAAAATGCATCTCCTATAATCACACCACAAATTAACGTCAACGTAAGTAAACCAAATCCAACCTAAATTTTTCAGTCTTAATTGAATGAATATTTTTAGATAAAAATGTGTACAGCTCGCATATTGGATCCCAGCCCAACAGTTTCTATGGACAATGTACTAAAAGTTACAGCTGGGTTAATAGCAGCCCTTCCCTTCTTTGCTGAAATTGAAAGTTTGCAGGAATCTCAACGGCAGGACCTTCGGTTAAAAATAAAATATCCGGATCAAAATATTCATACTGTAGTTCCTAGGATAAGCGATTTAAAAAGAATAATGACAGAAGATGGAGAAGAAGGTAAAACTTTATTCAATAAAATTGATTCCAGTGAAATTTTTAATCATACGATTTTTATTTGATTTCTTCTAGAAACTAATTGGCGCTTACGGACAACCGTATTACTGTCACATACGGTTTGGACTGAAGCATCATATGTGGAGATAACTTTGTGTCTTTCAGTTCGCCCCGGCACAGAATTAGAATTATGTAAACCAGCTAAAATTTTATTTGCACCGAAACCTGTGAAAAGAGGAATATAAACTTATCAAGTCTGTCTTTTAATTCATTTATACATTCTTTTAGTTCTAAGGGAGAAGGATGAAACCATTAATCAGTTTATGTCTTTTTCAGTGAAGTGAAAACAAAAATATCCGTTATTTCTGGGCTCGATTGTTTCCATTGCATTTACCTGGATATAGGGCAATTTTTCAGTTTTATCTGTTTTTCGCGCATACTTCAAAATTGGTGTGTCATAGAGAGAATTTGATTGTGACCAGAATCGAAAGCTATCAAATTCCCTGCATGTAAGTTTATTCACTGTAATGACTTTTTTTTTCAAAAATTGTCTGGCACAAGTGTCAGCGAGCTATAAACAACACCGAGCTCAGCTAACTAGCTTCGCTTAACGAACGCGTATGCGTGCTTGTCGACTAGCATTTGCGGGATCATATGAGGCGGATTCTTGTCGAGCCACGAATCTACACTACAAAATATCTACCACGCGTACTCTACGAGACGTACCGATCATTTTTTATTATCTTTAGAAATGTTCTTTTATATGTCAATTAAGCTACTTTACAGTAATTCAACATTTTTTTGTCTCGTTAAAGTAAGCGGACACGGAGCCTTGAGACAAACGCAAACATTATACAAAAAGCAACCGTTACTTTCTCTGAAGAAGGTCGTTGCATTACAAGGGGAATGTGAAACCTAAAGATTTTAAAGTAGTTGAAGTGAACCACTCATCCCTGCCCAAAGGATGGAAACTTCACGGATGTAGTTAATTTTAATCTCGTAAAACAACAAACTAAGTAGTTTCGACACAGTGGCCACCTTATCTCTTCAGGAGCAGCCACTCCTGATCACCACGGGGGGGAGAACAAATTCGAAATTTAAGTTTAGTCAAATTAATTTGCCAAATTCAGATATTGAAGTTTTTTGTGAAATTTCTGATAAAACTATCAGGCCTTACATTCCAGAAAAATTTCGTGAACAAGTTTTCAAAACTGTTCACAATTTAGTACATCCTGGAATACGAACTACTCGTCGCATTATTGCAAGCAAATATTTTTGGCCTTCATTAAATAAGGTTGTTGCAAACTGGACTCGAAGTTGTTTAGATTGTTAACGTTGCAAAATTTCAAGGCATAATAAAAGTGAAATTAAGACTTTTCCATTGGTATCTAAACGCTTCAAAGCAATTCATATGGATATCGGACCACTTCCTTATTCATAAGGTTTCACGTATTGCTTGACAATTATTGAACGATTTTCAAGCTGGCCAGAAGCTATTCCCATGACAAATATAACAGCTCAATCTTGTGCGGAAGCTTTATGCAGTGTTTGGATTGCACGTTTTGGAGTTCCTGAAACCATAGTTACTGATCAAGGTAAAAAATTTGAATCACAACTATTTGGCGAACTAGCAAGGACTCTAGGTTTTAAGCGCAACCGTACTACAGCTTAACATCCTCAAGCTAACACTATGATCGAAAGATGGCATCGTACGCTTAAAGCGGCCATTATGACACATAATAATCCTTCATGGACCAAGAGCTTACCTTTTGTGATGTTAGGTTTGAGAACAGCAGTCAAAGAAGATCTTAATATTTCTCCAGCAGAGCTACTTTATGGAGAAAATATCAAAATTCCGGGTGATTTTTCAATTCCATCATTTCATAACCAAATACAAAACGATTTTGTTAAAGATCTGAAAGTTGCTATGTCGGTTCTCAATCCTATTCCGGCTGCAAATCATGGTAATAATAACATAAAAATTATTAAAAGTTTAGATAAATGCACCGAAGTTCTAGTCAGGGTAGATTCGCTTCATCTATCTCTTAAACCACCTTACCAAGGTCCCTTTAAGATATTGCAAAGAAAAGAAAAATATTTCACTATTGAGATTAATAATAAAGCGTGTAATATTTCGGTAGATCGATTAAAACCTTGTTTTTATGCAATTAAGAAAAAAGTAATAAAAAAAAATGGAAATATAGAGACCAAAAAAGTATCGTTTGACATCAGTAAAAATAAAACAAGATTTATAACATGATATTTATGAATGGCAAACGTTCCAATAAGCCTCAAAGAATAATTTTACATTAAAATTAAAAAATTAACCAGTAACAGTTAACTAACCCCACAAAAGTAGTTTTCCTTTTATCGCGAAATATAAATATTTCACTAGGGGGGAAGTTCTGTGGCGGTTATATAATATATAATTCAAAATAACTCAAAAATATTCATTCCATAAATAAAATATACTTTACATAAAAATACTTTACTTTGGACAAAGTAAACATATAATGTTAATCTAGATATGTATATTGTTTTCGAAGTTTAAAAAATAAAAAAAAATTTTTTGAATTATATATAGATAGTCAATTAATGAATATGATTCAGTTCGTTCTCAAATATTATAAAATTGTTTTAAAAAATAAAATATTGAAGAAAAAGTTTATCATTATATACATCATTATAAACAATAACGAACAATGATGAACAGGGGCACCGGTTGATTCGTGCGGTTTTCTAACAGATGGAGTAGCTTGATTTTTATTCTGAAAATGTCGAATTTTGTGCCGAATAAAGTGTTTTTGCGGGGAGTACTTCTTCATTGAAGAAATACGCTTCCGAAAGTCATCGTTTTTTGGTGGAAGTGTATGGTGTGTATGCTCTAGCTAAGCGTACGTGCCAGAAGTGGTTTGCATGGTTTAAAAGTGGAGGACGATGAACGGCCCGGACAGCCAAAAAGGTTTGAAGATCACGAATTGGAGACATTGCTCGACCAAGATCCATCGCAAACGCAAGAAGAACTTGCAAAATCACTTGGCGTCGCTTAACAAACCATTTCCGATCGCCTAAAAGCAATTTTTTACAATAAAACTTCAATTTCCCGCACGAATTAACCGGTACCCCTATTAAGATACTGGAATTCCAGAAAGAGAAGTCAACCAGTGTTACCGGTGTCAACGATTTGGTCATTCGACCACCAACAGCGCCATGCACTATCGGTGCCCAAAATATAAAGAAACTCATGCCCCCGATGAGTGCTGCGTCATCTGTGGTGTATTTGGTCATCCAGCATCATATCGAAGATGCCTCCGATTACAAGATGCAAAAGTTAAATTTATTTCAAAACAAACGCAAGAACACCGTGATATCTTCCAACTTCGTTAAGCGACCAGCAGACAATACTGTAAATAATGTAAGTAGTAGATATGAGCTGCTTCTTAAAATATACCGACAATTCAACTCTTTACCGAAAAGAATCAACAAACAAGATTCGAAAATTAACTTTGTTTTTCAATGTTTAGATCCTTCAAATGTCTCAAAACAACATGACATTAAGCCACATTCCCATGGATGGGCTTCGTCTCATCTCATCTCAATCAATGTCTACTCTACATCGACGTGAATATCCCCTTGAATTCATTGTTAAGCAAAAGCCTGACATCATGCTTCTCAATGAACCCCACCTCAATTCATGGTACTCCATGACATTCAAGGATTTTAAATTCCTAAGAAACGGTGATGGCGGAGGTGGCACCGGGATATTGGGAAGAAGACCCCATTGTTTCCAAAATATTGATAAAGTCAAATCCAAAAAGTTTGAATTTCTTGGTGTTCGTTATCAAAGTCTCACTGCCAGGTGGGGATATCGTCTTCGTTATCTCTGCGTATGCAACTGGTCAAAACGTTCTCAAGTTCAAGGAGGAGCTCCATTCCTTGTTTAAGATACATGAATTGAACAGGCTGCATTATTATTATATTCTTACTGGTGACCTGAATGCCCGGCATACATTATGGCTGAACGCCAAAAATAATCAAATAGGTGTATTCCTGAAATTGTGGATAACAGAGAACCAAATTGAATACAGGCGCAATCTATATGGTCGGAGTTCCCAGCATACCCTAGAGCAAATTCATATTTGGACCTCTGCATTGCTGACGCAAGACTTGAATTCGGCTTTAATAGTCCTCAACGGAAACTGCAAGTGGTTCCCTATGAAAGCGACCATTATGCAACCGCAATGGAAATCAATCATCAAAGGAATGATGTCTTCCTCATTTCAGTTAAACATGAAAATCATTGGCTTAATTTACAAAAAAAAAAAAAAAAATAAAACGGATTGGGGAAAGTTTCAAAAGAAGTTTAATCGAGAGTTTCAGAAGCAGTATCCTTTTTCTGATTATGGTAACTCTTGCCCAATGGTTGCTAATGACAGGAATCTAACTTGCTATTAAATACGAGTAGATCTCTATAGCTGACATTGGAAACGATTTAGAAAGTAGTTCTCTATCGAAATAATATGGAAGTATATGAGACAACAACCATCGTAAGATTAAAAAGATTGAAAAGCCTTCTTCTCACATGCGTAAACAATAGTTATCGGTGATTTTTGACGTACAACATCCCTCGTTGGCTTTGTTGAAATTACATCTGAAGAATATCCGGAACTTAATCCGTTCATACGAGCGAGGCCAGCAAGCAGTGGGTGGAGGAACTGAGTGGTATTAGTCCACTGGATCCAAATGGAGTGTTCATAAAAGTGAATAGTATATTTCGTAAGAAGTTTTAAGTGAATGTGTCGAATCTTAAAGTCACTAGTAGTGAGATAGATAATCTTGGTTAGGGCTGGTATCGAAGTTAATTATATGACTTCGGATATATATATATGGAAAAAGGATTGTATGTAACGGTTTACAGAGGCTTGCTCTGATTGGAAGTTATTTTGATTTAGCTGATCTACCGAACCCTGAGAGAGGGAGCCAAATACTTTCAGAAGTCGTTGAAGAAAAAGTTTTTGATTTCAAATCAAGTCTGAACGGTGAATTCATTCTTCATTTCAATGTAACATTGACCTCCAACCTCATACCCAGCGGAAATTTTCTTGATTATTTTGATATATTTGGCAGGAAAAACAGAAGAAATCATTTGATATTGGCGGTATTCCCAATGTAGTACTACGACATTACCCTAAGGCTCGTATTAGAAATTATTTTATATTGTTCAATAACTTATTGAACAATTCATATTTTCAAAATCTATAGATGTTTCCGATCTTGAAGAAAGGAAAGGAATTTTCATGTCTTAAAAGCTATCGTCCAATTAGCTTGCTTGTCAAAATCATAAGGTGTTTGAAGTGATACTGAACCAAGCAGTAAACACCCACATCGGAAAATATGAGGTGATGCCGATTGCCAGTTTGGTTTCTATGCCAGGCATTTGACCATATATGCGATAATGTAAGTTATTACAGACATCAGTTGGAAACGCAACAATAGAGAATTAGTTGGAGCATGTCTCATTGATATGGAGATGGACTATGAACTAATGTTTAAACTCCTTTACGACAAGTTTCCCAAACATATTGTCGCCATATGTGCAATATTTTATGTGGGAAAATTGCTTCCTGTAACCAGTGGAAATCTGAAGACAATGCAGGATTTTAAAGTCTTGAATAGTTTAAAACAATGAACATTTACTACGTCTCTGTTCTTCTCTATATTTATTCACAAACTATTGAACGGCTTTGATTACAATGTGTCATCAACGCAAACCTTAATGGAGTTTGCTGATGACTTGATAATTTATGCAGTAGACCGAAAGGTATCAGTAGTTCAAAGCAATATTCAAAAAATATATCATGATATGTAGCTCTACATGGACAATCGTCGGATTTTTGTTACGGACAACGCTGCTGTTGGCCAGTCAGGAATTGAAACGTAATTGGAAAGTTTCCAGATTATTGCTGGAGAGGGTAGTTCAGAATGGACTCCACATACTATAAATCCTGTGTTCGATATCTCGTTGTGCATTTCGATATACGAAGAAAATGCTCAATAAAACGTTTCAAGTGTTTATGTTCCTTTGACGGATCTTTCATTTCAGATGCATTCTTCAATAGGTCAAAATATATTACAAGACTCCTTCATGTTGTTCACTCAGGAGTGTTGCCAATCATTGAGTGAACGTTGTTTCTCCTCGTGGGCAAATGCCTCTATTGTGTTTTCGTTTCGAAGTACGTAGATAGTATGACAATCTCTAGCAAGGGGGCCTGTGATAATAGCACCACAGAATCAGAGACTTTCGAGTATGAAGATGCAATCTTAGTGCTCCTCTTCTCTGTACTTGTGACAAGACTTTTCGATGCAGCACGTTGCTGAGAGCGTTCCTACAGATCTAATCAAAAGTCACCTTCCTACTGGGTTCAATCCCCCTACATTGGTCATAAGTTGACTCAGAGCTGATACGCCTGAAGCAGCTTTATAAGCGGTTGCCCTGATTTCTCCAGAGAAACTCATCTTTGAGTCGATCATAAACCCCAGGTATTTTAGTGATGTTTTCAATTTAACCAGTAACTTCCCCAATACTAATCGTCCTTACTCTGGGGACTCTCTTCTTTGTTGGGTTGACCAATTTGGTTTTCTTCAATGCTAGATTGAATTCATGCAGTCAATCAGTCTCTCACCCGGTGCATTAGCATACCTGGTCTAAGTTGCTCCTATTTGAAAGTGCACCGAGCAACTAGTGCTGTAACATCCACATAGTCGATCAGGTACGGCTCATCCGGCGGCTCTAGTCTCAGTTGGCTATCATACAATATACGAGTATTCCACAGGTCTTGACAAACGATAGGTCCGGGAGCAACACCCAATGTAAAAAATCTCCAAATAAATGTTCCTCCAACCTATTCACTTTTCAGTACGGCTATTAAGGGACTACCTGATACGATGCAGAGAAGGATGGAAGTTACATTGGGTTCTTCGTTATCTCGGTTTTTTTGCGCCATTTAAAAAATCTCCAAATAAATGTTCCTCCAACTTTTCCAGAAAAACGCAAATATTGTAAATTTAATGCTAAACAAATATATATTTCGGAGGTAAGAGTTCCTCCTTCTTCAGTGTTCACTGAAGAAGGAGGAACTCTTACCTCCGAAATATATATTTGTTTAGCATTAAACTTACAATATTTGCGTTTTTCTGGAAAAGTTGGAGGAACATTTATTTGGAGATTTTTTAAATGGCGCAAAAAAACCGAGATAACGAAGAACCCAATGTAACTTCCATCCTTCTCTGCATCGTATCAGGTAGTCCCTTAATAGCCGTACTGAAAAGTGAATAGGTCCCGAGCAACACGCATCGCGCTAGTGAGTATTCCCTTGATAAGTTCCTCTAGCACTTTCCCAGCTGTTTCTAGCATGCATAACGGGGCGTATGCAGATGTTGACCCTGGATTCTTCTTCCACTTGTTGGTCAGTACGAGCCTCGGTATCTTCCAGCGTCTCGGAAAACTCATTCGCGCAGGTGGGCGTTGAATGTACATTACTGAGCAGTAAGTCGGGATAGTCGTGAAAGACATCATCTGGATCTGGGGCCTTCCTTCGTTTCAACGAAAGGCTGCTTTTACCAGTTTCAGCCGCATAAAGAGTGGTTATTCCACTGTAATTTGACTGTAGACAGCCTCAACACAGACGTGATGGGTGGAGAAAAGTGCCCGCATTATCTTTTCCATTTTTTTTGCTTCCTATATGCAGGCGTATGTAGGGCACCAAGTTTCTGCATAGCTAGTTTGTAGTCAAGGCCTCATAGATTCTTGTTCATATTTTCAACTAGGTCTTGCCAGCAAGAGCCCTACTACTATTAATCATTTTGGGAAGGCGTTTCTGGCCGACTCACACGCTGCCAACCAGTTGCATGTCTTGTCACGGTTCCATATCCGTTGAGCTTCACGTCGAAGGTAGTGACACTCCCTTCACTTTTAATAAATTCTAGTTGAAATTGCAGGCTTGCCGTGCCGGGGTCTCTAACGAGGCATAGAAGCACTGCAAGTAGACGGATGATGCTCATAGTTAAATTCACCACATCTTGAGCTACTAGCTCCTTAGTACCCGGGAAATCTTCTAGTAACAGTGCACCTGTCATGAGCACCTAGACAAACCTCTCGATGTTCATCCCCCCACAATTCTACCCAATCGAAGCATGCGAATTGAGAAACTGCATCACGGATCTTAGGCAGTGCGTACTGATCATCTTTGGCAAGGTAGTCCTCTGATACTCTCCAATTATGTACCTCCATACTAGGGACTTCAAGGCGAATGTGACGTTGGATGTGGTTCCCTCACAGCCCACATGGCAGAAACTAAGCGTATTATCGGTGTTCAGCATGACAAGCCCTGTCCTAGCTGCCATATTTACGACTCATTCTTCCCGCGGATCAGTTTGAGGCATGCCCCATTCGATCGTTTTAGCATAAAAGACTCTCCCAATAAGTACATGCCCATCTGCGTGTGAGACACCGTCCTCCAAAGCATCAAGCTTGGCCTGAAAAGATTATATCAGTTCATTTGGCGTTAGGTACACACTAAAGAATGTAGTTCTTAAACACCCAACCCACACACTCAAATAACAAATCAGCACTTCGAGCCCAGAGGTGCAGTACCGGATTCTTCAGGATACCATGTTGGAGTGTTTTGGTTATGGTATTGCTCGCTGAGCAGTAGCAAGTTGAAGTAAAATGTGGTGGATAAAAATGTCCATAAAGAACTGCAGCGATGGTCTGCTGCCTCGGTGAGCGAGAATGTTGGTGTTTGCCAAAATTGGCCTTGTCTGAGGAGGCGTGAATGTACTGACAGGCTAGCATTGCGGGTCCTTTTCCCCAGCACAAGGGCCCACTACAAACCCTCAAATTAAAAATTTATGTTGTAGTCTTATATGATGGAATCACATAATACTATAATGTAAATAAGTACGCAAGTGAAAGGCCCCTCTACCCTGCGAGAGCACCTGTAACGCACAAATAAGGGGTGAGCTCACCCGATGGTCAGCTCATGAATGGAGGGGACAGCCAACGTGGCGGGTCCCAAACCTGGTCCGGGTTTCAAATGAATAGAAAGACCGGTGTTGACAATTTATCTTTCCATTTTATTTCAGTAATAAATGAAAAATTTTATGCAATGATGAATAATTTGCAAAAAAAAACAAAGAAATTTGGTCAAAAATTAGTGAGAATCTTCACTTCTACCCCATACGCCATTTTTCGTCTCCAAATAAATTAACTCGCCTCCGTGGCAATTTATTATATAAATAAGATATGACAAAATACAAAGCTACTTGTACTTTCATATGCATTTTTATGTGTGATTTGGTTTGATGTGTTTTTTGGCAATTTTAATTACTCTTTTATTATACTTTTCCTCTTAAAATATCGTAAGCGATGTTTACTCACGATGATGAAATATTTCTTATTTATTGTAATGGATGTTCATCAGATATCACAACAAAATCTCTGAATGGCTGAAGAGCATGAAAGTTTTTGTCCAGCAATTCAATCCACCGTGGAAAAATCATTTATATCAAATATAACACAAAATAATAATTTAAGTCAATAAAAGAAAACGGGTACTTACCCAATCCTCCTCCAACGCGCGCTCGTTTTTGGGGTGGTTAATCTGTATTTTCTATCCTTTGGACGCTTTGCAGCAAATTCAAATTTTCGTTATGAAGAAACATTGAGGCTAGTTCAAATTTATCTTGAAGAAAAATACCAGGATTATTGATTCATTTGCAATATTCTGCAGTTCTACACACTTATTCCGTGAATGGTAGAAACAAGTTGTAAAAATCATTGTTCTTTTAACAATTCAAGACAAAAACCAATATTATTGAAAAAATAGAATTGCCACTGCGAAAGGCCATACACAAAATTTTCAACCAAATCGAAACTTTTGTGTACAATTTACACTAGAGTCAATTTTTCTATACAGTTGGAAAGAATTCCGATAATTTTTGATTGAAACACTGCACAGCAGTATTCTTTTAAGTGAACGAATAAGCTAATTTGTTAAAGAATATCCAAATTTAATGACAATCTTGTTTATGTGGTTTTTCAATAGGCTCACAGGCAAAAATCAATTGCACCGCTACAATATACGCCCGATCGGATCGTTGTTGGAGTACAACAAATCAACTTTCCATTTAGAATCAGGCGACGGCGGTCGAATGTTACGAATTTCATAGCAACGAATCAGCGAATGGTTTCATGCTGATTATTTTATGTCTTTCCTGGTTTGGCCGCTAAACAAAGACTGCTGACGATTAGTTTTCAATTCAATTCACAAAACTAAAATGCTCCGTTCATGACTTCGGTGCTGAACCGCTTTCGCTGCTTTTTTCATAGCAGCAAGCGCACTCATATTCAGTATCACTTCTCCATTCCGATGTTGATGCCAGCGCGGCTAATAAATTATACACATCGAATGCAGTATAGCCGACTCATTGAGATTTTGACGAATACTGTTCGAACTCAAAACCTCGTACGGAGTTTGGCGGCACAGCGACGACAGACAGCACAACAATCAGCGAAACGTTAAATGGGGCGCGCTAGCTAGCATTCGGATTTCTTTATTTCAACAATATTGACGTTAAGAGTGTCCTAAAACTTTCTCCTAGCTCGAAAAAATGCTCTAGGAAATGCGATCACAAGTTGAACAACAACTCATTCTGCGGTAATTTCCAGGAGCCCCACGATACGAAATATGTTGGGAATACACACTGGAGCCTTAGCAAACCCCCTGTGGCTCTGTTTACACACAAAAGCTCGAAAAACGCAATCAAAATATTCTCTACGTCAGGACCACGTCCGATACGATGCCACTTTCGTTGAAGGTTTTCCAACCTTGCCACATACCGTACGAAAATGATTCCCAGGAACATTGGAAATACACAAAAGTGAATCCGCAGATATGCCCAGTCCTCGCTCACGACCATCATCTAGCTTAATCTGTCGCGAGAACCGATCAAGAACAGAACTCTTGTGTCGCAACGGTGGTTTTTTGGCGAGCCCTCGCATCCAACCGGTATCTCCCATCGCGTGATACCGCAATTCATTTTCATGAATTTCGTTGCAAAGGGGTTGTCGTCATAAAATTTTAATTGCAAATTTAAATATTTTTTTTTTCATTTACAATTAAAATTTGATCAAGTATTATATTGTTATTCGAGCAGTTTGCCTAGGCGACTGCTCGATTACTACAAAGTCATCTTGATTGTATCTGGCAAACTGCTCGAGTAGACTTTGAGTGAGTGTGCTCCAATATAGAATAATTAGTAGAATAAGCCTCATTGCAGAAGTGCTTTGGCTTTGGTTTGCTGATCTGATATTTGTCTGTGCCTGGCATTTGTATCAAATCGTTTGGCCTTGGGTCAGCGTCTTAGCAGAGTGTCTCTTCTATGCGCTTCTTCTTTTAATGCCCTGTTTTTCCGCAATTATAGCATAGGCAACTACTGTCGATTCCTTTACAGTCTCTTGAAGTATGTTCATATCCGATTCACCTGAAACACCGGAGAGGAATTGCTCCTTACTTTACCCTACAAATAACCGAACCGGCTCTGATTTTTGAGATATTTACAATGGAAATGCGCTGACCTCTATTATTTGGACTGGTCAGCTGAATTGTTGCTCCGTTTGAATTTATAAAGTTGGCCATTAGTCATTAGGACAATAGGTATTTAAACATTTTTATAACGCAAATTATCATCGATGCACTTTTTAGGCTTTCCGCTGTATAATCTTTATTATTGTATTTAAGATATTGAGAAAGAATTTTTTGGATGGATGGATAAAGTTCGACATACTTCTTGAATAGAAAGCTTAAAACAAAAATAAATTTACTTATGAAAAAGTGCATTAAAAATATTCATTTATTCAGATCCATGAATACGGTTGAAATCTTCACAAAAGATGTAATTGACAAATGTTTGGTTTTCTATAGTAAATACATTATTTTGCTACTATACATATTTGGGTAGCAATTTAATTACTTTAAATTTGTACACTATAAATAACTTTCTTTAATGAAATCTGGTAGTACTAGCTTCATTTTCCTATAGTAGTTCAAAGAATCGAATACTTTAAATCGTGCATCTTTTGACTCTTCATCATTTATGACCATTACAATTGGGTCTGCTAAATCGGGTCTATCCGTGGTCAAAATAGGATACATGCAACAAGCCGTTACTACTCCTTAAATTGGACGGAAAATATAATTCAAATAGCTTAATTTAAAGTCTTAGATAAATTTTACCGTGATCTCCTTTCGAATGGATTTCTCGATGAATGCTTTCCAGACTTGGCAGTTTTTCGGCGTTTAACTTTTCAAGTGTGCTTGTTAAAACATTAAAGTACAATTTAATTAACTGCTCCCTGTGATGCTCGTAAACTTCTTCTGTAAACGATGAGTATATGAGGCAATTGATGTCTATGCCAGGTGATCCATAGAAGCCCTCTTGAAAGTCAACCTGTAAAATGTTGAAAAAATTGAGAATTTGAGACTAACTGCATTACAAATTTTTGCGTCTAGAGCAAAGTGATCCTAGGTCTATATGGAGTACAAATTAGCTCGGCCTGGTTGGTTTCAATGTTTCATAGCGACGATGTTAATTGTAAATAAAACAAAAAGTTTTCAGATAATTATGTTAATATTTTTTATTATATTGTAATAGAAGGATCTATGAAAATTATGTGTAAAACAAAATGTCGCTCAAATGCTCGCCATAGCTACGGTGGCATACTTCTATCCGATGGTCCATATTTTCAATAACTCTGAGACAGAATTGAAGTTCAATTTCGTTAATGTGCTGAATTATCTCATCTTTTAGCTCTTGAAATGTTCTTGGTTTACTGACGTACACTTTTTCTTTTAAATATCCCCAGAGAAAGAAATCGAACGGTGTCAAGTCACATGATCGTGGCGGCCTGTTAATTGGCCGCCACACTATCACGAACAACAGCAATGTTTTCCGTAGATCGAACTAGGCGAGCATGGTGATTTCACATTTCCTACAGACTCGGTTTGCTGAATTGGGCTAATTATGCTGACCAAAAAAATCACGAAGTGCAAGAAATACATTTTGATTTGAACGCCCCTTTTCGTAAAAGGCTTCAACAACCTTAACGCGCTGCTCAATTGTGTACCTCTTGAATTTGTCAAACACTGAAATAAAGAAATGTCAAATCAAGTTGGGCGAAAAACTTGACGTTAATATCGTGCATTATGGTTGGACCACCCTTTATTAAGTTTATATCGCTTTAATAATACGTTCACACCCAGTTGTTTGCTCGCCAGCAAATGGTACAAATTCAACAGATAAAGTAAACAATACTGAGAAAATTGAGCCAATCGATATAATTGGCCAAAACAGGGCTAAAATGGTCAAATAGTTATCAGCTGGGGACAGAGTCAATGATTTCCATATACAAAGAATAAATAAGAAGAAATTGTCAATCAAAATGAAGTCATTGGCAGACTTTAAAGTGGCAAAAGCAGCCCTGGAAAGAATTAATACGGGTATGTCCCACTTCATCTATACATCAAAATCTGATAAAAAGTACACCTTTCTGCTAAAGGGCCTGGACAGTGAGGAAAATTTAGACTTTTTCCTTGAAATTTTAAAAGAAAAAAATTATGAAATCAAATTTATCAAAGTGACTACATTTTCAACAAGAAGATCATTTGTTGAAGAAATATATAATTGCCAATATTTTTGGCACAAATATCGAAAGATAGTAGTTTAATTGGTAAATGGTAAATGCAGGAAACCAGTAGAAGATGCTCACTCAGCGATAGGCTGTGGTGGGATGTGTTTCAAGTGGTTTCACTTGAAATGTGTAAAGATGGCCGTAGAGAGATACAATACCATCAAGGAGATATCAGATGATGTTATATGGATGTGCCCCACGTGTAAGCTGTTACATAAAAAATCCAAGGAGGGACAACTTTTTCTTTTCTTTGGAAAGTAACATTAAAGACGAATGTAAGTTCTTTAATTGATAAGACGGCAGCTACGCACAAACCAACATATGAACAGGTGATAGAAAACTATATCATGCCTCAGACTGAGCTCCGCTCAGATGTCATGTCCCAAAAAGGGATCATAATTAAGTTAAAAAAGCATACATCAGCAGATAAAACGCTTGCCGATTTTAAGTCGAGAATAAGATCGCCAAATTGCATTCGTAATTAAAACAACGACCGATGCCAATGCATCTGAGCTATACCGATTAACCATGGATACCATGCAGGATGAGTTCGACATTACCGAGATAAAGTTGCATCAACCCAGTCCTGTTTTAAATGGGCTGGATAATCAATTCACAAATGAGGAACTACCAAAGGAAATAGAGGCGCTAAACCCTGATGTTGGGAATATAGAAAAAATGGAGCTCATTCATGCCAGACAGACAAAAAACGGAAAATGGTTACACATTATTGAGGTAAATGGAAGCATGTATAAAAGATTAGCTAACAAATACGTCAATATTGATTATGGGTCATATTTTGTTGAGGAAGACTTTAACGTTTCGAGATCCTTTAAGTACCAAAAATATAACCATAAGACGTCAAAATTCGTCCCCTTTGTGGGGACATAAGAGGGTGAAGGTGAATCTCGCGAACCTGATAACGGAATCAAAGTAACAACCATGCCGTCGGAATGTAGGTTGGGGGATGGGCTAGCTCCTCATCCCTAGAAAACCCTACAATGTTTCTAAACTGGTAGAAGGGCCTGGAAATGGGTTAGGCTCATGGCAACGACCTCGTAAACGGAAAAAGGACTATGGCATTCGATCCTCGAATATCAGATTTCTCAATTACCCTGGCACTGATAAGGAGCTTTAACAACGGACCAGTTAATATAAATCAAAAATACTGGCAATCCAGGAAACGAACTGGATTGAAAATCGTATTCAAGACATGAGATCGTACACAAAAGTGGGAAGCCTATTGGAGAACGAGAACTTGGAGTAGCCTTCATTGTGGATAGGGAGTTCAAATCGCACGTTATTGATTTGAAGGCAGTTACTGAATGGTTGTGTGCGATCTGTATAAAAGCAAAATTCTTCAAAATCTGGGTGATCAACGTATACACCCTGACCAAAGAAAAGGATGAAGAAATGAAGGAAACGTTCTAAAATCCAGTGGAAAGACTAGTCGTCTCATTGCCTACAAATGACACAAAAATGATTCTGGGTGATTTCAACGCTAAGGTTGGCAATGAGATATCTTATCGGGGAACAACAGGAGGATATAGGTTCCACAATAAAACAAATGATATCGGCCAGCGCCTGATTGACTTTGCATGTAGCAGAAATCTAATCATATGTTCGAATTGCTTCCCATATCGATATATTCATAAAATTGTGTGGGTATCACCAGATGGCTAAACACAAAACTAGATCGTCCATGTTCTGATTCAACAACGATGGGCCTTGAGCATACTTGACTTCCTTATATACCGTATGTATGTCAAAGACAAATTTGGCATTATAAAAACTCGACATGGAAAAGCTCCAAACGACGTCTGCGCGGAAAATTTTCACGGGGGCCCTCGATAAACAACTGGCTTCCATCTTATTAGACGCATCGCTGAAAACAAGCAACGAGCTCTGGATGGAAACGGAAGTGGCTATTAAGACCGTGGCAGAACACACAATCGGACATCAAGCCCGGTGCAAAAGAAAGGATTGGTTGGATGATGGCATATAAAGAATGCGTGGGTAGGAAGACCAGGACGAAGAGAGAACACTATGAAAATCTCAGAAGAGTAGCAAATAAGATCATTAGATCATGCCGATCAATTGGGAAGTATCGTTGTAAGTCAAAGCAACCATACAAAGTATTGAAAAGCCTGAAATGAGGTTATCAAGGCAAACCGACGCTCTGCCGTGATGACATTGGCAATATCATCGTTGATGAAACCAGGATCAAGGAAAGATGGGCATCATATTTCAAGAACCTCCTTAGTCCTCAGAACAGCTCAAGAACATCGGAGCCTATAGATGTTTCTGGAGAGCTTCCATTGGCCCCACCAACTCTGGATGAAGTTTGTTTAAACATGGGCATCATATTTCAAGAACCTCCTTAATCCTCAGAACAGCTCAAGAACATTGGAGCCTATAGACGTTCCTGGGAGCTTTCATTGGCCCCACCAACTCTGGATGAAGTTTGTTTAACCATCAAGGTCCAAAAGAATAATAAAGCGCCGGGCATCGCTGAGATTCCAGTGGAGCTCATCAAATATGGTGGCAGCAGTGTTCATAAAGCTTTTCATAAAGTCATCCAGCACATTCGGCAACAAGAACATACCTGTATGCTGAAAGAGTGGAGCCAATCAATTATATTCCCTATCCACAAGAAAAGGTGACAAGCTACAGTGCAAAATCATAGAGGCATATCATTTCTTTGGACGGCGTAAAAAAATTCAAAGATTGGATCATATGCCAACAGTATTATTGGGGAGTATCAAAGTGGTTTTATAGCAGGTAGATTGACAATGGACCAACTATTCACAGTCAAGCAGTTACTAGAAAAATGCTGGGAGTTCAACATAGACGTACACCAAATTTTCGTTGACTTTAAGCAAGCATTCGATAGTATTGATCGTAAGGTACTGTGCGAAATATTGCTCAGCTTTGGTATCCCAGCCAAATTAGTCCATCTTATCAAAATCACAATGACGTTGACAACCTCCCACATTTGCATCAATAACTAACTCACCGATGCCTTTCACACGAATATCGGACTAAAGCAAGGAGCAAGGGCTGGCCCCATTGCTATTCAATTTGGCCCCGGAATACGTTATAAGAAAGCTACCTGTCGATACACGAGGTACATTATCATACAAGTCGACCCAAGTAGTAGCATATGCGGACGTGTATTTGCCCTTTCTGTGCGCCCCTGTAGGAAGAAAATACCAGTTTAAGCACTGTTTTGAAAAGTCCTTATTAAGACCTTTTATTTGATACCCATATCGGCTACCTTTGATGAAACTTTTTTTTTCCGGGGCCACTCCCCTATACGGGAAGACCCCCCGTAAGCACCTTGTAAAATTGTTTTTGTAATGAAACTTTGAAGAGGGCGTCGCCTTACACCTATGTACAAAATTTTATGTTTCTAGATTATACATACGGTTTGCGAGAAAAAGTGCTGTGACGTACGGACGGACAGACAGGCGTGATTTTAGTAGGGTTTTGTAAAATTATTTTACAAAACCCTAAAAACGAATGACAATACCTTGCGTAACGGTGGTCGGTACTTGACCTTCACTCATGGTCGTAGCATGTGATGAAAATTATGTCACACTCTTCGTAAGGGACTCGGCTATCATATACTCAAGCCAAGACCTTCAAAACATACATGCGCGCCATTTACAGCGTTTGTCTCCATCATATTTGAGCTGCCCTCGTAAATGCTGCAGTATTAAGAACTGTTTCGAAAATTTTTCACTAGAACCTTTTATTTGACACCCAACATTGCTATCTTTGGTAATTTTTTTTTGTCGTAAGAACTTTTGAAATATTTTTTGATACCCAAACTTTCAAGAGGCAATCACGGGTGGACAGACAGGTAAGAAGAAACCCAAAAAAATATACTTACAAAAAGAACATCGATGATGTTTCCTGTTGAGTCCTTTTTGAACATGAAGTTATTAACCCACATATCCCCATGGTTGAGAACATTAAATTCACTTAGATTTCTCGTAAAAATGCCAATAATTTTCTCGATTATTTCTTTTCTAAAAGCGATCAGTTTATATTTATATTCCATTAAGTCTTCCTTAGTAGTGACGTATTCAATGCAGGTGTCCATAGTATTTTCGAAAATATCATGCAAGGGAGTTCGAACTTCAGTTAGGTTCCCTGCAGTATGGTATTTAAATAGCTCTGGTTGCTGAAAATAAATAAAGTAAGTTAATCGATACTAAAGAATAAAAAAGATTACCTTATCAAACAAAATATTTGTAGTTGCATGCAATTTCGCCAATTTCTCTAGTACTATCTTACATGGTTCAAAATCTAATCCTTTTCTAACATCCAGCATAGCATAATCAAGTTCTTTGAGATCTTCTAGGACAATTATTTGCTCGTCGATGTAAATTGCCCTGGAAAAATTTACTTGCATAATTTCAAACATTGCAATTCAGCACAAACTACCTAGGCGCAAAACGTGTTTTATCTCCAATATTTCGCAGGAGTTCTTCACATGATTTCAAGATGCATTTGTACATTTGGGATTCACGGTCGTATATGCTAAATTGGCTTTCGATTTCTGCAAAAACTTCCCCACCCGCACGTGATTTAACAATGAATGAGCAGTTCTTCACTTGGTCTGTAAGTCCGCAGCAATATTGCACTCGCAATCTATTCAGGGAACTGGCAAAATTATCACCCTTTCTTGTTGCTGCTTCCAATTCATATTTAATTATTTCTGTTTCTTCGCCTTCGAAAGATGTCAATATTTTCTGAACAACAGCATCGTTAAGCCAGTCAGTGGAGAGCGTGTTATCTGTAACTTGATCAGTCATGACGCCGTGTTCTGAAAGGATATAAATACTGTATTTGAAAATTTTGGTAAAATCCATGAAACCTGAGTAACTTATCTACTAGATATGTTAGGCTCAAAGAACGAAAACGCTCATTGAGCGAAAGAGCGAAAATGACCATTGAGCAAAAAATGCCACGTGTTGTGGTTTATTTCAAACATCCACGATGCGTTATTCGTGTTGCGTGTTTTTTTAAACGCCCAGAACGCGTCGTGGTCAGCTTGAAAATACCACGACACAAAATTTGCGTCACGTAATGAAAACTATTACACACTCAGAAAATTACTAAATACAGCTGGAACGGAATCAATATCTTATAACCACAATTCAAAGCATTAACACAGGGCCAACGAAGGATGGAAATTACATCGGGTGCTGCCCAGGGATCTTTCCTTGGTTCGGATCTGTGGAACGTGTGTTACAACGGGCTACTGAGACTCCAGATGCCAGATGAGTCCTGCTTGGTTGGCTATGCGGATGATGTTGCGGCTCTGGTCACTGGACGCACCGTTGAACAGGCGTAACTTAGGCTAGGTATGCTAATGCGCCGAGTGAGGGACTGGGTGACTGCTCGTGGGTTCAGCTTAGAACTGGAGAAAAACGAAGTGGTCATCTTGACAAAAAAGAGAATCCCTAGAGTAAGGATGATCTGTATTGGAGATATGCGAATCGAATCAAAGCCATCGGTGAAGTACCTGGGGCTTCTGATCGACTCAAAGATGAGTTTCTCTGAGCGAATCAGAGCAACGGCTGAGAAGGCTGCTTCGGGAATATCGGCTCTGAGTGAACTTATGGCCAACGTAGGGGGACCCAGCCCGTCAAGAAGACGCCTCTTGATGAGTGCTGTAGGGTCAGTGCTACTGTACGGAGCAGAGGTATGGGGCGACGCTCTCAGCAAGGAGGTGTACCGAAAACGTTTGGCACAGGTGCAGAGAAGAGGAGCACTGAGGATTGCATCTTCGTATCCGACAGTCTCTGATTCGGCGGTGAGAGTTATTGCAGGCGTGATACCTGTCGCCTTCCTTGCTAGAGAGCACCGCACTATTTACCTGCGCCGAAACGAGGATGCGAGGGAGATGGTTGTCCGCGAGGAGAGACAGTGCTCGCTCAACGATTGGCAGCAGTCTTGGGTGAATTGCACGAAGCGAAGGTGGACTGCACGCCTCATCCCGGATGTGAGACCGTGGCTAAATCGAAGGCATGGTGAGGTTGACTTTTATCGGACCCAGCTTTTGAGCGAGTTTTCAGTCTTACCTGCACAAGATTGGTAAGTCATGCTTGCCACACATTTTTTGCGTATACGAAATGGGTCAAGCTGCGAAGGAACCTCTACAGGGAGACGGAAAAGCTCACCCCGGATAATATAGTTGCGGTAATGCTCGAATAGGTTGACAAATGGAACCAGGCGGCACATTATGCTCGGGCAGTCCTAAAATATAAAACGGACTCACAGCAGCCGGGGGCGTTGGGGTTGGGAGATACCTTTTCTGGCACTTCCTCTTCCTCTCTTCCCTCCCGCTAGGAAAGGGACTCCCCAGCTTGAAGGCGCTTAACGGTGTAACAAAACGAGACCTGGCCCGGAGTTATGTGTCAAACGGTTCCAGGCTGGGTTCTCAGGTTGACAGGGGAGGTGTTTAGTGGGTAGTCCAGTCGCTTTCTTGCGAGCATGGGAGTCCAACACCCTGTGTGTAAATGGCATTCACCTCCCTAACACAAAAAAAAGCATTGATGATTTGAACTAGCTTTTTTATGAATATATATTTTCATTTATAAGTACAGTGGAGGATTAATTAACTGGACCTCAATTTAACGGAATCGCAACTATCCGGACTGCCAACCGCAAGCAAATATCTTCTAGTTCGCAAATGGGCGTATTGCTCAGGGACTAGCTGCCGGTATTCGCGCCCTTTTGCAGTGTGACTTTTGTTAGAAGTTAAATTATTTTATGGTTGAGATTGCAGTATTTCAGTAGCTCATATTAAAAAAACATCCACACAGGCACGTGTGGACATTAATCTGTAATGTCTTCATAAACATTGATTATTGGTTTTGATAAGGTGAGTTTATGTTTTTTTTGTTTTGGATAACCACACTACCACATACCCAAAATGTACAAAGTTATTATGCAATATATTTTATTTGGTTTAGCACCACAGCCCTATTCGGCCCTTGTTTAGAGATAATAAGAGTATCTTATAATCTTGATAGAATGTATTGGCCCTCAAAAACATGATATGGTCAGTACAGCGCTTTGGCCGTATGTTCCCGTCCACCCAGCTACGATACGTTCTGATTTTTTAAGCCAGTACATATCATAACTGAATCGTCGAAAAAAAAAACAAATCTCGTTGTCATCAACGGGATTTGAACCAGGGACCTTCAGCTTACGCAGCGAGTTCTCTAACTACAACACTTCGCGGACTACTTGTTAAGGATGGGAAAAATCGTACCGGTTTAACCGTAAACCGGCTTTTGGTTCGAAAAACCGGTTTTCCCGGAGGTTTTTTTCTTCCTGTTTAAATCGGTTTTTTTTTTTCAAATTCAAGAACCGAATAAAAAACCGGATACAAAGGAATAGAAAAACACTGAAGGCAAAAACCAGAAAAAAACTTTTTCGCTATCTCTACCTACGCAGCATCGATGACCACAGTTCACCAGAACAAAGTAAACTTCTATATCTGATTGGTTCTTGGTATTAGTTGTTTATATTTCTCATAGATGTGAGAGAGAGAGAGGATACGAAATGCATCGAGAAAACTGAAGCACTTTATCATGTGGCGTGAAGTTTGCGCGTTATTAGCTTTTGATTCGAATTTCAAATAAATTTGACGTGACGTCTCCCACTAATTTTCGCATCTTGAACTAAATCAATTTTCCGTGCGGGTATTCTAACTTGAACGATATAAATGATTGAACATGAGTTACCCTACGAAGGATACGTCCCTGCCATGCTGCCTAGAGCTGTTTTTATAATCCCACACACGTCATTTCATTTTTCATTTTTCGACACAAAAATACGCGCGATCCGTAACAAACTTCTCAGTTTGCTAAATTATCACATTTGCAACGCTTTTGCACTAGATTCAACACGGTTTATCTTAAATAATTGTTTTGTGTGCAATTTCAAATTCAACTTGATTAGACGTTTCCCATCAATGTTGAATTTCCACAAATCATATGTTTTCAATCATATGGTTGATATTTCGTGGACATTTCGGGGGTTAAGGTATAAGAGGAGTGGGATTTTTGTGAGAGCAACTAGAGAGCCACTTGAATGTGTGGATTCTCTAGCGGCGTGAAAGGCAGGGGGATTTCAATTCGCATGCGAGAGGAAGGCATGTATGTAGTAAAAGTACTTCACCCATGTATGGATGAAAATAAGCTCATTTCACGTCCATTACTTTATATGTCTTTGATATTTCTGTTTAATGTGGAGGACTCTACGTAGGATGCGATAGACAATAAATGCAACATGTTTGGGGGCTGACCTGAAGGTTCTTCATCTTTATACTGTAAATGAATGATTTAGCTTAGTAGTAAGCTATCGACTAGGATTTAAATACGTTAATTTAGTGAGTAAAAAATTGAAATATTTGCACCTAAAGCTAATCAATGAACATAATTTTGATTAGATTATTTTATTGAAAAGAAAAAAAAACCAGGTAACCGGTTCTTCCAGAAAAACGGTTTTTCGGCTATAGAAAAATCGCCCGGGTAAAGTGAAGATGACAAAACTGGAGCCCCGGTTTTCTTTATCAAACACTGCCATCCCTACTACTTTTTATGCAGTATGATTAGTATGCAATATGGAAGTTGCTTCTTTTTATACATTCAATTATCAGGATTTTCGATTACTTGAATGGCTAACAACAACAATTACGCAGTTTTGTCATATTGATCGTAACGTACTATACCAAATAGTGCTTTGCTGTGATTTTCCAGCTAAATTATTCCGTCTTACCAAAATGATAATTGTATTTTCCAACGAAACTGAACATGATTTTAACTAAAACGATGAATTGCGTTTTATACTTTTATTGTTGTGTACAGTAGACAACAGACTGCATTGTCAATGGTGCAAATAATTAAAAAAAATATATAGTTGGAGATAATAATGAATGGCACTTAGAGTAAATTTTGAGGGGCAATTTCCTCATCCACATACTGACTCCATCGTCAGTACGAAGATCAAGGCAATGAATTTTGTTTGCAGTCCGTCGATAGATTCTGGTTGCGGTTTTGATGTCAACGACTCTCACTAGATTGTCCGGAACCTGGGCAGGTCTGTGTGATGATCCCAATTGGCCATTGTCCTGTAGGCAGTGCTTGTTCGTTTGGCACTACTTATTCGCCAGGTTGAAGATTACTGCCAGTCTCCTTCCATTTTGAGCGCTGAATCAACGTAGGGACGTATTCGCGGAGCCAACTCCACCAGAAATTCGCCAGCAGTGTGTTCCGTTCAGTAAAATTCCCAAGTACACCAATATTTGTTGATCTGACTTAGAGAATATCGTTAGGTGTTATGCTACATAAATCCGCAGGATGATTTGATACGTACTCCAAAGGTCTGCTGTTGAAAATATATTCCGCTTCCGCAAAAACCGTCAGTAGAACTTCATCCGTTTGATGTCGACATTTCATAACGGTGTAAAGAGCTCGCTTGAAATAGCCTATGAGCCGCTCCCATGCACCTCTCATGTGTGGTGAAAGAAGAAGAATAAACTTCCAATTTATTCCGTTTTAGCACACTCATTTTCGACTTTCTGCTCATCGATTTCTTCGAAAGCCATTAGCAGCTCCCGACTCGCTCGTCGAAGGTTGGGTCCATTGTCTGACCAAAGAGTTTTGAGGTTGCTTCATCTGGTTATAGATCATTTTATTGCCATGATGTAGGAATCCATGCTCAATGAATGTGTTATTTAAACGGGAACTACTCGAACTGTCATACAGCAAAATAAGACTCTATATCGTTTCTCCAAATTTCGGGCGTGTTTAATGTAAAGGGGCGAAAGAAATCGACTCCTGTTGTTGTAAAAGGTTTCTCGTACACGCAAAAGCACTCACTAGGCAATAGTCCCATTTTAGCTTGGACAGCTTTGGACGATCGTTTCTTACACTTCAAACAGCCGCTTATGATATTCTTCACAGTGCTACGTAGCTTCGGAATGTAATATTTGCGCTTCAATTCGTTTATGACAGTCTACATTCTTTGATGTCCAAATTTTCGATGAAGATGTTCAATACCCAAGCGCACCTAAGGTTCTTTCCCGTCTAGAACAACCGGCTCAGTTTCGATCATTTCGAGTTTCTCGATATTTTTATTTGGCTGTCCACTCGTAGAATACCATTTTGATCCAAATTTAAATTAGTTTTGCTGAGTCTCCCAGACTTGTCTGGCTGAGTTGCCTGGACATTATGAATATCGATCGGGAAACATCTTGCTTGAATTGCTTTCCACCATTGAATCTCGCTTCAATGTTAATATACCCTGACATTTCCTTATATTGACAATAAATCGTCTAATCGTTGTGATTTGAAGGATTGTGCTGAATGTATGCATACCTTTATTTTCGGTAAGACGTTTTCTGGTGAATGCTCGGGCTACAAATCAACTAAGCAAAGTACTTCATCTTGCAGGTCTTCATTCATTTTGTTCGGAAAGTTCGGCCACATATCAGGTTCATTGCAGAGGAAGTCTACACCATGAAATAATACGCTGTTCAGATCAAAATTAGTAAGCAGCCTTGCCCTCGTACATATGTTGGCTACATTATTTCTCGATGGTACCCAAAACCACTGTTCAGCTTGGGTTAATTGTAAGATTTCTCCAATCCTTGATGTAACAAACGATTGCACCTTCTTTTCAGTTTAAATCCATTTCAATACTGTTCTGGAATCCGTTCAACAGAAATGATTACGTTTTGGCACATCCCAGCATTGCTGTACCTCATTAGCTAGTCGGCATGCCATCACAGCTGCTAGTAATTCCAACTTTGGAGTAGTCACTGTTTTAAGTGGTCGACTCGATACTAACCTTTTTGTTTAACTCGCAAATATACGCACGTAGCATACGCTTCTTCACTTGCATTATTGAATATGTGAAGCTTCGCTGAAATGTTAATTTCCATTGCTATCTGCAATTCTCGTAACCATAGCTTCCATTGTTGATATTTATCTTCGTCGATATAATCATCCCAGCCTATTTTGCATCGCCATATTTGCTGTAGAAGAATGCGTATCTTGATCGACACTGGATTGAGCAAACCAATTGGATCAAAAACTCACATTTCTGTTTTCAGTACTTGACGTTTCGTCGGTTCCTTTAATCCGTTGATGATGTCTTGGTCGATTTTATAAGACCTCAATGTAAAAGTGAATGTGTCACTGTTGGAGGTCCATGTCATACCAAACACTCGTTGAAACTCTGTAGCCTTTATTACTAACCCTGGACGGTGTGTCTTCGCAACAAGTGGCTCCGGAATTTCTCTTAATACTTCAGGTGAATTAATTACGAAGTTTGTCATCTCAAATTCTCCTTGTCTGTGAACCCAAATGGCTTTTTTGATTTTCTTAACGGCTTTCGAAACGATCTTGGCTCCGTCCAAATAGTCATCAACGTAACGTTTGTCAATAATTGCTCGACATGCGTCTGGAAATCGGTTTTGAAGTTGCTTTGCGTTGTAATTTTTTACAAATTGCGCCAGGAATCGAGATGACTTTGTACCAAACAACATAGCTTTCATTCTAAACAATTGGGGTGGACTGTCGGTTTGTAGATTCCTCCATATAAAACACTGCGAAAACTTTTCGGCATCCGTCATGTCAACTTGATTGAACATTTCTTTTATATCGGCAACAAAAGTGATTGGATTTTGTCGAAAAATATTTAAAATTTCAAAATTGACGTTATATAATCGGTTCCTGACAGAAAATAATCGTTGAGACATGTTTCATCCACTTTTGCGGCAGCATCGAACACGACTCGCACTTTATTCGGTTTATTCGGGTTCCAAAATGCGAACTGCTCTTTCTAATTCAGCTTCGTTCGTCAGCTTCGCATATCCTTTGTCAATAAGTTTTTGGAGCTCTTCGCAGTAGGCCATGGTAAGTTTGTCATCTTGATTGAGTCGTTTCTTCAAGAGATTTAGATGCTGAACAGCAGCACGTTTTGATTCGTAGCTTCTCGGCGGATTATTTTCCCAAGGTAAGGCAGCCTCGAATTTGCCGTTTACTTTCCGGACACTCTCTTCGGCTATTTTTAAAGCTTTGCTGATCACATGCTGGAAATTTTTCATACTTTGTGGGGACTACTCCGAAATTTTCCAAGGATAAATATGCTTTGACCTCGTCTTGTATTTTATCGTCGTAAATATCGAAAGAGAGAGTATGTTTGGAGTTTTTATGCGATAAATTTGTTTTGAATACGAGTCCATGTACAACCCATCCAAGCAATGATTTCGATAAAACGGGTGTTTCGTTAGACAGTTGTATTATTTGTCGTGGTATGATCCAGTTTACGTTGTTTGACCTATCAACATTCGAGGCTCGGTTTCATCTTCCCATGCGCAGCAATTTACAGCGTTGATATACGGAAAATCTTGCTTGAGCTTGTTGATGTCACAGCTTTGAGAGGGTATTTTCAGCCCTTTTACGGTACGCACATTCTTCAACTCAAGGAGATCGCCTTCCTGATTTACTATTCCAATTTTGGCTGTGACTATTTAGGATGTGTCATCCACTCTGTAAGTATCGCCCATCTAGCGACAACGATGCGGATTATGCGGTCCTTCCAATCTGAGTCTGGAAGCTAACTCGGAGTTAATAAGCGTTGCGGAGCTACCTTTATCGAAGATTGCCTTCACTTTTATTCGTGCTTTTGGCCCCTCTAGCTGAACATTCGCTACCTTTACAATGGTCTTAATTGGATGATCGTTGACGGCTAGTTGTATTTCAGCAGATGGACCGTATTTGTGGAGCAGTTTGTGGTGAAAACGTTGACAATTATCGATTTCACACTGCTTCCTATTACTGCTATTGCCCTTATCGAAATCTAGGCAACAGTAATACGCGTTGACTTTTTTGTTTTAACGTCCGCAATTTTGAATTTTTCACATTTGCCAATTCAGTGTGTCACCATTTTACACAACGTGCATGTTCGTGCAGGCTTGTCAGGTGTGACAGTTCGGGAAACTTTAGCTGTATTTTCCTGCTCGAAGTCTTTATGTTTTGAACGAATTATCGGTATTCGGGATGTTATAGTCCCCATAAGCTGTACCCAGTTGGAAAAATCATGTATGGTCTCGGTGTCTCGATCAATATGATTGGTGACAAGATATTCACCCCATTGTAAAGACAAATGCGCGGGTAATTTGCTGCATGGAACTGCAATAATTTCTTTGAATTGTACAAATTCAATTAACATTCCGATCGCAGCGGGAACATTACGGACAATAATGCTAAATTCCAAAGGTTGTTGACTATTCGTCGGATATGGCGCTCTATTCGCATTGCCGAATATCTCATTGTATAAATCGTCGTGATTGTCATTTTTTTGATTTAAAATGCGGATGATCACTTCAGGATTCTGACCTATCAGAAGAAGCAAGTACAGGGCTTCTCTTGCCTCACCGGCTAGGCTTTTCTCGAGGCGCGTAATATTTTCTGCTGCCGAGAATCCACAAATTCTCGATGATATACGGTATTTCGACAAAAGAGATTGTCATTTTAGTATTGATAATCCGTCAAAACCTTTGAGATTATTTCCCACTATTTGACGCGTGAGCATTTTTCAATAGAGTTCGAAAGTTCGACATTGTTATTATTATCAACTGGTTTATTTGTCCCTTGAATATGATCGGGCATGTTGAGTAATTTTTCTTTAATCGATATAGGATTTTCAAGGAGTCATTTTATTGATTTTTTTTTCAATTTTGGGTTTATTTTGGTAATTGTCTTCTATTTCCAATTGTTCAAATTTGTTTGGCAATAATTTGTTCTTTTGGTCGGTAATTTCACTTCTGATTTTGAAGTTATGAAATGGATATCTCGTGGAACTCGCCACACTCAATGTTTCTATTCCATTTGACACGTGACTTTGCGAATGTGTGCATGTGTGTGAGCACTTCATTTCAGCGGACGCGGTGGAACCATTTTTCAAGCCGACGAACTTTTTTGGCTTAGACGCGGTGCACATATTGGAATTGGACGCGACAGACATTTTGCCTTTCAATTATTACGTTAGAACAGACGTTACGGATATCTTTTCTTCGTTTCGACGTGATTCGGCTCGGCAGAGCATGTACTTTCCAAACAAAACTGAATATGATTTTAAATAAAATATCGAACCGCGTTTTATGCTTTTATTCTCGTGTATAGTGGCATCAGACTGCCTTGTGAATGTCGCCAACAAGTAAAAAAATCCCCGTTGGCAGCACCAGTCGGAAAGGTAAATTTCTCGTATGTAGCGTAAGGTTTCGGAAAAAAAATTTGGCTTGCCTACTACTTAACTTCTTACTGCGATTTCGGTAGCACTACATGGGTTTTTATTAACAAAAAGGATCTGGCGGAAATATTTTGCCAATTAAATTGAGTAACACACGTATGGATCACATATTGAAAATCGGCGGGTAATAAATTGTTATAAACATATTTATACTCATTTCGCCCTTCTCATATTGCTGTTTATACATTTCATAGTGGCTACCACACAAAGGTGATAACTTGTCGGCTTTAATAGCTCAAATAGTTAATTTCAAAAGATTTCCATAAAAGTTTAATCAGCACTTGCATTGCCATTAATATATACATTTTCAATTTTTTTCTGAACTATGAGGGCCGTCATTTCGATTTTTATTGAAATCGGCTGCTAAAAATATTAAGCTGTAAATTTTTGACTTTTTTATTTGTCATTCGATTTGCATAATTAAATTAAATTAACTTGCCTTATTAACTTATAATTTGAAGTTTCAACGGAATCTATTGAGAATCTTGGCTGCTAGAGGGCTACAGAAATAAAGAAAATTGTATGCCACCCCCCTGTATGGGAAGACCCGCCTGTATGAGGAGACCCCCCTTAAATACCTTAAAATATTTTCTTGCACTGCAAATTTCAAGAGGCACCACTTGTGACCTACGTAGAAAATTTCCTCATTCTAGCTCATGTGGTTTGCGAGAAAACTTGTTATGACGCACGAACAAACGGGCGGACGGACGGACAGACAGACAAGTCGCGATTTTATAATTTTTTAGGGTATTGTTAAAAATATTTTACAATATCTTAAAAATGATCTGGTTTATAAGTTCTTTCAAGTAAAGTCATTTAAAACGTTTCCATGAAAAATATTCATTATTTCAGTTGGCACTAAAATAGCGAATTGCGCTTGCCTTCAGACCTTTGGGGGCCGCCATTTTGAATGCATGCATTTGATTTTGGATTATTTTAAATCTTTGTATGCTAGGACCTCATCAATCAATGTACTATCTCGTTCAAATAGGAGTTTTACTCTAGACAGGGCAAAATAATTCAATTTTTAAAGAAAATGGCAGCTTAAAAATATTAGGCTTTAAATTTTCGACTTTTTTATTTTTCATTCAATTTTAATAATTTCCTGCAAAATACAAGAACACAGTACAGAAATTCATAATCTTAAGTTTCATCAAAATCCGTTGGAAAATGTGACCGCTAGAGGGCCACAAAAACATTAAAAAAAAAAACGCATATTTAAACGGCCGCCATTTTGAAATTTGCAAATGCATGATCACCAAAATATCAATGACTGTAGGTCTAAGTAATATCTATCTTGAAACCAAGTTTCATATATTTCGGATCAAAATTGCGACTTTTAGAAGCCTTTGAAGTTTTGAGTTTCAACTGGCCGCCATTTTGTTTTTTGCAACCTGACCTCCAGTTTTTTTACGTAATTCTTTAGATACTTATAATTTCTATCCAACTGCCGAGTTTCATGAAAATCTGTTGAAACCTTTGACCACTATTACAACAACAAAATTTTGCACGTTTTTCGACCTTTGAGCGGCCGCCATTTTGTTTCTGCCGTACCGACTTTGGATTTTTTATTGTGAGATTCATCACATACATCAGTGAACCTTCGTACCAAATTTCATCCAAATCGGAGCTATACTTTGGTCAGAACAGAAATCACGATTTTTCGTCTAAAATGGCCGCTATTTTGTTTTTGCCCGGCCGATATAGCTGGTTCACGAACTTAGCCGAGATAATTACCCAATACACCTTTTCTGAAAATTTGGTGAAAATCGAAGCAAAATTGCAACCTCTAGTGTGGTCACAAATTTCGTTACATCCCATATATATATATATATATATATATATATATATATATATATATATATATATATATATATATATATATATATATATATATATATATATATATATATATATATATATGATGCTCTCCGCAATAGGTCAATTTCCCTCGAGAAATTTACCTAAAAACATAGATGAAGATTATAATGAATGGAACTTAGAGTAAATGTGGAGCGGCAATTTCCTCATCCACAATAATGACGTTGAAGAACTCCCAAGTTCGTATCAATAACTAACTCATCGATACCTTTGACATAAATATCAGATTGAAGCAGGAAGATGAGCTGGCCCCATCGTCATCCAATTTGGCTCTGGAATATGCCATAAGAAAGTTACCTGTCAATACAAGTGGTACATTACTATACATATCAATCTAAGCGGTAGTCTATGCGGATGACATCAATATTTCGTCACGGTCGTTAACAATCGCCAAAGAACTTTGCCTGAAAGTTGACAGCAAAGAAAAACTAGTAGGGCTACAAATGAATGGGAATAAAACAAAGATCATGACGCACTTGAGGAAAAATATCTCAAATGTACAAAACATCACACTTGGCGAATATAGTATCGAAAATCTGGGCAAATTTGTGTATTTAGGCGCCAAAACAACGAGAGCTGGTAATAAAGGAGATGAAATATGCTGTAGAATACAGCTCGCAAATAAAATATTTGATTCAGTTTTGACGAACCTGAAGACCAGCTATACAAATCTGTGATAAGACTTGTGGTATGCTATGGGTGTGAAATATGAACCCTACCTCAAGCATCTCCAAATAGATTGAACGCCTTCATCTTGAGGCGAAAAACGGTAGCAGAGCTAGACGGGGACCAATGGCTAATTCGATACAAACACGAGTTGTATGGAATTTTTGACGAGTCGGAGGTCTCAACGATTGTAAGACTGCGGAAGCTGCAATGGGCTGGGCCCGCGAATCGTATAGACAAACAACTGATATCCAAAAAGGTATTCGTTGGGAGAACTGAAGGCTGGGACCGGAAACCTAGGAAACGCAGGTCTGACTCGGTTGACGAAGTTCATCGCTACTCGGATCTCGAAATTGGAGGACACGGTCGATGGACCGAGTTAGAGGCGCATTTTGAGGGTAGCGAACACCAAAGTGGGGTTGTAGAGCTACGAAGAAGAAGGAGGCATTGGTATATATAGTTGTTCACAGTTAGCAATTCTTTGAACGTAGTTACGCTGTCCGTTTGAATGTAGATTTTGTTAGAATAAACTTGTTAGCAAAACGTTATTTATTCGTGTTTTTTGTATGGTTTAAGATCACTATTTATATTTTTTAAAAGTTTCAGTACTTGAACACTTGAAATGCGCGCGGCATCTATATTAATCATTAATCATATAATATTCTTTATCATTTTTACAAACTTATAGAATTCGACGTGAAACGCTATGTGAAGCGTCACAAAAGAAACTTTTGACAACAATTTTTTTTGTGTATCGACCTTTCGATGAGTTACTGATTCCAGTTTTTACAAAGTTTTTATATTTTACTGCATTTAGATTAGTAGTGAAAGACTTTAAAGTTTTTGATAAGACTTAATGTGATGCGCGCACTGACAGATACTCGAACTTATATAAGTTGTGAAGACCTTGTGAAAAAGCTCTATATTTAAATAGTCTCAAAAAACCCGTCTTTTTCAAGCCTCACATTCATGAGTCTTCTAAATGATGTCAGCTTAAAATGAACGTTACGATATAATTTAATAAATACTAGTAAATATCTTTTATAGCGCAGATAACATGACAAATTGCAATGATAATCTCCATCATTTATTCTAACTTATTTACACTTGGAATCAATGATACAAATAGAAGCAATGATTCATGTCGGTTATCAACAATTTATTACAAGTGCTTGTATTTGAAATGATTTCAGGCATTGGAAATAAGATTTATGAGTTCATTTCAGCAAAATGAATACATAAATAGGCTTTCTGATTTCATCAATTGTTGCAATTGCTTTGAATAAATATTAGACGATGGCTAGTATTTATTAATCAATGTAATGTTGGGAGTATGTTATAAACGAATGTCGGTCGCAACGTTATATAGTCCAAGAAACTTTATTTTGTATTAACTAGGCGGTTACATTAGTCTAAACTTTATGTTGCAATTAATAAAAGGACATGAGCGTTGAGGTTTCCGATTTCTTACAGCATGCCTTTTTGAGGGATGGTAATTAGCCCTAAAATAGTAAATATAAATATCTGACCGTTGTGTTTCGTGTAGTGTAGGTTCGGTTGAGATTAGCAATGGTCTGGCTTTTACCACCTGTCCCCATAAGGTCGTTTGCCAATCCGCGCGTGGCATCCCTACTTTGTAAAGATAACCATGGGACCAAAAAGGCGACTGCACACTAACGGAGATAGCGGCTCCGAGGGGGGACCCAATCAAATGGACTCTACTTAACTAAAAATCATAAAAATAAATTAAAAAAAAAAATATCAAAGAAAGTACCGACAACGACGACGGAACCAACGATTACAGCCACAAAATTAACAACACATCGAGCACAGTACCAACGAAAACAAAAATAATGTTGAAGGCAATGACAGTAAAGACGGACAGAAAACGAAGAATAACGAGCAGCTTTGTACAAACAGAGATTCTTCCGGTGTTCAGGTGCAGCAAGAGAATGATTTGAATGTCGGAGTGTCCTACAAAAGAAGAGCGGGGAATTCCGCTGCAAGTGCCAGATGTGCGAGTGGTAGAAGAAAATGTCAAGAATATCGAAAAATTAAGAATTGCTGCTGCGATCGATACTGAGCGACTGAAGAAGGGTCTTAAATACTGAAATCAATCCTGCAAAGAAAACACTGAGCGATGCAATCATCTTAGACTGCTCAGAAGAAGAGCGGCTCTACTGTGAAGGGGAATTAGTTGTCATTGCCACCTGCGATATACTACTGCACGTTTGCAAGCTGATCCGAAACGGTGCTTTAAAGCTGTTGGTGCTCCTAGCTTGAATTCGTCATTACAAACGCAGGTGGCTCAAGGCAAAGGAAAGGCAAAATATCATGCTCTCTGAAGGGTGATATTCTTTTCAACGCCTAATAACACCAAAAGGTTATCTAGCAGCCCAATTGAAGGGGATCGGGAAAGACGGAGAAGGGACAAAGAGGAGCAAGCAAAGTTTCAGGTTGCATTGGAAGAGGGCTCCCAGGCAGTGCTGTTTATGGCTGATAATAAAGTAGCAAAAAGCAGCTAAAATTGTTAACCCAGGAATAGAACAAGTTGGGTAAACAGACCTACGCTCATGTCAAAAGGGTTTTGTATTCAATTTTCAAAATGCAGTCACCAGATTGAATAAAGTCAAGAAGCATGTCAATGACGATTTTATTGGAAAAAATATGAAATTCGAAGATCATACTTTTATTAGCAAAGTTGAAGGAATTTAGACTTTTGAGGTTTTTGTTATTGTTATACTCATAAATATCTCCCTTGATAATTATTTCAGATGTCCATTCGTGAGAGAGGAAACCACATTTTTCATGTATTTCCCCCCCTGTGCCCTACTGAAACAGAAACTGACAGTTTAAGAACTGTTTTGAAAAGCTCCCATGGAAACTTTCATTTCATACTCATATCGGCTACGTTTGATGAATTTTTTTTCAGGGGCCACTCTCCTGTACTGTTATCATCGATTCATGGCCATTTTTTCGAATCCTAGAGTTGTTACAAAGCCCTTTTACTAGGAGCTCTCTCCCGCCTCCTTGACTTGTTTCACTTATGAGTAATAATTGTAGGTACTCATCTTCAGTCATTCATTAAATTGAATCAAGTGTTCAAAGCATGGACCTTAAACGTTGAAGTTGGGAAAAAATAACTCAAAATTATTCAATCTTCGCATTTAAAACAGCCACCATTTTGTTTCACGATTACTGATACCACTAGCTGAACCGATTCTCAAAGATATACATTACACCTATCATTCCTGAAATTTTCATGCAAATCCTAGCAAAACTGTAGTGGCTGAGTCGGTAAAAAGCGCATATTGTTCCATAGCTATATGTTGCAATAGTAATAAATGCAGCGCATATTGTTCCATAGTAATACAGGAAAATTCAAACCGCTATAACTTCGCTAAATATAATTCAATCTTTATGAAACTTGCAGGGTAAATCAATCTTATAAATAGTCATCTGTTTACTGAATTTCATTGAATTTAAGGGTACCCTTAAGATTTTATTCAAGAAAACATAAAATCGATAAATCATACTATTACTAAGAAAGTTGAGTGAATTCCGACTTCTCACGTATTTGTTGTTGTTGTACTCATCAAGGCCTACATTCCTGATTTTTTTCAGATTTTTCGGATCACAGGTGTCCAATCGCGAGGGGGGGACACAAATTTTTCGTGTATTTCCCCTCCCTGTGCGCCCCTCGAAGCAAACTTTGCCAAACTAAGACCTGTTTTGAAAAGTTCTCATTAAGACCTTTCATTTGATACCCATATCGGCTACCGTCAATGAAATTTTTTTTTCGGGGGGGTCACTCTCCTATATGGGGAGACCCCCCTTAAATACCTTATAAAATTTTTTTGTAGCTGAACTTTAAAGAGAGCACCAGTTTACACCTACATACAAAATTTGATGCTTCTAGCTTAAGTAGTTTCCGAGAAAACGCGATTTTAGAAGGGTTTTGTAAAATTATTTTACAAAACCCTAAAAAAGTAAGCCTAAACATTCGGAAATCATCATCTCGGGAGATGATGAATAAGGAGCGGCTCAAAGCTATTGGGCAGGCAATACTCATCGAAGCCACTGACAGCGGATTGTAGGCGGATATTCAGGGAGTGGTAAAACCGGACGAAATACAAACTGCCATGAAAACCGCACAGCCGACTCGTTGTTTGATGGTCATAAGCGAATGCTCAGATGAATAAGAACTGGATGGGCTAAGCTCATATAAAACAGAAGAAGTGAACATGCTACCGGTTTCTGCTCTCTTTTAAAGGATCTGTCTGTCATTTCCTCTCCCTCTGCCTCTTGCTGCTCACATTTTTGTTCCAGAAGCTCACTTAATTGGATCTGTCTGTCAAGTTGACGGATCCAAATTGAACGCCAAAATAGCAAATTGCAAGTTTCGTCGCGAATTTTATCCGATATTAAAACTGTGAAAAGTTTTCGTGATCTGAATTCATTCCAAGTGTTTAAACATTCTATTGTGCTTTGTCGTCCGAATAACTTTAACGGGTGACACTGTGAAATTACTTTACAATTTCAAAGTGAAATGTGTTGTACCTTCTTGTCAAAATTATAGTTGCAAAGGATCTGTATGTGTTTCCATTCACAGATAAGTAGTTAATATGTTAATGTTTTGTATGTTTTCTTCATAATGGTGAAGGTTTTTCAAATAAAAAACAAATTTTTAAAATTGTATGAAAAATTGTTTTTATTGAGCAGCAGCCATGCTTGCTTGTGCAATTTGGCTTTGGGTTGTAAACAAGAGCGTAGCAGTAGGAAAAGTGATTGCAGGGGTTGTTGTGACCACATGGCCACATGGTTCTCCCCTCCAGTATTATTTAATTACTCAATGAGCAAATGTATGATGGTCCGATGGTAGCCACCGTTGGTCTTCATATTACTTCCAACGATATGCAACCAATTGTAGTGGTGACGGCAGATGATGTTTCGTGGGTGGTTAATGATCATAGGTGAAAGTTCTTTGCTTACCATCTGAATATTTTTAAGTGTAACGGAACCACTACCCGTTTATGAAGACTAGTTAGGTATTTTGTGGAGAAAATGGCAGAAACGGAGAGTATATTGCGTAGGATGTCGCATAAAATATTATAAAAATAATTGATGAGAAGATAATAATTTCATGATTTAAATCGAATTAATGATATGAGCATATTATATTAATATTTGATAAATTGATGATAACACTGTTATTTACGTAGAATCAGCAATATTTTACTACAATAGATCGTATTTCAGCAAAAACAAGCTAATTACCGCTGTGATATAGCCTCATAAATATTTTTGGCATAATAACTAGCAGAAAAATGCGAATAAAAGCTATTGTATCGTTAAGATCCTAATATTCTTGATAGTCTTAGCATGTTTCTATGTAAATACATACGAACATTCATATATATATATATATATATATATATATATATATATATATATATATATATATATATAGATATGTATATATAAATTAGTGAATATATATTTATATATATATATATATATATATATATATATATAAACATATATATATATATATATATATATATATATATATATATATATATATATATATATATATATATATATATACCCAAAAGCAAGACGTTTCACATTTGTTGGGGGTGTACTTACGTTTTTTTTCGTGGTGCCATCTGTGAATGAGATAGTGCGTTGAAAAGTTGCATTCCTCCCTGACTTCCAGAAAAGGGGAAGTGAAGTTATTGTGTCTAAAGTGACAGTATGTTTGTGTCATTGGTACAAAAATGAGTTTCAAACCAAGAGCTAATATCAAATTTTGTTTTAAAATCGGTAAAACGTTTACCGAAACATTTGAATTGATGTAAAAAGGTTATGGCGATGATTGTCTATCTCGTGCCAGAGTTCATGAGTGGTTCACACGTTTCAGAGATGGTCGTGAAGACATACATGACGATGAACATACGGGCTGCCCAAAATCAGTGATCACCGAAAACTCCATCAAAATTGTGTGTGAATTTATCAAAAATGAGCCGAAACCATCGTTGAAATTCATGGAATCGGTATTGAATATCTCCAAATCATCGATTTATCGAATTTTAACCGAACGTTTGGGCTTACGAAAGGTCTGTGCGCATTTTGGTCCGCACAAGTTAACTGATGCCCAAAAATTGCTCAGAATTCAACATTCAAATGACATCATTAAAGAGGCAAGAAAAGACGAGCACTTCCTTTACAACATTGTAACTGGTGAAAAACGTGGTGTATTTAATATGAACCCAAAACCAAGCGTCAAAGTGCCGAATCGAAGGCCCCAGGCGAGCCACCACCCAAAAAATCGTGTTTGTAGAAGTCAAAAATCAAGTCGATGCTCATTTGTTTTTACGATTCCAAGTGAATTGTTAACAAGGAGTTCGTGCCAACGGACCAAACTGTCAATGCAATTTTCTATCTTGGCATTTTGAAGCGTTTGGTGCATCGCATTCGCCGAATTCGGCCCGAATACCGCGAAGGAGGAAGCTGGCGATTATTGCATGATAATGCACCATCTTATCGATCCACTCTTGTGACTGATTTTTTGACTAGAAATCGCATTTTAACCATTAATCACTCACCGTATTCACCTGATATGGCTCCCTGTGACTTCTACATATTCGGGAAATTGCAATTGGCCATGAAAGGAAAACGCTTTGCATCCGTAGAGGGCATCCAAAATTCTTGTACCGACATCCTGAAGGATATTCTAGTCAATGACCTGAAATACTCTTTTGAAAAGCTTTTGGATCGCGCAAAACAGTATATCGAGGCCGGAGGGGACTATTTTGAATAAATAAACTCGAATTTATCCCAACAAAGCTCCTGTCGTTTCTATTTTAGCTCAGTCTCGTTTAATTTGGAATGCACCTTGTAGTACTAACAAAGTTTAATAAGTTTTGACTTCTGAGATACTTGTCGTTGGTGTATTCATAAAGAACCGCCTTTAAGATTTTTTGGTCCACTGTAGTCTATTTGCCAGAGAGAAGACACCATTTTTTCGTGTTTTTGACTTTCCCTGCCTACTTTATTATAGATATTCCAATTTCAACAAATTATGTCAAAAGTTCTCATTAAGGCCGTTTATTTGAAAACCTGGTTGACTATCTTCTGTGGAAAAAAATGTTATGGGATCATATTCTTGCATGAGACCCCTCTTAAAATCCTTTGAAATTTTTATCGACTATGAAACTTTCTGAGCTGTTCACAAGATTTCATGACTGCAGCTTCTCTAGTTCCTGAGAAGACTTGCTGTTACGAACTGACGCAAAGAGGGCAGGTACAGATTTTAATTGGGTGATGTATAAAATTTTTACAAAACCCTAAAAACTGATTTGTAGAAATTCCATAGAATTCAACTCATAATGTCATGGGCATTAGAAAGTCAGTTTTTCTTATAACATTTTTGTCTTTGTTTTTCAGAAGTTTTTGACCTTAAAAAAATATTGAGTGTACCTTATTTAACTGGTTTTCTAGCCATCCACCACAGAATTTTTCGTTTGATATCATTTGAGAGAATTGAAAAACTTCAAGAAATTATTTATTTAGGTGCTTAGCGCTATTGTTACTAATAAGACGCAGTTAAGAAAGATGCAAGATAGGAACTTAATATTATAATGTACGGTTGTTGCTGAACTTACGGGAAGCAGGCTAAAATGCAATTCTGTCAGCCCCTTCAGCGTAATTTTTCCCCCTTAGTCATAAACCGTACACCTGCACGCTATCGAAACGTAATTGTAAGATAATCTTACTGTCGCTGTTTAATACTTTTTAAATGGCCAAAGCGGATGTAGTGAGTTTACAGAACTAGATCTCATATCGCGAACAATTTAAAGATATTGTTTATAATGTTGATTGTTATCAATTTCAGATATGATTCATAGACATGTTCCGATAGCAATCTTCCATGAGATCGAAGGTGTCACATATGGCACCTAAGTCAAGCCTATTAAGTAAACCAAAAAGTATTAACTGACTAACAATCAATTCAAGTGAGATTCAAACAAACTTACGAACGCCACATTATCACGCGAAGAAATAAGAAATCGCATTCATTGATTCAAAACGCCTACATTTGCGTATTCATACAATTTTCTCTAATGAACATCAATTGAACAAAAGACTTACATAATACGTTGGATGCTAGTAAGTGATGTGTAAAGTTGTGACTGCAATTTTGCAGTGATCTGAAGCACTTGTGGCGGATATTATGCCCGTGGACAGAGGCAGACGCGCACTAAACCGAGAACTGACCTTGTTAGTAACTGCTAGTTAATATGCTACTTAATTAACACTTAATTGCACTTTGACTAGCTTCCAAACAAAGAAGGTATATCAAATATGCAACGGACTCGGCTGGTTGTGACTGAAATGCACTTCCGTAAGCGCGACTTGGATGCGAATACAATAAATTTATTATCAGTGTGCGAAGCGATCGATAATTGTGATATTTGAGCTCGAAAGCTTTTACGTCCAGGAATAAACAAAAGATAGTTCACCAAGTATTCGATAATAATTAGTGCGACCAAACCAATACGTGCATTTATACCCTTTGAGACTGAGTTAACATCCGAACGAGACGTATCTGAAGACCGAGCTCGACTAAACAGAGTTAGATGTATCTAAAACGAATGGGAAACTTATTGACTTCTAACATTGGCTTTGGTAATATACGGGTCACTGGATCATTTCCTATTTGGCGGGACTGTGGTTGTTATCAATTAGCGCATATATCTAAAAAGCTTCATTTAGCTTTTATCTATTGGCCACGGTAGTCAGTAACTTAGTCGATGTATTTGACTAAATTTAAGCTTTTCATTTTCAGCGATAACTTTCGCGATAAAAGCGGCCCGTCGCTTCATGAATTCAATCGGAGAAATATGTACATACTCGTAAAATTAATTGAATTTTGTTAAATAATAAACTTTAAAACCATACATAACTGTTTGTTGAATAAAACAAGCATTAAAACAAACTTACAAAATATTCATATAAAACAAGAAACTGAGTTTTGAAATTTTTGAAATGAAAAAATTTGCCACTAAAAAGGGTGAAATAAAAAACTTTTAGAAAAAAAAAAGAAAACCGACTTCAAAATGCCCTAAAAAGGATAAAATAAATCTTATGGAAGCGGTGCCATATCATATTTTCCCCATTCTTTTGTGATGGTGCAGATGTTGGAGGTATTTATTTTGAATTGGGGAAATTGATTTGGCACCGCTTCCATAAAATTTATTTCATCCTTTTTAGGGCATTTTGAAGTCGGTTTTCTAAAAGTTTTTTATTTCACCCTTTTTAGTGGCAAATTTCAAAACTCAGTTTCTTGAATACATTGTATCATGTACACGTATATTAAAATATCATTTTTTACTGCAATGCAAAAACCACTACGGCTAAAATCTGTAGCGTTCATTGGAATCGAATTTAATTCTGGTACATTTAATACATGGTCTCATCAACGTCTACCTTGATTTTAGACTTCATAAAAATCGAATATGGATTGTGGCTTTGAAAAATTTTCGAATTTCGAACTTTTCCCAGACGCGATTTTTATATTCTGACTTGACTCTGAAGTGCTTTTTTATCGTTCAACTTTTTTCGACCTTTGAGTGGTCGCCATTTTGTTTCAAATTGTTCCACTTTGGATTTTTTATTGTGAGCTTTATCACACAATTGAATAAATTCTTGTACCAATTTTGGTACAACCCGGAGCTATACTATGGTCAGAACAGAAATATTTCTGAAAATTTGGCGAAAATCGAAGTAAAGTGGCGACCTTCAGGCACACATTGTTTTATATCCTATCTACATATAACCAACCACACACACAGACACATCTTGATATATATATATATATATATATATATATATATATATATATATATATATATATATATATATATATATATATATTTATATATGTTTATATATATATTTATATATATATATATATATATATATATATATATATATATATATATATATATAGATATATATATATATGTATGTATATATATATCGACATATCTATTTATATATGTAAACATAAAGTTTGCTCCGGAATTAATCTCAAGAAATTTATTTAAAAAGATCCTTCTTAACCGTATCACTCGTCCACTTTTATTCGAAACCCATCGCCTTCGTTTTCAGTTAACTCTGGCACCTAATTTACATTAAATTATATCCTATAGTTCAATGAAAAATCGGCTATGCATTCTCATCTTCATATGTAAAGTTATGATCAGTTATAGAAGGAAAAGTATCTCTTTTTACGTTGCGATTCTCCCCGGTCTTTAGTATGGAAATTACTAATTTTAGATTTCTAGGCATATGTTATAATGTATAATATTAATTGGAAAGTAACGAATCAACTCTTTGATTTGAAATCACTCAGTCCTTATTATTTCTTCGGGGAGTTTTATAAATCCTATGTGTAACGTTTACATCTAACGATGTAAGAAGGATCCTTTACTAAGTTCATCGGTAAGCAAAGGATGACTTCGGAAGAGGAAAGCATCCTGAAATGTTCCCTCTATATTGTTGAATCGTATTTCTGCCACATTTAGAAGTAATTTATTGGTTATTTCCGGTAGAAATGATTGAATAAAATGTACCGTTTATGCAGAAAATTAAGGATTTTAATAATTTTTATCATTCGCCACCAAAGGACTCGGTATTTCCAACAAATCCTTGAACACTTTTCGTCCGAAAAATTATTTAAAATCAATTTCTCGACACCAATGTATCATATTGAACTGTTAGTATCTCGAGAGTCCTTGGAAGGATTACAGTTCTGTTCCGAAACATTTTAGATCAATATGTTATCCTTCATTTGAAACCTCTACAATCAAAATCCTTACACCCGTCGATCAGTTATGCTGAAAAATCCGGGTAAAAGTCGGAATTTTTTTAGTTTTAAGGATAAAAGTCCTTTACCATTACTTGAATTTCTAATCCTTTAAACGGGACCTAACTGGAAGAAAGATGTATCATTTGCCAAAAACAGGACTCATTTATCTATCTCCGTTTAAAAGTTATGCGTGAACATACAAAAAAAAGCAAAAAAAAAATATACGCGATGAATTGATAACCTTCTTTCTTTTGGAAGTCGGTTAAAAAGCATTTATCCTTTCAAAAAATAAAATTACTAAAATGATTCCTTATTCGGAAAAGCAACGAAGTATATTAAACTATATATGTTATTGTCTTGATAAAAGTTTTCACACATTAAATTTTAAAATTTTTCCTAAATTAAGAAAATTGTACGTAGCGTTTGTAATTTCAGAATTGATGGTATAATGTTAAAGCACCTAAAAGTAATTAGCACTAGATAAAATCGGTTTGCAAGGGTGCTTCATTTGGAATTAGTGATCACATTTCGCCGGGAGATGTAAAAATAATTTTGAATAGATTGTTTGCAGAATTGGCAGTATACTCATAATGGTTTAAAATCGATTTATGATTTGTATTATTTTTAAATAAAATGCCAAATTTGAAAGACCAAACTTCTTCTTCCTAGCACTATAAACCCTCTCCGGCCTTCGCTTCCTGCAAGAAGCACCTCCAACTGTCTCGGTCCATTGACCGCCTTCTCCAATTTCATAGTCCGAGCAACGATAAACTGTTTTCGTCGACCGAGTCAGACCAGCGTTTCCTCAGTTTCCCCACTGGTCTGCGCTTTTTAGTTATACCAACTAATACCTCACATGGTCAGCATATTGCGGCCTCTACAGTCAAATAATCGTTGAGAAAATTTCATACAGCACATGGTTGTATTGAATTCAACATTTGCTCCAATTATTCGCCTCAGGGCTCATCTTTTGAAGGCGTTGAATATGTTTGCGGATGCTAGAGTTAGAGTCCATGTTTCGTACCCATACGAATAGCATAGCACAGGTCTTATAACGGATTTGTATACTTGGAGCTTTGTTTTAAAATTCAAAGGTAAAAGTCAAAAGCACTTTATTCTATATTAATCGATATAAATTTTCAAAGAATATAAAGGAAATCCCATACAATAAAAACACTAAATCTTATTGGCCCAAATGGCTATCTAAATTTAAACGTAATCAACTAAAAGAATTAAATAAAAATAACTACAAAATTCAAATTAGTTGAAATTATTACATATTTTATGATTCCATTGGAAAAAGGAGAAAACCCCAACCAACACTATTCAAAAATTATTTATAATTCTAATACAACAGTGAACTTCCATCCTACACCTAACATGTTATAACCTACATGAACGAAGCCAGTAGCGAGAAAAGTCGCAATATACCCGCCTCTAGGGTGGAAAACACTGAAAAAAATAATATTCGTAATATTAACGAAATTCATTCGTCGCCTTTCATTCGTTGTTCTAACGTAGGTTTTCGTCATCACAATGAGAAAATACGTACAGATTTGTCAGATAAAGTATTCTTTGATAGTATGTATTTCTTACTCTGCCCTAAGATATCTTACATAGTTCAACGATGCTAGTTTCCTAATTCAACGATTAAGAGCGCTAAGTATCCATCCGACAAAACAAAAGTCTGTAAAGTTTAAGTCGGGGCTACGTACTTGTACGAAATTTTTCTTAGACGTACGAACAGTTTCCTTGCACTAAGAAATCTTCTATAGTTTAACGATGCTCGCGTCCTAGTCCAACGATGGAAAGTGTTCAGCATCCACCGAACAAAACAAATGTCTGTAAAGTTTAAGTCACGGCTGCTTGCGTGTACGAAATTTTTCCTAGACGCATGAATATTTTCGTTAAAAATCTTATTCTTTTCTTTTTTCTTCATTTAGAAAGAATTCGCCAGACATCTGTGATTTGATTTTTAGTGGTCAGTTGTAGTTGGAGTGTCATTACGAAGTAAAGTGTGCATAAATAGTGTGCTGAAAGTGCTTTTTATAAGTGAGCAAGTCATTGAGCAGTTTAAGTGAAGAACCCTATAGCTAGAAATGGAAATGCAGTAAGTACATTTATTTCTTAAGACGTGCATATTTCAATTTTTTTATGTTTGATTAGAAATACTTTTTAAAAATATAATGGCTTGTTCAGACTGTGGCAAATGCTTCAATAGCTCACAAGAAATAATAAGCCATTTGAAAACAGACCACTTAATAAAAAGAGGTCGTGATACAATATATAAATGTACACTTAATTCTTGTGGACAATCCTTCTCGAATTTCTGGCGTCTGAAAAGACATATTTTTCGTTGTCATTTGGAAAGTTTGGAAAGTGATAGGAAAAATTCATCCAAATATGAGGAACAGAATGAATTGGAAAAAACTAGCTCTAACAATTTTGAGAATGAGGGAAATGAAGGAGAAAATCAAGCGTGCAATTATCGTGGAGAAATCAGCCGTGAAGTTATTTGGGATGAGCAGGCTTCTATAGAAAAAGTGGAAGAGTGTGCTTTGAAATTTTCTTTGGCTTTGCACAGCAAAAACAATTTTCCTAGGAAAGATATTTTCGATATTCAAAATAAGGTGCAATTATTGATTTTGACTCCAGTTCTAGATGCATTGGAAAAATTTTGTGAAAGTGATACATTTGGAAATTCAGAAAACGGGGATAAAATGATATCAATAATTGAACGCTTTAGAAATCCTTTCGAATCACTCAAAACTGATTACTTATTTTATGAACTTCTGAAGCAATAAGGATATGGTCAAGACTTAAAAGAGCAGATAATTGATGAAAGGATTGATGTAGTCGGAAATAATCATTACGGAGATAATGAAACCAAGTGCGTAGTTATGCCTGTAAAATACCAAATTCATCAAATCTTTGAAAAGCAACATATTCTTCAGGAAGTATTGAATTTCATAAGAAAGGTCTGATAAATTGTCCAGTTTTATAGAAGGTTCGATATGGAAAGAAAAAAGAAAATTGTATCCTAGAAGAACACTTGTGCCGTTCATTTTATATGAAGATGAAGTTATAGTAAATAATCCATTGGGATCACATTCGGTCAAGCCCTCAATTGCGAATTTTTACTTTTCTTTTCCATGTATTACGAAGAGCTCTAAACTCGATGAAATTTATTTGGCAGCCGTAATAAAGTCAATAGACTTAAAAAAATATGGCACGGAAAAGTGTCTGCAAGGCTTGATTAAAGAAATAATAGATATGGAACAAAATAGATTAATCATTCGAACTGATGAAGGAGACCAGAAGGTATATTTTATCTTGGGCTTGGTAATTGGGGACAATTTAAGCCTGAATAATATGCTACGTTTTAACGGGTTTTCAGCAGATTTATTTTGTAGAATGTGTTACAAAAAAAAAAAAAAAAAAAAAAAAATAAGAAACCAAAACCATGTGTCTTGAAGATGCCAATGATTTAAGAACTGTAGAAAAATATGAATTGGATTTGATGTGAAATACTCCTTAATGAAATTCCTTCTTTTCATGTTGCTAGTAACTTTTATTCAGACATCATGCACGATATATACGAAGGCATATGCCATTACAATTTTGTCAATATTATAACATATTTAACACAAAGAGCAAAATATTTTACCTTGGAGCAGTTGAATGCTCGAAAGAAAATTTTTGATTATGGAAAAATCGAAAGAAAAAGCCATTCGCCTGATATTAAACATGTTCATTTGAAAAAAAAGCGCCTTAAAATGTCTGGGAAGGAGATGATGACCTTCGCATATTTTTTCCTTTAATGGTTGGAGATTTTGTACCAAGAGATGATGAAGTATGGAGCTTTACCATAATTTTCTTAGAAATAATTGATTGTCTTCTTTCCTTTGAAGTTAAATTAAGCGTATTGGAATCATTGAGGAAGAAAATAAAATGGCATGATAACTTGAAACCAAAGCATCACAATCTTATACATTATCCGACTATAATTGAAAGAACAGGTCCGTTAAGAAATATTTGGTGTTTCAAATTCGAAGCTAAACACAAGCAGTTTAAAATATATTCTCATTGCATCACATCTAGGAAAAATATTCCTGTTTCAATTTCAAAAAAATATCAGCTACAGTTTGCTTATCGTATGCTGAATGGTGAAAAGCCGAAGAGTGGCATCGAATTTGATGAAAAAAATCCAATAGCAGGAAACTTCCGCAGTATCGTTTCAAGCATGCTCAACATTAGGATTACTGAGGACGTTACATATTATGAAAAGATAATTTACGATTCTAAAGTTTATGAAAAGGGGTACAATGTTGCTATATTTACTACTGATGTAGAAATATATACCATCCTGGAAATAATCACAATTAATTCAAAACGAGTTTTACTATTTTGCCAACGCGTAAATGAAATACAATATAATGAGCACTATGCTAGCTTTCAAGTGGTCTCCAACTCCTATGGAGAATTTCGACTACTTCAAATTGAGGATTTATTAGGCCCACCAGTAAATATCGTAAATACTGCAAGAGGATTACAAATGATTCGCATAAAACAATACTTTGAGTCTTCTTTCGAATAATATGAAGAAATGCAAACAAAAAGATAATTTTGTTGCATACTCCAATTTTTTACCCAGAAGCAACCCAACTACAACATCACAGGATAACACAATACAACAAGCAGGCTTCTTTTATACCAGCATTCCAAGCTTCGAAAACCCTGACCACAACGCGGAAATTCCCACCTGCTCGCCGATTTCTATTGCTCCAATATCTTCATCAGCTGATAACTGTAATCAAATTTTTAATGAAGATAAGGATTTGGAAAACCTACTTTTGTCATGGGACTTGCCAGCCCTTTATCCATATTTTTTGAGTAAGTCATCAATTTTCTCTTGATTCAGATTATGGAATAATACTTTAATATTTCAGCACAAAGTGTTAATCTACATATTTTGGAAATAATTAAACGACACAATATACCGAAATTTCTGAAAAATTTCCCGTGGGGAACGATAATTCGATTCGAGCACTGCCTTGAAAATTGGAGAAACACAATAAACAAACCGCTTCATGATGCGTCGAATCTTTTTTCGCCTATTCCCGAGGATATTAGTAGAAGTGTGACACCTGCATCCATAAGGTCATCATCTCCTGAAAGCACACCAATGACTGCAGATAATATTATCACACTTGAAAAAATCCTTCAAGAATCACCGAGAGCCTGCTTTTTAAACGAATACTACAAGAAACATAAAAATTTTAATTCCGAATGCCGATTCACAATAGTAGATTTAAAAGCTCGTTATTATGATGATCATCAGTTGCAACTAGATTTGAAAACTAGTTATAAATTGGAAAAACAAATCATCATTAAATACCCGACTGAAAAATTGGTAATTGGTAGCCAAATTATAAAATCAAAATCTTAGTTACATTAATGGTTTTTAAGGAGTTTTATTGATATGGTGCTCGAGGAAAAATTTATTATAAATTTTCGTAACATCAAAGCAAGATTTAAGCCCGTGATCGAACAACCGAAGGAGGAAGCTCAAAAACACCCAATAGGTAAATAAATATCACAAACCTTTTTAAAACAAACACCTAATAAAATGTTTTTTTTCAGAAATGAACGACACTATTAAAGCGCAAATACAGGCTTTAAAATATGATAATTGAAGTGCAGAAGAATTTGAAAGAATTTGGATGGCATGTGCGCATTTTTGACTTGAAAATATTAAATTCAAAGAAACGGAAGAAATTTTTCATGAATGGCCCCAATATAAAAAACCCACCGGTTATCGTTTGGTAAGATATTTCGTTTAGTAAAATATGTTGCTTATGTTCTAAATTCTCATAACTGTCGTTCAAAGATCGAGATGGATTTCAACTTCAAATTTAAAATTCAAACAAACCTGGATGATTGGCAATCAAAACTAAATGAAATTTTGAATCATATTTTAAAGGAGCACTGCATTAAGGACAAGCTAAACAAAAACGTATTATTTGATATAAAGGAGAACACGAATTTGAATGAAGGTGAAGATATAATTTTATTTGTTTTATGCAGAATATTGAAAAAAAACTAGAATTTTTGCTGTTACGAGTAGTAAGATTTTTTCGTTAGAGTTTAAAAAGCAGCACATATATGCCTATAATTAGGATTTATTGAAAATAACAATAGCAACTGAAATTTTCTCCAAAAATCAAATACATCTCTATATAGTTTAATAATTTCACAGCAACAATTCAACAAAAAATATCTCTTGAGGTAACCACAATGTCGTTGTAAAATATTGCTTACATCAAACAAATGTAAATATAATTAAATCATATGTTTTATAAATTTCAGACCTTAAAGCAGCAGCAATTTTATGGTGCCTTCATGGAGCGTTTCCTCCATTCAATAAAAGTATTGTAAAAGAATCGGGAAAAAAGCCAATAAGGCATACTATCCTTGATTCCCAGGAATCTTTTATATGCATTAAAGCAAATATACAGCAGTTGGTGGACCATTTAAATTTTCTGCAGGGTCAAAAAAGGAGTATTCAACTACAAATATTTGCCATAGGGGACAGCATAACAACAATTACTGAGTTCTTACTTTATTTTGACGGAGTTAAATACAAATTTTGTAACTTTATTAGGGCTGTCGATATTTGTTTTCAAACATTTTATCTATTTAATATGGAGTACCCAAAAGCTGGATTTAATTTTTGGTCATTTATTCAACGATATTTTTATAAAATTTATGAAGGGAAAAAAGTTGCAAGCGTTGAAATTTTAATCGCCAGTTTACTTGCAGTTGCGTAGCTCAATATCAAATCTTAAAAATGGATTTGTTTTATTAATAATAAATTTATCTTCAAATTCCTTTCAATAAATCTATTGTTTTAATTATTTTGAAGTGCGAACTTATCATAATATTCATAAGATTTAACAGACAGGTATTAAAGACTTTTAATCAACATCGGAACAAATTACTATATGCGCCGTCCTTTTAATGTAGTCAATAGCTCAAGAATAATTTTTTCTTTTTCTCATTGAATTTATTTTTTAATTATGTATTACGCATTTTCGACTTCAACTTATAGTCCGAGGAAGACGATAATTTCTTATAAAAAACTGATGTACCCATCATAAAAAATTTTAATGATTAAAAAATTAAATCATAAAAAAGTTTAATGTTTAATGTTACAACCAGGCAACCAAGAGTTCTAACCTGTGCGTATGTAGTTTACAGTAAACAGATGTTTTTCTTATTGCATTAATTCCTGTGTTTTGAAGAAGGCTTACTTTTATTAAATGGAGTCTATGCATTGCTTCACCTGAGTTTACATTATAGAAATTGACACATCACAAACATATTTAGGGATAAATACGTCAAGCTACGAAATTTAAACGTCCTAGATCAAAGTGAAATTACTTAAAATAAAGAAATCGATTCATGCACGCTTACGTATGATTACTTTGAATCAATGAAATTTGTTCGTCAAAACCCAAGTATCATATCGTTGAATAACAATCAGAATTCCTATTACTACAAACATCAAAACTTTGATTGAGAAATGATATTCATCAGCATGAGAATAATTTCCTAAATGTACGAAACATTTCGAGAATGATGAAAGAAAAATTTTCGTAGTGAAAACGAATATATTCGTTGAATAAAAGTTAACGAAACTCGTTTCCTTGTCGTAACGATCAGCTACTTTGGAGGTTTTTTAACGATGCTTTTCGTTGAAATAACGTCATTTTTCATAGTATTTACTACGGGATTTGGTTCAGTGTAGCACTGGTTGCGTGTAGTTGTGAATTTAATTGCTCCTGTCATTAATTTTAAAAATTAATTAATTTTTCAAAAAAGTTGGTTTCAAAAATTTGAATTGATTTTTACGAGTCAGTCTAAAGCATATTTTGATTTTATCCGGAAAGCATTTATCGTCCAAGGCATCGACGAACGATATCAATAAAAAAAAAAAAAACAAAAGGAAACAAACCAAAGACTGACTCAGGACTGCTGTATGTAGGAGCCCGACGACTTCCCTCCGTTGGGGGGCCCCGGGGAGAATAACAGTGCGAAATTGGCGGCAAGTGTCAACAAGTGAAGACACACGAGCACCCAGGACTCCGCAGATGGCGGCCGTAAGACTCAAGCAGTCGAAGACAAGCAAGAAGTGAGTCGACTTCAAGCTGAAATTGAAGAATTAAAATTAAGACTGAAAACGTACGAAGATATGTTCGAGACAGCGAAGAAAGTTTGAGATACTGAACCGGTACGGCAAATCGATACGCAAGCAAAGCAGAAGAAAGCTGTTAAACCAATCATCACAGAAGAAGTATTAAGTGCTGGAGGCACTAACGGCAGCCGGAATTACTATGCAGCGCTGGACGGACTCCAACAAGACATGGAGGTTGATCAAAATATTGGAGGTAATGTTAGTCTAGATAGTGATAATTTTATACTCTTTTTAAAAAAAAAATAAGGAGAGGAAACCAGCCCGTCCGCCAATAAATGTGTTCGATCGAAGCGGAAAGGACGTGGTTCACCTATTGGCAGCCGAAAAAAAATTAACAAATTACGAGATTAAACAAATCAATTCCGAAAAATTGACTATAAGAAAGAAATCACTGGTTTCATTTTCAATTTCAAATCAGCAAAACATGCTCTAAATTTTGAGGAGGTTCCACACTTCACATATACCTCTAAAAGCGAGAAGAACCAGGCCATCTTTTTGAAGGGCTTTGACTGCGGAGAAGATACCGTCGATCTTCTTCAGGTGCTCAAGGAAGCAGCACCAGAAATTGAGTTTATCTCCGTTGAAACATTCGCGACAAGAAGGGCGACGGTAGAAAAAAAAGTACCACTTTATTTAGTGTAAATATCACATAAGAGCAGTCCAAGCGCTCTTCAACAAATCAGATATTTGAATTACCGAGTGGTGAAGTGGGAGCGCCTCCAGAAACGAGAAATCAACCACTGCTATCGCTGCCAACGATTTGAGCATTCGGCTGCCAACTGTGCCATGCTTAACCGATGCGTCAACTGCAAGGACGTGCATGCTCCCGGCGAGTGCAAATTGGCTCAGACGGAGCCAAAAGAGAAATTATACTGTGTTAACTGCAGTATTTTTGGTCACCCGGCATCATATCGAGGATGCTCCCGATATCAAGATGCGAGAGTAAAATCTGTCCCAAAGCAAACACAACTACACTGCAGTGTCTTAGTTCCGAACTTCGTCAAGCCCGGAGTATCATTTGCACAAGCCGCAAAAGGACCAGCAAAAATGCGGTAAATAGTGTAAATAATGCAAGTGGCAATAATGAGCTGCTTCTCAAAATTTTACAGCAATTAAAATCTCTATCGGAAAGAGTTGATAAGCAAGATACAAAAATTAATCTTGTTTTTCATCGTTTAGGGGTTTCAAATGCCTCAAAATAATTTGTCACCCAGTCACATTTCCATGGATAGGATTCGTCTCATCTCGATCAACGTCAACTCCATTGTTACTATACATCAGCGTGATTATCTCCTTGAATTTATTGTTAAGCAAAAGCCTGATATCATGCTTCTCACCGAAACCCACCTCAATTCATGGCACTCCATGACATTCAAGGATTTTGAATTCGTAAGAAACTCCAGGAGTGAGGTCAGCAATCAATGGACGGAAAAACTGAGAGGTACTAGTCCACATGACCCAGATGGCGTTTTCGTGAAAGTGAATAGCATATTCCGTAAGAAGTCTCGAATGAAGGTATCGAATCTTGAAGTCACTAGTGATGAGATAAATCTTCTCGATAGAGCTGGTATCGAAATTGATAGTACAACTCCAGATAGAAATGGAAACAGGATTATATGTGAGGGATTGCAGAAACTTGTCCTTATTGGAACACATTTTGAATTGGTTCATCTACCAAACCCTGAGAGAGGGAATGAAATATTTTCCGAGCTCGTTGAAGCAAAAGTTTCAGACATCAAATCAAGCCCGAACGGCCAATCAATTTTTCATTTCAATGAAACATTAACATCTGACCTCATACTGAGCTTGAATTTTATTGATTATTTCGTCAGCTATGTAGAGTTGTGTTTCATATTTCACAGGATGAGCAACAGGACATCATGTGGTATTAACGATGTTCCAAATATATTTCTCCGACATTTGCTTGAGGTTGCTATTAGGAATTATTGCGTATTGTTCAACAATCTTCTGGAATGAGGAAGAAATCATCCCTTTGATAATTGATTTCCATTACGTTATGGTCGCTATCAAGTTGAATTCAAGTCTTGCGTCAGCAATGCAGAGGTCCAAATATGAATTTGTCCTAGGGTATGTTGGAAGCTCCGACCCATATAGATTCCACCTGTATTCAATTTGGTTCTCTGTTATCCACGATTTCAGGAATACACCTCTAGGATTATTGGTGGCGTTCAGCCATGATGTATGTTTGGCGTTCAGGTCACCGGCAAGAATATAATAACCATGCAGCCTGTTCAATTCGAGTATTTCAAACAAGGAATTGAGCTCCTCCTTGAGCTTGAAAACATTTTGACCAGTTGCATAGGCAGAGATAACGAAGAGGTTATCCCACCTGGCAGTGAGATTTTGATAACGGACACTTCAAGAGAGTCAATGTTTTTGAATTCGACTTTTTCAATATTTTGGAAACAATATGGTCTTCTCACCAATATCCCGGTGCCACCTCCCCCTCACCGTTTACCCTATCGTTTCTTAAGAATTCAAAACCCTTGAATGTCATGGAGTGCCATGAATTGGGATGGGTTTCAGTAAGAAGCATGATGTCAGGCTTTTGCTTGACAACGAACTCCAAGAGACAGTCACGTCGATGTTGACTCACAATGGAGTTGATGTTGATCGAGATGTGATGAATCCTATGCATGGGAATGTGACTGGATGACAACTTATTTTAGGACATTTGAAAGCCCTAAACGCTGAAAAACAAAGTTGATTTTAAAATCCTTTTAATCGATTTCCTCCAATAAGGAATTTAATCGCTGATAACTTTTAAGAAACAGCTCATTATTACCACTTACGAGTACATGATGTTATTTTATTTACATTGTCTGCTGGTCCTCTTGCAGCAAGTGGAAATGACACCCCGGGCTTGACGAAGTTGGTGGGTATCACACTGCGGTGTACTTGAATTTGTTTTGGAGTAAATTTTACTTTTGCCTTTTGATACCGGGGGCATCCTTGATACCATCCTGGATTACCAAAGACACCACAGTTCACACAATATAATTTTTCTTTTGGCTCCGCCTGAGCCAATTTGCACTCGCCGGGAGCATGGACATCATTGCACTTTACACATCTATATTTCATGGCGCAATTGGCTGCCGAATGCCCGAATCGTTGGCACCTGAAGCACTGGTTGAGTCTGCTTTTCTGGAGGCGTTCCCACCTTACCACACGGAAGTTCAAGTAGCTTTTTTTGTAGGGCACTTGAACTGCTTTTGCTGGAAATCTGGACTAAGTAATAAGGCAAATCTTTAACGGAAATAAATTCTTTTTCTGGTGCAACTTCTTGAAGCATCTGAAAGAGATTGACTGTGTCCTCTCCAAAGTCTAGACCCTTCAATAAAAAGGTCTGGTTTTTTGAAGTGAAACTTCTTTACTGGGGGGTAAACATTTTCAGATGTAACGAAAAAGCAGAATCGTTTACACTCCGGGCGGACAGCAAAACGACATTCGCGTGGCAATCTGTTTTCAGTAGGAATTTATCCATGCTCCGATATAAATTTCCGACTAAATTATTGCATTCCGCCCAAACCGTTATTGAGAATAGTAAGGCAGTCTGTTGGGTTGGTTGGTGGTTGCATTGTATGAATGTTTGGTGGTGGCGGATGGTGGCCATGCGATGGATTGTGATGAGAAGAGAATGAACGAGTCACTTCGTCGTTAGGTGCTAAAACTGATTTCAAATGAATGCAATTGTCGATAGCGGGCCATTGTCAGTTATTTAAAATTAGTTCTTGGTCGTAACACCAATGCCACCGATATACAATGTATGAAAATGGTGACGACGGATTGTCGTTGGTGGGCATTTGGGGACCATGTTCGAATGGGTGATGGTAAGGCGGTACCCATGCTCGGTCCTATCATCGGTGCCGTAGATGTACAATGCATTGAAATTGCGACTAAGGCTGGTCGTTGGTGGATATTTGGGGACCATGAACGTAATATATTGAAATTGGGCCGACAGATGATCGTTGGTGGGTATTTGGCGACCATGGGCGAATCCATGTTAGTTCAGCGGTAGCCAACTCTGCTCTTAGGATCAATGCCACCAATGTGCTATGCATTGAAGCGGCGACGATGGGTGATGGTTGATTGGTCGGCGGTAATGATTGGCGAATGCATGGTCGCTCCACGGTAGACGTCTTTGGTCCTACACTGATGCTTCCGGTGAGCAGTGCATCGAATTGGCGACGACGGATGAAAATTGGTGGGTAATCATGAGGGAATGCACCGATGCTGCTGATGTGCAATGTATTAAACTGGCGACGACGGACGATTGTTTGTGGATTGCTAGAGATTTTGGTCGAATACATGATGGTTTGGCGGAAGCCGTCCATGGTCGTAGCACTGATGCCGCCAATGTGTAATTTATTGAAGTGGTGACGACGAATGTTCGTTGGTGGGTGTTTGGGGACCACAGCCGAATGGATGATGGTACAGTGGTACCCATGCTTGGTCCGAGCATCGATGCCGTTAATGTGCGATGCTTGTAAGTGAAAACGACGGATGGTATTTGGTGGGTATTTGAGGATCATGGGCAAATGCACGGTTGTTCCTCCTAGCACCGATGCTGCTGATGAGAAATATATTGAAGTGGTGATCGTTGGTTGATATTTGGGGTCATGGGTGAATGAATAGTGGTTCCGCGGTAGCCGCGCTTGCTTCTAGTATCAATACCACTCATGTGGAATGTATTGAAATAGCGACGATGAATGATGGTTTGTGGGGCGTTGGAGATCATGGACAAATACATGATGGTTCTTTGTTTTAGCGCTGATGCGACTGATGTAGAATTTGACGACGAATGGTGGTTGGTGGACTTTTGATGAACATAAGCAAATGCATTAAGGTTCCACATGAATCATATGGACGAACAACGGATACCCAAAAAGATATTTGTTAGGAGAACTGATAGCCAGAGATCAGTGGGGAAAAAGAGGAAACACTGGTCTGACTCGGTCAACAAAGACAGTTGATCTCTGCTCGGATTTTGAAATTGGAGGACTGTTGAAGGTGCTATTTGCAGGAGCGAAGGCCCAAGAGGGGCTGTAGTGCTACGAAGAAGAAGACTCTCTGCAATAGGTAAATTTATCTCGAAAAATTATTTCAAAACGATGAAATGACCAGATACGTACAAAGAGAAGGTAGGCTTGTTCCATCTGCAAACAGATGACAAGAAGACAGATATCTTGCTCTAACTTTGAAGTTCTTATATTTTCTCTATATTAAGACTCCATTAGTATTGGGAGTTACTAGACTACACAAATTAGTCGAAAAATAAATATAAAGCTCAAAGCACGAGCTATAGAACAATAGACTGATGGATGACTTCCAAGGATGGCTCTTGGCCGATTTCCGGATATAGCTAGCACAAGCGATATTAACATCAATATGCAATCATAGTTATTAGCAAAAAAGCCCGAAGTAAATAGATTATCGTTTGATCATCTGATTTGTATATTAGACTTCATCGAAGACATCGTGAGAAGTCTGCCACTTAATCTACCTAAATGGCTCCCTCCTAATAAGCAATCACAGATTACAACTAAATCCTATGTCAAATTTACCGTTCACATTCGTCATTTAAATTGTTAATATTCTAATCATAGTAAGCATGTAGATTGGTCATTTGAAATAATGTATGGAAACAATTGAATTTAATCTCTAGATAAATAAATGTTTAAGTCGACATTGGCAATGACTCTTCGTGGGCATAGCATGCAAGCTTGCAGCTCAAGTTTAACAATAATAGTTTTCATTTTATTTATCATGCACAAACATTCAGTTACACATTCTACCACTGATTACAGGCTCATAATCGTCAAATAGATAAGCAGTTTAAACACAAAATCAAGAGTTGAGAAAATGGGTAGCTCAAATGTCAAATGCAGATAGAAAAGAAGGATGTAATTAATTGGGTCACTGATGGAGTTAATTATGCTTAATTAATAAATGCATATGGCAAGTTGACCGCCCTAATTTGATAGTTCTTCTTGGAAAGACAACAGTGATTTTTGGGTTTTTTTTTACTTCTTACAAAACCTTATTCAAATCGCGACTGGCTACCCGTCCGTCTGTGAGTCACCGCCTGATTTGGTAGGCATATCAAAAGTAATTGCTTGAAAATTTGGGTATTGAAAAATGTTTCAGTGGTTCTTAAGGGGAGTTAGCTTCAAAAAAATTTTACCAGAGATAGTTATCAGATGAGAATCTGCCAAAATATATCTTCAAACAGCAGTTTATCCAGGGAGAAGTGCAGCGAGAGAGAGAATATACCAAAGATGTGTGTCCGTCCACGCGATTAAACACCTTTGCTTCGAAAAATCTGCGAAAAATCATGGAGGTAGATGCTTATGAGTACAATAACATAAATATCTTAGAACTTGGAATTTACTCAGCTTTGTTAATAACAGTATAATTTGTAATTTTCACGTTTTTCTCAATGCTATTGAATGGATAACCTTAAATTCAATGATATTGTATATTCAATGATATAAGTTCCTTCTAATCAGTAAGTTTCATGAAAATTGAAACACAGTTACGAAGTTATAGCCATTAAAATTTTCAAAAATTTTAAAGCAGCAATGCATGACTTTTCTATTATTTGGGCTCTCTATAGAATTTTCATGGGATCTTCTCCAAATTTCAGATAAGATGAATTACATGAATATTTTTTGAATATTTTCCAGTCCATAGTGATTGTAATACTTAAACAAGTTGGGTAGACAGACCTATGCTCATGTCAGAAGGGTTTTGTACTCAACTTACAAAATGCAGTAACCAGCAACGAATAAAATCAAGAAACATGTCAAAGACGATTTTATTGGAGAAAATGTGAAATTCGAGGATCATACTATTAATAAAGTTGAAAGAATTGTGAATTCTGAGGTATTTGTTTTAGTTATACCCATAGATATCTCCCTTGATAATTTTTCCAGATTTTTTAGAAACACATTTTTCATGTATTTCCCCCCCCCTGTGCCCCCACTGAAGCAAAAACTGTCAGTTTAAGAACTGTTTTGAAAAGCTCTCATAGAGAACTTTCAGTTGATATTCATATCGGCTACCTTTCATGAAATTTTTTTCAGGGCCCACTCCTCTGTACTGTAATCATCGATTCATGGCCTATTTTTTCGAATCCTAGAATGGTTACAAAGCCCTTTTGCTAGGAGCTCTCTCCTGCCTCTTCGAATTGTTTCAATTGTATGTACTCATCTTCATGATACCTATCATTTCTGAAATTTTCATGCAAATCCTAGCAAAGCTGTAGTGTCTAAATCGATAAAAAGCGCATATGGCTCCATAGCCATATGTTTCCATAGTAATAAAGGGCAAATTGTTCCATAGTAATACGGGAAAATTCAAATCGCTATAACTTCGTTAAATACTATTCGATCTTTATGAAACTTTCAGAAAAGATCAATCTTATAAAAAGTCATCTGTTTGCTAAATTTTATTGAATTTAAGGATACCATTTAGATTTTATTCAAGAAAACTTAAAATCGATAAATCATACTATTACTAACAAAGTTGAGTGAATTTCGACGTCTCATGTATTTGTTGTTATTGTACTCATTAAGGCCTACATTCATGATTTTTTTCAGATTTTTCGGATGGAAGGTTTCCAATCGCGAGGGGGGGTACGCGAAAAGTTCGTACATTTCCCATTCCCCTGCCCCCCTTGGTACTCAGAAGGCAATTTTAAGACTTGTTTTGAAAAGATCTCAGTAAGGCCTTTCCAATGACACCCTACTCGACTACCAATGGTGAAAATTTTTTTTTGAGGGGTCACCTCCCTATAGGGGGAGACCCCCCTTAAACCCCTTTGAAAAATTTTTCCACCCTTGTACTTTCAAGAGGTCACCACTTCTGACCTTTCCATAAAGTTTCATGGCTGTAGCCTCTATAGTTTCGGAGAAAAAGTGCTGTGACATACAGACGGACGGACGGACGGACAGACGGACAGACGGACACAGGTCGTGATTGCAATAGGGTTTTGTATTTTAGTACAAAACCCTAAAAAATTGGCGATCGATTGAAGTGGAGCAATATTGTATTTTTTATACAGAGTAAAACATGAGCTGATAAGTCCCGAGATTTTCCAGTATGTGGCAAAACTGGGAAATAAACATGATTCATTTCGAAAGATTAATTTGTCACTAGTATGTGTATGAACTTTCATGACATTTCGTTGGTTAATTAACAAGCTACTGTCATTCAAGTGATTTCATGCTCTTTGGTATGAACTGTGCTCCCTCCGTTGAAGGGGGTGTTTTTAGGAAGTTGTCTGGCGTGTAGCCTCTCTATTTCTCAATTCTCAATGTAAATAACTCAAAAAATGGGCGAGATACACTACGCACGATATTTTGGAGATAAAAAAGTTATCAGCGCGATGGGTAGCGCGTTTTATGGCCGTCAACCAAAAGCAATAGTGGGTTGATGATCCAACAGCTGGTTTGGCGTTGTTGCAGCGTGATCGGGCAGACTTTTTTCGACGTTTTGTGACAATGAATGAAACATGGGTCCATTACTATCAGCTTGAGTCCAATAAGCAGTCTACAAAGTCACCGGAAAGCGAAGACCATCACTCGGCCAAGAAGGTGATGACCTAATTTTTAGGATGCGAATGGAACAACCTTCACATATTATCTGTAGAAGAGAAAAACTGCCACAGGAGAGTATTATGCAGCGTTATTGCTCACACATGTCCTTGAAAGCGATGATCAAATTGGGTCAATTACGATTTGAAATCCATCGCTTGGGAAAGTAAAGCTAAAGAAAACACATAAAATATTCAGATGGAAACAAAATTTTTTATTCAATATAAAGATTGAGCCTTGCCATTATACATGAAATACAATATTATTCAAATATCCTCAACAGGACCTCTTACAGGCCTCAATCTTTTTGAGGTAATTTTCAATGACTTTTCGGCACATATCTGGCAATATCTCGGCCATAACTTCACGAATATTGGTTTTCAATTGCTCAAGATTTTGAGGATTGTTCGCGTAAACACGGTCTTTCGCATAGCCTCATAAAAACAAATCCAAAGGTGTTAGGTCGCAGGATCTTACGGGCCAATTGACATCACTCAATCTCGAAACTACGCGTCCTGGAAATTTCTCTTGCAAAAATGCTCGATTAGCCTGTTTTGTGTGGCTTGTGGCTCCGTCCTGTTGGAACCACATGTTCTCCAGATCATAATCTTCAATTTCTCTCCGAAAATCATCGGTTAACATCCATCCATAGCGGTCAGAATTGACTGTAATTGCTCTTCGTTGACTGTTTTCAAAAAAATACGGGCCAATAACACCACCAGACCATAATGCACACCAAACGGTCACTTTTTGCGGATGCAAAGGCCTTTCTGCGATCACCTGAAGATTTTGAAAGCCCCATATCCAGCAATTCTGTTTATTTACGTTACCACTCAGCGAAAAACGAGCCTCATCAGTAACAAAAATCGTTATCAATAGCTTGTTGTTCAATCACCCAATTCGCATGCATTCTGCGTTGTGTATGGTCTTGAGGCTTAAGTTCTTGAGTGAGTTGGTTTTTGTACGGATGGAGATGCAAATCCAAATGCAAAATCCGCTACAATGAGCCGAAAGACAAGCCCAAATGTTGAGCACGTTGGGGAATCGACAAATTCGGGTCTTCCTCCACACTTTGAGTAACGACAGCGATATCAGCAGAACGAATGTTGCGATGATGCACAGGCCTTGAAATATCAATAACCGATCCAGTCTCTTCAAATTTTCTCACTGTGTTCGAAATTGTTTGCTGTGTAGGTTGATTATTTCGACCGTAATCGGCTCGTAAAGCCCTTAATGTTGATACAGCAGAATCACCATTTTTATAATAAAATTTAATAATTTTAACGCGTTCTGTGATTTCTAAATGGCAAACCTTCAACTAAAAAAACACGCTTTAGATAATATTTAATTCTGACAAATGTCAAATGGCAGGATTATACTTTCCTACCACGTAATGGATAATCCTGTATGTTCCCAAACCTCAAGTGGTGGTTCCAGGGAGTGACATTTAGATTGGAAGAAGAAATCATCATGATTAATGAGGTGTGTTTTGAATGTTTGGTACTACAGGAAAGGTATCAAAATAAGTTACCTTTGAAGGTGACTTTGCTGAGGAATATATATAACTTTGCCCAAAAAATGCTTGTTCTCATTAAAAATCCCGGGATTTATCAGCCGGCGCAGTATTTTACGTACGTAAAACAAGTTTTCTGGATTTAATTCATTATTCATATCTGTATACCATTGGCTGAGTATAAAACTTTTCTGATAGGAGCGCAGTTCCATCTACTTATGAAATCCTATTGAAATCAGTTTTGCCGTCCGTTTGTCAGTCCGTTCGTCTATCCGTTTTTGTATCACGAAAGTTTTTCCGAAACTGTTGCAGATACAAACACCGAGCTTGATACGTAGATCAAAAGTGATGACCCCTTAAAACTTTGGATATTATAAATTGTTCAACGGTTTTAAGGGGGTTTCCGCAGACTTAGAAGGGAACCTTAACATTTTTTTTATTGAACACGGTCGCGTGAGGTATCAAATCAAATATCTTGATGATAAATTTCGAAAAAAGGATTTAAAACAGTTTTCCAGCTTCGTACAGTGCAGCGAAGGGGTAAAATCTGAAAAAAAATTATTCTCCCGTCTCGATTGGATAGCTGTAATCTGAAAAATTCAAAACAATGTCACAGAGGTAGGTGTTATGAGTACAGCAACAACAAATACCTTAGAAGTCGAAATTAATTCAACTTCATTAATGATACCATGATCTTCAAATTTCAAATTTTCCCCAATAAAATCGTATGGAATTCAATATTTAAGTAGTCCTACAAAAGGTTCTTACATTTTATGAGTTTGAGGAAAATCGAATCATTTTCGCGGAAGTTATAGCCATTTGAAATTTTCCTTATTTAATATAGTACAAAAGCAGCAACATAAAATTTAGGTATTCTATGAACTTTCCATCAAATCAGATACTGTAGTGTTGAAATTTTCAGTTTAGATAAATTATATATTTTTAGGAATTAATGATGTGAGTGATTTTTGTAACATTGCCACATCATTTTGAAAGCAGCGGTGGATAACTCGCACGAAATATGGAAAATAATAAATGAAGTAAAAGATAATTCATCACCCTGGATCTTGTCCTCAAATGCTAAATTTTTTGTATGAAATCCACTAATGCTGAACGTCTATGTGGTACAGCAAACTTGCTAAACTACTTTTTTTCAATAATTGATGAAAAAATTACCAAGGAGGTCGGGGCCAAGTCAACAAGCTGTTTCAATGTCACAAATAACCCACCTACCATATTCGTCAAACGAATAAAAGAGATGTATAAAATATTAGTACAAACCAAGATTTGGAAAAGAATGCAAACCAGATATTGACAACATCGCCACACACGAAATTATTCTAGTCAAAGAGAAGATAGCTGAACTATTGGGAAAGTTTATAAATGCGAATATCAGGAATGGAACCCTTCCAGACAAAGCGACATGGCAAAAATAATTCCAATACTCAAAGGAGGAGGTCAGCTACGACTTAATAGTTACCGTTCCGTTGCACTTTTAATAGCGTTTAGTAAAATATTTGAAAATTCGAAATCAATCGTTTAAAATATTTCTTAATAGTCAATTTTATTTTAACTCTACAGCGGTTTGGTTTTCAAAAGAACAAGGGCACTGTCGATGCGTTGCTCTCTGTCACACGTTATATCAATAGAAGTGTTGACAGAGGAGATTATGTTATTGAAATTGTCCTTGACCTGAAAAAGGCTTTCGATACGGTTGAACATGACTTATTTCTTCAAAAGCATGAAACGTATGGTATTCAAAGCAAACCCAGGCAACTTTTTAAAAGTTATTTGGAATTAAGATCCCCAAGAACATCAGTTAATAATGTCTTGAGCGATCTAGCACCAACAAAATCTGAAGTTCCCCAAGGTTCCATCCTTGGTCCAACCTTATTTTTGCTATATACGAATAATTTGAATATATGTGAACTGAATGGTCACCACACATTATACGCTGACGATACTATACTTCTTTATTCAGGACATGATAAAGTTGCCATAGAAAATACCTTCAACGAGGATCTAGAAAAGTATCGTTCCTGGCCAGCTAGCATTGAATACTATAAAGACAAAATGTATTGTTTGTAAACAAAAAAATAAAGAAGACATAGAAGTTGATCTAAAAATTAGCGGTGAAAAATTGCAAAGAGTGCTAGGAATCAAATATCGTGGTCTTGTTGTAGATCATCCTTTGATTAGATTGACATACATAAATAATTTAATGGGACAATTTACGCCAATAATAAGCATTTGAGAAGATATGGAGATTTTCCAATGCATATAAAGAAACTTGTACTAAATGCATTCGTACTAACAAAGTTTGTACATTACGCGGTAGTCATTTGGAGTCAATTGTCAAACCGAAATCTTAATATTATATCCAGGATGCTAACTAAAGCCTACAAAAATACTCTAAATCCTCCAGTTCTCACTCCAACAAGACGGATGTAACATATTAATGGAGCAATTCATTCACCTTGAGCCAAATCATTATGATGACAAAAGCTAAGTTTATCTTCAATTTTTTTAAGTTCAGCGAATCGACACAAAACCTATTTTTACAAGGTTCACACATAAATCCATACAATTTAAGAAATGCAATTACAATAATTTCGTAATATCTTTCGCCGGAATTGATGGACTAAAGAACGATGCAACGAATAATGCTCTGTTTGTCGAAGTTAGAATAGCTGATATTAGAAACCATTGAGAAAGTAGTTCCCAAGATCAAACATCGATTCTTCTCACATGTGTCAACAATAGTTATTGGCTATTTTTGGACAACAACCATCCCTCACTGGCGTTGTTGAAATTACACATGAAGAATGTCCGGAACTTAATCCGTTCATACTACAGGAGTGAAGTCACCAACAAATGAGCGATAATACTGAGGAGTATTAGCCCACAGGATCCAGATGGAGTGCTCACAAAAGTGAATGGTATATTTTTTAAGAAGTCTGGAGTGAATTTTTCGAATCTCAAAGTCGCAGACAATGAGCCGGATCTTCTAGATAAGGTTGGTACCGAATTTAATAATACGACTCCGTATATACATGGAAATAGGTTGAAGCGAAATTCATACGAAAAACTGACCTCCGATGTCGTACTGAGCAGATATCTTCGTGATTATTTTGTCAGCTATGAAGATTTGTGTTTCATGTTTGGCAGGATAAACAACAAGAAATCATGTGGTATTGACGGTGTTCCCGATATAGTACTCACACCATGAAATTTGCCAGAGTTCGCTATTAGAGAATTATTGTATGATGTTCAACAACAAGTTAAACTATTCATACATCTCGAGTCAGTGAAAAAAGGCCAAGGTATTTCCGATCTTGAAGACAGAAAAGAAATTTTCGAACTCTTAAAGCTATCGCCCAATCAGCTTGCTACCTAATATCAGTAAGGTGTGTGAAGCAATAGCGAAACACGCATTAAATGCCCACATTAAGAAATATAAGTTGATGCCAAGTTGCCAGTGTGTTTTCTGCCAGACACTTGACCATACATGCGACTGTGGTGTAGGCTTAGTTGTAGGATGCGGATCGTCAAAGTTCTGATTTTGCTTTGGCTAGGGCTTCCTGAAAAACCCAACATTTCCCTGATCCCAAGGCGTGCCTAAGATCCGGTCTCGGATCAGTATCCTTTCAAAGAATACAGTGGGCCTCCTTTGTACATTCTTTTCTTTTATGTAGTATAAGGAACTCCTATCGGGTCCTTTGCATACTTGTGCGGTATGACCATAGCCAAGGTATTTGCAACATTGAAGAGGCGCTGCTCTTCGCTGTATCCAACAGACAAGCCACCCTATTTTTACTTTGCTCTTATCATGAAATTGTTCGGCATCCTTTTTGGTCGTCAGTGATGGTCATACGTTGCCCTCAATGGTTCTCTGGTGTAAGTCTCGCTTCAATCCTGCCCACGCTAGGGATCTCCCTTTTGATGGCCTCTTCTACCTTAGCCAGGTACGTCTCTTATTTTGATCATTACCATCAGCTCGAGCGAGGCTTCAGTTGCGCTTTTGTCGAGGACACTCTTTACTGTGTCGCAAAACACTTCTTTATTGACGGCTTCTGCTTCAAATTCAACCAGTATGTGACCCGATCGCGTTGGGCGAACGGCTTTAATGGCAGTGTTAGTGTCTTTGGGCCTTACGTTTCTCCTGATATACCACAGAACTTTTGTTTAGGATTGGCCATCTTGGGGTTTTACGGGCAGTGCCTGCTGCCGGGATAATCTTTCTCTCCTGATTCGCATCAGGTTTTCTTGTTGGGTGTCCATGCGAACTTTATTTTCTAGGACTTTTTGAAGGAGTTTCTTTGCGACTTTCTTCGCTTTTTTTGTCAGCATTGTCTTAAACTCCTGATCTGGCATTCCACGTCCATCAAGTGCCTCCTCCTTCCTTCTTTTATTTCAATCTCCTTCGATTGGGCTAGGCGCCATTGTTTTATTAATATTTGATCGTGGAGATATCTGCGCGTGCCTTTAGGCTTAGCCTTCAGCACTGCTTCGGCCTTATGGTCCTCTTTGGACGGTAACTAGCTCCTCCGATAATGCCTTATGTGGTCTAGGAACTCCTTTAGTTCAAAGAGCTCAATCTTTACTCCTTTGCTGACGTTTGACGAGTCGCATGTAGATTTTATTCTTTTTAAAACATATCCCCCTTTTCAGATAAGCCTTTCTTCCTCATGTTGCTGGGCGGCGATTGTACTTTTCTTGGGTGACGTTATCAACTTCCGTTTTTGAGTATAGTACTTCCGCCACATTTTGGATGGTGGCAATGAAATCACACAATGGCACTTTATTTGTCTTTTTTTCCTGCAGTAATCTCTTGGGGACTTCATCTGCCAAGATTTTATCGAGATAGAGCGGTTCACGCACGAGTTACAGCGTCAGCGTTACAGCGCAAAGCAACTAGGTCTAAACCATCATATCTGCCAGCCTAAAGCATCAATTCCAGTCCGTTGTTCAAAGCATAGTCCAGATTCAGTCAGGGTTGTTACCTGTCATCCCAGGAGGGAGCCTCGTGATACCCCCCATATCCTCAGGTCCATAGGGGTGGCACACCCCAAAGAATCCCAGCCTCCAAGAGTACTCCTGTCGACCAGCATTCCTCCTGCGGGAATTTCCTCGGATACATGGGGGTGGCACTCCCCAAGAGTATTCCTATCGGCTCCCCCTGCTGGAGCAATTAGTGAATTGTTAAGCATTCCACGCTGTTTTCAAAAGATGAACCCTCAGGTGGAGATATGAATATGTTCTACTGAAGTCCTCCATAGAAGAATGCAGCTTTGACGTCAAGTCAAATGATGTTATGGTTATACTGGGTAGCAATGGACAATAATAATTGTATAGAATCAGGCCTTACAGTTATTTTACATGTTTCTGTGCAGTCAAAATATGCTGTTTTTGCAAATCCTTTTTCACAGATTTATTGATTTGTACTGTGATTACCGGGGATTAGTTTACTTCCCCTTTATTCGGAGTACACATTAGGATCCTATTACTTTAGTATTTGAAGATTTTACCATCAATATCCAGGTTTCATTCTTCTTATGGGCATCTATTTCTTCATTAATTGAACAATTGACTGCTTTTTCATATGTTTCAAGAACAGAAGGGCTGAGGGAATAATGAGGGAATCTTGTAAATTTGAATTTTATTCATAATTTTTGTTACAGGAGAATCAATAGTGATATCAGAGATGCTTTCGCTATCCGAAGTAGTTTCATATGAACTTTTTGAATGAGATTTTTGATCCATTAAATTTTCTTCTTCTTGGTCAGACTTCCGCAGGAACAATCTCTCTTCATAGAAGATTCAAGAAATGAAGGATCTCTGGTTTTTATTACCTTTATGCCCATTGAATTTTCTTTTTCTTTCTAGATTTCTGCTTGGACACTTCTAGAGAAATAAAGTCCTCTTCACAGAAGATTCAAGAAACGTAGCTTCGCTGACTTTTATTATGTTTTTGAAATTCGGTAAAACGAGTTCGTAGCCTTTTGTACCCATTATAAATTATTTTATGCGCTTTTCGATCACACTCTTTTATTTTCCCTTAGCCAAGGGAACCATTGTATCTCATCCGAATATACACATGTGGACCAAATTTCCATTGGTCTTGAATGACAAGAATTTTCATGGAGAATGATTGATGATATAAACAGCAGTGTGTATTGCATCAGCTTAGTATAGTTTTGAAAAGTTAGCATTGAGTAGCATATATTTTGTTCTTTTGACTAGTCTCTATTGATGTGTTCCACTGTGCCATTCTGTTCAGGTGTGTATGCTGTGGTTGTCTGATGCATGATTCAAGTGCCTTTCAGGAAATCAGATAAATTCTGATGTACCATTGTCTGGTGCCAACTCCACTGTAGAAAGTCGCAAGCCCATTTGAGAAAGGAAGAGGGAACCCCTTGTTTTCCCAACCCATAGTTTGTATGATTCCTCATCCTAAGCCCCCCCCCCCTTAAATGGTAGTAAATGCTCTCGGGATCACACATTGGGTTTACTGGTTCCCCAATTATGGGACATTAAATGCCGAGAAATGCTAATAAATGTAAATACATCTACAGCTCTGCCACTGAATCCTATTTACACCTGAATCTTCTGTGCCTAATAATGGAATCGACATAATCACCATCCTGCCGGAATGGAGGTAGGGCGATGGGCTCTCTCCGTCCCTGGAAAATCCGGAAATGTTTCGGAACCTGCAGATGGGCCTCGGAATGGATTGGACGCACGGCAATGGTCTCGCAAACGAAAAAAGGACTATGGTATTGAATCCTGGAATGCCAGATCACTCAACTACCCTGGCACTATTAAGGAGTTTTCACAACAGGCAAGTCAATATCAATTAAAAGTACTGGCTATCCAGGCAACTAACTGAACTGGAGATGACATTCAAGACATGAGATCGCACACAATATTCAAAAGTGGAAAGCTTGCTGGAAGATGAGAGTTCGGAGTGGCCTTATTGTGGATAGGGAGTTCAAAACACACGTTATTGATTTCAAGGCAGTCAATGAACGGTTATGTGTGATATAAAAGTGAAATTCTTCAAAATCTGGCTGCTAATGTTCACGCTTCAGCCGAAGAAAAGGACGAAGAAATGGAAGAAATGTTCTATAATCACCTGAAAAGACCAGTCAACTCATCGCCTACAAACGACACAAAAATAATTCTGGGTAATTTCAACGCTAAGGTTGGCAATGAGTTATCTCATTGGGGAACGACTGGAGGATAAAGCCTCCACAATGAAACAAATACCAACGGCCAGCGCCTGATTGACTTTGCATGTAGCAGAAATCTAGTCATACGTTTGATTTGCTTCCCACATCGATGCATTCATAAAATGACCTGGGTAGCACCGGATGGCAACACACAAAACCAGATCGACTTTGTTCTGATCCAACAACGATGGGCCTCGACCATACTTGGTCCGTACACACTGAAGAGCCAAATGTAACTCAGATCATTACTTGATCAAATTAACCTATCAATGTCGTATGTCAAGGGCATATTCAGCGAAGACCAGCCTGCTACAAAAATTTAACAGCATCTGTGGCTCACGGAAAACTTTGACAACCAGCTGGCTCCCATCTTATCAGACGCATCATTAAAAACATGCAACGAGCTCTGGATTGAAATGAAAGCGGCTATTAACGCCGTGGCAGAACAGACGATCGGACATCAAGCCCGACGCAAGAGAAATGAATGGTTCGATGATGAGTACCATAATACGTTCAACAAAAAGAAGCAAGCATTCAAAGATTACATAGGTAGGAAAACTGGAACGAACAGAGAACACTATGAAAATCTCAGAAGAGTAGCGAATAAGATAATTAAAATTAAATAAGTTGGGTAGACAGACCTGTGCTCATGTCAGACGGGTTTTGTTCTTAACTCACAAAATGCAGTCACCAGCAACAAATAAAATCAAGAAACATGTAAAAGACGATTTTATTGGAGAAAATATGAAATTCGAACATCATGCTATTCTTAACAAAGTTGAACGAATTTTGACTTCTGAGGTATTCGTTTTTGTTATACTCATAAATATCTCCCTTGATAATTTTTCATTTTTCCTGTATTTCCCCCCCCCCCCTCCCCGTGTCCCCACTGAAGCAAAAACTGTCAGTTTAAGAACTGTTTTGAAAAGCTCCTATAAAGAACTTTCATTTGATACTCATATCGGCTACCTTTGATGAAATTTTTTTAGAAAGGCCACTCCCCTGTACTGTAATTATCGGCTCACGGCCAACTTTTTCGAATTCTAGAATGGTTATAAAGCCCTTTTGCTAGCAGCTCTCTCCTGACTCCTCAACTTGTTTCGCCTATGAGTATTGATTGTAGGTACTTATCTTAAGTCATTCATTAAATTCAATCAAGTGTTCAAAGCACGCACCTTGAACGTTGAAGTTGGGGAAAAATACCTCAAAATGATTTAATCTTCGCATTTAAAACAACCATAATTTTGTTTTACGATTACTGATACCAATAGCTGAACCAACTCTCAAAGATATTCATGGTACCTATAATTCCTGAATTTTTCATGCAAATCCTAGCAAAGCTGTAGTGTCTGAATCGGTAAAAAGCGCATGTTGTTCCATAGCCATATGTTTCCATAGTAATACAGCGCATATTGTTCCATAGTAATACACGAAATTTCAAATCGCTATAACTTCGTTAAATACCATTCGATCTTTATGAAACTTTCGGGACAAATCAGTCTTATAAGTAGTCATCTGTGTACTGAATTTTATTGAATTTAAGGGTACCGTTAAGATCTTATCCAAGAAAACATAAAATCGATAAATCGTACTATTACTAACAAAGTTGAGTGAATTTTGACTTCTCATGTATTTGTTGTTGTACTCATAAAGACCTACATTCATGATTTTTTTTCAGATTTTTCGGATGAAAGGTGTCCAATCGCGAGGGGGGGTACGCGAAAAGTTCGTACATTTCCCCTTCCCCTGCCCCCCTCGGTACTGATAAGGCATTTTTAAGACTTGTTTTGAAAAGATCTCATTGGGACCTTTCCAATGATACCCTACTCGACTACTGATGGTGAAAAATTTTTGTTTGAAGGGTCACCTCCTTATATGTAGAGACCCCCCTTAAACCCCTTTGAAAAATTTTTCCACCTCAAAACTTTCAAGAAGTCACCACTTCTGCTCTTTTCACAAAGTTTCATTGCTGTAGCTTCTATTGTTTCGGAGAAAAAGTGCTGTGACATACAGACGGAAGGACGGACAGACGGACACAGGTCGTGATTGCAATAGGCTTTTGTATTTTAGTAAAAAAAAAAGAAAATACAATGACGACCAATTGAGAGGTTTATATATAAGTTTAGCGAACAGCAACACAAGACAAGCATACAAGATAGTGAAAAACCTGAAGCGTGGTTATCAGCCCAAAACCACGCTCTGTCGTGATGGCATAGGCAATATCATCGCTAATAAAACGAGGGTTAAGGAAAGATGGGCATCATATTTCAGGAACTTCCTTGATCCTCCGCATAGCTCAAGAACATAGGAGCCTATAGATGTTTCTTGAGAGCTTCCATTGGCCCCACCACTCTGAATGAGGTGTGTTCTATCACAAAAGCCCAAAAGAATAATAAAGCACCGGGCATCGATGAGATTCAAGGGGAGCTCATCAAATATGGTGGCAGCAGTCATCATAAAGCTATTCATAAACTCATCCAACACATTTGGCAACAAGAGCATATGCCAAAAGACTGGAACCAATCAACTATATTCCCTATCCACAAAAAAGGTGACAAGCTACAGTGCGAAAATTATAGAGACATATCATTACTTTGAACTGTGTACAAAATATTTTTACAGATCTTAGAAAATAAAATCGGATCATATGCCAACAGCATTATTGGGGAGTTTCAAGGTGGTTAAAGAGTAGGTAGATCGACGAAAGACCAATTGTTCACTGTCAAGCAGATACTTGAAACATGCTGGGAGCTCAACATATACGTACAGCAAATTTTCGTTAACTTTAAGCAAGCATACGACAATATATCTTTTGCACTTATATACCTTGTAAGTCTCCTTTTTCGGTCTACATTATCTTTCTCACCGAAATATCTAGTATTTTCTTATCGCGCATTTCAAGTTGTCACCTTATTTCATGTGGAGATTTTAACCTTCCTAAACTCTAATGGGAAGACAATCAGGTTAATTCTGACTCATCTCAAAATTGGCCTTTAATTTCTTCTTTTATGTCTATGTGTTCCCTGGCTCAATTTAATAATTTTCTTAACGTTAATAATCATATTCTTGACTTATTCTTATGTAGTATGGAGCAATCGTTGTTATGCTCACCTCCTGTTCTTTTTCCTTATCTTTCTCCTGATCACCATCATTCCCCCTTACGCTTTGAAATTTCCTATACTGCTTCTGTCAGTTATCGCCGGAAAGAGCGTCAGCGCTATAACTTTTACAAAACTAATTATGAGCAACTTTCCGAAACAATTCGCTCTGTTGATTGGTCCTCCTTCCTTCGCGGCCTTGACTCAGATACTTGTTGAAACAATTTCTATGATTTCTTAAACGCTGCTTTTTCTACCTCGACTCCCCTTGTCAGTATAAGAAACTCTTCTGACTGTCCCTGCTTAACTCTCGATGTGAGACGAGCCTTGAAAGCTAAAGATCGAGCTCGTCAACGTTTTTCACGTGACAGATTCCCTGAGTCACGTGCAGCTTTTTGTCATCTGAGGTCGATAGCTAAGAAAAAGATGCAGATCGCTAAACCTTCTTATTTTCATGGTATCATTCAAAACCATTTTGAAAATATATGCGCTCTCTTAAATCCTCTTCCAGAGGCCTATCCTTGCTTCATTTCAATGGCTGCTTAGCAACTTCATCTCTCGAGATTTGTGAACTTTTTAGACCTCCGTTTTCTTCTATTTTTAATGCTACTCCCGGCAATAGCCCTTCGTTCCCAATGATACACACGCCACCTTTATTTCCTTTTACTGGCTATCCAAAAGATGTTATGAAGCTTATTTTAGAACTTGATGACTCTGCTAGTTCAGGTCCCGATGGTATTCCTAATCATTTTGTGAAATCATTAGCTACTTCTATTTGTGTCCACCTTTCCTTTCTCTTCAAATCTAGCTTATCTTCAGGCTCTTTTCCTTCATTTTGGAAAATATCCTATGTTACTCCTATATTTAAAAAAGGTAGTACATCAGACGTTGCGAATTATCGGCCTATCACCTTATGACCCTGTTTCTCCAAACTACTGGAGAAAATCGTGTACTTGCACCTTTTTCCACTTCCTCATGAGTTGTTCGTTCCTGAACAACATGGTTTTATCAAAGGGCGATCGACCTTAGCGAATTAGTTAGAATTCATGACCGTTACTTCAACAGCCATGGAGGACCGTTTACAAGTCGAAACCTTGTATTTGGATTCCTCTAAAACCTTAGACTCAGCAAATCACAATATTTTGTTTAGCAAACTTAAATTTCTTAACGTTCCTGATTATTTGCTCCACTGTTTATCCTTTTACTTATATAATCGTGTCAGTCAGGTATCGTTTCAAGGCTGTCTTTCCTTCTGTCTTCAGGCGTTCCTCAAGGATCCATTCTTGGCCCACTATTGTTCACTCTATTTATAAATGACTTACCATCCGCTTTCATCAACTCCTCTTGCCTTCTTTATGCAGATAACGTCAAAGTTTTTAAAGTAGTGTCGTCAATCGATGACTGTGCCTTGCTTCAAGAAGATTTGAATGCAATTTTATGTTATAACTCTTATAACCATCACACTAAATGTTTCTAAGTGCATCCATCTTTCATTTTCTAATAACTCTTGCCCTGTTTGCTTTCAATTTACGTTAAATAATTCGTACCTATGTACAGTGACATACTTCAGGGACTTAGTTGTCACCTTCGACTCTAAATTAAAGTTCGACGTTCATATTTCTGAAATTACTTCTAAAGCCTCTCGCATATCTGGCTTGATCTTAAGAAATTCCTATATTTTTTTCCGATCCTTTATCGTGTGTTAAATTATATTCTAGTTTGGTTCGTCCCATCCTTGAGTACTGTTCGCCAGTTTGGTCGCCTCATTTGAAGTGTTTGAAGTTCACGCTAGAAGCTGTACAAAAAAGATTTACCAGGATCGTCATCTTGAAATTCCAGATTCCCTACATTTTTATGAATCACGCTTAACTATCCTCAACATTCCTTCGCTGGAAATGTGTCGACTCTACCTTGATGAATGTTTCCTTTACAGGCTTTGCCATGGTTTGCTCGATACTTGCCTTGTCAACGAGGTTCGAGTGAGGCGCGCTATGCGTTTTACTAGATCGTCGAATATCTTTGATGTTCCATTCGCACGTAGTTTGGTGTATTTTCACTCACTCATGCTCAGGTTACCTTGTAACCATGATGACCTTTAGCTTGGGCCCTTCCCCCCCTCGTATTTAGTTTATAAAAGATTTGTCAACTGTCTTCTTCTCAATTCTTAGTAATTTTTTATTTATTTTCTCCTAGTTTTTGCATTTTTTATTACTTTTATCTTGCTATTTGCATGCTGTGCTATTATTTAATTTATTTTGCTGTGCTATTATTTTATCTATTTTGTAATTGGATTTTTTTTGTTAAATAGAAATAAATAAATAAATCTAGACCGTAACGCACTGTATCAAATAATGCTTTGCTTTGGCATACCAGCCAAATTAGTTCGTTAGTTCGTCTTATTATATCAAATTTATATCAAATTAGTCCGTCACGGTCATTAACAACTACCAAAAAACTCTTCCTGAAACTTGATAGCGAAGCAAAGTTAGTAGAGCTACAAATCAATGAAAATAAAACAAAGCTCATGACGCAGTCGAGGAAGAATACTTTAAATACTTATAATATCACTCTTGGCGAATACAATATTGAAAATATGTGTGAATGTGCGTGTTTAGGTGCCAAAATAACGAAAACCAGTAATGAAAGAGACGAAATACGCCGAAGAATACAGCTCGCAAATAAAATATTTTATGCAGTTTTGACGATCTTGAAGACCAGCTGCATACACAGGAAAATAAAGCTTGAAGTATACAAATCTGTGAGAAGATGTATGGGTGTGAAACATGGACCCTAACCCAAGCATCCACAAACATATTGAATGCATTTGAGCGACAGATCCTAAGGCGAATAATCGGAGCGAAGCTAGACGGGAACCAATGGCGAATTCGATACAACCATGAGCTGCATGAATTTTTACGAGCCTGAGGTCTCAACGATTGTAAGACTGCGGAAACTGCAATGGGCTGGCCACATGAATCATATGGATGAACAGCGGATATCCAAAAAGGCATTCGTTGGGAGAACTGAAGGCCGGAGACCAATTGGGTAACCGAGGAAAAGCTGGCCTGACTCGGTCGATGAGGAAAATTCCTCGCTGCTCGGGTTTCGTAATTGGAGAACGCGATCAATGGACTGGGACAATTGGAGGCGTTATTTGCAGGAAGCGAAGGCCCAAAAAGGGCTGTAGTGCTACGAGGAAGAAGAACATTATCTCGTGCCATAAGTAGATGCCTTTGTTTTCAACATTCGATGTGTGTGCATGGTCTTCAGACATGTTCAGCCTATACATGTTGTTCTCAATAGTTGTAGGTGGTACTATTTGATGCTTGTTGTTCATAATAACATAGTCTGAGCGGTTAAAATTTTTTTTGGAATAATATGGTGCAGATAGAGCAAATTGTTTGCTAGCTCAGGCATACTCGTATGTTAGATATTTTTTAACAGAACCTTATTTTCTTGACTTTTGTCATCTTAGGTATCTAAGCTTACCTATCCCGGGCTCTAATATTCTTTGTTAAAGGAGCTTCTTCTTTCTGATTCTTGTTCTTCATCATATAAGTAGAGGTACCTTAGTCAATATCTCAGGCGTCATCATATTAAGCCGATGCCACAAACATAGCATCATAGGATGACATCGTTTTCTGTTTCTCCTTTTTAATAGTTTTTGTTTTATATTCTGGGATTTTGTGGCAAAAATAGCATCTCAGACTCTTGGAATTCTTCTTGGTGTATTTCGTTCTGAACTTTTTTATTTGCCGTAAATGCTGTTGTGTAGTCTGCATGATATAGTAGTTAATCACTCAACGTCTTTGGGGTTTACTGGATCCATAACCGGATGATTTAAATGGAAAAAAAATTATTTTATATTACTTGGTTTCAGTTCTATATACAAGTACATAGTGCATTCGTCCTTAGCTGTACAGAGTACAGTAGCCGAGCAAAACATTAAGTGCGACTTGAAATCATAGGGCACGAAACTTTAATCCAACTAAGAATGCCTAAAAGAGTGAGTGTTGAGTACTGCTTAATGGGAATACGGAATGTGAATTTTTTACAAATAAAATATTTGTCTGGTACTCCCAAATGAAACGTAACCGATAAAAAGCATGGAAATAGTTAGTTGTAAAATAAGAAGATTTTTCGACAACTGGAAACTCTGTCAGCAAACTTAAATTTTGCAGCGTTCACGTGGTAAAACTATTTCTACCTAACTCTGGGAATGTGATAGTGTCGCTCTTTCTTGCAGGGATATGCTTTGGATACAAGGATCTAGTAATTGGGGAGAAACTCTTTTACTATTCTCCGGTTGGGAGGACGCAAAAGTAAGTTTCCCCTTTCAAATTTTTACCCAATCGTCCTTCGCTTCTACCAGAGTATTGGAGTTCAGTACCAATTTATGGAGTAATTTATTAATAAATATCTCTCTCCACAAAGTTTTTATCACTTCACATTGGTCCTGCTGAAAATATACTTTTGCAAGCTCTAAATATTATTAGTAAGTTAGTTCTCTGGGAATGGCAACCAACAGCTTCCCCGACATCACTGCAAAATCTAGCTGCAAAGTACGCGTACATGGCCAACATTAAAAGTCTCACTAATGAGCTCCAGCTATTGTTTGACCTTTTTGGACCGGAATGACATCAACTGTACATTAAATAAAATAAATATAACACTACACTATTCATTTTCTGCTTTGCGTTATTACCGGAAACATTACCTTCTTGATGAAGATTGTTTTGAAGGAAGTACATACGTTCGTTAATTTTGGCGATATTTCAATAATCATTCACATACTCCTTATGTTCACTTATCGTGATTGCCAGATTGCATAACAGTTTGGGCACGCTTTCTCAAAATACACAAATTCTTCCAGCAGCCAATTGTAATTTGTTAAAACAAAGACTGCACGTGTTATATGTCTGGTTTGCAAACCTTTCCATTTAACAACCATAAATCACGCGTCTTTGCATAGAACTAATTCATTCTATTTACAAATATCAAGTATAAAAGATCTTATATCTGAGACCTCGCAGATAGTTTAGATTAGCATTTTCCCGGGAACCATATCTCATTCGCAAGTTTGCAGGATGCCGGAGTGTAACAGTAGTGACTCGAATTTCGATAACTTTCAACCCATTCCCGATTGGGTTTGTGAGGATTACGTTGAAGAAGTGTTGCGGAAGTATTATGAAGATGATGGGATCAAGATCCAAGAGATATCAATCACACCAGCAACCGCAAAGGGTGAAAACTATGCAAGTGTTATGTCGCGAGTGAAAGTGAATTACTCGCGATCAGATAAAGACCAACTGCAAAAGGGAAGCTATCTTATCAAAAGTACATTTGAAAACGACGAGTTCACCATGGAAAAGTTGTCTCATTATAACATTTTTGAGAGGGAAATGGATATATACTCCCAAATATTTCCAAAGCTGAAGGAGATTTTGCTTGAGGATGGTTTCGAAGAAGACATTGTACCTATCACTATGAAAATCGACAGAGCGCATAGTTCAATAGTCTTCGAGGACCTTACAACCAGATCTTTCATGACTCCTGATCGATTGAAAGGATTAAATATGACACACGCTAAAATGGTCCTCCGAAAACTCGCGAAGCTCCAAGCCGCGTCAGCTGTTCTGGCGGAAACTGAGCCTGAAACATTCCAATCCTATGACCGGGGAATGTTCAATCGACGCACTGACGCTTTCACTCCCTTCTACGTTAATAGTTTACTTGCTTGCGCTGAAGCAGTGAACAGATTGTCAGGTTATGAAAAATATGCTCAGAAAATGTTTAAATTGAAGGAGATGTTGATGGAGTTCGGGAAGCGAGCTTTTGATTGCAAATCAAATCATATTAATGTATTAGTTCACGGAGATCTGTGGGTCGCCAATACCATGTTCAAGTACAATGCCAACAACGAGCCTATAGATGTCTTGATCCTGGATTATCAGTACAGTTGTTGGAGTTCACCTACTATAGACCTTCATTATTTCTTCAATACTTCTCTATCCGAGGATATAATGATAAGTGCACAAGAAGAACTTGTTCAATACTATTACGAAATCCTTGCCAAGACGTTGCGGAATTTGAAGTTCAAAGGATGTATACCAACTCTTAAACAATTCTGGGCAGAGTTTTTGGATACAAGCTTTTATGGTATGTAAATTTCTTCAAAGTAGAACTGTTAAATGTGCGGTACGAAGTTAAAAAAAAATTCTCTTAGCATTAAAAAACAAGTCGAGTAGGCAGGACAGTACTCCAACCTGAAGGGATTTGTAAGCATCTTAGGGTTCAAAACAACTTTTCTGATGACATGATGTGTGTGTGACTTGAGTAATAAATTCATTATATATTTATGTATTTCCTAAAATATCGTTCAAAGGTATCTGAAAGACCGAGGGAGGGTTCCTTTAATAAACAAAAAAACCACAATTTATTCAGCTTAAGTAATACTGGGCGAATGGAATATGTTCATTGATCACTATTGTAGAAATGTTCATTAAAATCGAAAGAAAATTGTAGTGTCTTGGCAGGTTTGAAATATTATCAACCATCAGTACGTGTTGTGGTTGTATTTCCAAATAATTAAAATGGCTATATTTCACTTTGTTACTATCCGAGCATCAGGGCCTTATATTAATCTACATCATGAACTTTTAAGAAGATCAAAGGTACCATTTCAATTTTATGGGGGAAAACATAAAATTGACAGACTTTAATTTCTGGGGTAAACTCTGTAGTGTTTATTTGGTTGTTATCAATTTCCGTTCAGGACTGCAGCGATGGTCTGCTGCCTCAGTGAGCCAAAGATCAGCGCTCAACTGGATTGACTTTGCCTGGGAACGCGTGTATGCGCTGGCAAGCTAGCGTTGCGAGTTCGTAGGGCGGGTTCTTTTCCCGCAGCGCAAGGGCCCACTAAATATTATTTTTGCACTCACGAATTTGCAGGGTTCTCAAAAATATACCGGCTCGATAGTGTCGAGGCCGAGGTAACCTACCAAAGGAATTGACAAGAGAAATGTGACCGACTATGCTCGATCAACGCGCGCGAAACGCGAGATGATTTCGTCCTTACTTCGAAAATTTACGACCCCCGAATAAAAGCGGGGCATCCAGATGGAGGCGGTCCCCCTGGAACCCTCCGATCTGGATCAAGGATACATCGTGGACGTGGCCATGGTATTTCAAATTTACATGAAAATTTCATACAAAATAATGTATGAATTTTTCCGGTAAATATAAAAAAATCTTAAGGAAGGCCACTCTACCCGATGAGAGCCCCAGGAACTACGAAGAAGGAAGGAGCTATAGCCTGATAGCTAGCTTAGGAGTTAAGGGTTCAGCCACCACGTTGGGCCCCGTGCCCGGTCGGACTATCGGAAATGAGATGACCGAAGGTTTAGCCTTTAACAATTCATTTCTTTATTTTGCAAACGTAGTCAAATTTCATTCTGTTTTCCACGTTTTGTCCCATTTTTATTGTCTGTTTTTATTCCTTTATAATTTGCAACGTTAGTTCATTAGTCCGTGTAGTGTAGTGGTTAGATCACTAAGCCCGTAAGCGGAGGGTCTCTGGTTCGAGTTTCGTTGGCGCCAACGTGATTTAGTTCGAGTGATTCTTCGGACGAACTATTAGCCTGTTCAGCTATGATACGTTCCAGTTTGAAATCAGAACGTATCGCAGCTGGGTGGACGGACACACGGCCAAAGCGTAATAATGATCATATCACCTTGTGGAGTGCCCATACATTCGATGATGACAATGAGATAATCTAACGATCTCTAAGCGAAGGCCCGAAAGGAGCTGTAGTGCTACAAAAATAAGAAAAGTTAATTAGGAATAAGTTACGAGTTTAATATAATTGCAAGGTGCAGAATGTGTTGGGGGGTGTTTAGAGCTAGTGCGATTTTGGACCTTAACTTCTTCACATCTGTGAGTACTTCAGTACCCATCTACCTTCCTGAGCCAGTTTCAGTCATTATCTGATTTAAAGAAATAAATTGTCACATCCCTGTTCCGTACAGTTAGAAGGAATGCCAAGGTACTATTAGTATGGTTATCGATTGTGTCAAAAAGTTTTAGTGCTTTGTCACGTACGTATTTTTAAACCGTCTCAAATCAGAGGTCCTAGTATATGTCAGTGTTTCCAATGTACCACGGCATTTCTAAGATCTTTCTAATAATTCTATTTTAAAAGGACAGGAGAGCTTTTTTGTTAGTCTTTGTCATCTGGTAGAGAGCAGAACTACCGTATAGTAGCGTCGGTCGTATTATTTGTTTGTATATGAGCAATCGATTTTTAAGGCTGTCTTTTGGATTTAATAAGTGGGAATAGAGAGGAGAGAAGTCTAATACAGTGCCCTCGTTTATTTTGTATGTATTGTTTCCATGTGAGGTTCCGAATGTAAATCCAAGGTATTGAGCCGTTGGTCTCGTCTATTGTTTCATTGTCAACCATAAGCCTCTGTGGAGTTTGTAGTCTTTTGCGTGTGATGAATAGGGCCTGTGTTTTATCAGAATTAATCTTAATTCTTGATTTGCTAAAGTATTCCAATAAAACAGTTATTGATCGTTGCAAGTTTGAAGTGATGACTCTTGTTTATCGCGCTGTAATACGTATACAGGTATCATCAGCGTAGAGTGAAAGTTTTACTTTTGGAGGCAGAGTGGGAAAGTCTGCAGTGAATATATTTATTTATTTATTTAAGTATCAACAAACAGACAGAAGTCCAATTACATGTTGTGTATAAATTAGAACTAACGCTAATATTAAAGGAAATATACATATGAAATTAATGGAAATATACATATGAAGGAAAGTGAAAAAAAAGGAATCCAAGAAATAGGAAATAAAAGAAAATTGTGCAATTACTTAACTTCTAACTAATACATAAAGAGAAAGCAGTTATAAAGATGACCAAGATTAATAATTGTAGTTGCAAGTGACTGTGGTAGAGGACCAAAACATAGCTGGTTATGCAAACGGGGCAAGCGTAGTAAGAGAGAGTGGAAGAAGGTGTTAGTGCGTGGAAAGGGAACAAGGAATTGACCGGAAGATCTATTAGGGCGACTAGTGTTCAATGTTTGAATGTAACTGCATAGAGTTTGGGGTAAGTGACCGTGATAAAGCTTGTACAAGATGCATTCATCAAGAAAGCATCGTCTAGATTAAAGGGAAGGGAGTTTCAAAGTACGAAGACGGTCGCTATAGGGGACATAAGGGAGGTTGAATTTGACAAAAAGAGACCGTGTGAATCTGCGTTGAACCGATTCAATAGCATCAATATGATTCCTGTGGTGAGGGCTCCATATTTGGGAGCAGTATTCCAGGTTACTGCGAACAAGTGAAAGGTAAAGGCACACACAGGAGGCGATATGCTGAAACGAGGAAGCGGAGGCGGGAGGCTTTGTTGATGACTTGGGCTATGTGGAGGTCAAACTTTAATTTACAATCAAACACCACATCAAGATCCTTAAAAGAAGTTATACTACACAAAGGGGTTCCAACAAGGCTGTACGTGGAGAGAAAAGGACTTTTTTTACAGGAGAATGTCATCTGGTGGCATTTGGAAACATTCAAGGAGAGATGGTTTGATTTGCACCATTCACTTAGACGCAGTAGGTCACTTTGCAAGGTATCAACATCATATTGTGAGTCAATTACCTGAAAGATCTTAAAGCCGTCAGCATAAAGCAGGCAGGGAGAAGTGATAACAGAGGGAAGATCATTGACAAATAGCAGGAATAAAATTGGGCCAATTATGGATCCTTGCGGTACACCTGAGCTGGGGCAAAATGTAGAGGAGAAGCAGGAGTTAACAGTGACAAGACAACGACGTTCCTAAACATAGGATAGAAGGCAGGAGTACAGGAAATCAGGAATTTGGAAATTTTTAAATTTCTGAAATAAAAGTGCATGATCTACAGAATCAAACGCTTTAGAGAAATCCGTGAAAATAAGGTCTATTTGTTGCTGACGGTCAAGGGCTGCAGCAATGTGGTGTGTAAAAGAAAGCAAGTTAGTGAGAGTAGATCTACCTCTGACAAAACCATGTTGTTGTTCTGCTAAGGATGGAAGTATAAGGGGAAACAGAGTATCGAGAACGATCTTTTCAAGGATTTTCCCAAAACAGGGAAGGAGAGATATCGGACGATAGTTACAAACGGGATTGCGATCCCCAGATTTGAAGATAGGAAGAATATGGGCAATTTTCCACTGGGAGGGGAAAATCCCAGTAGCTAAGCTCAAATTATAAATAATTGAAAGAGGAACACAAAGAGACAAGGATAGTGATTTTGCAAGGAAGTTTGGAATGCCGTCTGGGCCACCACCGGTACTAGTATCAAGACTCCTTAAGAGCAGTTCAACCTGCAAGGGATTGGTACGAAGCGTGGGAGAAGAAAAGGAAGAAGAAGTAGAGTAGAAAGGAGGAGAAGTATTTGAAGTGCGGAAAAAGGAAGAAAAGAAAGAAGTAAAAAGTTCACAGGACTCCTGAGGGGTAGATGATGTGATGCCATCGTAGCTGAAACTAGCTGGCGTATGATGAGAGCTCTTTAGAGATTTGACATAAGACCAGAAAGCGTGAGTTTGATTTGATTCAAGTGAAACTTCGACATGATTGACGTAAGCACGAAGAGCAAGCTTTGCAATTTTCTTAGCGTCAGCTCGTCTCTGCTTGTAAGCAGCAAGGTCATTAGGAAGGCCACTGGAGAGGAATTTTCTCCGGGATGCATCCTTCACCTTAATGGCTTTGGCAACATCTAAGTTAAACCAAGGAGCATCTTTAGGCCTCCTTGGGGGAAACAAAGGAGTGAATTGAGTGATTAAGGATGAGAGAAACAGATAGAGCTTATCAACGCACTCTTCAAGGTTCAGGTTTCTGAAAAAAGAATGCCAGTTAACTGCGTTAATATGAGAATCGATGCTGCGAAGATCCACTTTTAAAAAGTTATAGCGGCAAGGTGATGTATTTCTAGGCAAAGGTGGAGATGAGATAGAAAGCTCCAAAAAGAGAGGTGGATGGTGAGGATCTGGCTTAATGAAGGGTGAGAGTTAGGTGGATGCAACAAGAGAAGAGGCTGGCAAGTTGGAAAAAACAAGGTCAAGAAGTTTATTATTGGAGTTTGCACTAGTATTGAATTGGGTGAAGAAGCATACGGGGAGAAATGAGGAAAGGGCAAACGACAAATTACCTCTGGACAGTATGGAAAGATACTCACTATCCCAAGTAATGGAAGGAAGGTTGAAATCTCCACAGAGCAATACAGGGGAAGATGGGAAATGAGTTAGGATGTAGCTGGAGAATTCCGCAAAGAAAATTTCATACACCATAGCAGAGCTGCTACATGGGATATAGACACACGAAACGAGAAGGGAGAGAACATCAGAAAGAGAGACTCGCACAATGATACACTGCACTGGGAGCGAAGGTTAAAAAATCCTCACAAGAGATGCTATCAAGAGAGGCATGTACACCCAAAAGATACCCCCACCATCAGATTTGCCAGTGGCAACACGATCTCTATCTCTGCGAAAAATTAGGTGATTGTGAAGGAGTTCACTGTTATAAATATCATTTGTCAGCCATGTCTCAGTTGGACAGATGATCTGATGAGGATATATAATTGAAGAGATACGAAGTTCAGATGTCTTGGTCCTCAAACCACGGACATTTTGATAATAACAGGACAAAGATGAAATTGCACAAAGTTTACGATGCAAGGAGGTGCCAGGCGTATTACTTGTTTCTCCTGTTACGAAAGGACATAGTGTTGTTACGCTTCAGATTGGCAGAAAACTGTTTTACCAGTACTCCAGGAGGCCAAAATTCTTTTTCCAACAGGCAATTGAGATTGGCTAGAACCGTGATTTTGTATGAAGCAATTAAACGGTTTGTCTTCCCGTCTGGAGTGAGTTTCGTACTCTGGAGGAAATCAGGTATAAAATTCAATTTAAACTTGATGTGATTGATGATGTCTTCAACCGGTGTGTTATAGTCCAATCTTGATATGAAGATTTGTAAGGGCGGCGAAATAGCACGCAGTGGGTTGCCAGGTTTAATTGAATTATCATTCGCTGCAACTCTAGGCGAACTTAAAGTTTCAGTGTTGTTCCGGGACGGCGATGATGCTCCAGAGGTTGAACCATTAGATTGAAGCGCTCGTCTGCTTCTTGTTATGACGGTAGGTTTCAAATTATTTGAAGTCGTGTTGGCCGCACTTGAGGGGCCAGCAAGGTTTACATCAGAAGTCGATGAAGGAGGCAGATCAACACTGGCATATTGTATAGGACTAGTGAGATGGGCGAGCCTTGAGGAACTCCAGCAGAGCTGCTTGTCAATTCTGACACGGAATTTTCTGTCGTCAAAGAAGGAGCCCATAATTTGAGTGAGCTGTAGTGGCATATTGAAATCATGTATTTTGAAGATAAGTCCTGCTTGCCAGACTTTATGAAAGGCTTAAGCTATGTGAAATATAACTAGACCAGTTGAATTTGTATGATTTAAGTCTGTTCTGATGTGAGCACTCTAACTAACTGGAGTTTAGTAGAGTGTTTAGCTTTGAAGCCACATTGTCCTTGCGGTATAATATCTTTGTCCGTTATAACCTCATTAAGTTGATACAGAATCACTTTTTCCGCAATTTTCGACAGCGATGAGAGGAGACTGATGGGCCTCCAGTTTTGTGGAAATTGTGGGTTCTATTGAGGTTTCAGATAAACAATAATAACCGCTGATTTCCATATTTATTGATATTTTCGCAAACTGCAAATATTTCAGCCTTACCTGCATCGTAGAATTGCATTCCATTCGGACCATGAATAGGCGGCTTTTTATCTGAAAGTATTTGGACATCCCCAGAAACTACCACACCCAGGCTCGAGACTCTGCAAAAAGCTCTCCCATTCGTGTTTTTGGAGTACTTTTATCTTATCACAAATTTCATTCGCCATGCGAGTAGCGTTTATGCGTAGCGTAGGGTTACCTGTAAACCTATCTCTACTCCGAACTTGATTCTTTCTCCTGATCAGCCGTTTGATGTTCTGCGGGGGTTCATAGGGACTCGTTTCCCTTCTCGGAGTTATGACGGTATGATCCTCTTTTGCCTGTAACATTTTCTGAGCTACGTTCTCAATGATGCTACCAATGTCATCGGCCATTTCAGGTGATTGAAAATTAGTTTCGTTGGCCGATGCGACTTTAAACGCTTTCCAGTTTGTAACTTTCTTTTCCTGCAGAAGAATATCAATGAAGAAGTTTTCTATGAGGAAAAGGACTAGTTTCTGTGAAATCTCGCGATATTCCAATGTCCAGTGCAAAGCCATTTCTTAATCTGTAATGTGTTCGCTCATTGGGGATATGTAGGCTGAAGTGGTTAGTTGTGATGAACTTGGTCCCAGCTTAATTGCTTCTCACAGCTTCCCAAAGGCATTGTGTGGCATTTATATCTCTTGCACTGGAGAAAGGCCTTTAAATGCAGCAATTTCTCTAAGATCATTTAAGAGATTTCTATTTCCTGGAGGGTTGTAAGCGGAAATCACAATGAACGCTAGAAAATTAGTTCGCACGTTCATTGTTGTGGCCTCTAGTTTTTGAAGTGTCTGTGTATTAATGAGATAATGACATGCGTTTGGTCTCACGAGAATGGCCGTTCCACCTCCTTTAGCCGTCATTCTGTCATTTGCAGAATCGTGTTCAGAAAGGCTTCTTGGATTCTTGGGGGTGCACACAAATTTTTCGTATATTTCCCCTCCCTGTGCGCCCCTCGAAGCAAAAAATGTCAGTCTAAGACCTGTTTTGAAAAGCTCTTATCAAGACCTTCCATTTGATACGCCTATCGGCTACCTCTGATGAATTTTTTTTTGTAAACCCTAATAAATTGTTGTATTTCAGCACTATGCCGAAGCAAAGAATTCATATTCCACGTCAGAATTGAAACGTGATTCATTAAACTCATTAGTGTTTAGTATTGACGACAATTTGAGATGCAGCGAACATGGTTTGAATCATGTTTGCCATCATCTCTCGCATCACGTTTTGGAATTGTGTGTGTATTTTGCCAAGCATTTGGTCCATATTGTGAGGTTTATTTTGTGTGCATGGAGGTGGCCGTGTTTGGTTGTTTGTTTTTGTACTGGTTGTGTGGGTTGGGCCGCAGCAACCTGCGCGAACGATCTTCTCACGTTCTTTGGATTCCTGGGACGACCCCCGTAGCTTGCTGGATGTTCCCCGCCACAATTGACGCATTTTGGCTTCTCTTCAATTTTCTTTGGACAGTCCGAGTAATGGTGAAGCAAATTGCATCTAACGCATCGAGAATGTGCATGACAGTTCCTAGAAGAATGTCCAAATTGTTGGTAATTGTATAATGACAAGGTTCAAGTCTCTCGTTTATATTTTTAATTTCTTGCTTGTAAAAAAATAAAATTAAGTGAGAATCAATAGTTTACACATTATCTACACATCTACTCAAACTATTTTGCTTAGAAATTAATTACTATTCACAATAAAATCGAAACGGATTGTCTTTCACTTAGTTACTAAATAAATCGACGGTTTTCTATGTTCATTCTTTGCTAATGATAGTAGTTTTCAAGTTGATGAAGCATTTTGAATAACCTATGTTAGATCCACAATGCTGTTCCTTGTCATTTATAAACAGTTGTGGCATAGGAATATCAAGTGATGTTTCAAATAACTTAAATACGGAAAAACAAATTATTTACTTTCGATATACTTAAGAGCTACCTTAAAATGAGGACATTCATTATTAAAGCACTGAGAAGTCAAAATAGGGTGAATAATTGATTGGGATATTCAATTGCATTATATATACTGTAGTTGTTTATATATGTTCATAATCAACTTAAAGATGGTATAAATTACAAATGCTGCTTTCTTTTTTTTATATCACCATACAATCTTATAATTTTATTAAGTTCAAAAACTGTAATTAATAACCAGAGAATTTAGATGTGATTATTCTACAGTCTAGAATTATCTTATTATTATATTAGACGTATTTGGAGCAAGAAAACTATACAAATAAGTACATATAAACTAGATTTTCTCTCTTCATCTACATGCATTTCACAGACGGTAATAAATGTATAAATAATGCCTACAAAAAGCAAAGGAAGAAAAATTGTGTATGATTGTTGTTAGTTGTTTTGTTTTTTTTTTTTTATACTTGTTTTTTTCTAGGTTTTTTTTTATTATTTTCTCATTTCGATCAATTTGAATTATTTTTGGATTTGTTTTCGTATTCACTTTGGTTTGTTATTTTTACACTTTATTCCTACTTATCTATGTCATTTTGACTTTATATATGTTTAATTATAGACACGAGAGATGATGCTGATCAGTTAATGTCTACAATTCTTAAATCATTTACTCAGCCTTCACTTGTGTGTGATTCATTTGTGTTCATATCCGTACGAAGCCCTTATCTTATAAAAAAATTGTGTAATACCGCATTGTGTCAACACTGGAGAAACTGAACAACTGGCAACAATGGAAGTCAGTCGTGAAATGCAGTCAGTCGAGCACACCAGCGAGGCCGAGTAGACGTGTGTTGCTTACGGAGAGAAATTCATTAAATAAAAAGGCTAAACTGATTGAACTCGATTGGTTTTATTCATTACCTATTCTGCCATTCTGACAGTTCAGAAGTGGGATCAGTCATGTACGCGATTAAAATGAAGAAAGAGGTACAAGACTTGTACCGCGAGCGTGGGCTGCTGACGTCGGGAAATAAACCCGAATTAATCAAAAGGTTAGTGCAACCCGATTTCCCCGAAGCAAGCAGCACTCCAAGGCAGATGACCGAAGTTCAAATTGTGCGAGATTTAAGTGACAACGCGAGTGGTCATGACGACGAAATCACCATAACGGAGGATACGGGCGCACCACGAGGAGGTGATGCATAAGCGTGAAGCGCCACGGCGATTAAATCTTCAACAGCGTGAATGCACTTTGCTGGAAAAGGGAGCAGGCATTCCTAGAATCAACATATCTACAAACGAGAACGTTTTTCTCCGTCCGCGGCATTGCGGAGATATTGCCAAGTTTCGACCCGAACAAGCGGGACTGGACGGCAGAACAGTTTATTAAGCGCATACGCAAGTTAAAGGAGGTATACGCTTGGGACGATAAATTGGTATTGTTTGCAATACAATTAAAACTTTGCGGATATGCAAAAAAATGGAACGACAGACAAATGCAAGTATTTAAAAGTTTCCCAGAGTTTCCGAATAAACTAACGATCGACTTTCGTACTCGAATTGACGAAGCCGATGTGCATTTGAAGTTGATGAGAACGATTCGTGCGAATTCGGAAAGTTTGGACGAATACTTTTATAAAATAACAGCAATTGGGCGACGGGGAGACGTGTCGGACGCAGCAATCATAAAGTATATCCGACGAGGCCTCAGTCATCCAGCACTGCAAAATGCTCTTGCGGGTAGTGAATTCGAAGACAAAAGGAACTTGAACGAGGACGAGTATCGAAAGTTAGATGAACTATTATGCGAATTCAAAGATTGTTTCGCCGAGAATCTATCGGAAACTGGGAAGTGTAAACTGGAACAGCTGAAAATCAGGTTGATATCAGAAAAACCCATTTACCACAGACTTCATCGCATTGCTTTTGCGAAAAGACCTGAGGTGACAAAAATTATAGATGAATTGTTGGAAACAAACATTATTCAGCCGAGTGAATCGTCGTATGCTTCCCCGGTGGTACTTATAATAAAAATCAGATTCAAAAGATAGACTATGTGTGGACTACCGACAACTAAATAACATTACAGTGAAATGTCCCTTCTTGATGCCTGTAGTGGACAATCTGCTAGCACAACTTGCAGATGCTGAGTTGTTCACAACTCTGGACCTGCTATCCGGATACTACCAAATCGAAGTCGAGCCAGAGTCACGAAAATATACTGCCTTTATTACGCACGATGAGGATTTTGAATTTCTAAGAATGTTATTCAGAGTTGTAAATGGATTAGCTGTGTTCCAGGAAGTAATGAAAAGAATTGAGTGTATGTTGCCCTCTGGGATACTCATTCCATTTTTTGACGACTTAATGATCAAAAGCAAAAATTTTGCCGAAGGCATGGAAAAGCTGCGGAAGGTACACGAAGTGATTCGAGCAGTCGGAATTACTCTCCGCCGTTCAAAATGCAGATTTTTGGAAAGTGAGATTAAATTTTTTGGCTACCCAGTGAACGCCAGCAGTATAGCACCTGGGGAGATAAAAGGAGCAGCAAATTTTACGATTGTAACTGATTCCTCTGCAGTTATCACAATGCGACTAATAAAGCCCCTACCTCCAAAGATAGCAGGATGCTCGCTGAAGATGTCGGAGTAAGATTTTAAACTAATTCACTGGTGCAGCCGCAGGATGCAGCATGTGGATGCCTTAAGTCGTGTACCTACCAAAAACACCACTGAAGTTGTTGAGAGGACTTTAACAGTCAACATTACCGACGAAGACTGGCTGGTTACAATGCAACAACAGAACGAGGCACTACGAAATATCACGCAGATAATACGAGGCGAACAGTGTTCCGACTAGCTGGCGCAATCACGGGAGGACTACGTACTGGAAACCAACCAACTATACCGGAAAGTGCGGGGAGAGCTTCGATGGATCGTGCCAAAAGCTGTATGCTGGAGAGTTGTGAAGAAAGCTCATGATGGCCGAGGACACTTTGGGGTGGACAAAACTTTAGAACTGATACGGCCCTATTATTGGTTTGGTTGGTTTGGTTGGCGAATGCGAAATTACGTCAAGGGATATATCGCTGCCTTATCGAATGCTTTTATTTTAAAAGGGCTGCTAGAAAGTCAGTTGGGAAACTATATGTTAGCCCGGATGTCCCTATCCCGTTCGAAACGATACACGTACAACACTTGGGACCTGTTCCTAAAGTATCGCCGGAAACCAATATGTGCTAGGAATAACTGACCCATTTCCGAAATATATTGTGGTAAAAGCTGTAAAGTCGGCGAGTACACTCCGAGGAATTCATGCGCTAAATGATCTAATTACTTTTTTTTGGGCTTCCGCGATGAATCATATCGGACTGAGGCGCAGCCTTCACTTCCAAAAAGTTTGATAAGTTATGTTTTAAATGCGGTTAGGACCCCCAGGGCAAATGGTAAAATTGAGAGAGCGCATCAATCCGTTCTTCTATATTTGCGAAGTTCAACAGATAACGACCGCAAATGGTACCGAAATCTTAAAAGGCTTCAGTTTGTTTTAAACTCCTAAGCAAACTCGACTACCGGTCACACGCCGAATGCGATTGTATTCCGATACCAGTTACGTGGCATTCTTCCGAATTAGCTGCTCGAAGCACTACACGAGTTAGATGGGACTAAATCGACGGAAATTTTCTATGACGAAATCGCGAATAGAATTAAAATCGAAAAGCAAAAATGGAAAGAACGTTTCGACAAAAAATACGGGCAACCAAAACAGTTTGCGGTTAACGATCTGGTTGTGGTCGATAGCGTGCGTTCTGCGACTGGAGACTCTCGAAAATTACAGCCACGCTACAAGGGACCGTATGTAATTAATCGGGTATTGGATTGCAACCGATACCTCATTGGAGATTTATAAGATTGCCAACGGAATCAACGATCGTTCCAACCTGTATTCCTTGCAGAGCGGTTGAAACCCTCGTGTTCCTTGGGACCAGAAGCGAACAGCGACGATGAAGCAATGGATAACGAATCAGAAGTAAGCTCCGATCCCGCCTTGGTTAAAGATGTGTCTCGGGGCGAGTCACTCCAGAATGGCCGAGCTGTCAACACTGCAGAAACTGGACAACTGCCATTAACGGATGCCAGTCGTGAAATGTAGTCAGTTGAGCACGCCAGCGAAGCCGAGTAGACGCGTGTTGCTTACGGAGAGAAATTCATTAAATAAAAAGGCTAAATTGGTTGAACTCGATTGGTTTTATTCATTATCCATTCTGCCATCCTGACAATTGTTTGTTTTTTCGTAAATAATTTCATATCTTTTTTTCTCTCTCTCTTTACTACTTCAACACACTTTTCAATAGTAACAGTATTCTTTTCTCCAGAATATAACAACTGCCATCAGTAATTTGAACTTTTACATCATTTCTCATCTTGATACTTCTACTCTGATCATTTCCCTGTTTTTCTTACTGGTTTCACAAGGCAATATTTGTAATTTTTCCATCCTTGAATCACTTTAATTTTCTTCACTTTGTGGCGTAACCTTAGAACTGTCTTTTTACATGATATTTTATTTTTTAAGAACTACTCTTTGTTACCATGTTTGAGATTAGTGGATGTGGAAAAATCAATTATACATATATAAGCCTAATTACGTGGTTGAATGAAATTGACCCACTGGTTCACGTCCCTCGTGGGTCAGCCTCATATCTACGTGTGCTCGCAATGGACAAGTTGTTGGAGCACAGCATGCTGATTCAAGAGATGACTTGTCAAATTATCTTTGAGAGCTACAACACTAGTCCGATCCTTGGTATGGTGTGCACATTTTGCACGAGAAGGTTAGGTGTTCACGAATGTGGATTTCCATAGTAGCTCGTTAAAAAGCAATGCGTCTAGAACACTTGGATCCAACTGCGTCGTAGCCTGTGCATCCAAGTACAGTGGATGTCCATTCAAAACTTCCTTGTATGTATTCTTTAGATTTTGAAGATATAAAGCAGCCCTAACGGATGGAAAAAATATTACCACTTAAGAAACATCGTCCATCGCGTCCATACCTGGTTTTGAGCTGCCCTACATCACAGATTTGATTTCCTTTAAGCTGTGTATTATCAATTATTGATTTGTAAGTAGTCTTTCACAAAAAAATAACTACAATTTTCAACATAAATTACACTAACCTCACGGAACAATCAGATGTGCTCACACGACTACCAGGCGTTTTCTTCATCACACGGCCGACGTCAAGTAGCGGTTCAGTGGCAGAGTTATGGTGTTAATCAACTCGCCACACTGCCGACGTGAAGTGGTGGTTAAGTGGCAGAGATCTGTCAGCCAACACTTGCCTGCTGAGCACAATTCTATATGGATGACAGATCTCTGTCTGGTATCACTTCACGGGATCGCCGGTTATGACGGCTGTTTGTTGCATAATATTGCCGCCAAATACGCATACGCGTTGCGAATACATTTTGTGGGTGTCTATGCATATGCGTTGGCTGATGCATTTGCGGGTGCAGTGACTGATTTATCTAGTAGTTCACGGGAGGCGAAGAGCTCGATTAGTTAAGCCCCCCTCGACTACCTTTGATTAACCGGCACTTCAACATACGGGTGGACCCCTTCAACACTTGCAAAATTTTTCTAATCTTCCGAGAGGTCACAACTTGTAACTTTTCTACAAAGTTTGATGATTGTAGCTTCTTGTTCCTATGAAAACTTACTGTGATTTATGGATGAGCGGACGGATGGACGAACGAATGGATGGACAGTTGGATAGACAGTGTGTGAAACTAGTAGATTTTTGTAAAAGTCGTTTTACAAAGTCCCAAAAAACAATACTGAGGCTAGCTATGTAGGTAGGTTTAGTCGCAATTTCTACAGAATAACCTCAGGTGAAGGTTTACTTAGGCACACATGAGCACCCTATTGCAAATGCAACCTGGCTGTAGGTCCGTCTCTCCGTCCATGCGTGCGCCCGACCGTCTGTACGTTACAGCAGCCATGCAACTTTGTGGAAAGGCAAAAGTGATGACTTTTTGAATGTTTTGGGGAGACAAAATTTCCAGAGTTTTAAGTTGGTTTCCCCATATAGGGGGACCCTTAACATTTTTTTCGCCAAAGGTAGTCGTGTGGGACCTCACATGAAATGTTTTGATGAGATATTGGTTTTACAACTTAATAACCGGAATTTGACGCTTAATGTCCATACTAACAAATATCGTGAAAGCTCGAACTTTATACATACAGGTATGTCATTTTGAAGGCACATTTGACAGCTATCAAAATCAGCCAACAAAACAATTTTATCTTGTGTGCTAATCAAACGAAATTCCTCGTTTAGATGGGAAAACAATCAAAGTATAATCATCCACATTGAACTATCATAAATATTTGTCATCATCCATTGTCAACAAGAGACCATGATGCGAAATGCAATTCAACAGTTTTCACGAGAATGTAGGCGGGAAATAATACTTTGATTGCAAATATATTACTTACAAAGGAAAAGATAAAAAACCTTATTTCAGCTTTAAAAACTATAAAATGAAAAAATTAGAAACACTACCAAAAAGAAGACTTCTAAAATAATGACAAAGGAAGATGACTAGTTCTATCGTAGATGCTAACAAGCCCGGTTGAGGAGGGTTTCCTTAACCCACAGCTTCCATAACTCCTCATACTAAACCCCACGAACAAATGGTAGTAATTGGTCTTGGGGTTGCCGATTGGGTTTACTAGTTCCCCAATGTTGGGACACTAAATGCTGGAAATGCAAATAACTGCAAAGATACCTGCAGCTCTGCTACTAAATCCTACTTATACCTCCTTTGTGGTGACGTAAGAGGGTGAAGGCGAGTCTTTACGCACCTGATAATGGAATCGGAAGTAATACAAACGATGCCTGTGCGGAAAAATTACACGGAAATCCTCGAAAATCTGTTGGCTCTCATCCTATTAGACACATCGCTGAAAACAATTAACGAGCTATGGGTGGAAGTAAAAGCGACAAGTAAGACTATGCTAGAACAGATGATTGGACATGAAGTCCGGTGCAAAAGAAATGATTAGTTCGATGATGAGTGCCAAAATGCGTTAGACAAAAAGAATCAGGAGTACAAATCAAATTGAGTTAGGAAAATCAGCGTGAAGAGATAGAAAATAATGAAAATCTCAGAACAATATCAAATAAGATAATTGGAATTGAGAAAAGAAAATACTGTAATGACCAATTGAAGTATCGGTGTAAGTTTAGCGAGTGACAACACAAGACAAGTAGATAAAATGGTGAAAAGCTTGAAACAAGGTTATCAGCCCAGGGCTCACTCTGTCATAATAGCATCGGTAACATGATCGCTGATGAAAATAGGATTGAGGGAGTTCTTAAGTTTCCACACAGCTCCAGATTATTAGAGCCTATAGATATTCCCATAGAACTTCCACTGGCTCCACTAGCACTGGAGGAACTTTGTTCCGCCATCAATACTCCAAAGAATAATATCGATTTAGAGATCGTTGCCAGGTCATAGTCCGCGGAGAAACATTTAGGAAACCTCCATTTCCTTAAGTACATAAAGAAAGTACTCCTCCGAAATTGCTAGTTTCCAAGAATACTATTCTCAACCAGCCCTCCTCCTGCCGGATGGCCCAGCCTTACATTATAGATAACTGAACTCCAAAAGATCTAAGCAGTTGAAGTTTAGCTCTTGTCTGCCCCCTCGGATTTTTTATAGATGAGAAAGGACTTATTTTAACGTATTTTCTTACCAAAAATAGGCCTAATATCAAAGCTATCAAAGGCACACCTTTCTTGTGTTCAAAAAAACCTTTCAAAAACTACGGTCACCGTGATCTGTCATGAGCTCTTCCTAGCACGAGTACAAATCAGTTTTGTGTCATTCTACTGGAAACCCCTCCTATTTGGCTCTTATTCTCAAATAGGTAGCCTTTATTAGGTTTATGGTGGCGGTATTCCCCAACAGACTGGTATATTCTGAGTATTCCTCTTGGAATCAAAAAAGCAGTCGAGATTCCCAATCCCGAGCCAAAAATATCAAATATTGATTTTTACTGTGTGCCCAGACACCTACTTTTTTCTTTAAGTGAAATACCAAGTTAAATTTCATACATAAGTTGTCTAAAGTCATCCAATTTTTAATTCCAGGATTAAGCGTAAAAGTATGCAGAAAAATTGGCTAACACAGGTCATGTTTTGGAAAATCGAATAGCTGCCTATCATTATGTCGAGCTTCTAATCAGGCTGCATTCTCCTTTGGAGTCAAGGTGACCTTGTTGCACCGCCTTGCCTAATTTGGATACTGCTATAAAGTGCCCAGTGGACTTTGGAATCTCCTTTTTGTTTAAACTGATAAGTGTTGAACCTTTGGTATCTATCCTCTTACCTTGAAATTTTGCGACATTTTGTCTGTTTCTGTTTTCATTTTAGGCTAGTAATTTGAACACTAGAGCAACTAATCCCAGCACTTGTCTAGAAAATATTGCCTGAGCTCAAATTCAGCTTCTTTAAAATTACACAAATATGCATATCAATATAAATCCCTTCTGCTTGCTTAATTTCATTCTAATCGATAATTATATGGAAATACAACTATAACAACCTGTGGTGGTGGATGGTATATATTTCAAATCAACCCAGATGTAGTGAAAAGTAGGGTATAGGAATGTCTATAAAAGACTGCAGCGATGGTCTGCTGCCTCAGTGGAAGAGGATGTTGGGATCCGCCGAGATTGGCCTTGTTTTGGGACGCGTGAATGCACTGGCAGGCTAGCGTAGCGGTGTCGTGGGGCGGGTTCTTTCTCCCAGCACAAGGACCCACTGCATAAGAAGTTCGCATTCACGAATTCCTAGGTCATAAAAAAAAGGTCGACCTAAGTCGAATAAAAGGAGGTAACCAGCCATACGTTACGAATTCCAGACAAAAAAAAGGACAAACTGGACCTGAAGAACTTCGTCGTTACCCGACGATTCTTATGGCCCACAAATAAGAGTGGGGCATCCAGATGGACGTGGTGCCCCCTCGCACTCTCCCAACCGGATCAGGATCCAAACGTACACGTGGCCATGTGTTTCCCATTTGAGAGAAAAACTCATACAAAAGCACTTTGTATGACTTCCTCCCTCAAATGAGAAGCACAAATGTAAACAATTTATGCTATAGAGTTACGCAATGAAATCATATAATCCTATATGATACAAGGGCATGCGAGCGGAAGGCCACTCTACCCGGCAAGAACCCCTGGTAAGCGACAAAACGGTGGAGTGCGCCCGATGGCTACTTTAGACGGTGGAAGGTCTGACAGGGTGGGTGGTGGATGATCCCAGGTGTCATCAGGTATGGGGCGAGATGGTGGATCCGGAGGAGGTGAATGAGGCAATTGCTCTAATTGTTCCGCATTTGTTCCATGCTGGCAGCCAATTCCTGCATTGCGTCTATATTAGCAGTTGGGACATTTTGTCTTTAGTTGGATCTGAAAAATAAAGCTAGTTTTAAATTAAAGCAAAATGCGGAACTATGAAAACACACCTGACAAAAAAAATATAAACAGATAAATAAAAGCAACAAGATAAATAGATATTACCGATTAAAAAAATTTTAAGGTAAATAAATATGATAAACCGAGTAAAAGAAATGAGATTTAAATTTAAATTGAAATCAAATACGATAACTCAAAAATCAAGAAGATTAGCAATATCAATACATAAATCAGTCTTTCCATTTAATGTTCCCTTCCCAAGCCAGGACACCAATGGAGCGCTCTTCCTCTGCTCGACAGGGACTTCTCTCCTGCAGCACCATAAGGATCAGGGTTCAGAAGTGCTCTCTCGTACGCTAGTTTTCGACCAGGTACAATTTATCTGCCCGGGGGGATTTCTGATACGAAAGCAGCACGTGTTTTATCATGGATAGTCATGGACTAGCTAAGCAGCTAATCACGTGAAATCAAAATCCATGTAGAGGAAGACACTTAGGTACCGCTTGACTTGGGGTGCAGATCAGAAGACGCTGCAAAAATGATATTGGGATAAGAACTTCCGAATACACATAAGGACTCTAATATCATTTGGCCATGGTGGTAAACCAGCAAAATATGAGTCAAAGCAGGTCCAAAAGATACTGATGTCCGAGGACAACACATGTCCGGAAGTTATTAAGTTGCTGGGGCACGATTTGTGCAATATCTTAGTTACCTACCTGCCATAAATCTGGACATCTTGTAGGGACACCTAGAGATGATGGTCCGTGCTCATGACTGATGATACAGCTGGGCTTTGGGCCCCACATTGGGCACCGTTTTGTAGTGAAATAAGGTAGACGAATGTCCGTGAAGGACTGCAGCGAGAGTCTTGTGTGTGGAGGATCAGACTGTGAGTCATTTCCTCCGGTACCCTGAGTTTCTCAGCCTCTTCTGGGAGGGGATCAGGCCGGCTCTGCGAGAGCGACTGATGTTCGTCCCGCGCCACAATGTACATGCGCTTCGCACGTCTGCAAAAGCGCTAGAATCCGTACAATAGTCCCAGCGGTCCACACCCCAAGCTAATATCTCTAGCCAACGAGAGCAATTAGAAAGATGCTCAGTAGCTGAGTTCGAACCCAGCATACCTGCGCTACCCTCGCCAGCTTGTCCCATTCGATCTACAATCGAGAGCTCATCGTAGACCATTTTTTCATCATCTACTGAACTAGACCGACAACATCAAGCCGAACTGGCCCCTTGTTGCTGGAACTGCCGGCAAACAGGACATTGCTTTTCCGCATGCCAGGCAGAGGCTAACGCCTTTTCTCTCCATTGTGGAAAACCAGATATAAATATGCCAGATTGTACGAATCGCAAGAAGTCAAAAAACTTGCTAGCGAGTGCTCACAACAGCTAGCAGCACTCGCGACAAACCAAGTAACGGAACAGCACTCCATCCCGTCTACTAGCAGTTCCGCCACGACAAGTTCCTCGCCAGTAAAACCATTAAAGGTGAACACCACCACGATACCATTGCTGGTATATGATGCAACAGATGCTACATCTTCTCCGGAGGCTTGTCCAAAGACAGTGCTGCAGCGACCAGCTCAAGTACTGTTTGAAGAGTCCCGGCATCTACAGACTCGTGTATTGAAACCATACCATATTAGGTTGGAGGAGTGCATTGCTGCCCAAGAGAGGATTTTTGCCGCAAAAGAGATCACCCCACGCCAGCACAAAACGTAGTGGTCAACTCGTCGTTGGAGGAACTTCCGCAGAAAAGTGCGCATCTGTTGACAAACTTTAAAATTATGTAACATCTCGGAGGTTTCTGACAATGATACTCGACCTTACACTCCAATCAAAATGTTGGACTAAATCGTTGTTGCTCTGATTGACACGGGTGCAAGTATTAGCTGCCTTGCGTCGAGCCTCAGCTCAAAGGTACTTCAACAAAACCGTACGGCAGTAAAACCCTGGCGCCCTGAAATCAGTACAGCTGAGATGTTGGCGATAGCAAGCCAATTAAGCAGAGACACTATGCCATCTCACCAGCCATGGAAAAGTTAGTGTACGCAGAGTTGGACAGGATGCTCGAGTTGGGGGTTATAGACGAGTCCCAAAGTGCTCACCGGTAACCCTGATGCTGAAGCCAGGTAAAGTCCATCTTTGACTAGATGCCCGGAAAGTCAATGCAGTGACCATCAAATACGCTTACCTTCTTCCGCTCATCGATGGAATATTGGGGAGACTGCCTAAAGCAAATTACATTACTAGTCTCGATCTAAAAGATGCATTCAGTCTAATTCCACTCGATGAGGGGTCGAGGGATAAGACCGCATTCACAGTGCCCGGACGACAGTTATACCAGTTCGTCACAAAGTCTTTTGGCCTGTGTAACGTTCCGCAAATGATGACCCGGCTGATGGACAAAGTGATTCCATCTCATCTGAAACATCAAGTGTTCGTGTACCTGGATGATCTTCAACTCCTCACGGGAACGTTTGACCATCACCTCCTACTCCTGCAAGGAGTAGCCCTGCACATCAGTAAGGCGGGACTCATCAACGCCCAAAAAAGTAAGTTTGTCATGAATGAAGCCTGATACCTAGGACATGTCATCGGACATGGCACCATCAAAACGGATCCGGGCAAAACTCGGGCAATTGATGAGTTCCCCTTACCGAAAACTGCAAAGCAGCTATGACGTTTTCTGGGAGTGTGTCGTTGGTATCAAAGGTTCGTTCGGAATTGCGCAACAGTTTCAGCGCCCCTGTTGGACATGATCCGGAAAGAGAAGTTCATTTGGACCGAGCTCAGTCGAAAGGCATTTAATGAGTTAAATCAAGCCTTAACATCAGCTTCGGTCTTACAGAAGCCCTTCTCCATTCATTGTGACGCAAGTCAACATGGAGTGGGAGCTGTGCTTGTGCAATTGACCGTACAGGGGGAAGAAGCTCCCATTGCCTTCATGTCCAATCAACTGAACTCGGCCCAAAGGAACTATACCATGTCCGAGCAGGAATGTTTAGCAGCGGTGATTGCTGTTAAGAAATTCCGAGCCTATATCGAAGGCCACCAGTTTGAAATCATCACAGACCACGCATCGCTACAATGGTTGATAAACCAAGCGAACTTACATGGACGCCTGGCCCAGTGGGCTCTTAAACTGCAAGGGTTCAAGTTTTCCATCAAGCACCGGAAAGGTCGTGCCCGATACTCTCTCGCGAATGTTTTCACCAGAGGGAGCAAAATTGACAGTGAATGATGAGGACCTCATTGAGATAGATTCGGACAGCCCAAATTTTGAGTCAGACAGCTACAGAGTTGAGGCAAACCATCGTAACCCAACAAACACAGTTGCCTGATTTGAAAGAGATAGACGGCTACGTGTATAGACGAAATAAATATGCCACTGGTGATCCATGGCAAGAAGAAGAGTCCTGGAAACTCTGGGTACCGGACGAAAAGACTCACAATCTGATCCTTCGCGCACAAGACCATCGCTGCAGTCCTTTACGGACATTCATCTACCTTATTTCACTACACAGATCCAACAATCTTCACGGGTTTTCATGGAAATTTAAAGAATAGTGTCTTATTTGAATCTGCTAGATTGGCCGACTATTTAGAAAATTTATTTAAGATGCAACAAAATGGCGGCTGTTTTGTGTTTATCAAACCCTTGAACTTTCGTTAATCATTAAAAGAGTTCTTGCATAACCAACTGATTCATAATTCAAGTCGTTGTTTCATGTCATCAGAAGAATTGTTTTAAACGTTAGGAAGGTTACAACGCTTTTCTGCCTCCTCGACTTGTTTGTTCATATAACCGTGTCTTTGCATAGTTTTAAATCTTCTGTTATTGCCTCCTTCGATCAATTTCGATAGATTATGAGTTTATTTGAGTCCAAGCAAAAATTTATTTTTAACAGTGATTTTAGAAATTATCAAGTAAATTCATAAATTAAAGCTAATCACACAACAAAGTAAGGCCCGACAGCTTTTCAAGAAAAAAGAAAATTGGCCTGCAGATATCAAATAACCAAAATAATTGACTATAAAGCTAATTATTTAGAACAAACTCGCATTTCTCTTTCCCCAAACAGTTGTAAATAAATACGCATGATTGCCATGTAAATAAATAAGTGTAGAGGTAAAATACTTGCGATATGTGGTAACAAGCACAAGCGTTGGACGCCTTCCTGCTTGTTTCCTACTACGAGAATTTTATAGCTTATATAATATAGAATGTGTACAATGCAGACACAAACATGCAACGCCCTCCAATCTGCATCAATCCAAATAAAATAATTACATGCAAGCGTTTGTATGCCCTTAGCAAAGGGAGATTCCTACGAAGTTTGTCAAAGTAAAGACCAGCGTATCGTGAATGTGTCTTTTATTGAAATCGCTTTCACTTAAATACTATTTTAACCTAACTGTACATATAGAAATTGATATAACATAGTTGCTAACAAACTATACTTCATATTATATTGCTTACAAAAACGCATTGCCAGATTATAATTCAACTAGAATGAAAAATATGCTAGAGTCGGACATATTCAAATACTGGCTAACTTTACATCATTGTTTGAATTCATCATGTAACTGCTATGGAGATCACTACACAGTACATGAAAATTATTTTAATAATAAATGTCATATTATTAAAAATAATTTGTTTCTTTCACTCAGGCTTTATATCGGGATGTTTGATACGGCCCTATCAGATAAATGAACAGGCGGATGATGCGGATATTGCTGCTTTAATGAAATGTGATGAACGTGCTGTAAATTTCAAAAGAATTGTATTTGGTAGTCCAAGAGTCCATAATATTCTCAAGAGACTACTCCCAATATTCGATCATAAAGGATTGCTGGAAATTGATCAATGATTCAACCTGACAATTTGTAATGCTTTGACTACAGTTAAATAACTTTAAATAAATAAACGTTAATAAATGTTATCAACTATTACCGCTTAACATAATTACATAGATACTATAATATTTTGTCTTATTATTTTGCCGCTATGTCAAATATCTTCCAGAGTTTGAGCGCATACCAGCTCTCTGCTGTGGAACCAAACACTCACATGCGTATCACAATATATCGGATAGATTCTCATCAACGCTCGCTGTTTAAAGTTTCAAGTGATATCTACTATATTTTGTGCATGTGGAGCTTTGAATAAATATTCTTAGATTGATTACAGGTAATATCTATTCAAAGCTCTACATGCACAAAATATAGTTTGGGAGTTGAGTTTTATATTCCCCTCGAATAGCTTTGATGCAAGAAGATGTTAAGGATCACTTTTGATTTGAGGGGAGACCCCTCTTCAAATTCTGTGAAAACATTTTCTTTTAATCGCGAAAAGCCGTCGTGGCTTGTTCATGTTGGTAAACAGATGCGTTTTGACTCACTTGAGTCATCAGGAAATAACAACATATGTAGGTGTAGGATTCTTTTTTTAAAATTGCGTGGTGGGACCGGTAAAAGACTTGTCTAAAAAATGGCCTGGGCTAAGATAAGGCACTGGCCAGCGAGTTCGACACGTTGTTCCGACTGCTGCGAGACTCGTTCACACACTGAGCTCAAAAACGCAGGCATACGAAAAATCTGTTGGTGGTAAAAAAGTGGGACTCGGGTCATGTTAGTAAGGTAGTTAAAGGACCAGGCCGGCAGAACGACTGTGACCCCCTTTTAAGTGTATTTAAAAATAAGGCAATAGCCGATTATGATCGTTGGGCAAAAAGCCAGGGTGAAATACATTCAAAATACAATTAATTCATTAACAAATCGTAATACTATAGTTTAAATTTATGTGGTAAACTGTGTAAAATAAGAACAAATTTTTATAGTGAGATGAAAAAACAAACTAATACAGTTCAAGCAGTGAGCAACTCTTTGTTTCTCTACTGATTTGGTGTGACTTGTTTCTGATAGAAGTTTGAAAAGAGGATTTCCCTGTAGTTGCAGAGCATAGACTCTATGTCACATACGAGGAGTTAAAAAAGTAAGCAGGCGATATGCATCCCTATCCAGGGAATCGTCAAAAACACTAAAAAAGTCAGAGAATCATAAAAAGGGATTAATAGTGTGAAAAGGTAACCAGGAAAGGGACTTCCCTGAAATTGCAGAGTATAGACTCTATGTCAGCTACGAGGAGTGAAAAAGCTAAAACCAGAAAAAGTAAAGTTAATATGCATCCCTGTCCGAGGAATCATCAAAAACTCTCAAAAGCCAGAGAAAAATCAAAATAAAAAGATGAGCCGAAGAACCTCCAAGAGCTCTTCATATTTTGGTTATGTTGGCGTTGCTGACCATTTATCATGCCATTTATTAGATCTTAATCTTTGCAGTGTCATTGTAAGTCCCAAACTCAGCAATCAACCTCCTGTCGTTTTTTATTAGGATGTAGTGTCAAGTTCGCAAGGTGCCGCTTGGCTATGCCAGCGAGCGCAACAGGAATCGGCGGGCAGCCATTGGCAGTTAGGTGACAAACGTGGCACAAAGGAGGCATCGAATAAATTATATTTCTAGAAATAATATGATTCTTTTATTTGGTAATATTCTTCTAATCTGACAACTCACGGTCCATTTAAAGTGAATTCTAATAGCAAAGTGGAAAATAAACAAACTATGTTAAACTTCCCTGCGCCAACGTAAGGTACATACAAAAACGTGAACTTCAAACAATCGGCGTTTATCGCATCAGACGATGATTTGTAGTAATCTAGGAGCTATGGCTCTAAAAGCCAGCGCTGACACAGGCACACAGCACAAACTCAATTTAACAAGGATTCAGTCGATTCAGTCACCTTCCCCATCACAACACTCGTTTTTTTTTTGCATGGAAAATAGGTCCAGAAAATGTCTTTTGTACGTAACTCCCGGGAAACAAAATTCTAAAACTGTTTAATATTTTAATGTGTAGTGATTTTATTACAATATCTTTTGAATATAATTTAACGAATTGCGGTGTAACGCGGGATACAAATGCTTAGAACGAAACGGTTAACCTTTTTAAATTATATGAACGCTAAAATCATTGTATCATTTAAACCCCTTAAAATTTGTCTAATTCTTCCGATTTTTCCCACTTAATTACGCCTAATCATTATAAACGAAAATTGCTTTCAATTGATAACTTAAGCGAATCTACAAAAGACGACTTAGAATTTAAAAACAACCGAAACGAGTGTGCATTTTCACCATCGCGGGTTCACCCATAGATGGCACTATTAAACGAAACTTTGCGCGATTTTCCATTGCTGTTTCGTTGCTCGATGGCTCGGCCCGGCCATTTTTTTGCAACTTGGGAAAACATGCGGGAGTTTGCGGGCTGTCCTCATAGAACGTGATTCGGTGTTGTTTTAAGCTGGTTTAATTTATTAGTGCAGTTGAGTTTAAATAGAAAGAAAAAAAAAAGTGGAATCTGTGAATTTCATTCGTTGGAAGATGACTTATTGGAGTAGCGGATTGAACAGGTACGTCGGGATAGGGAGCACAGCTTATCAAATTTAACCTATGAATTAATTTTTATTTATTTATTACTTAACCTTATGATAAAACAAAACGCGGAACAGGTCGCGAACGGCTCGTGGAAAGTGGAAAACAGAAGAGAGGTGCTTGTTTATTTGCTGCAGTTACATTAATAGGGACCCGAACCTTATCATCTTGGGATATGGAGAATACTTAGTCCAGTCAAATTACTGTTGCTATGTTCTTCAAATAATTGAATAACGTTTGGGCGAAACGGCTGACTAGGTAGTTTTGATGGTGATCAGTGAGAGCCTGTGTTAATTAAACAAGAAGCGTCGATATATGTATATCTTTGCTCTCCTGTGGCGTTAAATATCGTGATATCTATGGGGGCCACTATAATGAAATTAGTCTACTACTAACTATTGGACATTAAATAGGTGTAATTGAGAGGACATTGATTAGAGAAAATTGGCGATAGGAATAAATAATGGAATGATGTTTTATAATTGAACCGTGTTTCATATTACAAAAACAATTGAAATTTAACGAGCCCTAATAAGGGAAAATAGAGAACAATTAGTGTCAGAAGTGGACTTCAATCGTGAAATACTGCAACTGATGAAAAGAGAATAATTAATTATCACGTGCAGTTATTTGAAAAAGACAAAGATTGCGTAGTGCGAATTTTCAGATAATTTTCAAAAGTCAGAGATTGTAAAGCGTGAACTTTAAAGATGATTAAATCAGGAACTCGAAAAGCAAAATGCGTGGACATCCGTTAGCAAAGCTGCATTGCGTACTCGGTTGGTGGAAGTAATATCTACGAGTGGACAGGATCCAGATAACACGCCAGAACTTTAGCATCCAAGCACGGTATAAAATTAAGCCATGGTAAATCCAGTGATGCAGTTGCTAGTGGCGATGAACACAAAAATGAACGAACTGTCACAAAAATCTCAGGAGTAAAAGAAAACATAAAACAACAGCTTGAGGAACAGTCAATTTCAAAAATTATCGACAAAAAATTGTTAGAAAATTCTTTGAAGCTCGAGCATGACCTTAGCCAGATGAGCGGGAAAATCGTGAAAGTGGACAGCAAGGTCTTGATGTTGATTGAGGAAGTTGAAAAGCTGAAAGTAACCTGGAACGAAAATATTATCGTCAAGGCCAAGTCATGCGTCAAAAATTTGGAGGCGCCAGTTTTCGATGAGCAAGCGTCTTGGAGCATATACAAGACTCAGTTCGAGGCCACTACAGTAGTAAATAGCTGGACCGACAGCAAACGATATTAGTGAGCTGCGATTTCTTTTTACAAAACACCCCACCCCAAATACCGACCTTTGAAAAGCAATGGAGACGGCGAACGCAGAGTCTCGGGGCTTTGCTGGCAAAAGCAAGTCGCCGACCATGTCACGATTGGATTAGCCGAGTGAACGTCAAAACAAACAAATTGTTTTCTTACATAAACCTATTCATATTATGAACTGATCTCATTCGTGCAAATCATTTTCATAACGGGCAAACACTTCAAATGACGATTTAACATAAACTTAATCTAAAACTATTTGATATTCTAAAATAAAATATCCGTGATGTGCGAAGAACAAAGTATCTAGTTATCTGCGCGCGTGATAGTTTTAAAAATAAGAGAGCGTGTTTATGAACTTATTGGTGAGTCGAAACAGCCAACAATTAAAATTTGCGGGGAATACTCTGTTGATGTGAACTTTTTTGCTAAGGAATTATTACCAGTCGCCGTGCACCTAGAGCTGACCAAACTTTCTCAATGCAATCACGGTGTTGATAGTGCAAGGGTAAATACGGGTACCTAACGCCATTTGAATTGAGGACAAGCGCAATTACTCGATGGCCTGCCGTGATTACAGTGATTGATAACTACTCGTACACATACAATACCCAAGCCCCATTTCGATAACGATTTCAATCCGTCCAAAGAACCAGCACTGGAGCAGTACTAATTAGCTGATGCCGCGTTTGATTCGTTTTCGAGGTCTCGGCAACCGTTTGTTCGGATGATCGAACATATGTCGCCTCGTTGCCAATCAACTAGCAAGAACGAAGCTAGCGGGAAGAAACAAAAGGATTCGACGGAAGACAGAAAGAGCACCTCTACAAACGTGGACAAATATCGAAAGAGCTCGTACAGCTCCCGCAACCGATCATCTTCATCACTAAGAAACCTCCGCTCAACCATAAGTGAATCAGGGAATAATAGTCATAGTCAGCGACAGCCATTCATTTGGTCGTCTACGGATAATTTTATAGCACCACAACAACTGAAGGCCGGCTGCAGAGAATGGTGTGGAATTGCTTAAACGTATCATTGAAGTCGGAAATGAAACTAAGCCAAATCAAACCTATCCTTGAGCAGTCATGCAGGCGAATTCCTGCACTTTATGGAACCGGCAATAACATCAATCATTTGAATCGCAAAGACCTGATCGACTACAGAGATCCAACCTGTTATTATCGTATGAAGGAAGCTGCACGATTTGAATTCGATACACCTATAAATTGTGTACGACACTTCCTCGAAAATAATTTCATTCAAATTTTGAATCCTGACTTCGCTAGAACGCTACTGCTAGAAGCTGCTGTGATCGATCTAAACCGGATTGGCATCGTTGATGAGGAAGATATTAAAGCGTCAAAAGTTAATTTACTTCATTTAACAGGCGGTGGTTCAATAGCGAGTTTCCTCAGTTTTATTGCTAAACTGACCATTTTTCCGACATTCTTACCTCTTCGATTTATTGCCAGCGGACGGGAATATATTTTAACAAGTGATTTTATTTCTAAATTTTGTATGGCGTTCGCCCAAAGAACCTCTATAGTGATAAGTGAAAATAATACTAATAGCAACAAAGCTAACAAAATTGAGAATTTACAGAACGCCTCCAGCACCCATCGAGCGCTCGACGGAACAAGCGGTGAGTCCTTTTAAGTAATAAAAATCTATGCCCAATATTTCATATTAATTATTTATATTATTAATAATAAATTATAAAATTTTTTATATATATATACAAAAATATGTAGATACATATATTAGATTTCGACAGTAGAGTTTTGGTTTCAAATTAATTGGAAGCCTAGAAATTTAGTTGACGCGTTTTCATTAGCTGAACGTGATTAAAATTAAACATTTTTACTTTGTCTGTTGAAAAGCAACTCGGTTATTTCAAAACCTTACGAAATAATTAAGAAAAAACTGGATGGAATCTTAAGTTAAGAAAAACTAACTTGAAAAGCATAGTATAAACATGCAACATTTGGTATTTATATGCTATAAGTAATATGAGCTCTCATTGTTTTGGACTCGAAACAGAATACTTAACGATTTATTAAGCAATCGATTTTTGGCGGTCCTTTGCTTTAATTTATTTTTTTTTTTTATCGCAAATTTTGAAATCTTTACATTTGCAAGCGAGTCATTTTACAATAAGTGGCAAATTAACATTCGTGAAGGACGTGTATTGTAAATAAAATGTCAATAAAAATGCAGGAGTAAATTTTAAAATCGGTCTTTCCCTTCCGGTTTTTCTGATCGGGTATAGGACCCGGTACGGTGGCAGGCTTCCACCCCAAAATATGAGCCAGCCGCCGGGTACAAATTAATTCCTTCTTTTGTTTCAGGTGACTTTATGGGTTGAGTGGCCCAAGCAAAGTGCCTTTTTATGGCATAGAGTTATGCAATTCAATTGTATAATTCTATGACATAAATTGGTCATCGGGGTACTCCCCTTCTGATGGGAAGGTTCATACAATTCAAGTTGTATGAGTTTTCCACTCAGAAGAGGAATACCTGGCCACTTCAACAAATTATCAATGGATTTATTCCGGTTGGGTGGGTATGAAGGGGCTCCACCACCACCCGGTTGCCCCTCTTTCATTTGTGGGCCCTGAATTTATTTGGGTAAAGACGAGGTCACCCCAAGTCCGCCTTTCTTTTCAGGTTTCACTTGTTCTCGTAACAAGTTATAATTCCCTCTGTGTAGTTATCTACAATTTTTGCGACTTCGGTGGTTTTCTTTTGATCTCTGAAAGCAATTCGTGAATGCGAAATTGTTTTGTAGTGAGTCCTCGTGCCGGGGAAACGAACCCGCCCCACGACACCGCAATGCTAGCCTGCCAGCGCATTCACGCGTCTCCGGACGAGGGCATTCTCGGCAGAAACCGACACCTTCCTTTGCCGAGGCAGCAGAACATCACTGCAGTCCTTCACGGACTTTATATGAAACTCTCCTATTCACTACAGATTGTAATGTTCAAGGACTATAACTTATGAGTTGTACGCCGTGCTATCCAAATCTATATAGCAAACAACAAAAAAGTGGCCATAATGTGCCGAAGACAAGTTACCGAAAATGGCTGACGCCGGTTCATTATGAGTCGATTGCCAACAATCATGCCGTGTGAATCACAGTTAGACTTGAACGAGTATATATCCACACCTTCATTGGTGCATCGGTCCCAACGTGGCCTAATTCGTTGGTTAGCTTAGGAGCGATATCATAGACTCATACATACATACATATATCCTTGATTACCGGGGTCTTGCCAGTCTTGCAGTCACGACTTGCCGCCGTCTGCTGCATATCAATTGCCTCCAATCTCATCCTCATATGTACGTATTCCGTGTCCCGTTACATCATACACATACACTCGCTTCAAGGTATCCATGTGGGATTAGTTCACCACCGAAATTACACAGAAATCAAAAGCGATGCCGATGTTCTATGCGGCGACGATTGACATGTTGCCGAATTACATGGAAGTTTGAATGTTGCTGGATTAATCCCGACGTTTTGTCCAGTGACGATTAACATGCCACTGAAACTACACCCGAATTTGCTGATGTGCAGCATAAATGTTGCTGGAACATTGCCGACGTTTTTTGCGGTGACGATTTAGAATCTGCCAAAACTAAACGGGTAAATGCCTACAGAACTGGCCAAGGATGTAGTTTCAGTGTAAAAAAACGTCGAAATTCTTATCTACAAATCGACCAATGTACTGCTGCGCAGAATTTTCATCAAGCACGGGATATAATTGAGATTCTGCCTGGATTCGATCCTTCGTTGGAGCCGTTATTGACGGTAGATTAGTTCATAAGCCATCTAGAAGCATTTTTCCAGTCTTACATGAGGAAAAAATGTGTACTACTTTTTGCTATACATGCAAAATTGAAAGGCTCAGCGAGAATGTGGTTGGGTAGTCTATTTGATGTTATTCTCAGTTGGAACACATTTGCTGGCACGCTAAGATTAGACTGTAATGATGCCAATGCTGATGCACACATTAGAATGATGGAGCGAAAATACGTGCTACCATCATATGGGCACTATTAGTAGACGAGGTGCACTGAATGATTTCTCAATCGCTAAATAAGTTAGAAGGTGCTTATGGTGCTATATCCTGCAGGATGCTACCACAGGCACAGATTTTGGAAATGAGTTCCTGTTGACACTACGTCGATTTGTGCTTAATGGTATAATGGGTACAAAATGAATTGACACCCAAAACCCACTAAGAAATAGAGCATGAGCTGCTTGACAACAAGAAATTCAAAGGCCGAGCAATAGCTTGCTATGAGTGTAGAAAGATGGATCATGTTTCCATTAATTGCTGCTTAATTGGTGCCAAAATGTTAGTCACAGTAGCCCACAAATCCGATTTTGGAATTGGAATCGGAGTTAACACTGACAAGGATAACTTTAAAATATTTCCATAAATGGAAAATAAGTAGACGCCTTTATTGATCCAGGCAGCAACAAACTGCTGATGTGTCAATCGAAGGCCTCAACTGAATGCCAGCCAATAACTGTGAAGGGATTCATGGGTGGTACTTTCAACTGTGCTCAACAAAGGCAAACTAGATATGAAATTGACAACTTTCATAATTACCGGTATCAAACTCTATATGGTGGGTGAACTCTTATCCCCAATACTGTCCTTCTAGCAAAATACACATGTGGAACGATTCACATCGCGTGGTCATAGTGTGGCACGTATTGTGAACTCCATAAAAAATCTTGTAATGTACAAAAATGCTGAATTTTCGTAGATGATGCATAACTACCGCAACCATTCTACAAAGGAAAATGCAGAGATTTTTAAGAATATTAAATTAAAGTTAGACAGTCCAGTTTATTTCTGGCTGTATCAGAAGCCTCTGAAAATACGAGAAAAGGTTTAAGAAATCATCAAAGAATTATTGACGAATAATATTATCCATCCAAGTACATCTTCAAAATGGAGAAGATTAATTCTACATTGATTACAGGGCACTCAATTCCTTGCTAAAAAGAAGCTCAACCTAATGCCAACAGTAGAGGAACAACTATTGCAGATTTCTGGAAACGAGTATTTAACGAATCTAGAAGAAAAACCATGGTTACCTATAAAGGCCACTTCGAATACAATGTGATGGGGCATCAACACAGCAATGGTATTTCAAGAAATGGTTTAAACGTTGATCAGTCTGACTCTCAATGCGGGAATGAATATTTTAAAGGAACTTCTTCAATTTTTAAGAGAGCCTGGTTTTACTCTCCGAACATCGAATAGTCTGTATTTCGTCATCGAAATTATATTTTTCAGATATTGGGTTAGCAAAGCCGGGAATTACGAAAGTCGACGCTATCAAGAACATCTACCTCCAACAAATGTCACCAAACTCTGAAGATTCCTTGAACTAACAGGATTCTTCCAAAAATTTGTGAAAGGATATTCTTCTCTTTCAAAACCAACAACTGACTTACTTAAACTGAAGGAGCAAAAGCCGTTTGGATCGGATAAGAGTGTCGATAAGGCTTTTAACCAACTATAGGTTTTGCTTTGTAGTGAGCGAATAGTTGCACTTTATGACCCACGAACAGAACATGAAGTGCGCATTGACACCAGTTCGTTAGGCTTAGGCGGCGCTCTACTTGTAATGTATGCAACAAATCAAGGGGAATAAAGACTTGTATTTCATTTTAGTAGACACTACATCGATGCTGAATGAAGGTACAGCAGTCACAAACTTGAGATATTGGCAGTGGTCAGGACAGTAGAATGCTTTTGTTCCTAATTATTGGGTAAACGCTGTTGACAGATTATGGGACCATAGCAGCTATGAAACTAGCTCTGCCACTTAATGATGAGATTGCACGCCAGTGATTCACACTACGGTAGTATGATTTCGAAGTTGTACATCGGGAGGAGTGAAGATGTAACCTGTCGATGCACTGAGTTGACAACCTAACAAGGAACTTTGTGAACCAAGCCCCTTAGCAGACAAAATCCTCATTGTAGAGGCCAGTCAAGATGTTTGGAAGATGTTTGGATAATGGCAATGCCACGTTAGGATCAAACTCTGAAAGAAATTATTAAGATTTTAATTGAATGCGAGAATCTGAACAATCTTATCAACTTAAACAGGACTACATAATAAAGAGGGACTAATTGAAGTGATGCCTTGGTGATGGTACTAAGTTGGTGGTAACAAAATCTTTACGATGGAGGATTATTAAAAGTTGCTATGATGATACTAGCCGTTTCAAAATCGAGAAAACTCTTAGCCGGTTTCGGGAACACTTTTAGTTTTTTTTGTGTGTGCGCTGTAAAAATTGTACATTGTTCCTTGTATATAGCGCTGTTATGACAAACTTCCTGCTAGGGAGAGTGAAAGATATCTAGCTTCAATTCAGGCTACTTCACAACGATCATATACGGCTTTTTCCTAGGAGACTTCAAAAATGGTCCACCGTGTTCACTCGTCCCAATATCGCAACGCAACGCCAAAACAGCAGTGAAGCACTCTAGCAGTGTCCGGTGGCAAGTTTCGCTTCGTTTTGCAAATGATTACATAAAGGTTAAGAAGTTGAATATATATATAATGCAGGCAAAATTCAGGAACTAATGTGACAAATTCAAAAATTTAGGATGCATATAATATGACAAAATACTAAGTAGAGTAATTTCATTGTAACTCGCGTTACATAAAGAACACTTGATGTAACATAATGAAGCCTTTAACTTTTTATTATTTAAAGTAGTTGATATAATTTGATTTTTAATGAGCACAACGCGTTGGTGCAAATGTAGGTTAGGTTAAAAGTTTCATAAAATTACCATATGTAATTAATTCAATTACGAGTCATGTTAGTAACTCGCATGACTATTTTCGGACATCGTTTTTATATTGTTAATTTCTTTTGAACATTTCTGTGAAATTTATGAGCAGGTTATTTTACATTAGGTATAAATAATAACGCGAAAATGTCAATAAGATTCCCTTTAATAGATATAGTAATGGTAAATTATATTTTATTAAATAATCCACAATTTGTGTGGTAACTTGCGTTACAAAGGATAGGTAACTCGCGTTACTATCAAAAAATGCACAAAAATGAAAGATAAATGACAATTTAACAACTGATGCTAGTAGGCTGATATTACTGGCTTTCTCTTTACACAGATAAAGGTATATTATATTCACTTTTAAAATTGTCACTATCAGATCTATAGACTTCTTCATAATAAGAACATATTTCTGAGATACCCATGTTTAATTCTTTTGATGTTTGAGCCATTTCCAGCGTATCATTTTGCCAATAAATTAAATGACTTTTGGAGATTCCAACAACTGAGCTTTAGAAAATTCTGAAGCCAGATTTATTTCTTTTGCGCTTTCATCAATTTTATTTGGTGAAACGTTAATCACTCTTATAGCAGAATCTTTGGCCGCATTGACGAATTAATCAGCATTGGAGACGACTACTTCCCGCTTCAGAACTTTACTTCACACAACTCTTTTTAAAGTACAACCTATACCATCAACAGGCTCTTTTCCGTGGGATGTTGCAAAATATTTCCAAACTAAATGCAAACTATTCCCCTCTTCAAAAATTTCAATGCCATTTGCTATATATTTGTTTTTAAACTGTGAGCCTGGTCCATCTGACCATATGTGCACTTCTTTAATACGTGCTGGCAGCTCCTTCAAGATTCTATCAACAAATATAAGGGAAGTTATCTTATTGTGATGATGCTCATCAGACACAATGACAATGGGATGTTGTTTTCCTAAAAACCGTAAAGAAACATTAAAGAGAGTTACTTGAGGCTGTACCAACTGAAATTCATCTTGAACAATGCAAGTGAAATGCTCTGAAAAGTCCACCTGCGTCAATACCATGGCTGGGTCAAATCTAGGCGGCGATACTGCATATCTATTCTTTTGATAGCAGTCTGCTTGACTTCGTTTTATAAATGAATGCTCAAAGTAACTTGGGCTCATATTGAAGATGTGTTCACACGATTTATCAACTGTATCGGTTTCTTGGATCTTGCTTAGTTTGCCATTTGAGTCTTTCCACACAAACCAGATAACTTCCATACTAAACTTTTTAATAGCCCACTCATTTATAGCCCAGTCATATTAGGGCTTTCACCTCGGAATGAAAGGTAATAAGCTGCAAATTGGTATGAACCTTTGTTTTGTCATTCTAAATGTTGTCTCAAAAGTCACAATCGTTATCGTGTCCACGTCTCAAGATATTCAAGGTCAAAGGTCACAAAAATCGGTTTTTCGCGAATATCTGGCTTCCTATCGGTTAAATGAGATTTGCATTTATTATAAAAGTTGTAGGCTATAAAATTCCCTACAACTTTTGTTTAAACTTTTTTTTCATACGACCAACCGTTTTGAAGGTAGAGCGCGAAGAGTGCACATCGTACAGTCATATACGGCCTAATGCAAGGTCAAGCGTGAGTTATGGTTATCAGTACGTTATAAAGTCAATTATTTACTTGGAAATTATAATTATTAAACAATGCCTATTATTTATGTACTAACTATTAATTATTTATATTTAATTAAAGTAAGTAACTTGATTATTTATATATAATTATTCATATTTAACTATTTAAGTATAAAATATTATTAATTCTGGATTATATATTTTAGTTTTATTTTAAGTTAACACGACATTATATATCTTTTCTTTAAAACGCGTAAATTTCTCAATACTTATATACCTGGAAATACTTGTCCCTACCCTATGCCCTTTTCTATTCATTGCCGGGACAGATGTTCTATAGTATTCAAGGCCACTCTCTCCACTTTGTATGAGTCAAGATTATTCGCTAGTTTGAAATTGTACCGTTGCAAATCAAGTTACTTACTTTAATTAAATATAAATAATTAATAGTTAGTACATAAATAATAGGCATTGTTTAATAATTATAATTTCCAAGTAAATAATTGACTTTATAACGTACTGATAACCATAACTCACGCTTGACCTTGCATTAGGCCGTATATGACTGTACGATGTGCACTCTTCGCGCTCTACCTTCAAAACGGTTGGTCGTATGAAAAAAAAGTTTAAACAAAAGTTGTAGGGAATTTTATAGCCTACAACTTTTATAATAAATGCAAATCTCATTTAACCGATAGGAAGCCAGATATTCGCGAAAAACCGATTTTTGTGACCTTTGACCTTGAATATCTTGAGACGTGGACACGATAACGATTGTGACTTTTGAGACAACATTTAGAATGACAAAACAAAGGTTCATACCAATTTGCAGCTTATTATCTTTCATTCCGAGGTTGACCCCTTTTTTTACCTAATATGACTGGGCTATTAATTGCTCTTTTAATACTTGATTGCAGATATTACAAGCATTTAACCAGCACTCTTTGCTTGGATCGTCACAAATGATGGCCCCGATAAAGTCGTGATTGTACCTAGGGCTTTCGTGAACACTACGCAGTGCGTTCAAAACTAGATTATAGTTCTTGTGATACTTGCACAAGCATACGTTATGTAGAAGCTTATTGGATAAATATGCTTAGGTCTTACTTCCGCAAACTTGCTCTTTTTGGCAATTTCCCCGTATTCTTTTATAAATAATGCATGGGTTTCCGAGAGAGCGGCATATAAATATCGGACTTGTACCTTTTCTTTCACTCCGTGTTCATTGCGAATACTAATGAAATCTTTAAGGCCTGGAGTTTGGCGGCTAATATCGTCACGTTGATATAATTCTTTAATTTTTATTATGATTTCCTCACTCAACGCAGAACCATGTTTTCTTTGATCTATTGGAAAAGTGGAGGGTCCTACATTATAATCTTTCAATAGTTTATTGAGTACTTGCTGCCTCTTTATTGGACACTTGGGTAGAGCTTTACGACCACGTGCCGCCGCTTTTCTGAACGCCTGAGGAGTGCTGAATGATGATGACGTTGATAAATTAGGGTCTACTAGGGTAACTTCATGACGTTTTTTAATTCTAAGCCTTCCTACTCGTTCTTTTGTTTTCTCTCTTTGTTTACGTAGTATTGTTTTCTTTTTTGATTCTAGTAGGCTGTCAATTTCCGTTTTCTTGTTTGCCCTACTCTTTCGGCAAGCTTCTTGTTGTTTCTGCTTGTAATTGTCGTATTTTTCCTCCATTTTTAATTTCTTCCTTCTCCTTTTCATTTACTCAGCAGCAGATAGCGGCATTTCAGCCTTAACCAATAAAAAATGCATTTAGACAGAAGAGCCTAAAGAAAAAAGATTAATTAAAAAAATATGGGTCACTCTTGTTACATGATAGTAACATGAGCTACCGGTAACTTGCGTCACTCAAAATATCTGATTATTTAGACTAACAAAATTAAGCGGTTTCGACCGTTATCCGTTGCAAACTAAAGCACCAATAGAGAATCCAAGTGTTCTCTTGATTAAAACAACAAACACCGACATTACAAGTAATAATATATACTTATTTGTAACTCGCGTTACGAAAATGAGGAGCCTTTATTTCTTGATTTTTAAGAACTTAACTTTCTCAAAATTGCTGTTTAGTGAATTTTTGATTGCACAACATAATTTTTTATAAGGTATTTAAAATTAACTTACCTGTTTATAACAAGAAACACGAAAAAATAATTAATTAGTAAACGCGTTTTATCATAAACTTAAACCCTTGTCACACAACAACTAGAATCGGCGGAATACACGAATTGCAATGCTTAATTTTTAAATTGACGTTTGGGTGCAGTGTTGCTACTCTCAAATATTATTTTGGCCAAAGTAAAAAGTTGAAAAGCCATCATGAGTTTTACTCATACCATGTCCACTTTTTCATGGAATTACCCAGTATGATAATTTTTTGTCATAATTACGATATCTAATTATGTTTGGCTCGTGGTTTGCTTTTGTCAAAAATAAGCGGACTCCTTCAGAACATAATATTTGAGCCTCTTCTTTAGTGGAGAATTTTTTTTCTATGTGCTCCAATTGATCTGGTTCTAATACTTCTCCATTAGCAATTTTAGTTAGAGTATTAGAAAATAGGACGTCATTTGGTCGCATTACCTTGGTGAGATAATAAAATTTTGAAGGACGCCAAATAGTTGAACCAGTTAATTTAGATCTAATTTTTTTGAAGATGGGCGTTGATCTCACTGGTATATATAAGAATAATATCAAGCCCAACATATTGTCCCGATGAAATGAAATTTTTACAAATTTTTCCTGCATTTATCTGTATATAACTTTTTAACTTTTACATAATCATTTGCAAAACGAAGCTGAATTTCCCACTGGACACTCCCAAAGTTCTTCACTGCTGTTTTTGGTAATATTCGTATAATCCAATATAAGTTACGCCAGGTAGAGAGTTATCGGGGACATTGAATTTTTGCTTTTGTTTGTTGAATATCCGTTTGTTCTGGTTCATCTTTCTTCCATTTTTGTCGGACGGTATGGTCTAGTACTGTGAAAAATGCACCAGCTTTTGTCTAAGTTGTTCGTTGATAATGCTACCGTCTGGCTTTCTATGTTTATATGTTTCAAGTCTTCTAGGATGTCAAGTCAAAGTCTTTTGCTTTGCTTGTGTGATAATATCATAGAATCAAAGACATATAAAGTAATGGACGCGAAATGAGCTTATTTCCATCCATACGTGAGTGAAGTACTTTAACTACTTACATGCCTTCCTCTCGCATACGAATTGAAATCCTCCCGCCTTTCACGCCGCTAGAGAATCCACACATTCAAGTGGCTCTCTAGTTGCTCTCACGAAAATCCCACTCCTCTTACACCTTAATCCCCGAATAGCAACAAAATATCAACCATATGATTGAAAACATATGATTCATGAAAATTCAACAATGATGGGAAACGTCTAATCAAGTTGAATTTGAAATTGTACACAAAACAATTTTTTTAAGAAAAACCGTGTTGAATTTAGTGCAAAAGCGTTGCAAATGTGATAATTAATCAAACTGAAAAGTTTGTTACGGATCGCGAGTGTTTTTGTGTCGGAAAATGAAAAATGTAGTGAAGTGTGTGGGATCGTAAAAATAGCAATAGAAAGCATGTCAGGGACGTATCCTTCGTAGGGTAAGTCATGTTCAATCTTTTATATCGTTCAAGTTAGAATACCTGCACGGAAAATTGATTTAGTTCAAGATGCGAAAATTAGTGGGAGACGTCACGTCAAATTTATATGAAATTCGAATCGACAGCTAATAACGTGCCAACTTCACGCTACATCATAAAGTGCTTCAATTCTCTCGATGCATTTCGTATCCATTCTCTCTGACATCTATGCATAGAATTTATCAGCGTCAGGCTTGTGTGTGTGGTTTTGTAGGTGTGCTGCATAGTTGGAGTCTGCTTTTTTATGTACAAAAGATCGAAAGTGCTCTTTGTATCTTGTCGTAAGTTTCCATATTGTTCTTTCCATGTGTACCATGTCGCAGTTTATATGCGGCTGTTATCGCATATTGATGTGTTATTAAGTTTTAGTTTTAGTTTGTTTCCAATGCTGTTGTTAGTTTTGAATGCAGTTTGCAGTTTTCATTTCTTAAGGAAGTTTGATAGTTTGTACGTTTCTTTGCCTACGTATGTTGACAAAATTCACTGTTGGTCATTCCTAAGCAATTCAGTAAGTTGGTGCTCCTGTTTTTGTTTATACCGTGTGATAAGTTTGTCAATATCACGTTGTTTATATCCGTGATTACTAGCTATTCTGTAAATGCTGTTGTTGGTCGTTAGACTAGTTAGTAGGAGTCGTGGGCATGGAGTGGAGTCTCTGGACCATTGATCCGTATGCTGGTAGATTATGTTGTTAAGGTTGGTTAAATATTGCGAGTATGGTATGATCAGTTGTGGTTGGGTTTCTTTATATTTTGTAGTCAATTAGTGCTTGCTCCCGTGTCGTGGTTAGGTTCATATAGTTGTGTTGTCCATTTGTTTCCATTTCTTTAGTGAAATTTATATTCGGGTGTATAAAGGTAAGTAATTTATCTAGTTTATTTATTTGTAGATCAATAACGATGAAACAGTCATCCACATATCGCTTGTAAGATGCTACGTAGAATTTAATTGTGGGCATAAATACTTCTTTCAGAGATGGTAAGAATGTTACTGAAGGAATTGAATTTCCAATACTCTATCCATCTTTGGCTGTATATGTGTTATTATTGAACCTAAAATAGTTAAGTTTAATTGTGTTTTCTTTTAGAATGCTTTGTGTTTTATCAATTGGTATACGTGTACATAAGTTTGTGATGCCTAGTGATTCAAGTCAATAAGTGTCAGCCAATTCCAGAGAGGTATTGAGTATGTCTAAATTGCAGCTGTTCTTTAATGTGTATTTGCTGGCAAGGTGCATGACTCTGGCCAGTATCGTTGCCAAAGACCGTGCTAGTTGGTATGCAGGAGTTAGTTGGTGACTATTGTTGTAAGTTCTAAACTTTCATAGCTTCACTACTTCTGACATTTTCACAAAGTTTCGTGATTAGCTTCGATAGCACTTGCTGTGATCTACGGATGAACTAACAGCTGGAGAGTTGCAATGTGAAACTAATAGATTTTTGTATAATTCAAATGAAGCCTTAAAAACGATACAAATTGAAGGCGGTTCTTGGAAACTACACCCAATTCAATACAAAGAATAAAACGAGGAAATAAAAATGGAGAAAACCGATATCCGAGTCATCATCAAGTGCCTCATCATGGAAAAATGGCTCTAAACATATACACACCAACTCATTAGAAACATTAGGGGATGTTACTCCTTCACATTCTTCAGTTTCACGCTATTGCAACAAGTTTAAGCTAGGTATCACATCTAATGAAGACAGGTCAGACTGCAAAAAGTATGAAAAATGTGCAGGATATTAATCACAAGACGAAGAAAGAAATAATTTGGAGTTTCAAGAGCAAATCTTGAAAACTAACAAGCTGATACGAAACGGTTTTTAAGATGATCTATAACTATGAATGAAACTTGGATAAATTATATAGAGTTTGTTTTAAAAGGTGGTCTGGATGGATTTGCATTTGGTGAGTGGTGCTTAGTATTAGGAGGAATGATTTGTGGAGAATGCATTATAGCAGTAAGTAATTCCACTTGGAACTTGTTATGCACACGTAGAGGTGTTGACGGGGACACACATAGAGAAACTGCTCTGTGGAAAAGATTAAATTTTGAATTCGAATAACCTTGGTAATATCTTAAACTGTGACATTCCTTGAGTGCGGTGTAAATTCAATATATACTAAGTAAAATGAGGTGCGGTTTGTGTGGTTCAAAAGTTGAAAGAAACGATTTAAAAATTCTGTGCAATTACTGTGAAGATTACTGCCATGCAAAATGTGCTAATTTGGAAAAAAGAGAAATTGACTTTTTTGACAGAGCTTTAAGTGCAGAAAATGTGAAAAACAGAGACGCAAATCAATTCTGAATAATGCATCTGATTGCTCTTCACCTAACGTCGACCTTTCAATAAAGAGTTATACTTTAACTACGACTTCTGCGCTAACAGGTAATAGTTCTGTTACAAAAATTAGTGATGTAATTGATAGCATAACGCTTCAAATGCTCTACAAAGAAATAATTGATCTCAAGCAATTTAACATTGAGTTAAACCGCATAAATACTGAGGCGCTAGCGAAAATCCAATCAGTAGAAGCTGATAATGCATCTCTTCACAAAAAAGTTGAAGCTTTGGAAGTTAGAATCAATTTTCCAGAGCAAAGAGGAAAGCAGTGTGAAGTAGACATTGTAGGTATTTCCGATGTCACAAGCGCAAATGTTAAAGAGAGAGTTGATACGCTTCTAACAAACATAACTGGCGATGTGGTCGACCGCAAAGATATTGTCTCTTGTTTTGTTAAGAACGTAAGAGCTGGCAGTGCGAAAACTAAAATTGTGTGCCTGAAATTTGCATCTCTTTTGCTGAAAAGAAAATTAATGCAGAAAATGCGTGAAAACAAAGGAGGGATCGTTAATAACAAGAACGATGGTGCGGATGGCAATAGCAACAAACGAGTTTTTATTAACGATTCTCTTACTGTCTACAATCGGAAGCTGTTAAACAAAGCAAATGAGCTTAAGCGAAGCAACAAATGAAGCTTTGTTTGGGTAAGAGACGCAACCATGCTGGTCAGGAAAAGAGAAGGCGAAAAAGCTATCAAAATAATTTCTCATGAGGATTTTCTTAAGCTGGATGATGTAATTACTTAATTAACCTAAATTATCCTAATGAGTAACGATAATTATAATTGTAATACCTCATGATAATCTTATTTTTATCAATAGTTCTTTTCCTAAAATTTCAAATAATTCAATTTGTTTATGTTTAGAACATTTATCTGACAAACAATATTCAGGTTTCTCTGCTATTCACCAAAATATTCGTTGTATGAGAACGAACTTCGATGCTTTTTCCGCTCATCTAGCATCTCTGGATCATTTGCCAGATCTCATTTTTGTTTCTGAAATCTGGATTTGCGACAATGAAATTTCTTCATTTAAAATTCCAAACTTTACATTTGAAGCGGCCTGTAATAATTTGTATTCTGCAGGTGGTGTCGGGTTATTTTTTAAGAACAGTTTGGAAAATGTAGAAATAAAAAAGTTTAACATGAATAGTGCCGACATTATAAGCATTAGTTGCAGAATTTGTGATATTCAGTACAGTTTCATTTGCGTTTATAGATTACATAAATGCACTGTAAGTGTTTTTATAGATGAATTCTCGTCATATTTGGAAAATCAAAAAAGTTAAAAACACAATACTCTTGGGTGATTTCAATATTAATATTTTATCTGAGTCTCAAGATGTAGATAATTTTCTATCAGCGTTGTCATCGTTTGGATTTGACACTGCGCTTTCAGAACCCACCCGACTTAACGCCTGCATAGACCCTATATTTATTAGGCTTGATAGAAATAATCGCATAGGTTTTAAAACCGCGGCACTTGATTTAAAATTAAGTGATCACAGTCTACCTTGCATCCAATTAAAAAATAGAGTATCTAGAATGAAAGATCTTAATGATTGTGTTTATAACAAAATTGATTTTGTCTATCTGAAGACTAATCTTCATTTTGAAATGTGGGAGGATGTTTATTCAGCGCATGACCCCTGTGTCGCTTTCGACATTTTTCTCAAAAAGTTGCAAAAATATATATCTAATTGCAATAATACTTTCAATAGCCGTAATAAGCATCTCAAGAAATGGATGGCTGTATCTCTTTTGAGAAAAATTAAAAAGAAAAAACAACTATGTGCCCGTGTCAAAAGACATCCTAATAATCATAGGCTTAGAGAATACTACAGTAAAATATGTCTAGAACTAAAAACAGATATTCCACTTTGTAGAGACAACTACTTTCAAAACAGATTTGTTGAAAATGCTGGCAACTTGAAAAAAGAATGGTGTACTGTTAATGAAATTTTAAACAGAAATAATGCTGATATGGATATTGTTATAAATAATAATAACTTAACTGTATCTGATAATTTGAAAGTTGCTAACTTATTTAATGATTTCTTTTCAAATGCAAGTGTTTATCAAGATTCAACAATCAATAATTCTATAAACCAATTCGATAGTTCGTTAGTTTCAAGTAATAGAATATCAGAAATCCTTTGAGCCTTTCACAGCCTTGGAAATTCATGAAATTATTAAGTCTCTTAAAATATCTAATTCAAGTTCTGTAATGTGACGCCTACGCCCAGGAATCGAAGTGATTCCGATCCCGAACCCTTGTAACCTGCCAGATGGATATGTCCTCGAAGTGCCAGCGGACTTCATCGGTTGTGCGGATATCGTTGTGCAGAAAATATTTTTTTTTCTGTCCAAATATTTAGATCCGTGGATATAAATATTCGAAATATAGAATTAATCCAACCCCGGCACATTTCGAGACATAGCCATCTGGAAATGCCCCTCCACCGTGGCCATCGAGAAAACTATGCCACTGGCGACATCTGGAGAAGCACATTTCCGCCATATGAAGTGCCATTCCACGCACAGATGTTTTGTCCGATGTGACAACCAGGGATTTGACAGCCACATGGAAGTGATGGCAGTCAGTATACTTTCATTTGGACAGATGTCAGGAAATTTGGCGCCTCTTGTAGGACGTAAAAGCCGAGAAGGTGTAGGAAAAGAACGGGTCACGGGAATTGCCGCTGTTGTACGGACATTGATTAATCGTTTGGCTAAGCAACAGCAATAAGAAAGTGAGTGATGCAATTTTTCATCAATTAAAAGTTTAAGAGTTAACCTCTCTCTCTAGGTTAGTGTTGTGTCTAAAAGTAAAGGCCGCTCTTGATTGGGAATAAAGAGTTCCTCGCCCCATGAATGGGATGCGCCGAAAAACACCGACTGGCGAAATTCGTTGCGACGAGTGTAACAAGGTATTTACAAAGATTTGCTATTTAACACAACACTATAAAACATTCCATAAGGGCGAGCAACCATTCCGTTGTAATCGATGTGGCAAACGTTTTTCCAACGAAGTCACTTTCGACACGCACTATGCGAAGCACAGTGCAGCACAAAAACCCCATCAATGTCAATTTTGTCCGAAACAATTCCATCAGAAAACTGATCTGAGAAGACATATCGATTCGCATACAGGCAGAAAAGCTTACGAGTGCGAAACCTGTTTAAAAGGCGTCATTTAATCATAAATTATTTCTGCAAGTAAAATGACCCTACTGCACCAAAGAACGTGATATTATGAAATAAAATGGTACTCGTTTTCTATTAATGAGAAATATTCAGCAACCACTTTCCTTTTCTCATATTTACAATGTCACGTTTCTGTTCTTCACTCTGTCTGTTTAATTTAAACAAGATCTTCCACAGAGAAAAATGCCAGATTTTATGAATATTAGCCTCCAACCCTTCCTATCAAACAGACATTCTACAAATTTATCAGCGATATTCTTAGTTTTAAAAAAAAAATCTTTAAAATTGATAGTAAATTGTCTAAGGACATAAGTTATAATTGGGAACTCACTTTACTTCCACTTGTTTTGTAAGAAACTTTCATAAAATGTTTACATACAATAACTATTAGTTTTAAGTGCTGCTTTTTTTTGTAAAGGTTATTTTTTTTTTGTCCTTTTATTAAAATTATTTGATTTATTTGATTATTCAATCAAGGCAAGAAAACTTTCAGAATACATCTTCGAAAAGACAATAAAACATTCCTTAAAAAAAAAAAAAATTTATATCACATATACATAAAATACCAAGTATAATTTATCTTATAACTACTAGTAAAGGAAACTATTGCAACGAAAGGATATATAGAGTTTAGATTTTGCTGGATAAGTTAATAATTGTACGTGAACGGTGACGCAATAACAGAGAAGTACCGACAGACCTCAGCGATATATTTTGCATTTTTCAACTGTAAAACTAATACCGAACAAGTATTTTTGCATTTTTAACTCTTCAAAGTAGATGATCAGAAAACTTGCACACTCCCACAACAAACTCTTAATGCTAGAGAACACAGACCACATTTACCATTCATATGTTTAAAGAAGCCATCATATATTTCAGGTTATTGAGTAAATTTTTTTTATTCTTGCAAAGAATTTTAGAAATATTGTTACCGATCAGTCACAATTTGTTAAAAGACACATTTTGGGTCTAGAAACGATACAATAATGTTTTATTCATTTAAAGTAATATTAGATTGAAAAAAAAAAAATTTCGTATTTAAGGTGATCAACGTCTTACCTCATTTCTACTTTCTTATATAGTTTCCATGAATTAATGTTTTGTATCAAATACGGTGAATTTTGTATAAATAGATGTACGTTACATAGTAGTGCTACTCAAAATAAGCAACTCAATAGTTTCCTACAAAGTGCCTTGTATGTTAGTTATAGATATAGTTTTTTTTTACAAAAATCAGTTTGTATAAAATTAGGTAAGAATGTATAAGATATGAATTAATCGTCAATGGAAAACTCCTCGAAATATGAAAACATTTGACATTCAAATCTAATCTATGTTCATATGTTAAAAGTATCATAAATATATTTGATTCCGGGAATTGAAATAAGATAAAGTTGGATATATGACAATCTAGGTATGCTCAGGTACACATACATTTCATAAGTAACGTCCACAAAGGTTTAGGTTCCCAAGAGTTGCGCTCATTGGAAATAGTTAGAGAAAATCTAAATTAGCTACGGTGAAATTTTCAGAAACGAAAATCTAAATATTTTATTCGGCAATATTTTTTTAAGTTATTGTTTAGACCTTTTCATTTGGACATTTCCTTTCTACATCACATACAGCAAAAAAAAAAAAAAATGTTCCTTTCGAGCCGAAGCTATGATTTTAAGCAAATGCAGAACTTCCTAGATTAGTTTATCCTTTAAACAATTACTGTGATCAGAATTTAACAGTCAACATTCCAAAATTAAAAAAAAAGTTTGATTATCAATTTCAGTAGATATGATTCACGTCTTGTTGGATCGAGTTAGGACAAAAATAAATAAAGAAGGTAAAACCACCAATTCAAATCTAGTGTAATGTAAAGGATTTGAATGTCAATGATTTTCTGTGGAACAAAGTGAAAGTGGCAGAAAATGCGAATAAAGACCATAATATTCCATTACTTGTTAAGAAAGTTTATTAATTGTATAACATAGCGAGAATATCTCGCTCTAAATTTTTTTTTTGTAATAAATATAACTCAAAACTATAAAAATACAAAATAAAATCATGAATTGCTAATATAACTAACGACTTTCCTTTTCAGTGACTCGTTCTTTTTCAGGGGGAACAGAGAGTGTAGGGTAAGTATGCCGTCGCGAGGGTAGGGTTTCGACAAATCCGCTGAAGTCGGTTTCGCGTCGCGCGCGGTACGCGGTACCTTTGCTTGTTTCGCCATTTCTTTAGAGTAGTTTGCTTCGGTGTAAGTTCGAGTAGTATATTTTTCGGTACCGCGTCGGTGAATCGGTAACGCGCCTATGAGATTTTGTAGCGTTTTTGATTGGAGATCTGTGGATAGATCCCATCCAGAACTAACGTAATGTAGGTTTCTCGTTCTGGATGAGTAAATGTTGACGCGTTTAGAAAACGGGCAATTTCCGGTGACTGAAATATTGTAATTGAGCGTAATCCATTCGGAGACCCGCGACCGAAATCCTCTCCGAACTAGCTGGCCGACAAGCAGTCACCGCGTGAATGGATTACGGTGCACGGATTGGTTGACCTGTTGGTACCATCCGTTGGCACTACTCAGACTTAACGTCTAGAACCGATGAGAGGTCGGTTCCGCGTTCGAGCAGAAAGAAGAAACAATCATTACAAATGGCGCCCAACGTGGGGCCAAAAACATCCTAAGGGGGAAAGAACTTCGCGTCTTCTGACGAGTTGGCCCTTTACGGAGGATGTAAGGTACTTTGGTACTCGAGTCCCACTATCAGGAGCAGTGGAATTGTGTGATACACATTAGAGGTCGCTTCACGTGAGTTGTAGCTTCCGCTCTCCTTTGTTTGATTTTGCTTTCGCGACAGAATCCTTCCGATGTGTTGTCCCAGGTTAACCCCTGTAAGGACCTTCTATTTTCTTGATGGAACTGCCAGTCTGATGGGTTTACCTATCAGCATGGACTCTCAAGAAAATAGAAGGCTACCTTGCCTTTATGTCGCGGAAGGATTCTAACTATTTCTTATGCGTGTTAGACGAGTGGTATCGGTTCAACGTTCGATGGCGTATGCTGGAGTTGCGAAGCCCGGAATGCTTCCACGCGTCGGGAATTTTGACCGCGTACAAAGTCGTTACGGTAGCTCTACCACTTGTCTCGTCGAGTCATTTAACGTAGATTAGAAACGGTTTGTAATGTATGTGGGTATGGGGATAAATTTCGTAAATCGACCGAAGCACCCTTTCTTCGGCAGATTACCACGCACTCTCATTTCCCGCTGAAGAGTTCGACCACTGAAAAGGAAAGTGTATATCAATTAATTTTTTTTCTTCCCACGTATCAATAGCTCGCCACTATCGGCCACTAATTAGTAGTAAGTTTTGTCCATTTATATATTAGGGTTATAATAGGAATAAGTCTAGTTTATATATTTTTTCTCTTTTTTTTAGAAGCAAAACGAAAATGGCCACGAAGCAGACCCCAGATAAGCGGTGGACCCGATCTAAAACGGTCCAACCAGCTAACTGTGGGATCTGCTTCGAAGACGTAGTGGAGGGCGTACACAGCGTGCGATTGGATTGTGGACATCTATTCCATCGTGCCTGTGTACAACAGCTCCTCCTCACGTCAGAGCTGTGTCCCTTATGCCGGTGACCCATAGAGCGGACCGCCCTAGACGTCCCCCTCGGAACGCCCCTACCAACGCGTGGAGCAGTGGCGAAAGGAGCTCCAGAAGCCGAACCGTCACACCCACTCTTAGACCTGCAAGGAGCAGTAGGCGGTGAAGTTCCGGCTGCAAGTGTCGTGTCCGAGGTGACAACCATGCCTTCCGTCCACTCCATTGACACCCTCGTGGCGTTGATGAGGGATATGTCGGAGAGGATTGGCAACCTGGAGGGAAAGATCCAGAATCTCCCGTTGAGCCAACCACCCAGCCGCGTGAGAACTCCGCTTGGCTGGGAGCCAAATCCCAGTGTGGCGATGCCCCACTCCCGACAATCCGAGCAATGGGTCCCACCCCCAAGGAACTCGGGAATGGATCCCAGAGCTCCCGAATACAGACCGCGACACAGTACCGGACCTCCGTTGGTACCTCCAGCCCCCGAGGCAGTTCAGTACCACAGGTCAATCGAGGATGTGATTCCCCCCGGGAACGCATTGGCACCTTTTCGAGACCCGACGCCTCGTATCATGGAGAGTTGGCGCCTGAACTTTACAGGGTTCAACGATATGATATCGGCGGACCGGTTCCTTTTCCGGATTCAGGCGTTGGTGTCCAGCACCCTGGGAGGTGATTCCTCGGCCTTCCTCCGGCATGCCCATCTTTTGTTCAGCGGCGACGCTGCCGACTGGTACTGGAGCTTTAAAGAGTCAACGCCACGTCCCACTTGGCACTCTTTCAGTGCAGCCTTCCGCAATCGATTTGAGGATGGCTTCACTGAGAGAGAGCTAAGAGAGCAAATAAAGAAACGGAAACAAGGCGCTCACGAACCGTTCGACCAGTACTACACCAGTATAGTGAGATTGAGCACTCGCCTGCAAAATACCATGCCCGAGGACGAACTGGTAGAAATTATCAGAGAGAATATGCGCTGGGATCTCCAGAACAGCCTTCTACATTTTCCCATCAACACCATACAGGGATTGCGCCTCCATGCCCGCAGACAAGAACACTTGGATGAGCGGCGTGGTACCTTCCGTCCACAACCTCGCATAACGGGACCAAATCCCCGAAATCATCACACCGCGGAGTTGATGGCAGCTGACCACCTACTTGCTGATCCAGTACCAGTACCGAGGAGCGGAGCACCACCGGAGCTTGAGGACCCAGCATTGATTGATCGACCCTCCCTTGAAGCAATTACAAGCCCGACGGTCTGTTGGAACTGCCGACAACCGGGACATCGGTTCTATGCATGTCCAGCGGAGCCAACGCTTTTCTGCTACCGTTGCGGGAAGGCCGGCACATACGCACCTGATTGTGCAAATTGCAAAGGGCGAAAAAACTTGCCACCGAGTGCCGCGACCACCCGTCGGCACTCCTAGACCCCGGACGAACAAATCCAGACCCCATCACCAGCTATGACCCAGCTCCCAACATGACTCCAACTCTGCTGACTCGCACCGCTAACCACAGTTCTCCCGAAGTTCCACAACTGACGCCGTCCTTCGCCGAGGCCAACGCGCAGGGAAAGGAAAGCGAGACGATTGTTCCTTGGCATGTAAAACCTTTTCATGTTAGGCTGCGGAATTATTTGGCTACTCGACAGCGCATCTTCCATGAGGAATTGGTCACAACTGTCCCACCGCGAAGCAAGCGAGCCACGCGTCGGATGCGGAGCTTCTGGAGAAAAGTCAGGCAGTCGAGAAAAGTGTTGAAGGACATATACTTAGACGAATTATTGAGGGAGGATGTCCGGCCATATGCGTCAGTACACCTCCTGCAAAAACGAGTATCAGGCTTAGTCGATACGGGAGCCAGTGTGAATTGCATCTCTGCCGAGTTTGCAGGGGAGGTACTGGCAAAGCACGCGGACCAAATCCGTCATTTCACCTCCTGGTTAAGCACGGCGGACGGAACTCGTCACTCTGTAGTGGGAAAAATTATGACGGATGTCACCTTTAAAGGGGTAACTAAACCTATGGAATTTTTCATCATACCTCAGTTAACCCAGAATCTTTATTTAGGAGTGGATTTCGTTCGAAAATTTAACTTGGCCCCGGCACTATTTTCCGGTTCGACCCTGGAGTCCGTCACCACCGTTCCTGACCCATCTCAACCCACTAACTTACTACGGCATACACTGGATGTAACTCAGCAACTGCGTCTCGACTCGGCTATATCGGCTTTTCCATCGCACGAGAAAGAAGGTCTCGGGCGGACTGCCCTGGTGTTCCACACTATAGATGTGGGGGACGCTAAACCCATAAAACAGAGACATTTCGCCATATCTCCGGCGAAGGAAAAATCGTTATATGCCGAAGTGGATCGAATGCTATCATTAGGCGTAATCGAAGAATCACAGAGCGCGTGGGCTTCCCCAGTCACCTTAGTTGTCAAGCCGAACAAGGTCCGGTTATGCTTAGATGCCAGACGCTTGAACGCCGTCACAGTCAAGGACGCATATCCTCTACCGTTGATCGAAGGCATTTTGAGTCGATTGCCTAAAGCCCATTTCATCACGAGCTTAGACCTCAAGGACGCCTTCTGGCAAATTCCTTTAGACCCCGGTTCAAAGGAGAAAACAGCCTTCACAGTCCCAGGTCGGCCCCTATATCAATTCGTGACCATGCCATTCGGATTGTGTAATGCCCCCCAAACGATGACGCGCCTTATGGATAAGGTGATACCACCTCATTTGCGGCACCAAGTTTTCGTTTACTTGGACGATCTGCTGCTTATAACCGAGACCTTTGACGAACACATCGACCTGCTTCAGGAGGTGGCTCTACACATCCGGAGGGCAAGATTAACCATCAACATAAGGAAGAGCCAGTTCGTGATGACGGAGGTGAAGTATTTAGGTCACATCATTGGGCATGGGCATATCAAGACCGATCCGGAAAAGACTCAAGCGATTGACGTTTTTCCATTACCCAAGACCACCAAACAGTTACGCCGATTCTTAGGCTTATGCGGATGGTACCAGCGTTTTGTACGTGACTATGCCACCATTACCACTCCTTTGACCGACATGCTGCGTAAGGGACGTAAATTCGTCTGGGAAGAGCCCAGCTTGCGAGCCTTTGAAGAGCTAAAGAAGAGTCTGACTACAGCCCCCGTACTGCACAGCCCGGACTTTGACAAACCATTCTCAATCCATTGTGACGCGAGTCAACATGGGGTGGGAGCAGTCTTAGTCCAGGTTGCACAAGACGGCGAGGAGAGACCTATAGCCTTCATGTCGCACAAGCTGAACCCAGCCCAGCGAAATTACACGGTCTCCGAGCAGGAATGTCTAGCTGCGGTGTTGGCAGTGAAACGCTTCCGAGCCTATGTGGAGGGACACACCTTTGAAATCGTTACGGATCACGCTTCTCTGAAATGGCTAATGAGCCAGACTGATCTCAACGGCAGATTGGCCAGGTGGGCACTGAAACTACAGGCATTTGACTTCACAATTCGCCACCGAAAAGGAAGCCAGCATGTAGTCCCCGACACCCTATCCAGAATGTTCGCCCCTGAAGGAGCCGAGTTGGTCCAAGAGGACGACAGCCCCCAATTGATCGATCTGGACCATCCTGCCTTCAAGTCAGCAACCTACACACAACTGATTCATACTATCCAGAATCAACAGCCCCAGCTGCCTGAACTGCGGTTGACGGATGGATTTATTTATAAGCGGATGGGACACGCATCCGGAGACCCCATACAAGAAGAAGAACAGTGGAAGTTGTGGGTGCCCGAAGAATTAACCACTGATCTTATCAGGCGGGCTCATGACCACCCAACAAGTGCGCACGGCGGATACGGTCGTACACTTAGGCGGTTGAAAACCTGTTTCTTTTGGCCTAAGATGGCACAACAGATAAAAGCGTACGTAGCCTCTTGTGAGCTATGCAAGTGCACTAAAGCGCCCAACACCATTCTTCAGCCACCCATGGGTAAGGTTGAGGTCCCCGAACGCGTGTTCCAGCGCTTGTACATTGATCTTATCGGTCCTTACCCTCGATCTGCTTCTGGCCACACGGGAGCTGTCGTGGTCCTGGACCAGCTCTCCAAATTCCCTATCATAGAGCCACTACGTAACATGCACACTGGACCAATAACCAGCTTTTTGGAGAACCGAGTCTTTCACATGTTTGGAGTTCCGGAGAAACTTGTCTCCGACAATGGGGTCCAGTTCACCTCCAGCAAGTTCCGAGACCTAATGTCCAAATACGGCATCATCCACCAACGAACTGCCGTCTATTCACCACAAGCCAACGCATCCGAACGACTGAATCGTACGCTCATAGCGGCCATTCGCGCCTATGTCCACCCGAATCAGAGGGACTGGGATCGCAAATTGTCCGCCATCACTAGTGCGCTGCGCTCGTCGTACCACGCCACGACCGGCATTTCGCCGTATTTTGCAGTGTTCGGCCAGTACATGATCGGTCATGGGAGCGCTTACCGGCTATTGCGGCAGCTGAAATCGCTAGAGGACCCAATCGTGGTTCTAGAACCGCACGAAAAGCTCCAACTTCTGCGAGATCAACTGCGGGAGAAGATTGAAGAAAGTAGACGGATGGGAGAGGAGCGGTACAACTTGCGATCTCATCCTTCTGGCTTTAAGGCCGGCGACGAAATATATCGTCGAAACTTCCGACAGAGCGATGCCACCCGCCATTACAATGCCAAACTAGACAAGAAATTCGTGAAGTGTCGAGTCATACAAGTCATAAGCCCCACCCGATACCTCATCGCGGACATGACTGGTAAGACCCTGGGAATTTACCACGCAAAAGACCTTAGACGATGAAGTGCAACTAATTCCCACGAGAAACCTTGGCTTATCCCAAATCTCTGCCTAGACCAAGGCCTCCGAATAACACCTGACTTCCTACTATATAGTCACTGTCGAGTCTTCACGAACAGGGTTGTAGCCTATCCTTCGAAACCGATCTTCGACCCGTCACGTCCCTAACCAAGACCTTTTACAAAGGAGACGGGATCGTAATTACTTCGATTTTGGGGGGGGGGAATGTGTAATGTGACGCCTACGCCCAGGAATCGAAGTGATTCCGATCCCGAACCCTTGTAACCTGCCAGATGGATATGTCCTCGAAGTGCCAGCGGACTTCATCGGTTGTGCGGATATCGTTGTGCAGAAAATATTTTTTTTTCTGTCCAAATATTTAGATCCGTGGATATAAATATTCGAAATATAGAATTAATCCAACCCCGGCACATTTCGAGACATAGCCATCTGGAAATGCCCCTCCACCGTGGCCATCGAGAAAACTATGCCACTGGCGACATCTGGAGAAGCACATTTCCGCCATATGAAGTGCCATTCCACGCACAGATGTTTTGTCCGATGTGACAACCAGGGATTTGACAGCCACATGGAAGTGATGGCAGTCAGTATACTTTCATTTGGACAGATGTCAGGAAATTTGGCGCCTCTTGTAGGACGTAAAAGCCGAGAAGGTGTAGGAAAAGAACGGGTCACGGGAATTGCCGCTGTTGTACGGACATTGATTAATCGTTTGGCTAAGCAACAGCAATAAGAAAGTGAGTGATGCAATTTTTCATCAATTAAAAGTTTAAGAGTTAACCTCTCTCTCTAGGTTAGTGTTGTGTCTAAAAGTAAAGGCCGCTCTTGATTGGGAATAAAGAGTTCCTCGCCCCATGAATGGGATGCGCCGAAAAACACCGACTGGCGAAATTCGTTGCGACGAGTGTAACAAGGTATTTACAAAGATTTGCTATTTAACACAACACTATAAAACATTCCATAAGGGCGAGCAACCATTCCGTTGTAATCGATGTGGCAAACGTTTTTCCAACGAAGTCACTTTCGACACGCACTATGCGAAGCACAGTGCAGCACAAAAACCCCATCAATGTCAATTTTGTCCGAAACAATTCCATCAGAAAACTGATCTGAGAAGACATATCGATTCGCATACAGGCAGAAAAGCTTACGTGTGCGAAACCTGTTTAAAAGGCGTCATTTAATCATAAATTATTTCTGCAAGTAAAATGACCCTACTGCACCAAAGAACGTGATATTATGAAATAAAATGGTACTCGTTTTCTATTAATGAGAAATATTCAGCAACCACTTTCCTTTTCTCATATTTACAATGTCACGTTTCTGTTCTTCACTCTGTCTGTTTAATTTAAACAAGATCTTCCACAGAGAAAAATGCCAGATTTTATGAATATTAGCCTCCAACCCTTCCTATCAAACAGACATTCTACAAATTTATCAGCGATATTCTTAGTTTAAAAAAAAAAATCTTTAAAATTGATAGTAAATTGTCTAAGGACATAAGTTATAATTGGGAACTCACTTTACTTCCACTTGTTTTGTAAGAAACTTTCATAAAATGTTTACATACAATAACTATTAGTTTTAAGTGCTGCTTTTTTTTGTAAAGGTTATTTTTTTTTGTCCTTTTATTAAAATTATTTGATTTATTTGATTATTCAATCAAGGCAAGAAAACTTTCAGAATACATCTTCGAAAAGACAATAAAACATTCCTTAAAAAAAAAAAAAATTTATATCACATATACATAAAATACCAAGTATAATTTATCTTATAACTACTAGTAAAGGAAACTATTGCAACGAAAGGATATATAGAGTTTAGATTTTGCTGGATAAGTTAATAATTGTACGTGAACGGTGACGCAATAACAGAGAAGTACCGACAGACCTCAGCGATATATTTTGCATTTTTCAACTGTAAAACTAATACCGAACAAGTATTTTTGCATTTTTAACTCTTCAAAGTAGATGATCAGAAAACTTGCACACTCCCACAACAAACTCTTAATGCTAGAGAACACAGACCACATTTACCATTCATATGTTTAAAGAAGCCATCATATATTTCAGGTTATTGAGTAAATTTTTTTTATTCTTGCAAAGAATTTTAGAAATATTGTTACCGATCAGTCACAATTTGTTAAAAGACACATTTTGGGTCTAGAAACGATACAATAATGTTTTATTCATTTAAAGTAATATTAGATTGAAAAAAAAAAAATTTCGTATTTAAGGTGATCAACGTCTTACCTCATTTCTACTTTCTTATATAGTTTCCATGAATTAATGTTTTGTATCAAATACGGTGAATTTTGTATAAATAGATGTACGTTACATAGTAGTGCTACTCAAAATAAGCAACTCAATAGTTTCCTACAAAGTGCCTTGTATGTTAGTTATAGATATAGTTTTTTTTTACAAAAATCAGTTTGTATAAAATTAGGTAAGAATGTATAAGATATGAATTAATCGTCAATGGAAAACTCCTCGAAATATGAAAACGTTTGACATTCAAATCAAATCTATGGAATGAAATAAGATAAAGTTGGATATATGACAATCTAGGTATGCTCATATATATGACAATCTAGGTATGCTCAGGTACACATACATTTCATAAGTAACGTCCACAAAGGTTTAGGTTCCCAAGAGTTGCGCTCATTGGAAATAGTTAGAGAAAATCTAAATTAGCTACGGTGAAATTTTCAGAAACGAAAATCTAAATATTTTATTCGGCAATATTTTTTAAAGTTATTGTTTAGACCTTTTCATTTGGACATTTCCTTTCTACATCACATACAGCAAAAAAAAAAAATGTTCCTTTCGAGCCGAAGCTATGATTTTAAGCAAATGCAGAACTTCCTAGATTAGTTTATCCTTTAAACAATTACTGTGATCAGAATTTAACAGTCAACATTCCAAAATTAAAAAAAAAGTTTGATTATCAATTTCAGTAGATATGATTCACGTCTTGTTGGATCGAGTTAGGACAAAAATAAATAAAGAAGGTAAAACCACCAATTCAAATCTAGTGTAATGTAAAGGATTTGAATGTCAATGATTTTCTGTGGAACAAAGTGAAAGTGGCAGAAAATGCGAATAAAGACCATAATATTCCATTACTTGTTAAGAAAGTTTATTAATTGTATAACATAGCGAGAATATCTCGCTCTAAATTTTTTTTTTGTAATAAATATAACTCAAAACTATAAAAATACAAAATAAAATCATGAATTGCTAATATAACTAACGACTTTCCTTTTCAGTGACTCGTTCTTTTTCAGGGGGAACAGAGAGTGTAGGGTAAGTATGCCGTCGCGAGGGTAGGGTTTCGACAAATCCGCTGAAGTCGGTTTCGCGTCGCGCGCGGTACGCGGTACCTTTGCTTGTTTCGCCATTTCTTTAGAGTAGTTTGCTTCGGTGTAAGTTCGAGTAGTATATTTTTCGGTACCGCGTCGGTGAATCGGTAACGCGCCTATGAGATTTTGTAGCGTTTTTGATTGGAGATCTGTGGATAGATCCCATCCAGAACTAACGTAATGTAGGTTTCTCGTTCTGGATGAGTAAATGTTGACGCGTTTAGAAAACGGGCAATTTCCGGTGACTGAAATATTGTAATTGAGCGTAATCCATTCGGAGACCCGCGACCGAAATCCTCTCCGAACTAGCTGGCCGACAAGCAGTCACCGCGTGAATGGATTACGGTGCACGGATTGGTTGACCTGTTGGTACCATCCGTTGGCACTACTCAGACTTAACGTCTAGAACCGATGAGAGGTCGGTTCCGCGTTCGAGCAGAAAGAAGAAACAATCATTACAGTTCTTCTGATAATGTGTCCAGCTCCAGTTTAAAAAATATTTCATTTCACGTTTCAGATGTATTATGCTTTATCTTCAACTTATGTGTGCAGTCTGGAGTTTTCCCTGAATTTATGAAGCCGCAGTAGTAATACCGCTTCACAAAAAGGGAGATACTACTTCATTAAACAATTATCGCCCCATTTCTCTGTTATCGACTTTTTCTAAGATTTTCGAGAAAGGTATAAAATCCAGAATGCTTTCGTTTTTAGATAGAAATCATTTCTTTAGTGATTTCCAATTTGGATTCAGAAGTAGAAGATTTACCGAAGATGCACTTTTAAAATTAACAGGTGAAATATACAATAGCTTAAATGTATCAGAATTTCCAGCGTGTCTATTCATTGACATCACTAAAGCTTTTGACATGGTAGATCATACTTTACTCTTAAGTAAACTTTTCAAAGCAGGCTTTAGAGGATATATTTATGACTGGTTTGTTTCCTATTTAAAAACCAGAAAGCAAATAGTTAGAATCAAGCGGAGCCTTAGCTCTGAGAAGTATATTAATGTAGGCATTCCTCAAGGTTCTGTGTTGGGTCCAATTCTGTTTTTAATATATATTAATTCCCTATTTATTCAGCCTTTTAAAGGTAAACTCACTGCCTTTGCAGATGATACTGCCTTTACCTACTCTAGTAATAGCTTGATTGACCTTTTTTCAGATGTTAACTATGACCTAGACATTTTACGAAGGTGGTTCAGTAAACATAAACTTTTAATAAGTAACAAAACAAAGTTTATGGCTTTTAATATTAAAGGTCCGGTATGCAATAGCTTCCCACTAATTTATCATTCGCCGAGTTGTCTAAGATACAATTTAACTGTTAGTGATGCTGCATTTAATAAAAATGTTAACTGTAGCGAGAATTGCTTTGAAATTGAAAACGTGGACAGTTTTAAATACTTAGGCATTATATTAGATCATAAGCTTAGTTGGGCCAACCACACACTTCAGCTTAAGCATTATTCAAATAAAGTAGTGAGACAAATTTACCATCTAAGTCTCTACTGCAATCAGGCTATCTTAAGAGTAGTTTATGATAGCTTGCTTAAGTCTAAATTGCAATATGGTATATCATGCTGGGGTGTAGCTTATTCTAACAAAATAGATCCTTTAATTATAAAGCAAAAGTATGCAATTTGAATAATATGTAAAGTCAATCGAAAGACTTCAAGTTTTGATCTGTTCAAATCACTAAACATTCTCCCATTGCGGCACTTGTACTGTTACAAAGTACTCAAAATATTTTTTGAAAAGTCTGGATACTATTCTGTAAGATATAATGAGAACTACAACTTAAGAATGAATACTGCAACTTTTGCAAATGTTCCTACTATTTCGAAAACACACTTCTCACGCTTTTACCATGTCACGGCACCGCGTTTGTATAACATGTTACCAGAGAAGCTCAGATACGAAAGAACGAAAGGAGTTTTTCTTGATAATGTTAAGCATTGGCTTTTCTTTTTTGATTTCTCTTCCATAAATAATGTATTTTATCCCGCGGTCTAGCTTGAATATTGTTGAATATTGCATTAAACTTCCTTTTTTCCTTAATTTCATCGCATTACTTTTGTGCTTTTGTATTGAATTTTAAATTTTTTCTTTTGAATTTAATTTATTTGATTTTCCCCGTCGATAATCTACACATAATTTAAATTAAATGATAATTACACTCGCCTCTTGTCAACTAGACAACAGAGCGTTCTCAACTATTTCATAAATATATAGTATTTAGTTGTATTACTGTAATTAATTTTTAAGTATTTATGGAATAAAGTGAAGATAATAATAAAATAATAAAAAAATTAAATAAGATCCTTATATGAAACAACTGGCAGCGGATCCTTGCTAGGAGTGATTAACTGGTGAGCGAGATCACGGAACCGTGATGTTTGGAAAAGATTAGTCCTATGGGCGATGATGATGATGATAAAATGAAACGGCAGCCTACAACATTAAAAAAATGTCTACATGGACACTGAAGGATTTCAAAGTCGCTGGCTCGTCGCAAAATATTCTGACATCCGCTTTTTGGGATACTGCGAGAATTGCAATGGTGGATTAGATGGAAAAGATTGTCATTACTATAGGCTTATACTATGTTCACCAAATCAGGAGTTCCTATGAAGCTAGCTAGGGAACAAAGTGGGACAAGTTTCAACCTGAAGAGCTGTTTTATTTAATTAATACTCCGGTACAAAAGCCGATGGTTGCCATTCAAGAAGTGACTATCGATTCACTCTCACCCTATTCTCTGGCTAATGGAGCCATGCAGAGAAGTCAAATATGAAGATAATAATGAGGTAATGGTAGCTCTAGGCACATTTTGGGAGAGTCAAGATAAAGATTATTTTTTCAACAGAAATACCCCTATTAAAGCACAGTTTCACTAAATATTTTACCTTGCTAGGAAACCACGTTGAAAAGCAAATAAAATTTAGATCGCGTTATATTGAGAATCATTGTCTGTGAATCACTCCTAGTATATGGTTGTAAAAATGGTTCTTTTGGATAAAATAAAGAATCACTATACTTAGTACAATTAGAAAGCGGAAATTTTACTTATGCTAAATAAAAAAAACTGATTTGAATAGTACAAAAATCATGAGCTTTATTCATACAATGTCTAATATACCTCGCTTGTCGAAAATTGGTAAAAGTGTTTTTAAATTGTTGTGTACCTTCTTATTACTATAAAGTCGTTTTCTGAAGTTCACCGAGCGATCGTCATAACCCATAAGGCATTCAAAGCATGCATCGGTTGCGTCTTCCAATATCATTAAAGGTTGAACAATGCAAGCCGTTTGAAAAGCTGGAACAAAAATCTCCCGTGAATGTAATTAAAAATCAAAAACTTGTAATTTCTTACCGTAGAACTCATTTTCTACAAACTCTATTCGAAATTCATGAAGTGATGGAATGCGTTTTGGAAAGTTAAGTTTACGCAAGAAACCTGAAAACATGTCGTAATAATATTTCACTAAGTCCTCCTGATGGTGCAGTCTAAGCTCCTCTTGCAAGGATGAGTTGAAAAAGTAGTGCAGGTCAACGGTAGGTGAAGTCCAGCAGCAATACTGGAAATCTATTAGAGTCATGTCGGTTGGGCGATTTTGTTGATCATATCTAAACATTGTATTATTTTTCCAAATGTCTCCATGGATCAGTACGTTAACATTCTTATCCTTTGCATCAAATAATTGCTTGCCATACTCGAGCAGCTTTGGAATTAGTTTAAGAAGTTTCTTCCCATACATTTCATATCCTTTCCATTGCAGCACCATATTTGCGCATGTTTCTAGATTGTTCACAAAATAACGTGCAAAACCGTCCGTATGGCGATTGTACATTCCATGGTTGTATCGTGCGGCAATTCCCGGAATCAACTCGTTTAGCACCGCTGAAGAGGCATGCAGAGCAGCTAATTTCTCTAAAACCATTTGCGCATGATCTATATCCAAGCCGTTATCCTTGCAAGGCATGATATATCCCTTTGGAGCTAAGTCTTCGAAAACGATCAACTCCTTAGAATAATCGATTTTGATTGCATCTGGGCCGATCCGAGCGAAGTATCCAATCTGTTCCATGAGAGCCTTCAATTTAGGAAGAATTTCAGCGTAAAAGTTCATTTCACACTTGTAAATGCCGATTTCCTCGAGTCGTTCTGAGACGAAAGCATCTCCCTCAAAAGCGGTTTTAAGGATGAATCGATCATACTCTGATTCTAATTTACTCGAACTTCTATACCGAATCTCAACACGTGCCATTGTACTCGCGAAATTTTCTCCTTTACCGGTAACTGGTAAAAAATTGATCTGTTCGATCTTAATGGTTTCATCGTTCTTGTAAGATTTTAACGCGCTTTCAAGATATTCAATATTAAGCCATTTTGGTGGATTGTAGTCGAAATGAGTGAAAATTTCGGAGCCCGCAAAGTTAACTTCTGGCATTTTCCTGGCACGTATGACGTGAACGTTGAATAAAAACTAAAAAAAATGCACATCATGATCTTCTTTTTATATATACTAACCACGGTCACTGGCCCATTCGCTCAAATTTATTCTCTGTTGTTCATGCAGGCAGGTATTTGCTCAGCTTCGTTTTGATTTACATCTAATTGTAGTCGTTACTTTCAGACTTGTATATTGTTATAATTGTGTGCTTTGTACAAGATAATCTTATCTACGAGTATTTTTTCTTGCAACGTTATTGTTCTCTGTTAGCCAGTCTGGAGCTAGTCATGATGCGCTTGCTTAATTCTTACGAAAAATGAATTATGAGATTGCCAAAAAACGAAAGAAAATGGAAAAAAACTGCATAGTCAAATCTTATCTATTTGTGAATGAAATTGTTACGGAGTTGGGTGTCAGAGTACTGCGGCAGATGTTTGACTGAAATTATTCTAATGCATACGTCAAATATTTAGTATTTATTCCATCTGACAAGGTTAGAATCGCAAACTAATCAAAACAAATATTTTGATGCTGGTCCTTTCAAATTTTTGGCTTTATACTACACCTAACCTTGTCCAGGGTTTCGTATGAAGGTGACTAATGGTAATGACACAATTTCAAGCAAGGGCATCGTTCATATATTCCGTCGTTTATTTTAGGTATTGATTGAGTCAAGTTTAAAATGTGAAGTAATCATTAGTTTAGTATAATTTGAACTTTTAAATTTTTTCAACGTAACCGTTTTACTCCTTTAAAAACGAAATTATTATAATTGCTGTTTTATTCGAATGGTTCTTAATTACGATTTGAACTAAAGACTCTATTTTTAGTTTCCAAAAAAAGTGTGTTGGTTTAACTTCTACAAATATTGCAGAAATGACACAAATATCATCTGGAAGCGTATTTACAATCCTTCATGAAAAATTGAGCATGAAAAAGGTTTTTTCCAAGTGGGGGCCGCGATTGCTTTCAGTGCAACAAAAACAGCAACGAGTCGACGATGGCAAAATTGAACGAATTGGGCTTTGATTTGCTTCCCATCCCCCCGTATTCGCCAGATTTAGCCCCCAGCGACTACTGGCTCTTTGCTGATCTAAAAAAAATGCTCCAGGGAAAAAAATTTGGCTCGAATGAGGAAGTCAATGCCGAAACTGAAGCCTATTTTGAAGCAAAGGATAAATCTTTCTATAAACATGGCATAGAAATGTTGGAAAGATTGTATCACCCTAAAAGGAGATTATATTGATGAACAAAAATGATTTTTGAAAAAAATGTTGTTTTCGTTGTTAGTCTCGAGACTTATTGAACGATGTGTTAACTACTCGTAATCTAGTGCCTAACTATTTATACAATTCACTGTTACCTGACTAGTTACTTTTTAAAGTATTTTCATAATTTTTGGGCAGCGTTACCCAGGTCTTGATTTAATCTCTTAATTACAGGGCTATTACTTTTACCTATTGTCTCCCTAATGTGTAATGCACTGATCATTCTTGCGTGTTTTATGACTTTTAGATTATTCCTACTTATCCCATGGTTCGTTTCGATCGCATGTCTTGCTATCAAAACTGACGTAAGCTACGAAGCCATATGGCAGCAGTGGTTATCGCTGCACACATGACGATTAGTAGACCGACTTTGCTGGCTAACTTACGTGGCGGTATATAAAGAACTGTGGAGATGTCAACAAAAATTCGAGGTTTTGTACGAGTTAGAGACGGATTTCTACATTGAAATCCAGATGGTCCGCGGAGAATACAATAGCGCTCTCAGTGAAGTGAAAATTATTTCAGTTCTTATTGTTGTTTAATTTTTATCGTTTCTTAAGTGGATGAATAGAAACAAACTGCTACCATATGGCTTCCTATCTTACGTCAGTTTTTCTTGCTATCATTGATTTTACTTGGTGCTTTTTATTACTTTTCCATAATTCGATGTCTTTTTTATGTTCTTCGAATCTAATCACGGCTAACCTTTTCGTTTGTCCAATGTATATTTTACCCCACTCTCCACAGTCAGTTTTGTATATTCCGCTCTTCTCCTGCTCTTCTCGTTGCCGAGCCAGTCTAATAGCTTATTGCCGCTTCGTGGAATCGCTTCTATATTGAATTTTCCGAATATCTTCCTCAACTCCTCGTGCATCTCCGAAAACAAACAAAGCTGATTCTTCTGCACTCCTTTGAAATCGGTTCTGGAGTTATATATGTTATTTCTTCTTCTTCGGCGCAGGATGTTATTGATTGTACGAGGTGTGACAATTAAGTAATGAGACTGATTCCATGAAAACCGTATATTTAAAAATTATTCTACAACTCTTCCATCTCCTTGAAAGTAGTCCAGCTATACAACAATTTCTGCGCGATTTCCATGCTTTGTAACATTTCTGGAACGTTTCGACTGGGATGCCCGCGAGTACACTCGTCACGGCCGCCTGGATGTCCGTAATTGACTCAAAATGGGTTTCTTTGACCACCGATTTTGTTCTAGGGAACAAAAAACAGCTCTCATCCCCTGTAATAACTCGATCAAGCAGCGTGGGATTGTTTCCCACTTGTTTCAAACAGTCTTCTGTGGCGGTCATGCTGCTTTTGCTCCTCAGAAAGGTTCTTTGGAACCATCTTCGCGCAGAAGTTTTTCATACCAAAATCGTGGGTTAAAATTTGTTTGACTGTTTCACGGCTCATACCCAGTTTCGAGGCAAATATTCGAACTGTTAAACGCTGATCTTCACGGATTAGGGGGCGCACACGCTGCGGCAATAAAATCAGTCTCATTACTTAATTGTCACACCTCTTATTGATGGTACCAATGAGTGAAGCAAATTTTAATAAGTGGCTGGAGCACATCAAAGACAGAGTGCCTAAAAACGAGTACACAGTGGAAACGAGTATTACGAATATACCGATGAAAAATTTCCTTAAATCGAAGACATATGCGACACATTGTTGAAAATTACCGGCGTTAAAGGTTGCAAAAATAAAAATGGCACATTTGTATTCAACCTGTTTTACACCAACCTTAAATCCTAGCATATCCTCATTATGGGCTGAAAGCAAAAACCTAGCCAAAAGGGAGAACACCAAAGAAACACGATTTCATATTCACAAAAAAATGTATTTGTTTCTTTAAAAATAATTATCATTATTTGAATTAAAAACAATAAAATAATGGAGAAACGTGATGAGCTGAAATTAACAAAGTAAAAGTAACAATATTATTATACGAACGAGTTATAGATTTATAGTTTTCCAAAACTATAAAATTTTTCACATATTTGATGAATGGTATGTTGAAAGCAACCTTTGACACATCAATACAAATGAAAAAATTACGAAAAATTTATTTAATAAAATTGTCCTCCACAAAATCGATTTTTCAAAGATTTCTTTCAACTGATTATCTTTGTTTAATTAAAAAGAAAAGACTTATTTTTTGTCACTGACCTCAAATTTAATAATAGGTGTTACCACATCGGGCTCTGATGACTTGTTGAAGCCTGTTTGGAAGACCATCCATGACATCCTGAATGTCAAACTGCGGGGTATTGTGCCACTCCTCTAAAACGGCGGTCTTGACCTTTCCTAGGGTGATAGGCATTGGTATTCTTGCCCGAACACACCTTATAAGGTTGTCCCAAATATGTTCAATAGGATTGAGATCGGGACTACGCACTGGCCATGACAAAGTTTGAATTCCGACTTCATTAAGGTGTTGTCTCACAGATCTATTGACATGGCAACGTGTATTATTATGCATTAGCCTGAAACGTTCCCCAATAAATGGAGCAAACGGTACGAAATGTTCTTGGAGAACTTCTTCCACGTACCTCTGAGCCTTCACACTGCCCCCAGAAGACACGACACGGGCCTCATAAGAGATGCCTCCCCAAATCATTATTGATCCGCCCTGATAACCCACTGTTTCAGCTATAGCGCAGGGGGCAAAACTTTCATTTTTACCTCTGTAGACACGCTAACTCCCATCTGGACCCCATAAGGCTATTCTGCTTTTATCTGAAAATAGTACGTTCATCCACTGCTCCAGAGTCCAATCATAGTATTCTCGCACAAAACCAAGTCTAGCTCTATGGTGCTGTGGGAGAGGTTGTGGGGCGCAAGCTGCACGAAAAGCCCTTAAATCACCTGTCTTTTTCTAATCGTACGTTCACTTTCACTAACATTTCTGACCTCGAAAGGACGCGTACGAACTTCAGTAGCAGTGCAATTTCTCAACACATTGCTGACGATAAAACGGTCGTCTCGGGTGGGAGTGCAGCGATGTTTGCCTTGACTTGGCCTCCGGGTATATGATCCAGTCTCTTGATACGATTTAATGGCATCCCGTATCGTGGTTCGAGTTACACCGAGCATTCGGGCGATACGACGTTGACTGTATCCAGCATCAGCTAAAGCGACAGGCCTAGCTGTACAAATTGCATCTAACGGCATTTTTATTATTTCTAACACTAAGCACTATCTTTAAAAAAAATTAAACAAATTTTACACTTTCGGTGAAAATAGAACAAGAAATGTTATCTCGGTAACGTCACAGTAATAAGGTAAAAAAATCACCTACTGCGACATAATTTTAAAACCAACTCGAGAGTCTAACTATTTATTTTTCTTCCCAATTATCCACTCGATACAAAACAAAGCCTGTAATAAGCTATACTTAATGCAAACAAGCAAGATGACAGAAAATGTAAGCGGGTGGTTAATTGTGCATGTGAGTGTATTATTTCTATGAAAGAAAAGAAGTAAAAAACAAGTTGAGTAGACTACGCTCATGTCAAAAGGGTTTTGTTCTTACCAGCGAACATTTTATTCAAATGTTACTAAAATTATTGACTGACCTGAATCTTAAATGTGTTTTTGATATTAATTTTATGTGGTTGGATGAAAAGCCCATGTAGTAGAAAAATTTTATATGATTACAGTAATCGGAGGAAATTCAAAAGGCTATAAGGTCGGTAAATTACATTGAAACTTACAGAATAAAATGATATTTTAAACAGACATTTTAATTAAATGTCTGATTTCATCCAATTTAATCATACCAATACAATTTACTGAAGAAAATGTGAAATCTTACTACTATTAGCAAAGTTTAACAAATTTCAGCCTCTAAGTTATTTGTCATTGGATCTATCCCCATGATTTTTAGGGATTTCTGAAAGAAATTTCGCAAAAACATAATAGTATCCCGTCGTTTCTGCCCGTCTGTCCATCCATCTGTCTCCCCATCTGTCCATTCGTCCGTCCTTCTGTCCATCAATCTGTGAGTCAGAAGAAACGCGAAAAGTTCGTACATTTCCCCTTCCCCTGCCCCCACGGTACTAATATGGCAATTTTAAGACTTGTTTTTAAAAGATCTCATTGTGGCCTTTCCTACATTTTTTTTAAAGGGTCACCTGGCTATATGGAGAGCCTCCGTTAAACCCCTTTGAAAAAAATTTTCACACTTGAATTTTCAAGAAGTCACCACTTCTGAACTTTTTTACAAAATTTTATGGCTGCAGCTTTTATAGTTTCCGAGAAAAAGTGCTGTGACATACAGACACAGACGGACACTGGTCGTGATTCCAATAGGGTTTTGTATTTTAGTCCCGAGCCTAAACTAAACATATTCCAAATATATTACAAGAGAACAAAAATGATAAGAAAAATTGAACGATTGAAAAAAAACCCAAATAGCAATTAATATAAATTTGTAATAGAAATGCAACGGGAAGATTTAATGCGAAACATACATTAAATAATCGAAAAAATAGGAGTGTGCGCGAAGCAGAGACAAACAAGCGATAGAAATTTAAATTATCAGTGATAAATGAAATTTTAAAATAGAAAACTATTGAACCAAGATCTAAATATCATCATAGCAGTATATTGCGTGAAGTTGGTGTGATTCCAAGCTGTCATCGAACAATTGGACTAAAGAGAATTTCAGTTCATCGTTAATTTATTCGATCTGACGTCATTCACACTTAGAAGCGAAGGACTTGTACGTCGCTTCATCAAAGCAATTAGATATCGCTTAAAACACATGCCGACTTGGAAATCCTAGGAGTGCAGGCCTAAGACTTGGGACCAAAGCAGATGTGGGAATGTAAACAGAATAAAGGGCATGCGCCAAATCTACACATTACTCTGATATTTTTGAGAAAATGCCAAGGCATATTTCATTGAGTACGAGATAGCCTGACTTCTTGAACTATAACGTATATGATCCGATGATGAAAACGATAAAAGAAGTAGCTAAACAGGTTTTAGAAGTTACAATGAGTGGGTTTGAATAAAACAGGACAAATAGAACATGATGAACTTACAGTCAAGAGAAACGAAACAATTCCAATTAGATTGGAATGAATCCGGTCCGGCAAGAGACGAACGAGGAAAAGTTGCTCGGTGACGATGAGTGACTTGGCGGAAGTTGCGAGTTGGTGGCGAACGGTGATGGTAATAAAAAGAAAAAGCAAAGCGTTCAGGAATGTCACCATTGCAAGTGATAGTGTTTGTCGAATTTAAGCGGTACTTGCATCTGTGGGAATTTAAACTAATGCTTAGTGTATAGATTATCTTAAAAATATTGTGCAAATAATGAACACCTCGTTAGTAACGTGGGTTAGTGAAAAGTGGAACAAGATTCAAAAGCTCCGTCAAAACGTATCTTCAACCTGTATTCGCTTGGGTGTGCAAGCGTTTCTCCCTCCACTAAACCATCTGTCGAAAAGTTTTTTTTTTTGGCCCCGAATCTAGAAACAATTATGTGTGCAACGCGATTAACATGTAAATTAATTGGGTCAGTTGCACGAAGGGAAGGTGGACTGCGCGCCTCATCCCGGATGTGAGACCGTGGCTAAATCGAAGGCATAGTGAGACTGACTTCTATACGACCCAGCTTTTGAGCGGGCATGGGTGTTTTCAGTCTTACCTGCATAAGATTGGTAAGTCACGGTCTCCCGATTGTCAGTTTTGCCCAGTAGAGGAGGACAATGCCTGATACACATTTTTGCGTGTACAAAATGGGCCAGGCTGCGAAGGGAACTCTACAGGGAACGGGAGAGCTCACCCCGGATAATATAGTCGCGGTGATGCTCGAATCGGTTGACAAATGGAACCAGATGGCACATTATGCTCGGGTAGTCGTAAAATATAAAAGGGACTGACAGCAGCCGGGGGCGCTGGGGCTAGGGGATCACTTTTCTGACACTTCCTCTTCCCCTCTCCCCTCTCGCTAGGAAAGGGATCGCCCAGCTTGAAGGCGCCCCACGGCGTAACATAACGAGACCTGGCCCGAAGTAATGCGTCAAACGGTTCCAGGCAAGGTTCTCAGGTTGACAGGGGAGGTGTTTAGTGGGTAGTCCAGTCGTCTTCTTGCGTGCATGGGAGTCCCACACTCTGTGCATAAATGGCATTCACCTCCCTACCACAAAAAAACATTAATAATAATAGCCGAAATGCGGTAATGCTACGTCGTTTTCATTCAAAAGAGATGCCGCCACGGATGGAACATATATTTGTGATACGAAATTTAGCTTTTCGTATTTGGGCACTGTCATAAGCAAGAAAATAAATTACAAACAAACCAAATCCCATATTTCTATTTGAAAAGAAACATTTTTATCGATCCGCTTGCAAGCACCATCGATAGAATGGAAGTAGGCCACGAAGCGTGCACATAGAGATGAATCGGAGTACATTCTATGTTTGTATGGTACATACTTGGATAAAAAGAATTGAGGAAGGATCATAGCGCAAGTACTGCTACTGGAACGGAACCCTAAGGGAAATGTGCCAACCAAATCAAGGAGACTTCACTAATCCAGCTTTCTACGAAAGAGAATATAGAAAACCGCAAGTCCCCGAAAAAACGTCAACCCAAACAAAATAAATTCGCATGGGACCGTAAAGTAACCTTTCGAATCTTCTCACGTTTCCCTATGTGGCCAAGAGAAAAGTTGTTGGAAAGAAAAATCTGAAATTGAACCGATTTGAGCGAGATAAGGCTCAAAAAATAAATTTTTGTCATTACAAACATTTTCCACAAATTTGTAATCAGGTGATTCAGTACAAATAACACTGCTTTTTTGCTTGAAAGAACAAAAAACGTGCATAGTTTTTTTTTATTTGAAAATAATATTTAGTGCGAAGCTACAAAAATAACTTGTCCAAAGGAGTCTTATTTTCAACCGTGTCGAATTGTGCCAAGACATTCTATATGCACTGGAATACGTCCTATAACTCTACACGGTAAGTACCCTTTTTCTTTGGTTTTTTTACTAATATTGAAACATAACTAATATTCACCGATTTTAAACAATGGGAAATTTATTGCTAAGCAAACAAACAAAAAGAGATATGGTGTTGTTGAAACGGAAGCATCTTGGAATTGTTTCTATTGGAACACAGTAGGAATAAGCATGTTTATTTAAGGGAAAAGATTGAGTCTTTCCATTAGAACTCTGAATAGTTATGGCGCCCATCACATTGGCTGGCCCCTCCACACATGAGCTAGCAAGTTCTCCCTATTTTCTTTTTGCAGGGGCTGTCAGTAGAATGCTTAGCCTTCCACACCCGAGATTCGCCCCAGCATAATATTTTTGTATTCTAGATCTGGCTGGGAGACGTACGTGCGCGCACCGCCACCAGCTGGATGTCCCAATCTTATTTGTGGGCCATGACCGTGACTCTTCGACAAGGAAGAAATCACCCTACGTCTTGCGTGCGGTTAACCGGTTATTCCTCGTCGTGTTTTCTTCGTAATCCCTTGCGGTTGGTTACTTCGGCCAGTGACACCCTAACATCAGTCAATCGGTTCGACGTTTCGACTCTGGTCATACTTTAATTCGGAAGTGCGAAAATATTTTGTAGTGGGCCTTTGTGCTGTGGGAAAAGATCCCGCCCCACGGCACCGCAAAGCTAGGCGCCACACAAGGCCATTTCCAGCGTAGCACTAACTCCACTCGCTGACACGGCAGACCACCAATGCAGTCCTTTACGTATACTTTAACCTCCACATAAACACTTAATTGTGTAGTACTTATCTTTTTATATATTGAGAACTCTATTTTATTATTGTTCCATGTCAACATTAACTCAAGAAATGGTAGTTTTCCATCCATTTCAACTTCGATCGTGAATTCGATTAGCGGATGAAGTTTCTTCATATATTCGAAATGTTTTTTGATTTCTGCGCAGTTCATTACGGCCACGGATTTCATCAATAATATATACAATATAATATATATATATATATATATATATATATATGTATGTGTATATATATATATATATATATATATATATATATGCATACATATATATATATATATATATATATATATATATATATATATATGCATACATATATATATATATATATATATATATATATATATATATATATATATATATATATGTCAGCGCTCGAAGGGAGAATGGAACAAGAAAATATGCTTCCAAAGTTTTAATATCGATGATATTGTGGCAATAATTAACCGCCCAAAAACCGAACAGCAATGGAAATATATGAACAACTTTCATCCAGAAATAAAATTCATAGTCGAAGTTGATGGAAAACTACAATTTCTTGATTTAATGTTGACAAGGAACAATAATGGAATTTAGTTCTCAATACATAGAAAAATAACGACTACACAAAGGACAATCGTTAGTACTTGTAGTGAATTTTGTGATGTTAACTGTCCTTTCAGGATTGCAGCGGTGTTCTGCTGCCTCAGCGAGCGGAATCAGTGCTGAGCTGGATTAGCCCCGGCTGACGACGCGTTAATGCACTAGCGAGCTAGCGTTGCGGTGTCATGGGGCGGGCTCTTTTTCCGAAGCATGAAGCCCCATTATAAGGTATTTTTCGCATTTACGAATCAAATAGGGTGACGGGAGTCAAAAAAAATCGAGCATTTGACCGGTGGTAAAGGTGCCAATGGCCGAAGCAACGTACCAAAAGGGATTACTGAACGATGCCGCGACTTCGAATAACTACTTAGCGTACCCGATGCGCAAGACGATTTCGTCTTTGCCAAGGACGATCACGGCTCACAAATAAGAGTGGCCATCCAGGTGATAGCCGTGCCCCCACGCACCCCTCCCAACCGGATCGAAACCCGAAAAATGTTGCCTTGGCCCATATCGAGTGCGGAAGGCTAAGCACCCCTACGAGAGCACCTGTAACAACAAAAAGGGGTGAGCTCACCCGATGACTAGCTCGTGAATGGAGGGGCCAGCTAACGTGGTGGGTCCCATATCCGGTCAGGGCTCAGAAATAGAAAGACTGACTTTTGTTTTCAGTTATTTCTTCATTCTTATTTCTACTCTCAATTCCATTAAAACCTTTTTATTACCTGCGTCGCTAACCTTAATGCACTCTCCATGCTGTCATGTTCGCAAGGTTTCTATGCGCCTCCCAACTTCCAACTTCTGTCAGCTGTTTCCCCGCATTTTCAGTTCTGTTATAATTTGCTGCTTGGTCTCAGACAGGGATCTGGTATTTGTCACTATGGCAGGCGTAGCCAGAAGTTGACAAGTGTCAGGTGACAGATCTCTGTCTAAGAGCCACCATGAGACGTTGAGTGTTGCTAGGTCATGAGTGGTGCCCAAGAGCGTGTTTTTTCAAGCAAAAATAGACAGTACGGGCCAAGAGTATAGCAAACGTATATGCCTTCACGCTTTCTCATCCTTCGTAACGACAAGCAAGGAGAGTTATTGTGCAGATATAGTTCATTTATGGTGCCGTATAGCTTTGCCCCTATTTGATCCTAATTTGTTTTCTTCGTTCAAATTGGATTCGAGAGTGCTGAACGGGCACGGCTGGTGGAGTATTGTTAATGCCTTCTCACACTAAAAAACGAATGACAATACGTTGCGTAACGGCGGTCGGCACTTGATGTTCACTCATGGTCATAGTACGTGCGTGAAACATGCACTCCTGACAAAAACTATACTACACTGTTCGTAAGGGACCCAGCTATCACATACTCAAGCCATAATACAATCACTAACAAGTACGGTCAGTTCATACAAATTTCCGAATAACGGGACTTGCCGACGCGTGAGATAGTATTTGTAACAGCGTGCACAGATAGGGCATGGGGAACATGTCACAAATTCGACGAAAGTAAAACAGGAAAGAACAGTCATCAGCTGACTGGTAAATACATCGCATTGAAAGAAAAGAGAAGTCCGATAAACAACTGAACGATTTCTACGTTCAATTAAACGAATGTTGTCAAAAGACAAACGTCAAAAGCTGACGCTTTCATTAACTCAAGTTCCTGCAGTATTAGGATGGATTTTAATCGCTTCAGCGGACAGAGTTGAATTAATTTATGCCGGCCGATTCCTAACTGGACTTGGATCGAGCATGGTTGGCGAACCAGCTCGAGTTTATACATCAGAAGTAACGCAACCACATCTGCGAGGCATGTTAAGTGCGTTGGCAGCGGTGTTTATCAGTTTCGGTGTACTTGTGCAGTATACCCTAGGATCCTTCATAATGTGGAAAATTCTAGCAATAACTTCGACCATGGTCCCAGCTGCTACATTTCTGTTACTGTTCTTCACACCCGAAACTCCCAACTATTTGGTAGTGCGTGGTAAAGTTGTTGAAGCTAAAAAAAGTTTGGAAAAACTTCGAGGATCTACGTGGAACGTGAATTCAATCGGAAGGCAAATGCTAATAAGTAAGCGAAAATATCAAATAATATGAAGATGATAAATTAATTCAATTTAAATGTTACAGCAAAGTGACGGCTAAGGACAAGATTGCCAGTTTCTTCAGTCCAGTTACGCTAGTCCTTTTGGGATTTTAGTTCTTCATTTCATGATGTACCAATTCAGTGGTGTGAACGTTATCACATTCTACGCGGTTGAAATTTTCCGCGATTCTGGAACCACAATGAAAACATACACGTGTACCATAATGCTTCGAGCTATTCGTCTAGCATTTACCATAGTTGCTTGCATTCCTCTGCGAAGAATGGGACGAAGGCCGCTAACATTCATTTCGGGTAAGTGTCAATTAAATCAACACGAGGACATTATTTAATATTTTCGAATAACCTTACAGGAATCGGCTGTGGACTTTCAATGTTAGGGTTACTTGTGCATGAAACATAAGTGGGATACTGCTGATCCACCAGAACTCTCAACTGCAACCAGGTTCCCTGTAGCTTGTATCTTCATTTTCACAATCGCGTGCACACTCGGCTTCTTGGTCGTTCCATGGGTGATGATTGGAGAAATTTACCCACAAAATTTCGGGGCATTGTTGGTGGCTTCACTACGTGCAGTGCACATATCTTTATATTCGTCGTTGTCAAAACATATCCTTTCTTAACTCACGCAATATATCGCCATGGTAAGTCATCATGAATAATGAAAACAAAAAGCGGAATTCATTAAAAATTGTCTTTAACTTTTAGGAATGATATTGTTCTACTTCTGCCTGCCAGAGACCAAGGGACACACTCTACAAGAAATCGAAGATTACTTCTCCGGTCAAATTAAAACTCTCAAGAAGGAGAAGCCAAAGAAAGGTGAAAGTGCTCCTCCTCTACTAGAAAAGAATTAAATTATGTAAATGAGAAAATTAGCATACATTCAGTTAGGAATCTAAGAGAACACTTAAGTACCTTGTAATGTTAAAACTTAAGCGAAAATTCCATGTGATATCTTCTTAAATGTTTATCTTTGTATATTAAAGACACAAGTTTTCTTATTTAAACTCGTTGTTAGTGAAAGCAAATTTACTCAGTTCTCTTGTGACACTCTTAAAGGGGCAAATAATAGCGTTATATATTGTTTATAGCTAATTCTTAAATGAAAACTAGATAAGGTTCTTAAAGACAGTATTAAAATGATACACAAATGTTACAATACATAGGTAAATATGTATATGAAATATTATGAAATTGAGTCAGCCGTCAAAGAATGAAAGCTTCTGAAGTACCTCACTTTAATGTGCCACTTATAAAAGTAATATTATCGATAATTATGGCTTGTTGAAAGAATGCGTTAACAGTTAGGGGAGCCTTTTTCTAGAAATATAAGAAACTATTTCCCTTTGTATCAAAATAAAATCAAAAAATTCAATGTGTTTATTTCTTCAAGTGCGATCCTCCTTTTCATGCTAATCAATGCACTACCAAGTCTCTATGAAGTTAAAACTTAATAAATAAGCCTCATTACAAAAAAAGACAGCCAAACCACCGTTTTGAGTTAACGGCTACGAATCGAGGGCACCGAAAATACAGGGTTTTCCAATAAGAGGTGTTATTTTGATATTAAAAGAAAAATGCAATTTTTTAATATAAATGATCGGATGTTTATTTCATTATGAAGGGCTAGGTATGCCGTTAATAGTGCAAAATAATAACAGGCAAATGCCGACCACGCTTACAGGACCATATCCTTTTCATGAAATTTTCCATAACCAAATCACAAAGTGGCTGCCCTATGTCCTCGATAGCCTCACGAATTCACGAATGAATCACCGCTAGGCTGTTGGCGTATACCTTCTCTTTCACGTGGCCCCATTGAAAGTAGTCGCAAGGTGTTACGTGGTATGGTCCGATGGAAGCCGGAACAATTTTCTGTATTCATTTTAATCACAATGCACTCTTTATTTTCCATTGCTCTTAAATGAACAGATTTAAAAATCACATTCCCGCCAAAAACCTCAGCTGTGTTATCAATCTGGTAATAATATCTTTCGTTAAGCAACAAAATTTGCTAATCTGGTAACACGAAAATGGCTAAATTCCAACGCACACAACTATAATTCCCCGCTTCACGTACAAACTCATACAAATGCAAGCGCGGGCAAACTTACTAACACAATTTCACATATGGGCCGCAGCTCTACCTAACTCTCTTTCGCTAAAGGGCAAAAGCCATTTATTTTCAGTCCTTTCTTGTCTCCATTTTACATTGCCCCATCAATTTTTGTTGTTGTAATTATTGACATCCAAGAGTGACCATACTTGTTAGTTATTGTATTATGCTCAAGCCACGACCTTCAAAACATACATGCGCGCCATCTACAGCATTTGTCTCCAACATATTTGAATCACCCTCGTATGATTAAAATTTTATCTTGCCGCTCAGAATATGCCTTTTATATTCATATGTTCATCGAAATGTATAGATTTAATATGCCAGATATTGTTTTTCAATATTTTCAAAAGATCCGCAACGGTACTTCCAAAAAAAATAATGTTACTATTAGATGAATGAAATAAAAGCTGTAAAGCAAAAGAAGATATATCTCACCATTGAGCATTTTGCTATCAAATTATTTTATGTTCTTATCACGGATTATAATACTCGTAGAAATTTATAGTATCCGCGCAATCTCACACAACTGATAAACAATGGGGATTTCTCTTTGAGGAAACTAGTGCTAAATTTAAGACGGTTCTCCGTAAATTAGAATTTTTATAACATTTGTTCGGCTTCGAGAGATATATATCGAATAAACGAAATTACTGCAAAAGAATTTGCTGTTCGCCGATATACACATGTTAATTATTTAGCCTAATAAATTTTATACGAGGTGTGTTCAAAAAGTATCACGAATTTTGAATTTTCGCAGGTTATGTATATTCGAATTTCGATTTTTTTGTGGCGTTATGTTGGTACTCATGTCTGTCACTTATGCCGACAAGCTCGGCCATTTTGAATGTTCACTTAATTGGTGATAGCTGCTTTACTTGCACGTGTTTTCAATCGTCTTCGATTTTTACTTATTCAAAAAAATGGATCAAAGAACGTGTATCAAATTTTGTGTGAAAAACGAAATTAAGTGCGCGGATGCATTCCGAATGTTAACTGTGGCATACGGAGAAGCTACCTTGGACCGAAGCAACGGTTATCGGTGGTACAAAATGTTTTTAGAAGGCCGAGAAGATGTGAACGACGAAGAGCGTGCCGGACGCCCGAGCACTTCAACAACAGACGAAAAAATTAATGAAGTGGAGAAAATGGTATTGGCCAATCGTCGAATCACCGTTAGAGAAGTTGCTGAAGACCTAAACATATCGATTGGCTCGTGCCATTTGATTTTTATCAACGATTTGGGCATGAGACGGGTCGCCGCGAAATTCGTACCAAAATTGCTCAGTTGCGACCAAAAACAGCAACGCATGAACATTGCTAATGAGATGTTAAACTCTGTCCGCGACGAACCAAATTTGCTCCAGAGGGTCATAACTGGTGACGAATCGTGGGTTTATGGTTATGACGTGGAAACCAAAGCTCAATCATCTCAATGGAAGCTGCCGCATGAACAAAGACCGAAAAAAGCGCGCCAAGTTCGGTCGAATGTGAAAGTTTTGCTGACAGTTTTCTTCGATTGCAGGGGCGTGGTGCATCATGAGTTCTTGCCACAGGGAAGAACGGTCAATAAGGAATATTACCTGCAAATTATGCGCAATTTGCGCGAAGCAATCCGCCAGAAACGCCCGGATTGGAGGGAGAACAAAAATTGGCTTTTGCACCACGATAACGCCCCTGCTCACACATCGTTGCTTGTGCGCGACTTTTTGGCCAAAAACAACACACTAATGATGCCGCAGCCACCGTATTCCCCAGATCTGGCCCCCTGTGACTTTTTCTTGTTTCCTAAACTGAAGAGGCCCATGAAAGGACGACGTTACGCTACGCTTGACGAGATAAAGACGGCATCGAAGGAGGAGCTGAACAAGATTAAAAAAAATGATTTTTTGAAGTGCTTCGAAGATTGGAAAAACCGTTGGCACAAGTGTATAATATCTCATGGGGATTACTTTGAAGGGGACAAAATAGATATTCATGAATAAATAAATAATTTTTGAAAAAAAAAACAAAATTCGCGATATTTTTTGAACACACCTCGTAGGTTCCGTGGCACCCACTTTTTTTGTATTATCTCCATAATAATAGATAATTGATAAGTATATTAAAGTTTGAATAGATGAATAAGTCAATTATTTTATGTTAAAACTGTTTTGATATTTTACAATAAACATAAGGCAATGTTATTATAGAAGATTGAAACATAAGCTAATACTAATGTTATCATCGCGTAGTAACCTTAAAAATAAAGCAACCATATATTTAGAAAGTGTCTTGAAAGTTTGCTTGAAGTTATTGTACCAGTATTAAAGAATTATATTTTAAAAAAATATGAATTGCTAACCGAAAACAAAATCTTTCCTTTTTAGTAGATGGTCGCTCTTTTTCAGGAGGTGGTCAAGATGGAAAGTAAGTATGCCGCCTAGGGGGTGTGGTTTTTAATAATCCGCGGCTAATGGGGTCGGTGCGCACTGCTTTAGCTTGGCTTTGCGGTTTCAGCTAGAGTAGATTGATTCAGTTTTGGATTCTTGTATTTTATTTCTGGTACCGCGTGGGTGAGTATTCGGGAACGCGTAGTTTTTAATTGAGGATGTTTCTTGTTGTTCTTTTTCCTTTGGAACAACCGCACAGTCCAAAAAAAGAGAAATGAATTATTTAAAGTAGAGTAGAATCGCTTTGGTGAAAGCTGGTTTGACGCGTTTTAGTCTGCTTGCAGAAGACCTGTGACCAAAATTCCTCTCCGAACTAGCTAGTCCGGACTTGTTGACTCGTTGGGTACAGACCGTTGATACATTCCAAGGTTTCACGTCTACAACCGATGAGAGGTCGGTTCAGATTTCCTTCGGGGAATCTCTAACGGGATGGACGAAATCCATAAATGATTACAAGAACTACTCAAACGTAGTCTGGCTCATTATTCCATTTGAAATCTAAGCATCTTTCTGATGATACTATTTGGAAAGAGTTTCTCTATTTCTTCGATAAAGTTGCCGCGCTGCATGTCGCGTCACTTTCAAGGTCCTAAATGACTGCTTGATTATCGGATACGATAGCTACAGTTTTCCCCTTAAATCCTCTATGTTAACATTAAGCTCCACATTTACTGCAATTGCATAGACTTTTGTCAGAAAGACAGTTGGCATTGCTTTGATACGCTAGAGCCAAATACCTCCAGATTAAAAACTCGAATTTCTATATCCTCTAAGGTTTCAGAGATATCTGTATGCTGAACATATGAGATGCATATCGGAACGAAAGCTCCGTACCCTTATATGTACTATCCAGCAATGTACAATATTTTTTGTCAGCGGTGAACTTTGCCGCTGTGCGAGCTTTATTTGTTTCAAAGATCATTTTTGTGAAAAACACTCTTTTATTTTTAAATATTGTTGCAGATTATGGTTTGTAAGGGATGTAAAGTATTTGAAATTAGGGAAAATGAACTCCATCAGATTTTGTTGGTAGACAACAGATACTATAAAGACAATTTAGAGCTTGATGAGGAAGACCAAAGATTTCTAACACATGATGAAGGCATTATTGATATCGAGATTGAACTTCACGAATCAAGAAGACTGTCACCTGAACCTTCAATGTCTATTGTAGAGCCTGTTGCTGAAATGGTTTGCAGCCATTTAACGGTTTTCAAGTGGAACGAAAGGACGTACATACCGAATGTTTTTTGTGATGTGGATAATAAATTTGGAAAAGAGCTCATCTGTCAAGACATTGAAGGCAATAAGTTGACTCCCTTTGAAATTTCTGTTCAACAAGGAGTTTTAATGATTTGATTCAACACATAGTATCGGAGACAATATGGTACGCTCACCAAAATGGAAAGGCGTTCACTCTTGAAACCGAAAAAACGAAAGCATTTCTTGGTATGAATTTGATTATGGGCCATCATTTCTTGTCACCATTGAGATATTACTGGTCCGCAGAATCAGACATGGCGGTACCTTTCATTTCCAATGTTATGCCTAGGGCTCGATTCGAAGAAATACGACGAAACTTACACTTTTGTAAAAACGAAGAACCAAGTGATCCACACAGTCCTAATTACGGCAGAGCATACAAAATCTGGCCGATTATGGAACACTTCAATACTTCGTTTCAAAATACCTTCAATAATACAAAAGAGCAATCAATCGACGAGCACATGATCAAATTTAAAGGGCATAAAGTACTGAAACAATACATAAACAAGTTGGGTAAACAGACCTACGCTCATGTCAGAAGGGTTTTGTATTCAATTTACGAAATGCAGTCACCAGATCGAATCCAATCAAGAAACATGTCAAAGACGATTTTATTGGAGAAAATATGAAATACGAAGATCATACTATTATTAACAAAGTTGAACGAATTTCAACTTCTGAGGGTTTTGGTATTGTTATACTCATAAGTATCTCCCTTAATAATTATTTCAGATGTCCATCCGCGACGGAGGAAACACATTTTTCATGTATTTCTCACCTGTGCCCCCACTGAAGCAAAAACTGACAGTTTAACAACTGTTTTGAAAAGCTCCCATGAAAACTTACATTTCATACTCATATCGGCCACGTTTGATGAATTTTTTTTTTCAGGGGCCACAATTTTTTCGAATCCTAGAATGGTTACAAAGCCCTTTTGTTAGGAGCTCTCTCCCACCTATTTGACTTATTTCACTTATGAGCATTAATTGTAGGTGCTCGTCTTCAGTCATTCATTAAATTGAACCAAGTGTTCAAAGCATGCACCTTAAACGTTGAAGTTGGGAAACAATAACTCAAAATTATTCAATCTTCGCATTTAAAACAGCCACTATTTTGTTTTACGATTACTGATACCACTAGCTGAACCGATTCTCAAAGATATACATGACACCTATCATTCCTGAAATTTTCATGCAAATCCTAGCAAAACTGTATTGTCTGATTTGGTAAAAAGCGCTTGTTGTTCCATAGCCATACGAGTATGTTGCCATAGTAATAAATGCAGCGCATATTGTTCCATAGTAATACAGGAAAATTCAAACCGCTATAACTTCGCTAAATATGATTCAATCTTTATGAAACTTGTAGGGTAGATCAATCTTATAAATAAACATCTACGTACTGAATTTCATTGAATTTAAGGGTACCGTGAAGATTTTATTCAAGAAAAGATAAAATCGATAAATCATACTGTTACTAACAAAGTTGAGTGAATTGCGACTTCTAACGTATTTGTTGTTGTTATACTCATCAAGGCCTACGATCCTGATTTTTTTCAGATTTTTCGGATCACAGGTGTCCAATCGCGAGGGGGGGGGGGACACAAATTTTTCGTGTATTTCCCCTTCCTGTGTGCCCCTTGAAGCAAATTTTGCCAAACTAAGACCTGTTTTGAAAAGCTCTCATCAAGACCTTTCATTTGACACCCATATCGGCTACCTTCGATTTCGGGGGGGTCACTCTTCTATATGGGGAGACCCCCCTTAAATACCTTATAAATTTTTTTAGTAGTTGAACTTTGAAGAGAGCACCACTTTACACCTACACACAAAATTTTATGTTTCCAGCTTAAGTAGTTTCCGAGAAAAACTGCTGTGACACACGGACGGACGGACGGACGGACAGACGGACAGACTGGTCGCGAAACTAGTAGGGTTTTGTAAAATAATTTTACAAAACCCTAAAAGCAAGCCTGTCAAGTGGGGCTTCAAATTATGTTGGAGATGTGATGTAGCAACAGGTTATCTGTTTGAATTTGATTTATATACAGTTAAACCAAATTCTGGATCTAACTATGGGTTAGGTGAAGAAGTAGTATTGCAGCTTACAAAAAAGCTGGAAGGCGTCGGCTGTAAAATTTACTTTGACAAATTTTTTAACTCCCCGTTGTTGCAATATAAACTAATTGCTCAGAATACTAAAGCGTGTGGAACTGTCCAAACTAACCAGAAGCACTTTCTGAAAACTGGTCCAAGGGACAAATAAATGAAGCGCAGAGACATTGACACCACAAGTTTTCGAGGCATATCATGTGTGAAATGGATGGACAATAAAGCAGTTCATTTGCTGGCCAATTTTTTGTCACCAATAGAGATAGATTTTGTAAAACGGCGTCAAGCTGGATCAGCAGATAAAGTTGATGCATAATGCCCTAAGATTGTTTCACATTATTAGCGTTTTGTACTAAAATACAAAATGCTATTGCAATCATGACCTGTGTTCATCTATCCGTCAGTCCGTCCATCCGCCTGTATGTCACAGCACTTTTTCTCCGAAACTATAGAGGCTACAGCCATGAAACTTTGTGGAAAGGTCAGAAGTGGTGACTTCTTGAAAGTTTTGGGGTGGAAAAATTTTTCAAAGGGGCTTAAGAGGGTCTTCCCATATAGGGAGGTGACCCTTCAAACATTTTTTTTCACCATTCACAGTCGAGTAGGGTGCCTCATCAGTGCCGTGGGGGGAGGGGGAAATGTACGAACAATTCTTGTACCCCACCTTTCATCCGAGAAATCTGGAAAAAATCGTGAATGTAGGCCTTTATGAGTACAACAACAACAAATCCATGAGAAGTCAAAATTCACTCAACTTTGTTAGTAATAGTATGATTTATTGATTTTACATTTTCTTGAATAACATCTTAACGGTACCTTTAACTTCAATGAAATTCAGTATACAAATGACTATTTACAAGATTGACCTGTCCTGTACGTTTCATAAAGATCAAGCAGTATTTAACGAAGTTATAGCGGTTTGAGTTTTCCTGTATTAATATATAACAATATGCGCTGTATTACTATGGAAACATATGGCTATGGAACAATATGCGCTTTTTACCGGCTCAGACACTAGAGGTTTGCTAGTAATCGTAAAACAAAATGGTGGCTGTTTTAATTGCGAACATTGAATAATTTTAAATTATTTTTCCCTAACTTCAACGTTTACGGTGCATGCCTTGAACACTGGATTAAATTTGATTAATGACTGAAGATGAGTACCTACAATGAATACTCATAGGTGAAACAAGTTGTGGAGGCAGGAGAAAGGTCCTAACAGATGGGCCACGAGCAGTGGCGTAGCGTGAGTTTTTGACGCCCGGGGCCGACCGGGGACTTGCCGCCCTCCTTTTTTGGAGATAGATTTATATTCAAAGCTTTTTCAGAACGATATAATCCTTCTTTCGTCTGTTAAAAGTATCCTGAATCCAAAATCAAACTACAAATAATTTACTGACATTTTTTTTGTGGTAGGGAGGTGAATGCCATTTATGCACTGAGTGTGGAACTCCCATGCGCGACTGGACTACCCACTAAACACCTCCCCTGTCAACCTGAGAACCCAGCCTGGAACCGTTTGACACATTAGTTCGGGCCAGGTCTCGTTTTGTTACGCCGTGGGGCTCCTTCAAGCTGAGGAGTTCCTTTTCTAGCGGGAGGGGAGAGGGGAAGAGGAAATGCCAGAAGAGCGATCCCCTAGTCCCAGTGCCCCTGGCTGCTGTGAGTCCCTTTTATCTTTTAGGACTGCCCGAGCATAATGTGCCACCTGTTCGGTGGCACATGACATTAACAGAGTAAGAGAATAACGCTCCTCTAGCAAGTGAAAGAATGCTGCATTTAATAAACACTTGAACATAAAAAATAAACAGAAGATGCCCATCTCTAGAAAATAAGCACAATAAATAATAATAAAAATAATAATCACGCTGCAGTCCAAATTGAACCTGGGCATTGAGACGAGGTCGAGCATCTCATTTTATGACCATAACGACACTTGGAAGGTGATGTGGTTGGCATCAACCTTGACTGTGTGATTATTACCTAATTTTACTCAGTACCCATCACAGCTGAGTGGGCTGGAAGTCCGTTAACAGATACTGACATCGAAAACTCGTTACACCAGGGCTCGAACATAGCACCTGTCGTATTCGCAGCTAGCCTCCTACTTACTACACCACGACGGATGACAGAAAATTAACATAAGCTTCAAGTTAAATCTAAAATTACTTTTGAACATTCTCATTAAGAGTTCTTGTTTTGCTTAATGGATTGACAGGCAAATATAAATACCTTGTAATTATGAACTTATTTGCTTTTCTAAAAATGCTATTATTTTGATTATCTAGTTTTTTTCTAACTCATACGTAAACTTCTATTGGGACATATTGCAATATGAGCTTGATAAATAATAAAATAGTGAATTTGAAAAATGTCGCTGCAGAATCGCGTAAAAACACCAAGGCAACTGTAATGTGAAACACCGATATAAATTAATATTTTCTTTTCTCACGAAGAAAAATTACTGGTGAATCATTTTTCTCTTCCACATGGGAAGAATTAAAAGAGAAAATAAGATGTTTCATTATAAGACCAGAAAATCAATTAAAAGTCGAGAAAGCATTTTGTAATCATTCAAAAATTAACTTTTCTTTGTTTTTTAAAGCCTAAAGCGTCGGACTGAACCAACGTAGTTTTACAATCTGGGTCAGCTGCAGCCACGAAACCCGAAGACGTACGCGTTCAATTTCGAGTTCTCCTCTGTTAACATCTTGAAGAGTTTCATCCAGGTTGAGTTCGTCGACGCCTAATATTACTGCAGCCCTTAAAAAGTCGTACTTTTGTGCCAACGTTTTAAGCTATTGAAACTCAGCACCAACTCTGTCTATCGATGATAACATGGTTTGCCTCAATTCGTTTTCATACAATAACCCAGCGTCTTTACTTCCATCACAAATTATCTGACTCTTCTTAATTCATCTTCGAGGGTCACAAGTTATTCCAAGGTCTTCACACAAAGTTTTGGCGTGTGTTAAAGCCATGTCCACAAATTTCCCTCGGCTTTCTTCCAAAATAATCTGCAATGCACATATTTTTTTAGCACACTCATGTACGTTCAGTCTCTCAGTGTAAATAGCTCCGAGCGTCATTGACTTCATGTAGTACTAGCTGCCAAAGACCCAAAAAACTTAAAAAAGAAAATTATTGCATTGCCACCAACAAGCTTCTTGCGTCTGTTCTTGTATTAAAACTTTCCTCAGTTTTGGTTAGATTTTCAAGTGCAATCAATGTTTCTTTGAAGTGGTGTCATATAAAACTTACAGCATCGCCCCAGCACTCCAACATGCGCCTGAATCCTCTGCAATATTTTGCCTCTGGTCGCAATCAGAACTTCCCACCGATGTGTGGATACAGAAAAAAAGCATAGCAGCACTTTAGCGGGCCGAAGAAAGTTATGGAATTTACCTACACTGAAGCTGTATGCATACAAACCATTCGTGCAATGCTCAAATCACTCATTAAAGATTTGAGCATTGCACGAATTGTGCATTAAAATTGAAGTCTTTTATTCTCTGTTGTACACCTGTATACCTTCCAGCCATCGTCGCAGCATAATCATACGCTTGTCCTCTACAGTTCATAACGTCAAGTCCATCAGCCATGAGTTTGTTCAAAATCATTTCACTTATGCCTTTAGCAGTTTTGTTTTTGGTCTCGATGAAATACAAATAAATATTCGTTTACTCGAACCTCCTGATTTTCAATAACCACATATCGTAAGAATAATATTTAGCCTTTTGTACACGAGCTATAATCTTTTGACGAACTTTACTTTCAATGAACTCGTTTTGAATTTCTGGTGACCTATAAGTTAGCAAAATTTTTTGGCCCATTTTGATTCTAACCAAATTCTCTCGGAGAACTGGATCGTACATAGCTAGCAAATCTAATAAATTGAAAAAATTTCCTCTGTTAGCACTGGCCTCATCTTCTCTGTGGCTGCATAACGCCAAATTTTGTTTTGCAAGAAATTGTATAATATTGTCGCGTGTTATGTTTCGCGGCCAATAATTTTAATGTTCCGGGAAAGTGAAAACGCAATGTCTTTGAAAACGCAATGTCTTTTAAATTAGTTAAATTAGTTAAAAGAGTTTATTTACTTAAAAAAATGCACAATCACTAATTTACCACTTTCACTAATTTCTTTCTTTTTTCACTTTGTCTATCAATTTGTATTACTACTGTCTATCACTTCAATATCAATATCGCTCTTAATTCGCACGCCACACTATCGCAGTTTACTATATCGCGGTTGTAATAATCCCCGCATTCATTCAGCTTACCTTTATATAGGGTCTCTAGTTATTCAATCCATTTCTCGTACATTGGCGAACTAACTGGAACGTTCGAGCAGCTTAATGAATGGAGCAGTGACGTCACTTTCAGATGTTGATCATGCTTGGTGGGTTCTCGAGTACGTTCGTTTTGTTGATCATAATCTTCTTAATGGTTGTGAAAACAGTTGCGACAGTAGCTCGCAGAATTCTTTGCACATGTAACACTGCCCCCACCTCAGTCTCCCTGGGTGTAATATGGGGCAAGGCAGTCCAGGTGCACAATTTTCATTTTGGCTCTCGGCTTACGGTGTTCCTGTATGCGGCATACGACGTCGCTTTGTAGCTCGGTATGGTCCCTCCCAATTATGCTGCAACTTCGGAGACCTACCCTTCCGCCGTTGTGGGGTATATAGCCACACTAAGTCATCTTGCTGGAAGCCAGTAGAATTTGCCTTTAGATCACACCTGGTCTTCATGTAGTCAGTAGCCGATTCGAGGTGTTTTCGCACTATCCGATGTATCTGGTTCAACCGTTGCCTTAGCTCACTTGCGTACTCCAAGATCGTTTGGGGTTTCTCAGGGGGTGTCCCAAACTTTATATTAGCTGGCAGACGAATAGTCTTTCCAAAAATGACTTTGGTTGGGGCTTGGCCCATCGATGCATATTCGGCAGCTCTGTACTCCATCAAAAATAGTGGGATATGTCGGTCCCCGTCCTTTTGGTTCTCGTCAACCATCTTGGCCAGATGTTTATTGAGCGTACTGTTGAAACGTTCGACCATTCCATCGGATTGGGGTTGCAGTGGTGTTGTCCTCGTTTTCCGTATTCCCAGTAGCTCGCACATTTCGCCAAAAACTAGTGACTCAAAGTTCCGGCCTTGATCCGAATGTAGTTCGCAAGGTACGCCGTACCTACTGACCCAATTTAATACTAGCTGTTCGGCTACAGTAGTTGCTTCCTGGTTGACAATGGGGTAGACCTCGGGCCACTTGCTGAAATAATCGGCCACAACCAGCGTGTATCGATTTCCCCATTTGGATTCAGGAAAGGGTCCTGCGATGTCAACAGCAATCCTTTCAAATGACACGCCCACGTTATAGATTTGCATTTGTCATCTCAGTCGTTACTTTGGACCTTTGATGGAAGCACAAATCGTGCATTGACGGCACCAGTCCTCTACGTCTTCTTGAGCGTGGAGCCAGTAGAACCTTTCTCGCAATTTTGCTAAGGTCTTGTTAACACCAAGGTGGCCTCCCGAGGATCCTTCATGCATTTCCTTAACCACATTGTGGATTCGGCTTTTGGGGAGTATAGTTTGCATCCTATAGGAGCGGCCATCTGCCGTTTCCCATTTCCGCTTGAGTACGCCACCCTCCACCTGAAGGGAGTTCCATTATGCCCAATAACTTTTCAGGCTAGTGCCATGCATTGAAACGTCCTTCCACTCAGGTCACCCGGTTGACTCCTTCCATACGCGCGATGGTCCGATGTCTTCATGGGCTAGCTGGGCGTTTCGAATCTCCTCCCATGACCAACCTTCATTGAATTCGGCCGGTATCACTCGCAGATCAACGGTCGGCTCCTTTTCCTCAATTCGCCGGCAATGCTTGCAGTTAGCTGGACATGGATGACGAGATAGGGCGTGAGCATTTCCATGAACTCTGCCCTTGTGAAGTAGTTGGTATCTCACTACGTCTGGTCGGATAGTCGATCGGGTTGCACTAGTGTCGCTTGTTATGGTGCAATATTCTCCATCAACTTGACCCGGAAGGCATAAGACAGCTTCTCCACGATGTAATCTTGACACGGTGATGAGGATGCTGGGGACGTCGATCCTCCTAGCCAACGTTTGCCCTACGAAGTTGGCCCCTTCGGTTTGATGGGCTTCCATTCTAGGCTTCTGACATGGTCTGGATCCCCACCATCCTGGATGCTCCGTTTTCTTCGCTTCTCGCAGTCTCTTTGCAGGTGCTCGTCCTCTCCGCAATTCGAGTATCTAGGCGCACTATTCACCCGCGGCTCTCGCTCATTTTCCACGCGCTTACATCTGCAATCTTCTGCCACTACCACGCGAACCCGGGCAGTGGTACGAGTCAAATTTTACGCTGCCTCAAAACTCAGATTATAAGCCAATGCATCCTTACCCGTTTGCTTTTGGGCTAAACGCACGGCTTGTTGCAATTCCTGGTTTTTTAATGCGCCGATGAATGCTTCTGTCGCTGCGCCATCTCGATGTTCTGGGTCGTACGCTGGGTAAGCCAAAAGTGCCAGTCGCTCAATGTCTTGGGCTAGGTGCTTTAAGGTTTCGCCAAGCTTCTGCATCCGATGCCGTAGCTGTGCCCAGTAAATCTCCTTCAGTTGATCGCCTCCATAACGCATGTTGAGCACATTCAATATAGCAGCCGGGTTTGAGTGTGACTCAACGGGGATAGTCTGCAAAAGCTCGGCAGCTGGGCCTCTTAGAGCAAGAATTAATGCAGATGCTTGTTCCTGCTTATTCCAGTGATTTGCCCTAGCGGCGGGTTCAAACCGGATTTTGTAGATACTTCAGACCGTTTGCCCGTCGAATATTGGTGCTTCCACATTTCTGGATGAGCTTTGCGCTGCGGTTGTAAGCGGGGCCGGTGAGGTGGTTACTACTGCCTCCGCTGCTTCCAATTCCTTTTTCACTTTTTCCATCTCATGGTTGATTTTCTACTCGACCTGGCTGATATCATGGTTTATTCTTTCCTTGGCCTGGCTAATCTCATGGTTAATTCTCTCCTCGACCTGGTAAACCTTTTCTCCGACGCATTTAATTTGTTTATACAGACTATCGAGCTCTGTTTTTATTTCGGTTGACTGTTTTTGCAAATCTGCCTTCAAATCGGTTGACTGCTTTTGAAAATCTGCCTTGATTTCGGCCGCTTGTTGGTCCAGCTTCGCTGATTGTTCATTTAGCTCCACTGATTGTTCATTTAACTTCACTGATTGTTCATTTAGCTACGCTGATTGTTCATTGAACTTCGCTGTTAAATTGGATGACTGTTGTCGCTGCTCTTGCTGCATCAGCAATAACATTTGCATCAGCGTATTCTCTGGTTAATTTTATTTTGGTGTTTCTGCTTCTTCCTTAAGCTCCGATATGGTATATTCATTAATTTTTAAACGTTAGCTTCGTTTTTTTTTTATTTCGGCTTTTATTTTTTTACACCAGTTTTCACGTTATATTTCACTATTGTGCATTTTTAAAAAAATGTTTAAATGTTTTCACTTTCAAAATTTTAATCTCACTTCTCGACACCACTGTCGCGTGTTATGGTTCGCGGCCAATAATTTTAATGTTCCGGGAAAGAGAAAACGCAATGTCTTTTAGATTAAGTTAAAAGAGTTAGTTTACTAAAAAAATTCACAATCACTAATTTACCACTTTCACTAATTTCTTTCTTTTTTTCACTTTGTCTATCAATTTGTATTACTACTGTCTATCACTTCAATATCAACCTCGCTCTTAATTCGCACTCCACACTATCGCAGTTTACTATATCGCGGTTGTAATAATCCCCCCATTCATTCAGCTCGCCTTTATATAGGGTCTCTAGTTATTTAATCCATTTCTCGTACATTGGCGAACTAACTGGAATATTCGAGCAGCTAAATGAATGGAGCACAGATGTTGATCATGCTTGGTGGGTTCTCGAGTACGTTCGTTTTGTTGATAATGATCTTCTTAATGGTTGTGAAAACACAGTAGCTCGCAGAATTCGTTGCAGATGTAACAATATCAAACATTCTGCTCAAAATTTCATGCCATTTTTTAGTTTCTCTTGTGACTGCTTCTTGTTCTTTCTTATCAATTGTCAGTCCTTTTTGAAGTCTTGTTTCTAGCTCCTTCCATTTGCAAAAATTTTTATTATGTTGAACACTTGATTCATGATTGCCAACTTTTGGATTTGATTTCCATCAAGTATGAAATCCTCCGGAGCAGCAAAATTTCGAAACATTTGACGAATTCGCATCCTCAAATGTACGACAACAGAAGCAAAACAATGAGGCTTTAGAAGATGAATATGCCATCAAAGAACGTAAAACTTTTTCCCCGTTTGGCAATGTACGGTAGAACCAATCTCGTGTTACGCATCTCGTTGAAAATACTGTTGCTTTAACATAGTTCTCGTCTGACTGATACTGGTACTGTTGATTCTTCAAAAAAGTCACCATTCAATTGTTGAACAACTTCGGGATCTCTTTGATTCAAAAGTAGCCTTAAATTTGAATCAACTTTTGCAGGCCATTTTCCAATGTCGTTACTATTAAAATCCAAATCAGTGAGTATGCCACTTTGTTCTGGTACCAGAATACCAGAAAGCTCAATAGAAGTAAAGAAATAACATTGGAAGGCACTGGTGACTTATGGGTACGCTGCGGTGCGTCACAAACTTTCACAAACTTTATTCTGGCACTTTTATTTTTCCTTCCAGCCTCTTCCTTGGCTTTTTAAATAATAATAGAAAGTCTATAATAGAAAGCAAGTTTCTATCACAATATATTTACTTACCTTAACTTCTTTGGTTTTGTCCGAAAACTTTTCCGTAGAAATTAGATTTAAAACAAAATCAAACTATTCACTGATTGCTATTTATTTAATTACAACAAGGTCATGAATAACCTGTCAATACACTATTTCACTACACTTCACTTTGACTTTAGTAATTTAGACCTAATTTTCAAAATTAATAGTTCCTCGATCAGTGATTTGAAACTTCGCTCATCGAACCAAGTATTAATGTCTCGTTATAAGGCAATCATAACAACAAAGCAGCACCATCATTTGTTTATATTATCCAGAACACCAAGATCATCATTTGCTTGTTATCTGGAGCCAATTTTCAATTTCCACTGCATCTACTGTCTACAAAAATTGTGATACCAGTTTGAAAGTGAGTGAAGCTTCTTGAAAAGTTTTAAAAATTGTAGTATGTACGATTATTCTTAATTAGAAAAGTAATTGCATTTTGAATTATTTGTTTGAATTATCCTTCTTGAAATTCAGGTAAGTCTTGGATGCAACGCTTTTTAGCAAAATAAGTAGGCAGCCAAACCGAAAATATGGCATGATTTTAGAATCCCTTCGCGAAAAACAGTCCGACTGCAAAACAATTAATAAATGTGTGGCAAATATGTGTAATGCAAGTTATGTCACCTTATCAATCGGCTGCTTATTTTGAAAAAAGATCAACATTTCCTGTCATTCAAAATTAGCAAGGCAACATTGAAAAGGGAATGCATGTTATTTCTTACGTCCTAGCTTTTCCACTTTGTTACGTTAAGCGTAAAACTTTTTTGATGTATGGACTGACGGGCAAGCAAACAAGCAAAACGCGATTTCAGAAGAGTTTTGCAAAAAACAGTTGGTTCAAAACGTTACGGGAAGAATTAGCAGAATTAAATGGGGTAAAAGTGTTGGCACTGTAGTGGTTGAAATTTTTTCTTGCGAAAAAATTGACAAAATTGTTTCATCATTCCAGTAAATGCGGCACTATGTCTCAGATTCTGAAGTGATGGTGAAATGATAGGAGAAGAAAATGTTATTTTTGGCTCTTTGCATTTGTGTGAGCAATAAAGAGATTGCAAAAATTTCCACTAAGAGCTCGTTGAACGCTCGGGTTAGTGCGGGTTTATTTCGAAAAATGAATTGCTGTTATTTTATAGAAAAACTGATGACGCTTGTCGCCCCTTTTTATGTGCCGCCCGAGTATGTAACCATTTTAGAGTTCGAAAAAAAATTTTCTGATGCCATGAATCGATGATTACAGTACAGAAGAGTGATCCCTGAAAAAAATGTCAGCGAAGGTTGCCGATATGAGTATCAAAAGAAAGGTCTTTCCGAGACCTTTTCAAAGCAGTTGTTAAGCTGATAGTTTTTGCTTCAGTGGGGGCAAATCTCTTTGACATGTTTCTTGATTTTATTCGTTGCGGGTGATTGCATTTTGTAAGTTGGGTACAAAACCCTTCTGACATGAGCGTTGGTCTGCCTACTCAACATGTAATAAATATATGGGTGGAGTAGACCTTATGGATCAACGTAAGGTCTGTTATGAATTAGATCGAAGGTCAAAGATAAAATACTATCTTCGACTCTTCTTTGATCTATTTGACATACAATGCACATACTATCTATACAACGCTTCATAACCACAAAACAATGGAAGGAAGTCTGTTGTCCAGCTTGCAGTTCAGGCAAGTTGTAGCTCGATGTTTACGCAATGGTTTTACTGTCAGGCAGCGTGGCGCTCCCAATTCAAAAACGAATGCAGTACGAAAATCTTCAAAACATCAACTGCCTGCGCATACCATGGAAAAATCAAACACAAGAATACGGTGCCTGAATTGCACCAAGATCAAAAAAGAAAACCGGACAAACCATACTTGTGTTGAATGCAATGTTCACCTTCGCTATACTGATGAAAGAAATTGATTCGCTGGGAACCATTCCCAACTCATGTATGTAACCATAATACTTGCATATTTATTGAACACATGAAAACATGATAATAATAGCGCATTTTTAGTTAAAACAAAACCCTTATCAATAAGCAAACCTTAAAAAGTAAATCTCGAATTTTGTTAGCGAAAAATAACCCTTAGCGACTATGGGGACGCATTCGGCCCTGAATATTTCGAGAAATCTACACCAGGTTTTCGAATTTTGATTTTGGAATATGTTTTTTATTAGCCTAATGGATGATTGTAAATAGCTAAAATAGTAATAGAACCCTTTTAGAATTTTTTTCCCGCTTGTTTTATAGTCAGAATTAATTGATAACGCAGAAGTAAAAACGTAGTTTCCTTTATGGGCTATAATTTTATTTCCTTTTTAATATACTCGTATATACGTATTTCGACCGTTACATACGGTCTTCTTCAGTATGTTAACTAGACTACTTGAACAATCTTTCCTTATATACTATTATCATTTAAGTACTTATCCTAGGTAGAAAACACCTTTATTTTATTACCGCATTAATTATCCTATTATTAATTACCTGTTTATACCCTTTCTAACTTGTGGTCATTAACAGATCAATCAGCTTTGAATTATTGTTACCTACATCTTCATTTAGCCTAAACTCGATTTCGATGCTTTCCTTAATATCCAATTTTTGCCATTTTCTTACGTCTTTAATGATTTGTACATTATCTATCGTTACTACATGACCTTCTTTTACGATGTGCTCCGCAACCGATGACTTGATGACGCCTTTGTTTCCTTTTTTCGCTGTTTCGGCTTCCCGTACATGTTCCTCAAACTGAGTTGTCACTAATCTCTTAGTTTGACCTATATACATTTTTCCACACTTTTCACAAGTTATTTTATGTACTCCGCTTTTTTCTTCCATGCTTTTCTTGTCCTTTTCGCTAGTCAAAACCGATTTTAGCTTGTATTGCTTACTTGTGTTGATAACTTCGAAGTTGTACTTTTTCAAGACTCGGGATAGTTTTTACGATATAGCAGAGTATGGAATACTCATTTTCGTTTTTCGAATGGTTTAATTTCGGGCGTTTTCTGCAAATAATCTTGTGAGCTTATTCTTAGCCGTTTGTTGCTGTTTTTTCCGGATCATATTCGTAATAACCTTTCCTTCAAACCCATTGATCTCCGCTGTTTCCAATATATATGCTTTTTCTCTCATGAATCTTGCTGCTGTCAATGGTACCTTAAGTAATCGATGGATCATACTGTTGTACGCTGCCAATTTTTGAGAATACGTATGCCATGATGAAGCGGGGATCGTCCTCTGCGTATACTCGTATGTTTTTTTTCGGAAAATATCGAATTCCAATTTGCCCTCGTTTCTGATGAGCTGTAGATCCAAGCATTATTTCCAAGCACTCCAGCAAAACAAGCGATCTCCGAGCTAACGAAATGGATTCAAAATCATGGAACTACAATGGAATGGAAAAGGCGAGCAGCACAATATGGTAATCTAGCAACGTTATGCATGAATGAAAATTATTTTACATTCCGCAAAAAATTCTTCAAAGTGACAAAAGGGTTAGCCATGGGAAACCCACTATCGCCATTGTTGGCGGAAATGTTTATGACTAACGTAGCAAAACTAATCGAAGAAAAAGGTTATATGCCGAGAACATGGTGGAGATATGTTGACGATGTCATCGCAGTCATACCAAAAGAAGCAGCAAATACGATACTCGAAGAAATCAACAAAATTCATAAAAACATAAATTTTACTATGGAGGCGGAAAAAGATGGAAAACTTCCTTTCTTGGATCTACAGCTCATCAGAAACTAGGGCAAATTGGAATTCGATATTTTCCGTAAAAATACATATACGCAGAGGACGATCCCCGCTTCATCATAGCATACGTATTCTCCAAAATTGGCAGCGTACAACAGTATGATCCATCGATTACTTAAGGTACCATTGACAGCAGCAAGATTCATGAAAGAAAAAGCATATATATTGGAAACAGCGGAGATCAATAGGTTTGAAGGAAAGGTTATTACCAATATGATCCGGAAAAAACAGCAACAAACGGCTAAGAATAAGCTCACAAGATTATTTGCAGAAAACGCCGGAAATTAAACCATTCGAAAAACGAAAATGAGTATTCCATACTCTGCTATATCGCAAAAGCTATCCCGAGTCTTGAAAAAGTACAACTTCGAAGTTATCAACACAAGTAAGCACTACAAGCTAAAATCGGTTTTGACTAGCGAAAAGGACAAGAAAAGCATGGAAGAAAAAAGCGGAGTACATAAAATAACTTGTGAAAAGTGTGGAAAAATGTATATAGGTCAAACTAAGAGATTAGTGACAACTCAGTTTGAGGAACATGTACGGGAAGCCGAAACAGCGAAAAAAGGAAACAAAGGCGTCATCAAGTCATCGGTTGCGGAACACATCGTAAAAGAAGGTCATGCAGTAACGATAGATAGTGTACAAATCATTAAAGAAGTAAGAAAATGGCAAAAATTGGATATTAAGGAAAGCATCGAAATCAAAAAAGTACCTGAGGAGTTTAGGCTAAATGAAGATGTAGGTAACAATAATTCAAAGCTGATTGATCTGTTAATGACCACAAGTTAGAAAGGGTATAAACAGGTAATTAATAATAGGATAATTAATGCGGTAATAAAATAAAGGTGTTTTCTACCTAGGATAAGTACTTAAATGATAATAGTATATAAGGAAAGATTGTTCAAGTAGTCTAGTTAACATACTGAAGAAGACCGTATGTAACGGTCGAAATACGTATATACGAGTATATTAAAAAGGAAATAAAATTATAGTCGATAAAGGACACTACGTTTTTACTTCTGCGTTATCAATTAGTTATAGAAACTCATGGTCATGAAAGGGTTAAACGATTCCTCAATTTTTGATTTACTTATATTTAATGATTGTAATCGAACTTGAACTTATGAATTCATATATGCACTAACAATTTGAAAGATTATTTCACACGTTCGAATATAGTTTTGCCAGACTATTAACGAAATGTACTGCATTCCAATATTTACTAAGTGTGTAATACGTCGCTTACCTCTCTCAATTGTATCTAACACTTGCGTTCCACATACGAGTATCAGCGTCTTATCTAAGCGCAAAGCTTCGCGGTATGATCGTTTATTATAACCACGTGAATCTCGTGATGTCACATGCATTTTATTTAGTGTTATAAGTTTTTCTATGGTTTCTGTTTGGTGCTCCAGTGTTTCGTCATAATGCGTTGAATTTGTGCAATATTCTACATTTTAATTAATAAAAGTTCCAAGAATGGGTACTGGACCGCCATTGCCGCCTTGGTTTACGCGCGAGTACATCGAAAATGTCCTGCAAAATCATTATAAAACGGAAGAGCTGCAAGTTAAAGATTTTTCGTCTCAGCCAGCTACAAAAAAGGGGGACAATTACGCGAGTGTTATGCATCGGGTCACCGTTGAGTATTTGAAAAGTGGAAAAACTATTACCTCATCTTTTATATTGAAGGTAAGAAGAAACTCAAATTGAAACAATTATGGGAACCATAGAAAAGTTTTACTTGTATTCAGAAGACTATTATGTAGATCATTAGAGCGTGAAATTTTGACCGCTATCGGGGTACGTAGGATCTTAATTACAATACAAATAAGTGAAAAAGCTGAATGCAAATTATGTCCGTTAAACAAGTTATTTTAGTACGAACTTAAATAATCCAAAAACATTCTCGTAATAAATAATAATACAAGTGAGTGATTCATAAATATCTAATCACGAGGACTACCAGTACTGTTGTACCATTAGCTATTATCCTGACATTTGGTAATCTATTCAGATTATCAAATGTCAGCTCCGTCATCAGGAAAAAGCACAATCTCTTAAAAACAAACCCCTAAAAATATTCTTTTGTGTGGCCCAATTCTCATGATAAATTTAAATTAAGATCAAATCTCTACTTTATGTTTTTTCTTTAAAAGCCGTCGGGCCTTGCTTAGTTGTGTGAGCAGACGCGTTCCGATTACTTTGAGTCATCTTCAGTGACACTGAAGATGACTAAACGCGTCTGCTCACACAACTAAGCAAGGCCCGACGGCTTTTAAAGAAAAAAGAAAATTTGCCTGCGGATATCAAATAAACAAAATTATTGACTGCTCTATTTTATGTTACATTTAAATTACCATTTTGAATAAGAGAGTGTGTTTCAGGGGAATACTCGGAACAGCGGGTCTTTATTTGAGCTGTTTGAAGCAAAAATTAGATCGACAGCGTTAAAAAGGGGAGATTCGGGGTATGAATGTTTACACAGATTCAGATATACATTTCTTACATATTTTAAAGTAAGAGGCTTACAATATTATTACAATGGAGTGACAAAAAATATGCTATATATTGATGACAAATATAAATTGTAATCTACGACGTTGGCCCAATTTTGGCCCTTAATTATTGCAGTTCTGCGACCTCATGCGCCAATTGAAAATCTCAAAAAGACTATACGATTCATTGTTGTAATGAAATCTTTACTTTGCTTCATATACAGTGGCTCACAGCTTATTTGATGCACTTCAATAAATATTAAACAAACTGTTGTCCTTATGCAGATAAATAAAAATTTACAAATATTTTGATGCAGATTTTACAGTTAGTATAACTGAAATTCGAAGCACAAAAGAAAGTAAGAAAAAATGTTTCAAATGTCCCGTTAGCAGTAATGAAGCAAAATCATTTGCATAGGATAGCTCACAGCTTATTTGATGCAGTTAGTTCTTTGTATCCTAGCATTAAAAGTGCACGATTTTCACCGGATTTTTTTGGATATATTGTACTTAGTGCGTTTCTTATTTTATTTTTAAAAAAGTTATTTGACCTTGATAGTTTAAAAGTGGATAAATTGTGTAATATTTAAAATGCGCCGTAGGACAACACTTGAACAGCGGGAATTAGTCATTCATCATTTTAGAAATGGTGAATCTCATCGCAAAATCAGCGAAGTTGTCAATTTAAGTTCATCAACAGTTCAGCATATAATTGAAAGGTTTACCAACGAAAAAAGGTTGGAAAACAAGGGTAGAAATGCACCAAATAAAATTTTGAATGAGTCTGATGAACGGTGGATCGTCCGGAAAATAATGCAAAACCCTAAGTTATCAGCTCCTAAATTGGCGAACGAAGTGTTTACTGGAATTGGTAAAGAATGCAGTGCTGAAACCATACGTCGTGTGCTAAGAAAGCATAATTTTAATGGCCGAGTTGCACGAAAGAAGCCGTTCATCAGTATCAAAAATCGACAAAGCCGCCTGAATTTTGCTACGGAGCATATTTCAAAGGATTTGGACTTTTGGAAAACCGTGATTTTCGCTGACGAGTCCAAATTTAACATATTTGGCTCAGATGGAATGGCGTACGTTTGGAGAAAGCCAAATACAGAGCTCAAAAAAGCAAATTTACATGAGACTGTTAAGCACGGCGGTGGCAGCGTAATGGTTTGGGCCTGTATGTCAGCAGCCGGAGTTGGGAAGCTAGCCTTTATTGAAGGAAACATGGACAAGATCATGTACAGTAATATCCTAAAGGAAAATCTCCTGCAAAGTGCTGACGAACTCGGAATCCGGCGTGAATTCAGATTCTACCAAGATAATGACCCTAAACATAAGTCAGAAATCGTGCAATCTTGGCTTATTTGGAATTGTCCTCATTTGATGGCTCCCCTGGCACAGTCACCCGACTTAAATGTAATTGAGAATTTATGGGCTTTTCTGGAGAAAAAAATTCGTAACCACGCAATTTACAACAAAATTGATTTAAAGAAAGCTATTTTAGAAGAATGGAGTGAAATAACGCCAGAAATGACAGGAAATCTGGTTGAATCTGTTCCAAATAGACTCAAAGCTGTCTTGAGCCAAAAAGGAAACCATACGAAATATTAGTGTTGAACTGGAAATCCTCTACATGGATAAATTTAAGGAAAACGTGAACTGCATCAATTAAGCTGTGACATAAAATTTTGCCTTTAATTTTGTTTTTGTTATTTAGTTATTTAAGAATCAATTGTTGAAATAAATTAAATTGTTATTTTTAAAAAAGGGCTTTTATTTAATTTATTGCAGTTTAAATTTTTTCAATACCTTTTCTAATACAGAAGTTATAGTGCTTTTAGCTTTGAAAATGTTACTGCATCAAATAAGCTGTGAGCCACTGTATATCCTCCTGAGCACCTTGCGTTCGAATGCGTCGAAGGCCTTTTTGGAAATAATTGTTAGAGTTCACTTTTTTGCAGACAAACGGCAGCAAACGTTTTGTTAATGACTTATATATGCGAATCATATTTTCCCTGTACACATCTCTTGACCTTAGCACTGAGTATTATTTTTGAAATTTCGACACCGAAGTACTCGTCAGATGCTAACTCTGTCTTGGAAGGATTAAAATGATCTCAATTTAGATGTTAAGTAATGTTCATAGCTTTTTAATTTTAATTTAAGTCAATTACATTTGTTTTTGCATTTGCTAGTTAAATCGAAAATAAATATGACGATCACTTGTGAGAGTCATCTGGCGTTTATGAGGCTACAAAAATAATTTTTCATGTATTTCTCCCAGTAAATAAAAATTAATAAAAGTTTTTCCGTCTTATTAGGCTTTATGTGCTGCATTTATCCCTTTCCATATTTTGTTCTTTTCTGTGTCCTTTCTATCAAGGTAGACTCGTGAGTATGAGAAACTGTCCATACTTTTCTGATTTCCCCTAAGGTCAGCTTTTTTTGCACTGGCATGTCTTCCCATGTTTTACTTTCATTAAACGAAAGACCGATTTTTTCGCTTCTGATTCCGCTCGTATGAAGATTTCCGTTGGATATGGAATTAACCTGAATATAAAGTCGGCATTTTCCTCATATGCAAGCGATTGTATGAATTTATAGAGTATTTTGGCCTTCGTATCTGCTGGTATCTTTCTGACTAAATGTTCCAGAGTGTATTGAACAGCATTGAATAAAGCGCATATCTCTATTTTAGTCGCAAGACCGTTGAGAAGCTTTTAGTTAGACTTATACCAACTTTGATCTGAGTCTCAGTATTTTGTATTTTAACCTTGATCATGACGACAAATTTAGCTAGGACGCCAATGGTAAGCATTATTTTGCACAGGATGTTTCTGTCAATACTGCCATATGGTTGCTGGAAGTCAACAAAGAGTTAGGCTTATTGATATTATATTTCCAGCACTTTTAAGTACCAGTTTTTCTGAGAATATCTGGCAAATCATAGACCCTTTGCCTTGAAAACCACCTTAGACTTCTATAATGATATTTTCATTATAGGGCTTCAGTTTTTGTTCAATGACACTTTGTAGGATATTCCAACATAAAAATTTCTCCGTAATTTTCACAGCGTAACTTGTCTCTTTGTTTTATATAGTGGGCATATGACGCTTTTTCACCTGTCATCTGGTAATGCTCTCCGATCATTAGCTATATACGAGTAAGCCGAGGAAGGAGATTGTGCAAATGTGTTTCGCCGGCTTGGAGTAGTTATATCGGTATTTTACCAACTCTAGGAGCTTTACTCTTATTTAGGTCACGGACGGCTGCCTAAACCTCGCCTACTGATGGAAGTATAGCTGGGCCATCTTCTTCAGCACCTGAAATGCTCATAGTCTTGATGGTTGTTGTGGGTACTGTGAGGATTTTTTGGCAATGTTGCCCCTACCAGTTTTCAATATCAAGAAAGCTGCCAAATATTCCACCATTTGCACACTTACAAAGCCTCGTTTGCAATATACATTTCTTTTGAAGTTATTTAATTGAAATATGTACTAGTCTTGCTTCATTTACCGTTAAATGTACATTTATTTACTCTATTTTCCAGTCAATGGCCCATCGTTTCTTCTGTCGGTATAGTATTTTCGCTTGTAGGCGAACGGTGATATATTTCTACTTTTTCATCCGATTTGGTCTTTAGATTCACTATTTATGTGCTTTCTTTGTTTTGTTGACCGCATTCTTCTTCATCAAAATAGTCATCCCGATAATATTTTGGTCGATGTTCCGATACTTTTTCTGCTGTTTCTGTGATCGTATCTTTGGCTACTTGCACATAGTTTTGAATCCGTCGCTTTTTCCTTCTGCATTCGGGGCCGGTTTAGGTGAATCTTCCAGCAACGAAATTTAGCTGAGCTTCATCGAGTTGTCAGTGATTGATTGTTCAGCTAAAAAATCACTAGTTCTGAGGGCCTGGTGGGCTGAAACATTGTCGTTATGTCAAAGCAGGTCCCTATTTTTCTACATTTCTGCTTTCAAGATGACTGGTGTCCTTCAGAAGTTTCAAAATCTCAGTGCAGTAAGCGCACTTATGTTGAAAACCCTCACTAGGATCCAACAAAACGGTCAGCATTATTTTGATAATGTATTCAGATATGAGTCTTTTAAACCTAGGGACGTATTATCTACACACTAGGACGATTTAAACTTCAGCTGAGGCATAATTATCATACATCTCCATATAATTCTATAATTTTATAATTAACAAAATGTCAACTTGCGTATTGACAAAAATAACAAAACGACGTTGGTCACGTGTTACGGCTTCTGTGAATTGCCATTTCATGCCAAATGCGTGGAATTATCGGGCCCCATCGTTGACCCTATTATGAAGAAGAATACTGGTGTCCACTGGTGTTGTCATAATTGTCACAAATATATTATAACTGCCTAAATGTCGCGTCTTCAAAAAGCGAAAGCAAGTGTAGACACGCTCTCATCCTCTGTTACAAATATGAAAGAGGGCTGAAAAATGCAGAAGAGGAAATAGCGCACTTCCAGCGGTTGACGATGTGGAACAACAGCCACTTTTGCCTCTCAATTGCAGCCTTTCGAGCCCATTACCATTATCAGGATTGTATGATAATGTGAATCTCACGAAGCCTCGCAACTATTGTAACCCTCCGATTGTCGCATGTGTCCAATCTTCCTCGACAATAGGTACTACGAGAAGCAAATCGAACCAGCCAGTCAAAAATGGAAAAAATCAATCCGTGCCAGATACGAATCTACTTATTCAAAGCGAAAAAAACCAAACATCTATCCAACACCATTTGTTTGGTGCCAATTGCCATTCAAAGGAAAACATTCTGCAAGCTCCCAATATTCCGCTAGCAAATGCAGCACAGACGCTTCCTTTTTCATCGTTATTGTGACTCAGCTACGTTGCTCTCTGCAGTATTTGCATTGCAAAAAGTTAACGTGAGATAACCAAAAAAAACGTATTGTGGCCTCATTTAAAATAATGGCTTCATCGGATTTCCAGATTTTGCTAACTCTGAAAACGTTTTGAACGCCAGTCGCGGAAAAATATTCGGTCGTCCAGCAGACCTCAAGCAAGAACCTAAATAATCATAATTTTAATAATTACATAAATTTTTATTACCAAAATGTTAGAGGTACAAGAACCAAGCTGGACACAATCAACCTTGTATCTTTTCTGGCTAATGATGACATTATATGCTTAACCGAAACCAGACTTAGTGACGAGATCGTGGAAAAAGAAATCTTTCCTCAATATGTAGTTTTTAGACATGATCGGGATCGATATATTTCCGGTAAACGGGATGGTGAAGGTGTACTAAAAGCTCTAAAATTGCATCTTCTGATGACCTTTTTATAGCCTTATCCTCGTTTTTATTCCTCTGCAGTCTAACTCAATTGAACTATGTAATGAATACTTCCAATCGCATTCTCGACCTTAATTTTTGCAAACAACCCTGTTGCAGATTCTGTTTTCTCTGCTGCTTCTCCTTATACTAAGCCGGACCTTCACCATCCTCCTTTAGAGATCCGCTTATCATTGGATCCAATTCGTGGCAAGCCTGAAGCGAAACCAAGTCGATTTAACTTTTTAAAGGCTAACTACGAAGGATCGGCTGCTGACTTTGACCTTATCAATTGGCATACTACCCTCAATCTAGACAACCCCAACCTCGCAACACAGCAATTCTATGCAGTGCTAAACAGCATTATCCCACTACACACACCGATCACACGGCCAAATCGTCCTTTGTGGTTCAAGAGAGAAATTGAATCTGCTTTTTCCTTGAACGATTCTGCCCGGAAATGCTACTTACGTTTGAGATCAGAACTGAACCCCTCCGAATTTCGTGACCTACATACTAATGCGAAAAAGTCAATTAAATCCGCAAAGCTATCTTATTTGAGAGCAATTGAAGCATCATTTGCGGATAACCCAAAATCCTTCTAGTCTTACGTCAACTCTTCAAAAAACTTGCGTCAGCATATCAATGCATTGTCGTATCAAAACCACTTACATAGCCTACAATGACCAAGCCTTATACAACATGTTTGCTGACAATTTCTCCGCTGTCTATAGCTCCCCGACCTCTACTTCTGATGAAAACCCTCAATCCACTCCAGAATTGTTAGTTGATTTATATACTAACCCATTAGAGGTTGCAGGGATAATTCAGTCACTAAATTATAGCAGCGCTGTCAGCCCGGATGGAATCCCTAACATTTTTATAAAATCCCTCTTCTCATCCTTATGTATTCCCTTCGTCTATATCTTTAATTCAAGTGTTACTTTTCCAGATTTTTGGAAATGTGCAAATATCCTACCCATTCATAAAGTGGGTCACCGCTCCCAGGCCTCTAGTTACAGACCGATTTCACTCCTACCGTGCTTTGAAAAAATCCTGGAAAATAATGTTCATTGTAAACTTTACAACACGGATTTGCAAAAGGACGTTCTACCGTAACCAACCTAGGTAAATTTATCAACACGATTGCTATCACCCTTGACTTAGGATGTCAGGTTGATGTGATTTACACTGATTTTGCGAAAGTATTCAATAGTGTAGATCACAACATCCTGATCGACAGGCTCCGCCGTTTCGGCATTCAGGGATTTCTTCTCTCCTGAATTTACTTCTTTCTCTTTTATCGTTTCTGTACGGTTATCTGTAATGGATGTACGTTCCACACTTTCATTCCAACTTTTGTGCACCACAGGGATCAATCTTAAGTCCACTACTTTTCAACCTCTTTATAAATGACCTCCCAGCTATCTTCACATCTAACCCCCTTCTATATGCTGATGACCTGAAAATATTTCGAGCCATTAATTTAATACAGGATTGCCGAGCTCCTTCGGATGACTTAAGTCTTTTGTCCTCTTGGTGTCATAGAAATCGACTTCAACTTAACATCTCTAAGTGTCTTTCCATGGCCTTTACCAGTAAACTTACCCCATTCAATTTTCGTATTCTAGCGAAAGCTCAGTGCTCGTTTTGGTCGAGAGTCTCAAAGATTTAGGTGTGAATTTGAAATTCAATGTTCACGTTTTTGAAACAACCAAGAAAGCTTCTCAGATCACGGGCTTTGTCTTACGTTGCTCTCACATATGTTTCAACTTTCAAACCTTTGTTCGGCTTTTCGTCATGCTGGTTCGCCCAATTCTTGAATATGCATGCCAGATATGGTTCCCGCATCTGTGCAGCGTAGGTTCTCCTGCACGCTTTTCTGTAAATATAAAATCCCGTATCACCCTTATAATGACCGTCTGAATTTCCTCTGTCTACCTTTGCTGCAAGTAAGGAGGCAATTTCTCGATCAATGCTTCCTATTTAAATTAACGAGAGGTATGTTATCATCGTAATTAACCAACGCCATTAGCATACGCTCCCCTTTTCGCACAACGTCGTTGCAATACTACGCTTTACCGTTTGCTAGTACTGCATCTTACAGTCACTCGCCGAAGGTTCGTATGGTAAGAGAGCATCTTAACCTCCAGCTTGGTCCTCCTTCTGGCTCATTTGGTTCATTTAAAAGCATGCCGTGAAGAGTACTCTACGAGCAATAATTTCCTTTCCCGTTAATTTTACATAACTGTTAAATTTAGATTAATTCTTACTCTTTATTTATGTTTTGACTTCTTTTGGGGGTTGTAAAATAATTTTACAAAACCCTACTAAAATCGCGTCCTGTCTGCCCGTCCGTGTGTCACAGCACTTTTTCTCGCAAACTACTCAAGCTAGAAACCTCAAACTTCTCATGCAGGTGTAAAATGGTGCTCTCTTCATAATTCAACTACGAAAAAATTTTATAAGGTATTTAAGGGGGGTTCCCCCATATAGGGGAGTGGCCCCCGAAAAAAATTCATCAAAGGTAGCCGATATGGGTATCAAATGAAAGGCCTTGATGAGAATCTTTCAAAACAGGTCTGCAACTGGCATTTTTTGCTTCGAGGGGCGCACAGGGAGAAGAAATACACGAAAAATTGGTGTCCCCCTCCCCTCGCAATTGGACACCTGTGACCCGAAAAATCTGAAGAAAATTGAGGTAGGTGTTTATGAGTACACTAACATCAAATACTTTAGAAGTCAAAATTCACTCAGCTTTGTTAATAACAGTATGATATTCGAATTTCACATTTTCCCCAATAAAATCGAAAATGTACCCTTAAACTAAACGAAATATTTAAGTAGTCCTAATCGAATGATATACATGGAAGTTATAGCCATTTGAAATTTCTCCAATTACAACAACAATAACACATGATTTTGGTATTTTATGGACTTTCCATCGAATTACTCACAGCAGTTCTGATTTGATCTTCTTGAAATTTTCAAATAAGGTCAATAACATTAATATTTTGTGAATTAATGATTTGAGTGATTTTTATAGGCTTGCAACAATAAGGCGACTGTTGAAAGTAGAAAAACAATGGATTTTCTTGTAAACGTGCATATCTCTGTGACAGATTTCTTGACTATATTCGTTGCTGGTGATTGCATTTCTGAGAAGTTGGATACAAAACCCTTTTGACATGAGCTTAGGTTTGTCTACCCAATTTGTTAACGCCACACTCCTCATGTGGCTTAGATTTTAATATCTTCCTTACTACTATTAACTTTTTATCTTTATATTTGGTTTTCCACTATGGTAGCGGTGAAGATATTTTGAAGGATCATCACAGCACTGCGGCTTAACGCGTACACGTATTTCATATGGGAACCTGTTCGATATTTCATCGTATAATAGAATTCTTCAATTTCCAATGTCCACTTCGCAACTCGATTAGGTACTTAAATTTTGTTCACTGTTTTTTGTAAAGCAGCATAGCCAGTTACAGTTTTAAGGTGAGTCCCCAGTAGATATGGGTGTAATTTCTTCAGAGCTTTCATGACAGCAAGGACTTCCAATTCATAAAAATGACAGAGGTTTTCTGCTGCCGTCGTTGTTTTATTCCAATAGCCTACTGGACGAAATTTGTCCTCTGGGTTTTCCTTTTGAAGCAAGATGTCTCCCAATCCATCTTGACATGCGTCTGTGATTTGCTCAGTAATATAATTTTCATTGTAAATCAGAAGTACTGAGTTCTCGCAGAATAAGTCCTTCAGCCTATTGCAAGCATGTTCGTGCTCCTCCTTGAATTCAAATGGTGTATCTTTCTGTAGTAAGCTGTACAAAGGTGCTGCAATCACGCGAAACCCTTCAATAAAATTTCAAAAGTATCCTGATAGTCCTAAAAACCTTTGCAAATCCCTAGCGTTCTTCACTCTTGGAAACATTTTCACTGCTTTCACTTTTGCTGGATCTGGTGATATTTTAGAATCGCTGATAGCTTTTCTGAAGGAAACAACATTTCTACCATTGAATCTCCAATCCGTATTCTGTTGCCACTTTGAGGGTTTCTCTTAGTTTCACAAGTCCATCAGCTTCACCTTCTGACAAGATGATTAAGACATCAAAGTATTGAACAACAATTCCACGTCTGAATAAGTCTTTGAATATTTCGCTTATGAATCTGCCAAAGCTGGCTGAACTGTTGCATAGTCCAAATGGTGTCCTCAAAAACTCATATTGATTATTTGGGGTGGAAAAAGCGGTATACTACCAACTATCAGTTGCCACTGGTACATGAAAAAATCTATTCTTGAGGTCAATTACAGAAAACCTCTTTGCTGCTGAGAGTTTTTCAAGCTGGTCGTCGATTAATGGCATTGATATTTCATGATTTTTTTATTTAAACGTCTGTAATCAATGCAGACACGATACTTGCCGTTTTTCTTTCGGATGATTACAACTTTGCTTTAAATATTATTTTCGCTGCTTTTTGCCGCACACGCTCATACTCCTCGAGTTTAAATTTAAAGTTTTGCAAACTCTGCAATCCTCGAGGCATGATTTTGCCGTAACCTGTCTCTTTGATCCCATCGATTACGTGGCAAATAATTGACATATCATCCAATTCAATGAATTTTGCTGTTGCCATCATATCATACAGATATTCACGTTAAGACTCGTCATATCTTTCTTCTTTCGTGTTAGTGATTCGTGCACATCTCTTGCATTCACTCTAACATAGAACTCACTAATTAATTTTTCTTTACATGCTATCCAAGTGGTGATGCTCTGAATTCTTACAAACTGTCTCGCGGCACCCGGTAAAAGTTTTTTCGCATGTATCAACAGTTCTCGCTCCATCCAAGTCACTATTAAATTGAGTTCTTCTATCACATCAATCCACTTTCTCACCGTAATATCACCATGCCCACTAAAGTTTTCAATAGAGTCTTCCACGTCTTGAAATGTTAGCTTCTGTCTTCCATGTTCTCTTTTACGGTTGTCTGTGTACAATCTTCTTTGTGTGGAACATTCGCTTAATGTGTCGGCTTGCTCACTTTCGTCGCTAAAAACATCATCACCAAAACACTGATTATTATCGTGATCACTAGCTCAGTCACCTTTGCACGTATTTTTCGCACTTATCGCTGTCATTCACCGGGCTGATGCGGATAAAATAGATCTTACTAGTTTGGCAGCTCAGTACAGACTAACTTTATTCATAGAACGAGTAGGTTACAAAAGAAATAGAATTTCTTGTACAGTTTTTTTTTCATTTTGACATGTATAGCTCTTTTTTTTCTTTTTTTTTTAAATACCTCCATTCCCTACCACTCTCTCCATCACTCTTTCTTCGTCGTACAACGCTCGTACGATCTGCATTCACATTACGTCGCTTGGTCCTTTGTGCCACCCAGACAATGTTTAACACATCGGTATAATGGGGCACACAATATAATGTGAACTAGTCCTTTTCATGAATATCTAGTCCAAAAAAAATCATGATCAGCTCTTAGAGATAAAAAAAATTCAATATAATACGACGCATTCAAAAAAAAAAAACTTTGAGTAACTTTCACTTCAGTATCTCGCCGATGGGGTCAAAAAAGAACGCCCTAAGATACTGGGCTCATAAAAGCAGGATTACAGTTCCACGCTTCAATCAGTGGTCATTAAATGCTCCCTTAGTCTTTTCTTAAATACCATAAGTGAGTTTGCTTCCTTAACAATCTCTGGTAGATTGTTATATATACGCAGAGCATCATTCGTTGCATCGTTCTTTAGACGATCCGTTCTGACAAAAGGTATTACGAATTGATCTGCATTCCTCGCATTATATGGGTTGATCTGTGATACCTTAATTAATAGTGCTTGTTCCGATCCATTAGTTTTTGAATTTCTGTAGATAAACTTAGCTTTCTCCATAATAATAATTTGACTAAAGGTTAATGATTTAGCCAATTGGTAAGCCAAACTAGTTTGAGTAAGCATTGGCAGCTTCAGAGTGTTTTTATACGCTTTGGTCAGCAACCTGGATATACTGTTTAAATGTTGCTTTGCTGATTGACTCCAAATAAGTACTCCATAATGCAATTTCGCCAGGACAAACGCATTTAGAACAAGTTTCTTGATGTGCATTGGAAAATCCTCATATCTTCTTAACAACCCAATTATTGGGGCTAATTGCCTCCTTAAGCTATTTATGTGTGGTAACCAGGTCATACGATGGTCTATGATAAGACCAAGATATTTTATTTCTAGCACTCTTTGCAATTTTTCACCATGAATATTTAGGTCGACATCTATGTCTCCTTTGTTCTTTTGCTTAAAAACAATATATTTTGTCTTTGAAGTGTTCAATACTAGTTTGCTTCCAATTAACCACTGATGGAATTTTCCTAGATCGTCGTTGATAGTGTTCTCAATGGCAGTTTTGTCTCTTCCTGAATAAAGTAGAACTGTGTCATCAGCATATAATGTGTGATATCCCGTCAGCCCACATGTATTTAGATTATTTGTGTATAGCAGGAACAAAGTTGGGCCCAGTATTGAACCTTGGGGAACTCCTGTTTCCGTAGGTGCATGATCGCTCAGGAAATTGTTGATTAAAGTTCTCTGCGATCTTCCCTCAAAGTAACTCTTAAACAACTGCTTAGGACTACCCTGAATACCGTACGATTCAAGTTTACGAAGCAAGAGGTCATGATCAACTGTATCAAATGCTTTTTTCAAATCCAAAAAATAGCGATGACATAATCACCCCTGTCAAATCTTAGATTGATGAAACGTGTGACAGAATGTAGGGCATCCAAAGTACTCTTGTTCTTTTGAAAACCAAACTGATGTTGGCTTATGATAGAGTTTTCAACTAAGAATGATTTTAATCGATTGTTTAGTATTTTTTCAAATATCTTACTAAATCCCGTCAGCAGCGCAATCGGGCGATAGTTATTCGGGTCAAGATGATTACCACCCTTAAATATAGGAACTATTTTTGCAAGTTTTTCTTCTTCCGGAAAAGTCCCATTCCTTATATGCACGTTTATAAAATTTGCCATAATCTGGGCTATGTCCTCCTTTATTATACTAATCTCATTCATCGTGATGCTATCAATGCCTAGCGCCGTATTCTTTTTCAATTCATTGATTACATTTAAGTCTTCCCTTTTATTTGTTTGATGAATGTGAAGGATGTAATTTATTGTGATATTTGTAGCATTTACATTGCCTGCGGAACTGGCAACGATTTCTTTAGTGATTCTTCCACCAATTGTTGAAAAAAATTTGCAAATTTGTCCCATACTCACTTCATTAACATTTCACACAAAAAAGTTCATTGAAATGTAAACAAACTAAATTTAGTTTCACTTTCAAAGGCATTTAAAACCTAACAAATACTATATATGTATATTTTGTTGTTTTCAGGTGATTCCTTCTGGAGTGGCTGGTGAAATTTTAACAAAAAACCAACTTTTTCCACGTGAAATTCAAGTCTACAATGAAATCCTGCCTCGAATTCATGGACTTCTTGAAGATGTTAATGATTTCACTCAATTCTCCCCACAATGTTTTCAAACTAGCTCTAGCCCGGATATGATGCTGTTCTTCGAAGATGTCAAGGCACTCAATTATGAGCTATTCGATCATGGACGCTTGTTAAATCTAGATCACGCAATGCCAATGCTCATGAAGTTGGCGAAATTTCATGCTGCTTCAGCTGTAATTCATCAAAATCATCCGGAGTTTATGGACATCTTCATGGAAGGACAAATCTCAAACAACGCAGCACGTCAAGATTTCCTAGGATTTTTCCCTGCTAACATACGATCGTTGGCTGAAGAAGTCGCCGAATGGCCAGGATATGGAGTTATAGCAGGAAAATTATTTGAGCTTGTTGAAACTGTCATTCCCAAGGGTGTTGAACTGTTTACAGATGGAGATGATGACTTTCGTGTACTGAATCATGGGGACTTGTGGGTGAAGAATTGTATGTTCAAATATGATAATTTTGAACCTAATGATGTATTGATGGTAAGCTTCATTTCATGCATACGTGTTACCTCAGGTCAAGTAGGAAAAAAAATGAAGAGATGATTTACATATATAAGGCTTAGCTGTGTACCTACTTAAAAGCATTCACAGTAAATATCTATATGGCCAGTGACTACTTTAATCTAAAGATTGTTACAAGGTCAAAAAATCATCAGAATGTCACAATTAAACTTCACCCATTTTATCCATTTCCCTAAACTTTCAGTTAGATTACCAGCTAGCATACTTTGGGTCACCTGCCATAGACCTCAACTACTTTCTCTATGGGTCAGTAAATGAAAATGTACGAAAAGTTCATTTCAAGTTTATGGTTCGTCAATATCATGGAGTACTCAAGGAAACGCTTGAAAGACTAAAGTATAAAAGTCGCATCCCAACGTTAAAGGATATTCATATAGAGTTAATAAAAAAGAGTTTGCATGGTATGTTGAATTCATTGATATAGTTCTCAAAGAATTTATTTTAATTCCAAATTATTTCTGTTGTTATAGCCGTTATAGCTGCTGTCTGTTTAGCACCTATTATTTTGATGGATTTAGATCGTTGTCCAGAACTAGAAGGTATCATAGATCAGACCGATAATGGCGCTGCTTTTAGAAAGGAAAACATTCAAAATCCTAAATATAAGACGTACATTCAAAAGTTGTTAAAAGAATTCGAGCTTTCTGGATTTTTAGATTAACAAGTCGATAAAATGCAATTCGATAAAATTAGATAATGAAAAACATTTAATATTGAACCGTTTTTTAATAACTGAATAACAGCAGCATTGACCGACACAAGGAAGATTTCCATAGAAGTCTTTGGTTAATGTTAGGTCAATATGGCGTGAAGCCATAGGAATAAGTTAACGAGTTTAAACCATATTCGTTAACTGTTCGGCCTTCCGGGATGGTCTCTCCGATACAGATTTTTGACAAGAATTTATGTGTGTGCATATTGAGAGTAATCCAGTCGAAGCAGTTGGTTAGGGCACACTCCGCTTGCGCAGCAGCTCCCAAGTTCAATCCGCGGTTGCGGTATAAAGTTTGAGCATCTGATGCTGCTATCGGACTATCAGCCCACCCAGCTGTGATAGATACTAGTTAAAAAATTAGCGTGATATTGACCATATCACCTCGAATCCCGTTACGGTCATGGAATGAGGTACCCTAACAATAAATCTCAACGCCAAGTTTGGGATTTGGAGTGTTGTGCGATGAATTATTATTTATATTATTATTTTCAGAGTTGTTTTGCATACTTTCAATAGCTCTGCTGAGATCTTGTCCACACCTGGCGCTTTTTTAGACTTTGATGCGGTTTTGATGCCCGCGCTCGGTATGTTAGAGTCAGTTGACGGGGATCTCGTATTAGGGTTCAAATTTTGTTGAAAATATTGCACCCATGGTTTCTTGATTTCATTTACGTTGCCTAAGATCTCTTTCTCTCTCTCTCTCTAGAGAGCTGTTTTCGGTTTATATCTATTTTAGTAGTTTTGCAGTGCTTAATGCGGAACTCGTGTCACTGTTTTACAAATCATCGTTAAGTTTCAAAATTCGATCATTGTTATCATCTCGCAATAGCGGACACCATTCACGGCAACTGCTTGGCCGTCCTCAGTTTCGAAGAAGTACGGCCCGATAACGCCGCAAGTGCATAAACCATACCAAACAGTCACTCCTTGTGGATGCATCGGCTTTCCAACAATCACTCGTGGGCTCTTATTTGCCCAAATGTCGCAATTCTGCTTGTTAACGAATCCACTGAGGTGAAAGTATGCCTCATCGCCGAAGATGATTTTCTTTGTAAAGTCACCATTCCCTTCTGTCTGTTCAACCAACCATTCGGCCTTTCGCCGGCGCTTGAAATGGTCAGTAGGCTTCAGCTCTTGAGTCAATTGAACCTTGTAAGCGTGTAAATTCAAATCTTTATCAAAATTCGCATCAGTGATGTTCGTGAGATGTTCAATTGTTGGGCACGATGACAAGTAGAGGTTGACGGCTCTTCTGCCACACTATCACGAACAACAGCAATGTTTGCCACAGAATGAACTGGGCGAGCATGCACAGGTGATTTCACATTTCCTACGGACCTGGTTTGCATTTGGTCGATTATGGGCGAAAAACTTGACGTTAAGGTGTGACTCACAATTAACATCGTGCATTAGGTAATAAACAGCACTCTCCTGTGACTTTTCTCTCTTCTGCAGGTAATCGATGAAAATTGTTCCACGCATTGTTACGGGCGAATTACAGGTTTATCTAGACTAGCTCGCTCCGAACACTACCACACTTATCCTGATACGCTTTAAACGATATAATACTGAGCCGCACTCGATTAGGTTTTTGTTTCAATAATGTAGAATTTGAATGGAAAAAACTAGTTGTATCTATAATATTTAACTTTACTAGTGATAAAAATCAAAACGAACGAATTATAGAATTCCGCCAATTTACGCGCCACATTTGATTCAACTCTAATTGAGCAGCAACATAAGCTTAAAAAATGGTTGAACAATCAGCCATGCGGCATTCACATCTCGAAGAAACACATACACCAAATGCTGTCACATCAACTACATCAGACGATGAGGACAATTAATTTTATGACGTATAAGGAAAAGTTGTTTCAAAAGCATTCAAGCTTGCTTGTATGCTTAGAGATTTGAGTTTGGGAAAAAGTGCAGCAAAAACTACGACAACAAAGAGAAACAATAAATTCAGGAGCGAAAAGTAGCAATGCGCTAAGATCTAAGGGCAATTCAGTCGAGTTGTTACGGTAGCCGTACTGCAATAATGACTCGATCTGTCTGCCATCGTTCATCTCTATGTACGATGAAGGGCAACATATCACAAGGCGCGAGTTGTAATCAAAGCATCTATGGAGGCGGCTGTTGTATCATGCATAAGCAGAAGTGGGAGTGTATCCATACTTGTATTAAGAATTAAAACATACACACAAGACTTCGCCTTCAACCGTATCGCCTCAGTGGAACGAATTGGTTACATGCATGCGCAATTAAGCAAATCGAGTGTAAGCTTGAGCTTTGTGGTTGCGCCAGTCATTGAGAGATGGTGGTAAAAACATTATATTTGAACTTTTATCAAGAACTAATTGAATTTTTCTTCATTATTTTGGTCCATAAGCTATCAAATCAGCATAATTATGCTATAAAAGAAAATAAAACTAGCAGAAAAATCGAGAAGTATTTCTCCATTCACAGGCTGAAGGCGTGCGCCCAAGCTTATTCAATCCCAAGGCACTCAGCCCAAGGTAAGTGAATAACAATACGTTCAATTGCGTACTCAAGGTGTCAGCCCGAGTATTATCGCTTCAAGGCAGCTACGCCTGGGGCCTGCAGTTGAATGAATAATTGATTGAATTATCAATCTGACTGCATACTCAAGGTGTCAGCCCGAGTGTTAGCATTCCAAAGTATTACACCCGGGGCGAGCAGTTGGGTTATTAATCAATTCCTTAATATAACTACATACTCAAGGCGTCAGCTCGAGTCTTAGCGTCCTTAGGCAACTACGCCTAGGGCCTGCAGTTACACCTTTAATTGATTGGTTTTTTCAAATATGATATCAAGTAATATCATAAAATTCATTTCCTTTGAATATCAAATATAATTAAAGCAGAGATAAACCACAGAAATTTATTAATGCTCCAAACTTTATACATATACAAACTTAAAACCTCATTAACAATCTCTAAGAAATTAATTAGTTTAGAATAATTCATTATTAAAATAATGTATAATAATGTATAAACTGAACGTGCAATTGTATAACATAACAAAGAACGAAATAAAAATCAAATCATTAAATAAATACATACTTTCACTGATCTGGTTGCAAGTATAAAGTAGTAGGTAAGTGTTAAATAGTGAGTTCTCTCTCTCCCCGGAAGCCTTGATGTGTACTCGTATATAGGATACACATCATTTCAAGCTCCCAGTTTGTGCCAGTATACATAGAGTATACTGGTATTGCAACAAAGTAATCCAGAGACGGGTACATTAACTTCGTGACGTGGAGTAATGATACCTATAATTTCATCTCAAAATAGATCAGTTAATGCAGCAAACTCATGACAATATGCGAATAAAAATGTGGCCACTACACCCAGTTGACAAAAAGGCCTTCAAAATTCCTATAGTAGTGTCAATTTATCAACTCAAACACAAGATTGTCCTAGTCCAGAGAAGACTCAATCTAGTTAAATGAGCACTAAAAAACCTGTTCCACGTATAAAACGTTCCACGTAACATAATGATTGACCAAAAAGAAAGAATTCATCAGCTGATTTTGTCACTTTTTAAAATATTTTTATCCATTAACCTCGTAAACTGCTTAGGAATTCAAGTAAAAATGCTTTTAATGACAAAATTACTTGAAAATAAAATTCAAACTAACACTTTGTCATCACTTACATTGTCTGCTAAAGCCGGAATTCCAAAATATGATATAAGCTTTTCGAATTTCCTAGATCATTTTTCAAATAGAACTTCAGCTACAAACGAGTGTTATTTCCTCCTTAGTGACATCCTACCGCAAGATTTTGAGCTTATCAAATCATTATATGCTACAAGTTGTAGTAATCTAGCAGTCGCCTAGGCAAACTGCTCGAAAAACATCATAATGCTGATCCAATTTTAATTGTAAATTTATAAACAAACAACAATGATTTAAATTTACAATTAAAATTTAGACGCGGCAACCCCTTTATAATCCAGCTTATCCACGAATTGCATTGTCTCGCAATGCAAACGACATTGGATGGATACATAGGCTCATCAAGAAACTCCGTTGCGACAAGACCCTTCTGTGGCTGATCGTGATGAGTAAGGAGATCTGCTTGGGCAGATCCGGGAGTCTGTTATGGATCGCCACGCAAAGTGCATGCCGTGAGAATCACGCTGGCAAGTGAAAGATTGAACTTTGATGGCAGATGAACAAAAGGTCTGATTTCAGGACGTACGTAGAAAATTGTGTTTTTCGCTTAAAATCGCGAAAATAATCATGTTACATTGATCGATGTTTTGCAACAGTGGTAATGGGAAAAAATGAAGAGTAATTTCGCCGTGACTGGTCAAATGGCAAAATCACTAGACATAATCGCGTCTTAACGGGAAGGCCAATAGACAGTTGTAATTTGTATTGCTATGGAAAATTCATTTGCTTGAAGCATAGAAATAATTTGTGCGAGTTAAAATTGATAAGAAATAGCGCTTACGCCCGAAGTAGTAGTGACCCAATAAAAAGCTAGCAGTGGGGCAAACGTAGAAGATAGAAAATGTGATTTTCTACCATTGACCATTGCGGAGATTTGTTAGTGCGGAAGCGAAAATCACATATCGTACGTTTTGCCTTGTTGATGTTGTTCAGTTTGTCGATTCGCGTGACAACATCTCTCAGCCTGATACAGTTATTTTTTTCTTTCTTGTTGGTTTTTAAAATAATTCTTTTATATAAAACAAACAATGTGGTACAATCATCACTCCGTAGATTTGTGTGATACGCCAGGAGTACGCATTCAACTGTGAACTGTTGAAGCAACATACTATATTTGAAAGAATTAAATCGACACTGGATCCAACATTGAATGAATTTAAAAATAGAATTGTGTGAATTGTCAATAATGAAATTGAGTACGGCAATCAGCAAATAGTGCATCTTCATAGTGATTTTTCGTGTACGCCATTAAGTACATTTGTATGCGACAGTGTGGAGTCAGATGAGCCGCCAACGAGAAATCAGTACCGTCAAATTCTATCAGGTGCAAAGCAAAATCGGCAGATATTTAGCATTTGGCCGGAAAAGTAAACGTGTATTGACGCGAGAATCGGTAAAGGCGAGTAGATTAGCTGCCGGCAGTGACTTTGGGGTGGAAAGTAGCGAGAAAGAATTTACTGCGAGATTTTTTGATGACTTTTGACAGAATTGGCGAAGCGCACGTATTCCAAAGAGCTCACTTGTCTCCTCCGATTACGAATTGGTTACATACAACTAACCCTTCTAATTTTTTTTTCTAAATCTATCAGTAACGAAAGTATTTAAGGCTAAAATTCCATTAGAATATAACTCAATCTTTTTTATAAAAACGGTAAATTTTCACGTCTTTAACTATTTTTTAAAAATAAAGTCAAAGTTAAATTTAGATATTAAGTGTGTATGCCATTATGTCAACAGTTTCGAAAGCATTTGTCGACATCATTATAAATCGCTCACACCATTTATGAGCAATCGTCGAGGATGTTGGATAGGTGCCCTCTATGGTATTTGAAATATAGAAAAAAACTTGGGTGTTTCATCATTTTTCAAGTTCTTATTTTTTTATGTAAGTTGTTTGTATTATCATTTTAAAATTTTCTCACCTTTCAAACACATGTCAGTTTGACTCAATCTGATTCATGTAACAATATATATATATATATATATATATATATATATATATATATATATATATATATATATATATATATATATATATATATATATATACATATCGTTACATGTCCAAACAATTCTGCAAGCTACCGTCGTAATTGTTGTCGCAACTATTAATAGCATCATGATCAATTAATGAATGTACTCGAAAGCACAAGAATGAACTAAGTAGATCCATGATCAATATCTGAAAGTGACATCACTGCAGGTATTCAAAATTGCTCGACTATTCCAGGTAGTTATCGTTAGAACATTCGCCAATGTACGAGAAATAGATTGAATGACTAGAGATCCTATATAAAGCCAAGCTGAATGAATGGGGAACAGTAATAGTATAACAGGCGATAGTAGAAACTGCGATAAGTTTAGAGCGCAAATTGAAGGCGATATTGATTGATAGTGATGCAAACGTTTTTCGTGATATATTTGGACACATTGGAAACATAAATTGATAGGACAAGTGGAAAGCAAACTAAAGTGTGATTTGTATAGTAAAATAGTGAAGCTAATTTTTGTGTATTCTAAGTAAATATAATCTTTTAACTTAATTTAAAAGATAGTGCGTTTCCACTTTCCCGGAACATTAAAATTATCAGCCGCAATGTATAACATGCGGCGGTGGTATCAGAAGTGAAAATCAAAATTTTGATGGTGAAAACTTTTAAACATTTTTTTAAAATGCACAATAGTGAAATGTAACGTAGAAACTGGTGGGAAGAAACGAAATATAAATAAATAAAAGCCGAAATAATAAAAATACCACAAGGCTTACATTTAAAAATTAATGAGTTGACCATGTCGGAGCTTAAGGGAGGAGCAGAAATACCAAAAATCAAAGGAAAATGCGCTGATGCAAATATTGATGCTGATACAGCAAAAGCAGCGACAACAGTGATCTAGTTTAACTGCGAAGCTAAATGAACAGTGATCCAGTTTAACTGCGAAGCAAAATGAACAGTCATCCAGTTTAACTGCGAAGCTCAATGAACAATCAGGAAAAATGGACCAACAAACAATCGAAATCAAGGTTGATTTGCAAAAACAAAAACAACCGAAATAAAAGCGGAGCTCGGTAGTTTGAACAACCAAATTAAGTGCGTCGAGGAAAAGGGTTACTAGGTCGAGGAGAAGGCCAGCCAGGCTGAGGAGAGAATCGACCGGAAGATCAGCCAGTTCGAGGAGAGAATCAACCATGAAATGGAAAAAATGAAAAAAAGGAGTTGGAAGTAGCGAAGGCAGTAGTAACCACCTCACTGGCCCCGCTTATAGCCGCAGCGCAAAGCACATCTAGAAATGCGAAAGCACCAATATTTGACGGGCAAACGGTCTTGAGTATCTACAAAATCCAGTTTGAAGCCGTCGCTAGGACAAATCACTGGAATGAGCGGGAACGAGCAACTGCATTAATTCTTGTTCTAAAAAGCCCAGATGCTGAGCTTTTGCAGATTATCATCTGAAGCAGATTTATCGGTCACAGCTACAGCATCGGATGCAGAAGTCTGGCGAAATCCTACAGCAGCTAGCCCAAGACATTGAGCGACTGGCACTTTTGGGTTACCCAGCTTACGACGCAGAACATCAAGATGACGCAGCAACAGAAGCATTCATCAGCGCACTAAAGGACCAGGATAACAAGCCGTGCGTTTAGCTCAAAAGCAAATGGTTAAGGACACATTGGCTTATAGTCTGAGCTTTGGGGCAGCGAAAAATTTGATTCGCACCACTGCCCAGGTTAGCGAGGTAGTGGTAGATGAGTGCAGGTGTGAGGGCGTTGAAATTGAATGAGAGCCGCAGGTAAACAGTGCACCTAGATACTGGAGTTGTGGTGAGAAGGAGCACCTACAAAGAAACTGCAAAAAGCGAAGAAATTTTCCAGGGTGGAGGAGATCAAGACCGAGTAATGAGCCCAGAATGGGGGCCAACTTCGTGGTACAGAGGTTGGCTAGGAGGATTGACGTCCCCAGTATCACCATCAACTTGTCAAGACTACATTGCGGAGAAGAAGTCTTATGCCTTCTGGGTCAAGTTGACGGAGAGCATTTTACCATAATAATCGACACTGGTGCAACTTGATCGATTATCCGACCAGACCTAGTGAGGCAACAACTACTACACAAGGGCCAAATTTCCTCACTATGGACAGCCACGGGAGAAACTGCACCTGTCCATGGAGAGGTCAATAATAAAAAATAATTTTCTCGTCGCGAACATTATGGATAACTGGATTTTCTGCGACCACATGGAATCACGTTGGATTTGGGCAAACGGGTATTGAAATGGCGGAACGTCGAAGTATTGATGGAGGATCCCAGTGTCCAAGTTCTCAAAATGAATGTGGTAGTATGTACCGTCACTGATGAACCGAAATCTTCCGAGAGCATTGTATGGGCTAAGCTTGATGGTGATTCTGGAGACCACCGATCTTATTTCATTGAGCCAACGTAGACGTCAGCATTGCGCAGTTTGATTGTGGGACGAAGCCTTGTAAGATCCTTAAGAAAATGTTACGTGCCAGTTAGAGTCTTTAGCACCGCAGACTCAACCAGAAGCATCAAAGCGAGAGAAGTCATCGGTAGCTCATTTTCGCCGTCACCTCTTTGAAAGGTACTCACGACCATCATTGGAAAAAGTGGCAAGACACAGACAAAGCCCGCGAATTCACATCTGCAATATTGTAGCAGACCAAATTGCTGGTGCACATACTCAAGCAAGCCTCTGATCTAGTCACCAAGTACAGTGAAATCTTCTCAACCAGCCCGGTTGACCAAGGCCGAACGAGTATGCTAACTCACGTCATAGATACACAGGAGACCAAGCCAATTCGACAAGCACCGAGACATCTTCCTATAGCCAGACAAAGAGAAGTGACCGCACTGATCTCGAACATGGACAAACAAGGTGTTGTCGAGCCTTCTGTCAGTCCTTGGGCCGCGCCAGTAGTTCTAGTAAAGAAAAAGGATGGTAGCACTCGTTTCTGTGTTGACTAGCTTAACGACATCACTAAGAAAAATAATTACCCGCTTCCACGCATCAATGACATCCTGGACACTTTAGCCGACGCAAAATGGTTTTCTACACTCGATCTCAAGAGTGGCTATTGTCAGGTAGAAATCGACAAGAAGGACCGAGAGAAGACTGTATTTTCAGTTGGAACAGGATTGTGGCTATTGATGGTGATGGTATTTGCGCCTTGCAATGCCCCAACCACCTTCGAACGCCTGATGGAATACGTGCAACAAGGCCTAACCTGGTAAACCTACTTGGAGTACCTAGATGACATCATTGTTATCAGAAGAACGTTCGAAGAGCATGTGCGGAACTTAGAAGACGTTTTCTTCCGATTGCAACTGGCGAATCTGAAACTTAGTTCCAACAAATCTATCCTTTTTGCAATCTAAGTAAAATACCTGGGACACGTTGTATCATCAGAAGGGGTCAAAATATACCCTGAGAAAATTGCAGCCGTAAAAAGCTGGCCAACACCAAACTACAAGCGCCAACTACGAAGTTTCTGCGTCTGGCGACCTACTATCGAAGATTCGTCAATGATTTTGCCAAAATAGCTAAGTGTCTCCATCAGCTAACCGAAAAAAATCATCCATATGTCTGGAATGAACAATGCCAGGCAGCCTTTGAAACCTTGAAGAAGAAGCTGTGTGAATCACCCGTGCTGGCATATCCAAATCCCGGAAAAATGTTTGTAGTTGACACCAATATGAGCAACAGCGGGATTGGAGCTGTATTCTCCCAGCAGATCGATGGCGAAGAAAGAGTTCTCTCATATTACAGACGAGTTCTCTCAAAAAGTGAGAGGAACTGCTGCGTGACTAGGAAGGAGCTACTGGCTATAATAGAAGCCGCCAAGCAGTTCCACAAGTACCTATATGGCCAGAAATTTCTTTTTCGAACGGACTATGCATCGCTGAGATGGCTACTTAACTTCAAAAACTCCGAGGGACAAGTTGCGAGATGGATCGAATGATTGCAGTCATATGATTACAAAATTGTTCATCGGAAGGGTGGAGTTCATGGGAATGCTGACGCCCTACCTCGTCCTCTATGTCCAGCTAACTGCAAGCACTGACGACCGATTGAGGAAAAGGAGCCGACCGTTGATCTGCGAGTGATAAAGGCCGAATTCGATGAAAGTTGGTCGTTGGAGGAGATTCGAAATGCCCTGTTAGCCGATGAAGATATCGAGCCAATACTCGAATGGAAGGAGAAAACTGGGCGGCCTGAGTGGAAGGACGTTTCAATGCATGGCGCTACCCTGAAAAGTTATCGGGCACAATGTAACTCCCTTCAGGTGGAGGGTGGCATACTCAAGCAGAAATGGGAAACGCCAGATGGCAGCTCCTATGAGTTGCAAACTATACTTCCCAAAAGCTGAATCCACGATGTGGTTAAGAAAATGCAAAAAGGACCCTCGGGAGGCCACCTTGGTGTTAACCAGACCTTTGGGAATTTGTGGGAAAGGTTTTACTGGCTCCATGCTCGAGAAGACGTAGAGGACTGGTGTCGTAGATGCACGATTTGCGCTTCCGTCAAAGGCCCAAAGTGACGACTGAGAGGACAAATGCAAACCTATAACGTGGGGGTAACGTTTGAAAGGATTGCTGTTGACATTGCAGGACCGTTTCCTGAATCCGAATGAGGAAATTGATACACGCTGGTTGTGGCAGATTATTTCAGCAAGTGGCCCGAGGTCTACCCCATTCCCAACCAGGAAGCAACTAATGTAGCCGAACAGCTAGTGTTAAATTGGGTCAGTAGGTATGACGTACCTTGTGAACTACATTCAGTTCAAGGCCGAAATTTTGAGTTTCTTGTTTTTGACGAAATGTGCGAGCTGCTGTAAATATGGAAAACAAGGGCAACACCGCTGCATCCTCAACCCGATGGGATTGCCGAACGTTTCAACAGCACACTCAATAAACACCTGGCCAAGATGGTTGACGAGAACCAAATACATTGGGCAGTGCGAAAACACCTTGAATTGGCTACTGATCGCACAAGGACCAGGTATGATCTAAAGGCAAATTCTACTGGCTTCCAGCAAGATGACTTGGTGGGGCTTTATAACCCACAACGGCGGAAGGATAGGTCTCCGAAGTGGCAACATGATTGGGAGGGACCATACCGAGTAACAAAGCGAATCAATGACGTCATATATTGCATACAGGAACACCGTAAGCTGAGAGGCAAAATGAAAACTATGCGCTTGGGTCGTCTTGTCCCATATTACATCCAGGAAGACTTAGCTGCAACTCGCGACACATCTTTTCGGGGCGAAAAGAACTGAGGTGGGGGCAGTGTTACATGTTCAAACAATCCTGCAAGCTACTGTAGCAATTATTGTCGCAACTATTAATAACATCATGATCAATAAATGAATGTACTCGAAAGCACAAGAACCGACCAAGTAGATCCATGATCAATATCTGAAAGTGACGTCACTGCGGGTATTCAGAATTCCAGGTAGTTTTCTTCAGAACATTCGCCAATGTATGAGAAATGGATTGAATGACTAGAGACCCTATATAAAGCTAAGCTGAATGAATGGGGAACAGTAATAGGGCGATAGTAGAAACTGCGATAAGTTTAGAGCGCGAATTGAAAGCGATATTGATTGATAGTGATGTAAACGTTTTTTGTGATATATTTGAACACATTGGAAATGTAAATTGATAGGACGAGTGGAAAGTAAACTCAAGTGTGATTTACAAAATAGTGAAGCTACTTATTGTGTATTCTTAGTAAATAAACTGCGTGAGAGGTTGAAATTCACTCAATTTTGTTAGTAATAGTATGATTTATCGATTTTATGTTTTCTTGAATAAAATCTTAAGGTTACACTTAAATTCAATAAGGATGACGATTTATGGGATTGATCTGTCCTGAAAGTTTCATAAAGATTGAATTGTATTTAATGGAATTATAGTGATTTGAATTTTCCTGTATTACTATGGAAACATATGGCAGTGGAGCAATATGCGCTTTTTACCGACTCAGACACTACAAGTTTGCTAGGATTTGCATGAAAATTTCATGTATGATAGGTATCATGGATATCTTTGAGAATTGATTCAGCTAGTGGTATCAGTAAGGTGCATGCTTTTAACACTTGATTCAATTTAACGAAGGTCTGAAAATGAGTATCTACAATTAATACTCATAGGTGAAACAAGTCGAGGAGTTAGGGGAGAGCTCCTAACAAAAGGATCTTATAACCATTCTAGCGTTCGAAAAAATTGACCATGCATCAATGACTACAGTACGAGGTGGCCCCTGGGAAAAAATTTGATCAAAGGCAGCTGATATGAGTATCAAATGTATGTTGTTTATGGGAGCTTTCCAAAACAGTTCTTAAACTGACAGTTTTTGCTTCAGTGGGGGCGGGGATGAATAAATGAAATATTTGTTTCCTCCTTCGTGAATGGACACCTGTGATCTAAAAAATAACAAAAATAACAAAAACGAACACCTCAGAAGTTAAAATTCGCTCAACTTTGTTAATGTTTGTGTGATCTTCGAATTCTATATTTTCTCCAATAAAATCGTCTTGTACATGTTTCTTGATTTTATTCGTTGCTGGTGACTGAATTTTGTAAGTTGAGTACAACACCCTTCTGACATGAGCGTCTGTCTACCCAACTTGTTTTTCTTGACTTCTTTAAGTCATCTTCAGTGTCTAAAGGATGTGTTGAAGATAATGACTTCATATACTCGCAGGATGGATTAAACAGGTAGTATTAAATTAGATCAGGTACTAAATTAGGTCAGGTACAGGAATGTAAGGTTTTTGGATTGATGGATTTCTGTTTGTTCTGTTTCATTTCGTTTCCATTTTGGTCTGAGAGTGTGGTCTAGTACTGAGAAAACGGCTTCGGAATTTGTCATGATTTATTCGTGGTAAAGGCCTGCTGATATCAATAAACAAAATAATTGACATCGTTTTGTTAAAATTATAGCTGAGAATCTTTCGAAGTTGAATTTTTATTAATTTTTTTGTTTAGATGGTAAAATAATAGTTCAATTCTTGAGCAGCTGGGAAACTCAATTGAATTGGATCAAGATAGATATGCAAAAAACCAGGACTGGCAATAAAACATTAGTTAAATGAAAAAAAAAGCAGAACAAAACCATAAAGCTAATACTAATAAACGCAGTATTTAAATAATTAAATGATTTCCATGCAAAAATATTTAAAAAACCACCGAGGTTGAGTTAAAAATAAAAATGTGATAAGTCAAATCTTTAATGAAACAATTCAAAATAGACAAACGAAAACTTGATAAAATAATTAATCATTCTATGGAGGAAAAGGTTATTAAGGCGAAAGAATAGTTTGATTAATATATGTTAAAGGATATTTCACCATGCATAAAACAAGAGAAACTTTAAACAAAAGAATTTGTTTAATTTCAAGTCAAAATATATCTGTCTTGTGTATGCTTTCAAACTAATAGATAGCCTTCGCTTTTTTGTTCATAATTGACATCAATAAAAATTTATTAATGCATTCCCATGCTGAGTCAAGAAAACAATTTTAGAAAAATATTTAAATTTCGAGCAACGTAGTATAGAATGTATGCCAAACATTTCATTAGTCATGCCTTCTGGTAGGGTTTGCGGTGCCTTAGTTAGGTAGTTTTCCCTTTTTATCAGCGTAGAATATCTCGATTCAGATAAGAGTAGTTTACGTTTCAGCACCACATCGGTATACAGATCGAAAGTGCATGAATTCTATGTTTGATTCGTTGGAAGTCGTGAAATGACTTAATAATTAGGTAAAATAATGCATTAAGTTCTTAGAAGCACTTTTAACATGGGAAATTCGGCGGTGGCTGAGATGGGTAATCGAGCACAGTCTCTTCGCGGCACTCTTCTCCGAACTAGCTGGCCAACCAGCAAATAGCATGAAGTAGACTGTGAGTGAACGTGCCTGTTGACCTTCAGGGTACGGGTCGTGGACACGGCTCAAGCCTTCACGTTTTAGAAAATAATGCAATTACGGTTGGATTAGAGTTTACTACTGTTTATTTCCTAAGATATATGTATAAAAGTAACAAAAAATTCGTGTCGCGGTTGTCGTGGTCGTTGAAGGTCTAATGATCGACTGACTCGTTTCTCTTAGCAACTCGACTTCCGCATAAAGTTTCTATGTGTGTGTGCTGCGCCGCATTGTACATTGACGGCCTGGCTGCCACACAATGTGCTTCGATGGGTGTGGTAGGCGTCGTTCTCCCAACAATGCCTAAACCGTTCATCACCACACTACTCTCTCCCGAGTGATATTGGTGAGGTAGTAAAATGTCATGATCTGTATGGTGCCCCGAACATTTGCGCTTTTTGCTTGGTGGGTACGTTTTTATTCCTGCGAGCGGCATATTGGTTGGTGTTGGGTGAGGTAGTAAAAATGTCACGTGCTTTTTGCTTAGTGGATACATTCTTGTTCATTCGACCAGCGTATTGATTGGTGTTGGGTGATGCTTTATATACACACAAGACGATCGCTGCGAGGTCAGTTGCAAGTGTTTATGAGGAGGAATAGCATGTTTGGTTGTCGCCAGGCTTCGGGCTGGCTGCGTAGCTACTGACGTATAGGGTATTGAATTTACGCTTATTGGCTCCGATGTATGATCGCGAGGATATTCGTCTGCTGAAGCTTCAATGAACGCGGGTTTGAGGCGCTCCGTCGATACGTTGACTTACCGTCCGTTGACTTCGTGTAAGCGACGTTCGATAGGTGACGTACTATAAGATGTGGTCCTGTATACGGTGGCAAAGTTGGCTTGCGAACGGTATCGACGCGCATAAAAACATGTGTGCATGTACTCAGCTTTTTGTTGATGAAAACTGGTCTGTCGCCATGACGATGTGTGTCCACGGGCCTGATTGATTACATGCCATCCCAAAGGTGAACAATAAAATCATGTTGGCTGACGGAGGGACTGCTAAGGTTGACGAATTCTCCCGGAATGGACAGTGTAGTTCCGTATAGTAAATTTGCACACGAGGCCTGTAACTCTTCCTTAAAGCTGATGCGCTATCCCAGTAACACGGTGGGAAGGATGTCGTGCCAGGAAGAATTGTTAGAGTGACACATAATCGCAGCTTTCAGTGTCCGATACCAGCGCTTGACTAATCTATTAGACGCCGGATGATATGGTGATGTTTTGTTTTTCGTGTTTTTGATATACGCAGCCAGGGCTTTGAACAGTGCCGACTCAAACTTAGTACCTTGATCGGTGGTGTTTGAGGCATGCCAAAATGAGCGACGGTAGCTGCGGTTTGATCTGCCATGAGGAATGCCTCTGGCCACCTAGAGAATCGATCGATGACTGTCAAGCAATATTTATAACCCTGCGACGGAATATGTAGCCCCACGATATCGACGTGGATGTGCTGAAAGCGAGCATCGGGCATCGAAAAAGGCATTACTGGGCTCTTTTGATGGGAGCGACTTTGGAGCGCTGGCATGGAACGCATGAACGAGCCCAAACGCGGATGTCTTTCTTCATGTTTGTCCAAACGTATCTCTGAGCTATAGTCTTGCCTGTGGCACGTACACTGAGATGAACTAGCTGATGAAACGTGTCAAATACTTTCGTTCGTAACTTTAGTGGAACGAAGGGCCTTAATCGTTGCAAGGACTTGTCGTACACTATTCCATCACTTGAGCCTATAGCTGGTGGACAAGTTTTAGGGATGAAGGGTGAAAACGAAGTAGTCCTTGCAGTTTGACATCTCGTTCTTGCTGTTTCATTAGTTCAGATTCGTCAATTACTGTGGGCATTGTAATCTCTTCCATTCGTGAGAGTGCATCGGTGACATCATTACTTGCGCCCACGATAAAGCGGATATCTGTTGAAAACGGCGAAATGTAATCGAGATGTCTGATTTGGCGCGGCAATGCCTTGCTTGCAGACTGAGCGAATGCATACGTTAGCGATTTGTGATCCGTGAGGATGTAGGAACTAGAGCCTTCTAAATAGTGCTGAAAATGTCTGACGCTGGAATATATAGCTAGAAGTTCGCGATCGGATACACTATATTTACTTTCGGGAGGAGACAACTTCTTCTGGAAAAATGCCAATGGTAGCCAATTATTATTCTGATTCTGCTCTAAAACGGCGCCTATTGCAACGTCCGATGCATCGGTTGTGAGACTGAGAGGTTGATTGGCTTGAAAGTGGACTAATAGAATAGTATTAACGAGACTGTTTTTACAGTTTATAAATGCATTTTTGTGGTCCATTCGATGACGGTTTTGTAATTCTTTTCACGTCCAGCACACAAATCGTTGAATGGGGCCTGTAATACTGCAGCATTGCGATCAAACCGCCTGTAGAAATTTATTGTTCCTAAAAACCGTCGAAGTTCCTTAACCGTAGTTGGTTTTTAAAAATTTCGAATGGCGTCCACACGTGACTATGGGGGAATTATTACTCTAATATAATATACTCTAACTGGCTGACTCCCAGCTCACATTTGGCTAAATTGATAACAACTCCGTGCTTCGATAGACACTGAAATACAAGTCGTAGGTGCTGCACATGCTCTTCCTTCGTTTTTGGGGCGATCATCAATATAGCAGGCGCAAAAGTCTAGTCCACGAAGCACCTCATCCATGAATTTCTGGGACGTTTGTGCAGCGTTTCGAAGACCAAATGCCATTACTGTGAATTCATAAAGGCCAAATGGCGTAGTGATTGCAGTTTTTGGAATGTCCTCTACAGCTATCGGAATCTGGTGAAATGCTCAGAATAAATCGATCTTTGAAAAATACCGTGCGTTGTCTAAATTCAGTGGGATGTCCTCAATGTGTTGCATCGGGTACTTGTCTGGCGAAGTCACGGAATTCAGTCGGCGGTAGTCCCCGCATGTGCGCCAGTCACCATTTTTCTTCGGAATGAGGTGCAAATGGCTTGCCCAGGGACTTTTGGAAGGTCGACAAAATCCATTGTCAAGCAGGAATTGAAACTCTTGCCGTGCCACTTGTAACTTTTCCTAATTTAATTACCGAGGCCGGTCTGCTACTGGGGGGCCTGTCATTGTAATATAATGCTTGGTGCCATGAGTCGGAGCATGTGCACCTATTGCAGGGTTAGTGAGTCCTGGGAACTCTCTGAGGAGTGATGCATACATTAAAGTTGCATTCACGGTAGAAATCTCCTTTTAGTTGCACTCCTTGGCTTTTCCTTTAGCAGAGGCGTTCTTAATGGGATCTGATAATTTGCCATTTTTGAGATATGCTACCAGACCGAAATGTCAAATAAAGTCTGCACCTAGAATAGGTCATGGTACTTTGGCCACGGTGAATCGCCACTGGAAAATTTGCGGTAGACCCAAGGAGAGAGTTGGGGCTCGGTCACCGTGTGTGTCGATGCTTGTTCCGTTCGCTGCAAATAATTTGAAGGCTGACGATGAATGGGAGGGGAGCTTCCGGGATACTGGAATGACCGATATATCTGCTCCCGTTTCTGTTGCGAGTGAACACATAAAACATGTTCAGATATATTCCCGCTTCATAACTGCAATAGTAGCGAGCAAACAACACCTATGTACTCGCACTTCGCCAATGAAAATCAGCCATAGAAACACACGCGCAAGTAAATAAGCGAGCAGTTAAGTAAACGAGAAACTTCAACCCGCAATAATATTTATATCACGAACGAACGGGGTGCTTCGAAGAGAGGTAAGCGGAAAAGAAAACCGAAAGTTCCGGCATAAACACTCTTTCGCTCAATGTCCCCAGTTTCGCTATTTCACCTCAAGAGATCTTGGGAAAGCCGAAAGCTTAAGCTGAAAGCACTCTTTCGAAGTTGAAAGCTTAAGCGAAAAACACTCTTTCGCTCAATTTCCCCAGTTTCGCATATTCACCAGCCGAGCAAGCGAGACGAAGCGGGGAGGAAAAACGTTCGTGGAACGACGTGTTCGGCTACTCAGCACCTTTAAAGAGAATTTAGGTTGAAAGCTCACGAAAGAACAGTATTTAAAGTTCTTCGGCAAAGCATTCGAGCCTTGTTCAAATCCAAAAGGGAGCGTGCCGCTACCCAGTAGTTTAATCGTACGTGCAATAACGCGATTCAAGTTCGAGTTCGAAGTGCTGTTCAGTATTCGACCAAATGGTGAGGGGTGAAGCGTTGGCTTGTGCCGCGGTCCTCAATCGGCCTTTTGGCGTTTCACGCCGTATGGCCACCCCGAACCATAAACTCGTCCAGTTTTTACCCTCTTCAGGCTGATATTTAGAGTTTTAAATAATTGAATAATTGAAAATGTATTTTAAAAATTCGATTTAAAAGAATGAACAATAAAACTAAAGTAATTCATTAAAAATTAACTCTCGTCTTTTGTTGTTCTAGTTTAAATGGACAGAGTAGCAGGTAAGTGGTGATACAGTGAGTTCTTTCCCCGGGAGCTTTAATGATGTATATTGGATACACATCAAATGAGCTCCCAGTTCATACTAGTATGCACAAGGTATACTGGTTTGTAACATATCGATAAGGAATCTCAGCTTTGTTTTACTATCAAAAATTTAGAGGTGACTTTTGGATGTGCCGCTCATACTCTGGCATTAAGTGTCACGTTGAACAATTCTGAATGCATGTTACGTCTGAGACGGTGACACTAGTTACTCGATCCGCAGCTGCTGCCAGTTCATCTAATTTATCTCTACCATTAGCTGCCAGAATGGCTCGCGCATTGAGTGGTAATCACTGCAGCCACAGTGTGTTTAACAATTGGTCTGTCGCGCACTGTAATTGACGCAGGAGCTGGCAGGGTCAGAGATCTTCCATCTCTATGTCAACAGCACCTGGCGCATTCTCTCCTCGTCCGAAACTTGGAATGTAACCAAAAGCCTCTTTTTTAACGCCTCATATTTAACAGATTCAGGCGACGATTAAATAATATCAGCGACATGCAGTAATGTCTTCATTTCCAATTCCGCAATTACCCTGTCCAACCGGGTTGCGTCAGTATTGACTTTGTGTAGGCGAAATTAGGCTTCAATGCCCGTGTACCAAAGGTCTGGTTTGCTCTATCAAAAGGGTGCCAACTTGAACGTAGCTGCATTAACTTGCGCGTCATTTTCCACTGTCATAGACGTGCTGGGGGTTTGCACTTCATTTCCATTTACATTGTGTAATGTGTCCGGCATCGTCGGGTCACCAATTTAGGAAATTATGCAAGGACGGTTGGATTAGAGTTTACTATCGCTTATTTCCTAAGATATATAAAAGTAACAAAAGATTCGCGTCTTGTTTGTCGTGTTCGTTGGAGGTCTAATGATCGACTGTCTCGTTTCTCTTAGCAACTCGACTTCCACATAAAGTTTCCATGTGTGTGTACTGCGTCGTATTGTACATTGACGGCCTGGCTGCCCCACAATGTGCTTCTATGTGTGCGGTTGGCGTAATTCTTCCAACAACGCCTAACACGTTCGTCGCCACAACGTCTTTGTATCGCTGAGAGGATGATACAGTTTCCCTTCTGGTTAAAATGAACGATTCGAAATCATAGGGTAGTGCTTCCAATCGACTCAGACACTGCGAGTTCGTTAGGATTTGCGCAAAAGCTTCAAGAAGGATATGTTGTATCAGTGGCTAGATATTAACACTGAATGCAATAATAATTTATTCATGCTTATTCTATTAAATACAATTTTTCTAAGCCTAAATCTGATGATTCAATGAAAATTGATTAATTGGTTGATAGATAATTCATAATCAGAGCTATTCTATAATGTAAATACTAACAAGTACATAATTCATGAACAAGCCTATTCCGATATGTTTATAAGTTCAATTACTTTACGATTATTGCAATTTGTGCATTTCTTAATGGTTCAATGTATTTGGAACTTTACAATTTTAGAAGTAATGAAATGCTGAATATCACAGGGAGTTCAATGATATTGGAAATGCTGAATATTACAGGAAGTTCAGTGATATTGGAAATGCTGAATATTACAGAGAGCTTAATGATAATGGATATGCTAAATATTACAAAGAGTTGAGAATGATAAATATTACATCGAATTTAATGAATTGAAAATGATGAGTATCAGAAAGTATAGTTCACTGACATGAACATAGGGGAAGGTCGGGACCCTTCGTACGCGGGGCACATTCATACAGTCAAAATAAAACTTGAACGAAACAACGTACGGTCTTGTTTTGTATGTGTGCGTGAGTCGAGGTACCAACTTTACTTCAACGTAGTATCGCGCCATTCGCCCCGGTGAGAGTGAAGTGACAGACACAAACGTGTTTTCGCGCTCGGTAAGTAATTTTGATTAATGTTTTTGTCTATTGTTACCGAGATAAAATAAGTTTTCGTGTAGAGTATTCTATCAGTAAGTAGCAAAATATACTTGAGAAACGTTTTCAACACTTAATTCATGGCGTTTTCCTATTAATATTGAAAGAGGTTATATTTTGTTTTTATTCAGTTAGTGGGGTACTCTCGGACAGAACTAGATGGGGCACGTTTGAACGCGTACGAATGTGCCCCAACTGGTAGGTAGGTATGATTTAGTGTGTTAGTGTGCTAATTGCTAATTTTTGCATTAACTTTGTCCTGTGTTTTGCTATCGCCGTTGTACGTATATATATTTTAATACGTATTTCTTATTATTTCTTCACAGAAACATGGTGTGGACTTATAAACCAAAAAAGACAAGTAGAGAAGCTGTGGATGAAAAATGCATGCAGTCAGCAATACAGGATGTTATGCAAGGAGTATTGTCATATAGAAAAGCCACGGACAAATACAATTTGAAATTGTCAACATTAGAATGCCGTGTAAAAAAATACAAGAATAGCAATGATGCTGAAGGGTCAAGCAACCGTACATTTGACTCTAAATATACAAGTTTCCAAGTCTTTTCTATGAAAGAAGAAAAACTACTAAATGATTATATTATCAAATGTTGTAAGATGCATTATGGGCTTACGACGATTCAAGTAAGAAAGTTAGCATATGAGCATGCCAAATCTTTGAGTTTGAAATATCCAGCAAAGTGGGAAGAAGATAAGATGGTTGGGAAAGAATGGATGTATGGTTTTCGTAGAAGAAACCCGGAACTCAGTTTACGCAAACCCGAAAACACAAGCGCTGCCAGATCTTTTGCGTTTAACAAAACTTCGGTTACCGAGTTTTATAACAACTTGAAGACAGTGTTGGAGCGACATCGATTAACTGCTGACAGAATCTTTCATTTCGACGAATCAGGTGTATCTACCATTCAAGCTACTCCTAAAGTCTTGGCTCCAAGATGTCAAAAACAAGTCGCATAAATTGTATCAGCTGAAAGAGGCGAGCTCGTAACTTTTGGTGGCATTATTTCTGCCAGTGGAAATACCATTCCTCCAATTTTCGTGTTTCCACGCGTTCATTATAAAGATCATCTTCTCAAAGGAGCACCCGAAGGAAGTCTCGGCGCTGCAAATAGAAGTGGCTGGATAAATAGCGATATATTCGTCTCTGTTTTAAAACATATCCAGAAGCACACACTCTGCACAAAAGATAACCCCATATTATTGTTGTGTGACAATCATGAAAGCCATGTTTCTCTCGAAGCCATCAACTACGCTAAAGAAAATGGCATAATTTACCTATCTTTTCCACCACATATATCTCACCACCTACAACCACTTGATGTGGTAGTCTTTGGACCATTTAAATCAATGTTGAAAATTGCTTTCAATAATTGGCATACAATCAACCCAGGCAAAGCATTGACAATTTACAATATTCCAAAGCTTGTAAAAATTGCATTTTTCGAATCATTCACCGCAAAAAGTATCACAAGCGGGTTTAGCAAACCCGGAATATGGCCTCTTAATGAATTAGCCTTTAGTGACGAGGATTTTGCTCCAACTGAGGTGTAAACATTAGGTAACTTAGAACATGTGCCTCCTACTCAAAACGTCGATGAAGATTTGTCAGCACCTACTCCACAGCCAAATGTCTCTGATATCTGCCAACCCTCTACTTCTGGAACACCAGGATTTCTTGAAGGTTCCGCGGGAATCTACAGAACAAACTATTAACTCGCCATTGATAACTTATGATGATGAACTACAAAGGTGTGTTTTAGATACTTGTGAACCAGATGCTTTGAATAATTCACCAATCCATCAAATTGTTGCTCCTTTGAAAACAGTTTTCACACCAGAGGCAATTGGACCCTATTCGACTGCTGTAGGAAGTAATAAAACAAACAAAGGACGACGGCCAGGAAAATCACATATTTATACTGACACATCCGAAAAAAGCTCATTGAAAAGAAACACAATGAAAAGCAATTGAAAAAGCTAGAACAGGAAAGAAGGGCTAGGGTAAGACAAATGAAACGTAGTTTAGCTAATTTTAATTTAAAACCGAAGAACAAGAAAGCTAAAAACACAGTAAGTGATGAATCTGATATAAGCTTTCAAGAGAGTTCAACTTCTATCACAGATGAAGATGAAACCGAGCATGAAAATTTTGAAATGAACAGAAGCCAATTGACAGTTAATGTAATACCAGAAAATATTAAAGATGGTTCGTTTATTTTAGTGAGGTTCCCTAAGAAAAAAAGTATTATTTACTATGTAGGAAAAGTTGTCCGTCACTATAGTCAGACTGAATTTAAAGTATCTTCTCTAAGAAAGAAGCCAGGTTTTTCGTGGACATTCGTTTTCCCTAATGTTGAAGATATTCATGCTGTTTATATAACTGATGTTGAAATGATTCTTCCTGAGCATAAGCCTCCAACTGTTTGTACTTCTAGAACATCAAAACGTTTCACTTTTTCAGTAAATTTTTCTTATTTTACTGTTCAATAGTTTTTATTATCTTGTTAATTAACAACAACTTTTTGCAGTGCTAATCCGCACCAAAGATTGAAACATGTGATTCTAAATTTAAGATAACTAATTTACGTAGAGAATGAAGCAGTTTTATGTTTTATTGTTAGAGGAAAGTAATTTAATTCTCGTTAATCTTAAGAAAAGTCATTTAAGTTTTGTTTTACATAAGAAAAGCTATGTATTTTTTGATGACTATAAGAAAAGTATTTTATTTTTGTTTAATAGAAGTTAAATCTTTATTTTTGTGTTTAATTTCATTGCTAATAAAAGAATTTTGATTTATATATGTTGTTTTAATCGCACGTACGGAACTTCCCCACAGCGTACGGAGGTACCCCTAACACTGTATATAGGTGCCCCGTTGTTGGGACGGATTCGTACAAATTCCAGATTTTGTTTAAATCATAATTATGGTTGAAACATTAGATGAAATCATCTGTCATTTTTAGGGTTTCGTAAAATAATTTTACAAAACCCTACTAAAATCGCGTCCTGTCTGTCCGCCTGTCTGTCCGTCCGTCCGTGTGTCACAGCAGTTTTTCTCGGAAACTACTTAAGCTAGAAACATCAAAATTTGTTTGTAGGTGTAAAGTGGTGTTCTCTTTAAAGTTCAACTACAAAAAAAAATTATAAGGTATTTAAAAAAAAAATTTCATTGAAAGTAGCCGATATGTATCAAATGAAAGGTCTTGATGAGAACTTTTCAAAACAGGTCTTAGTTTGGCAAAGTTTGCTTCGACGGGTGCACAGGAAGGGAAAATACACGTGCGTTTATAACCGGGGGGTTCACAGTTCACAGTAATAGCAGTTGCTACAATCAGAAGGGCTTTAAACTAAGTTAGCGTTACAATGTAATTGTACCTCATTACACAAGTCATTACCACATTTCCGAGGCAATATGAAATATTTCATATTATTTCGTTTTCATCTTGCCTTCCATTTTTCTTACCTTTGACATGCGAATTTTTCAAGATACATAGAATTGCGTAGCAGTTCGAATACGAATTTAATTAAGAATAAAATGTCATGAAAAAATACAGTTTTTGCTATTTAAGCACAATTTTTATTTTATTCATTATAATGAATCTTTATAAGTAATTTTTAATAATTGAAATATTGAAAATAAGTGAAATAATATTTTACAAAAAAAATGGTGTACAAAAACAAATGAACAAGTAATTCAAGTGCAGTGCTTGTACGTAAAATCCAATCTTCTTTCTTTTTTAGCGGCAAATTTGTCGATTACCATGTCGTTAAAATTTTGCGATTCCTGCAATAATTTTTTCGATTGAAAGCATTGCTAACGCAGTAAGTCTGTCTTGGCTCATCGTTGATCTTAAAAATGTTTAATTCTTTTTTGAGTCGAAAAAGACCTCTCTGCTTCAGCGGTTGTCATAGGGATAGTCACTATGAGTTTCAAAAGCTGAGAAGTGGCATAAAATAAATTCTCAAGGCAGTTTTCTTTTATAAACTTGAGAAGACTAACGGCACCTGATAAATTCCTGAAGTCAGGCCTTTTATATATGATTTCAAGTTCCGTTCGTAGCCTGACTGCATCTAAAAATGGATAAGCTTCGACAGAACTATTTAAATAGTTGATCGGAAAGTCTGTTGTGAACTGAAGAAAATTTTTCGCTAAGAAAAGATTTGAAGCACTTAAATGATTTGCGAAAGCAAACCTATCAATAGCATGGCTTATGATTGAATCACAAATTTCTTTGGCTGCTACAATTTGCGTAATGTATGGATCGTCATTTTTACTTTGCTTTTTAGCACTAGTCATTTCTGTAGGGATTTCATCTTGAATATTTTCAATATTATTTCTTTCATTTTGAATAGATTGTTTAAAACTCATCACGCATTCTTGAATTCCAACTGCATCTATACTAATTTTCTGTAACTGATTGTATAAAATATCGCAATGTGGCATTGTACGACTGAAGATGGTCAGCCAAAATAGAAAGACAGGATCTTGAAGCATACGAGAGATTGCACATGCTTGATTGATAGTTAGAGTCTGCTTTGAAGTTGATTTTATTTCTTCCATGCACTCAATTAAGGAACTCCTATTTTGATATACAGTGGTAACAACTCTACTTTTGAAATTCCACCTTGTGTTGGAAGTACGTGGTATTCGACGACCAACAATTGCGTCTAAAATGGCTACTCTTTGCGGAGAATTCGAAAAAAAAATTACTTATATCACTCAAATTAGAAAAAAAAACGCGTACTTGTTGATTTTGTTTTGCACCTTGAGATAAAACAAAATTTAACTGATGGGCGTAACAATGAATATAAAATGCATATTTGTAATGCGTTTGTATAATTTTTTGAACACCCCCAGTTTGTCCAGACATAACGTTGGCACCATCATAGCTTTGCGAAATTAGCTTTTCGGGGTTGTTGACCACTTTTTCCAAGACTCCATGAATAGCTTCCGCCAAACTGACAGCATCGTGCCCATTAGGGTTTAAAAATGACCAGAAACGTTCCACAGGACTACCATCTTGAAGAACATACCGAAAAACTACTGACATTTGAAAAATGGAAGACACATCTGTGGTCTCATCAGCAATCACAGATACAAAGTCAGCGCAGAGTATTTCTTTCTTGATGGTCTCTTGCATAATTTCCAACATGCAGTCCAACAATTCATTTTGAATTGTTTTTGAAGTACCTTTGAAAACGGTAGTTTTTTCTATGTGGTCTTTCAAAGCTGTATCCAATTCAGCAGTAAAATTTATGAGGCCACGAAAAACTGCTGGGCTTAGTGACTTTTGCGTCTCGTCATGACCTCGAAGAGCGAGCTCAAATACTCCACAAAATTTTACGCAGTCTATGATTTTAGATAAAACATACCGATTTTTCCGCACATGCTCGTTGTTTTGTTCGATACTGCGTCTATAAGCACTGTCAAGTTGTTGCCTAATATCTTGCTTACCTAGTAAGAAGTTGAAGTCTAGTTGGGCATTGATATGAGATGCTGCACCCTCATGTTTTTTAATTTTTTGAGCAAGATGGCTCAAATCGTCAACACCTGTTTTTGTCCAACTAGAATCTGAGCTTTTACTACCGAACAAAACGCACGGAAAACAAAATAACTTGTTTGTCACTGCACATCCACAAATCCACTTTGTTTTTTCATATGTTTCCGGTTTAAATTCGCGCTCGAACTGTCTCGATTTCGAGTTCGTCACTTGGACAATTTCAATTTTAGGAATTGGTCTTCCGAGATCTCTAAACTTGATTTTTTCATCTAAGGAAAGTTGTTTAAAGTTTTCTCTAAATAAACTAACGCAACATTTTTCACAATCCATAATTAATTTTTTAAATTTTCGATTGGCAGCCCAAAGTAATGCTAAGAATTACAAAGATTTGAACTGATGGAGCACTCTAAATTCGTGCGCCGAATGCAGTACAAATTATGGTTAGCACTCCTAATACTTTTAACCCCCCAAAAACCAAAATTAGGTGCACGTGCGATCGCGACATACTCATGTTCATAAGACTATCTCGGATGCGAACGAGTAAAACGAAATTGAGCACAAAGAATGGAGGAAAATTCCATCAGGCTAGTGAACATATGATTTGATTTTCTTTGAAGAATTCATCTGGGAGGCCCGTCATTCACTTTAAAGACATTACTATTGATAACTTAGTTGAGGGTTGGCGCTCTGAATAATTCTTGCTGAATACATTTTTATGCTTTTCTACTTCCTTCTCAGGGGGTCACGTTCTCCTGTGCACATATGCTAGAGCCGCCACTGATGACAACATATGGCTATGGAACAACATGCGCTTTTTACCGACTCAGACACTACAGTTTTGCTAGAATTTGCATGAAAATTTCAGGAATGATAGGTGTCATGTAGATCTTTGAGAATCGGTTCAGCTAGTGGTATCAGTAATCGTAAAACAAAATGGTGGCTGTTTTAAATGCGAAGATTGAATAATTTTGAGTTATTTTTTCCCAACTTCAACGTTTAAGGTGCATGCTTTGTACACTTGATTCAATTTAATGAATGACTGAAAATGAGAACCAACAATTAATGCACATAAGTGAAACAAGTTAAGGATGAGGGAGAGAGCTCCTAGCAAAAGGGCTTTGTAACCATTCCAGGATTTGAACAAATTGTGTTTCCTCCCTCGCGAATGGACATCTGAAATAATTATGAAGAGAGATATTTATGAGTATAACAACAAAAACCTCAGAAGTCGAAATTAGTTCAACTTTGTTAATAATAGTATGATCTTCGTATTTCATATTTTCTCCAATAAAATTGTCTTTGACATGTTTCTTGATTTGATTCGATCTGGTGACTGCATTTTGTAAATTGAATACAAAACCCTTCTGACATGAGCGTAGGTCTGTTTACCCAACTTGTTTCATATAAATCTCAGATAGTTAGACTAAATTTAAGCTGTCAGGTGATTGATTCATGAACAAATAAAAAAAAAATAAAAAATAAAATGTAGAAACCGTACGAAGGGTCCCCACCTTCCCCTTTGTATCGTGAATATCTTTAAACATGAGTTCATCGAATGACGTCAGTAATCATAAAACCAAACAGTGAATATTTAAAGTACAGGTTATTAACTCTTGATTGAATTATTTAATGCATGGGTTACGATTAAACTCTATGCAACTTTAGTAATATTACTTAAAAATTAGTTCTCGGAACCACGGCTTGACAATGAATGCGATAACCGACGATCTTCTGATCATATACTTCTATTATTCTGATTGATATGAAAACTACAAGATGATTACAACATGCAGCTTTGGGTATGCCAACAATCCTAGTAATGCGAATGTATCCAACTATAGTATCTAATTGGTAGAAAGAAACTTGAAACAGGATAGAAATCTGGAGGGTTCGAAAATATATTCACGTCAGTAAAGCCTGGGTAACAGTTTTTAATAGAAGCAGGTTCAGGAAAAATACTCGTAGAGTGCCCTTGAGGCACAATATTTTAATGTAATGTAATGTTAACGATGACTAAAATAAAGTACATTTTTAATTCAATTCCGGTGGAATATGTAAGAGCAAAAGCACAAAATAGAACTGTGTCTTGGATATAAATATTTTTATTGTACAGCGTAAGCTTGAAAGGCATATTTTACAAAATTTAGCAGCCTGGAACGAAAAAATATTAAGTAGAATTAATTTAATGTCTATTCAACGGAGTATAATATTTTCAATTTTTATGGGTACGTATTTGCTAAAAAAAACTTTAAATTAACACAGAAACTCTTCAATAATTAAGAAATCAACTCCCAATTACAAATTTAAAGTGTTTAGTTAATGTCAGCGTAATTAAGTATTGCAACGAGTCATTAGAATTGTAATTTTCGTAGTTCAATCGAAAAGATAGTTTGGAGCTTGAAATAGGTATTTTAGAAAGATTATAGAAGTCGCTTTATGTTCTTCGCTCCTAGTAAGCGAAAATATGACATATCTAGTTAGAAATATAGTTTTTGCTGGAATCATTTTTAATTTGGCTTCAATTATAGAACAAGTAATATATAAACTTACAAAATATTCCTGAAAATTCAACAATTAATAATTACAGACATGCTTTTACTCAATCTTCCCAAACACGACGTTAAACTGTGATTCGGATTACATATCCATAAACAACTCTGACTCAATTATGGTGGTTAACATCATGCGTGAATTAAAAGACCCAACAGTGCATGTGGACGTTCGCCAAATCACTAAAAAGCCCAAACAAACACTGACAATTTTTAAGCAACTTGTAAACTTGTGTGATGCTATTCGCAATCGCCATCGACATCCTTTTTCTACATTATTTGCTCAGTTTATTGCAACATATACAACATTCAAAGGGCGATGTCCTTTACCAGCTGGTACATATTTCGTTAAAAAGGGAAAGTTTGTTAAGACAGTATTTCCCCTAGCATTAGTGTACAAACCCAATTCATACTACGATATATTTTACAAGCTTTTAATAGATGGTGGAAGCCGAGTGATTATGAGTGTTATATCCGAATGGGAACTAGCCAAAAATTGTTCTGGTCGGAAAGGTCGATAAATCTTCTAATAAAGTCAGGCCAAGATTTAAAACTTTATCTTTAATGTTTTTGCGGATTAAATAAAGTCGATATTCAAATGCAGCTGAAATTAGCTCAAACAAGGAAAAAGGCTAAACCCTTAATCCAAAGCCCACAGGTTTAAGTCCCGTAGCCGGTAAATAGGCTTTAAAATGAACTGATTTTTAAGGGTATTGTACAAATTTTATATAATACCCTACTAAAATAAGGACCTGTTTGTCCGCGCATCATAGCAAATTTTCTTGCAAACTACATAAGCTAAAGTAATGAAATTTTGTAAGTAGGTCAAAAGTGGTGCCGTCTAAAAAGTTGTAGTACAAAAAAATTATTCAAGGTGTTTAAGGGGGATCTCCCCATGTAGGGGATGACCCATCAAAAAAAATGTCGACTAAACGTGGCCAATATGAGTATCAAATGAAAGACCTGGATGAAAACTTTTCAAAACAGGTCTTGAACTAGAAGTATTTTCATGGAAGACTGCAGGGTGAGCGAAAATGTACGAAAAATATGTCTTTGTCAGTCGCAATTTACTTCTCGTTATCAGTGAGTTATTTTCCTGTTCAGAAAAGAAATAATCAATGATGAAATTTATTGGCCAAAGTACGTTTCTTTAATTTTAAATTCGAGTTAGAAAGATTTGACTGTTCTATCATAAGTGTGTTCTTTTGATTTTATTTAAATTTGTAACTTTGAGGAAGCTTTTAAAAAAAATCTTCAAATATCTGTCCATAGTTTTTATATTTTATACTTGCTTCTAAGATTAACTTTAATTTGCAATATAGTTTAGCTGCGTCTGGGTGCGACATTGCCAGTTATATGACCTTATCTGTAGGAAGCGAGATCATAACAAACGAACAGCTTGCTGATATATGTTTTCTGCATAAGAAAGGCGACCGGATCCCTATTGTTTTCGATAAGTTGTGTTCACTATAACATGTTAACAAATCAAACGAGCATCAGTAAATAGAACTATCCGACATTAGCAGACTATTTTGATTTCCTTTAATAAAAACTTGGACAGTGCCTTTAGGAATCATCAAAAATTTCGTGAGCGCTACGCTTCTTCGATTCTAAATATCATAAAAATTAGTATTTTCATGCAAAGTACTTAACATTTAAATTTAACGGAAACGACATGTAAGCAGCTACCAGATGACACCATAATTTTAACTATCGCATTAAAATTGCGGGCACAGTAAGCGACCAAACCTGGAAATCTACACGAAAAATGCACGTATTCTAGAAACAGCCATTTCTACGCCTCCTGCATGCTAGATAACTTACCTTAAAATATTTTTCGACCACCAAAACACTAGCTTGGGTTAAGTCTTTAACTTAAATCGTATAGACCCGGAATCCGCACGTTTTAGGGGAGAAAAACCGATTTAAAGTTTTGGGGGGTAACATATGGAAACCACTAAAACCGCCCTTAAACTTTTCCAAAGTACCACAAATTTATACTTTTTGGAAAATTTAGACGCTGATCTATCCACTTAAACTAAAATATTGCAAATCGGATGAAAAATGTATCCACAGTAATGCCATAAAATGATCCCAAGACCTGTCCGCCAAAATAAAACTATCTTGCTTAATAGACCACTTGGAAGAATAACTTTTATTTTAATTTGTTTGTTTACGCTCATGTATTGACTTGAAATAGTGAAAACTTTTTTCTATTCTACACGTGGCTTTTTATACTGACAAGTTAGTTTTTTCGCGGTATTCCTATTTGAACCCTCATAAAAATTGGTGTATTTGTAAATAATGCTACAAATTTGTACAGCTACAAAATGAGACCAAAATTTTGACAATCGGATAGAAATTGTGGGTACAGTGCACGATCAAAGCTAGAGATCTACCAAGGAAATTGACGTATTTTAGGAAAATTAAAGTCTTTGAATTCTAAACAGTATAAAAACAAGTTGGGTAGACATACCTACGCTTATGTCAGAAGGGTTTTGTACTCAACTTACAGAATTTAATCACCAGCAATGAATAATATCAAGAAACATGCCAAAGAGATTTACTCGTTTGAAGGAAAATCCATTGTTTCTCCATTTTCAACTGAAAAATATCACTCAAATTATGAAATCCCAAAAGCATTAATGTCATTAATCTTATCTGAAAATTTTAAGAAGATCAAATCAAAACTGCAGTGTCTGGTTCGATGAAAAGTCCATAAAATACCAAAATAGTGTGTTATTGTTGTTGTAATTGAGAAATAATATAACTTGTGTGAATATGATACCAATTTCATCAAACTTTCTGAGTATTAGGACATTGTGTAAGGTTGGCCACTCTCCTGTGCTGTAATCATCGACTCATGGCATCAGAATTTTTTTTCGAACCCTAGAGTGGTTACAAAGCCTTTCTGTTAGGAGCTCTCTCCTGCCTCTTCGACTTGTTTTACCTATGAGTATTAATTGTAGGCACTCGTCTTCAGTCATTCATTAAACTGAATCAAGTGTTAAAAGCAGGAATTTTCAACGTAGAAGTTGGGGAAAAATAACGCAAAATTATTCAATCTTCGCATTTAAAACAGCCACCATATTGTTTTACGATAACTGATATCACTAGCTGAGCATATTCTCAAAGATATTCATGATACCTATCATTCCTGAAACTTTCATGCAAACTCTAGCAAACCTGTAGTGTCAGAGTCGATAAAAAGCGTACATTGTTCCATAGCCATATGTTTCCATAGTAATACAGCGCATATTGCTCCATAGTAATACAGGAAAATTCAAACCGCTATAACTTTACTAAATACTATTCGATCTTTATAAAACTTGCAGGACAGATCAACCTTGTAAATGGTATGTATTTGTATTCCAAATCTGGTTGAATTTTAGGGTACCGTTAAGATTTTATCCAAGAAAACATAAAATCGATAAATCATACTATTACTAACAAAGTTGAGTGAATTTCGACTTCTCAAGTATTTGTTGTTGTTGTACTCATAAAGGCCTACATTCATGACTTTTTTCAGATATTTCAGATGAAAAGTGTCCAATCGCGAGAGGGGGGTACGCGAGAAGTTCATACATTTCCCCTTCCCCTGCCCCCCACGGTACCAATACGGCAATTTTAACGACACCCTACTCGACTACCAACGGTGAAATTTTTTTTTGAAGGGTCACCCCCTATATGGGGGGTTTTCACTCCAAAACTTTCAAGAAGTCGCCACTTCTGACCTTCATAAAATTAGTATTTTCATGCAAAGTACTACATATCTACACTTGACATGGGTTCCGACTTTAAATTAGATCGTAAAAACCCGATATCGCACGTTTAAGGGGAGAAAAAGCGATTTAAATTTTCGGGAGGGGATGTATTCCTATCTAAACCTTCATAAAAACTAGTGCCTTTGTAAATAATATTACAAATTTATACTTGTCGTAAAGAATCCACTGGCAGCTATAAAATGAGACCAACATTTTGACAATCGGATAGAAATTGTGAGTGAACGATCAAAGCTCGACATTTACCAAGGAAATTGCCGTGTTTTATGAATTTATGAAAATCCATGTATATGCCTTCTAAGCGTCACAAAAATTAGTACATATACTTTTTGGAAAATTCAGACGCTGATATATTCATAAACACCAAAATATAGCACATCGGTTGAAAAATCAAGCCACAGCAATGCCATAAAGGGAAAAAATTTCCATAACCTGCCCCCAAAAAAAAAAAGGATCCTTATAAAAATTAGTATTCTTATGAAAAGTACTACAAATTTGTATTTGACGTAAACAACCGACTGACAGCTACAAAATGAGACCAACATTTTGATAGTTGAATGGAAATTGTGGCTACAGTGAACGATTCAAGCCAGAGGTCTGACAAGGAAATTGACGCATTTTAGACAAATACATGTCTATGCTTCCTAAGTGTCATAAAAATTTTCATTCAAATCATTAGTATTTTCATTCAAATCACTACATATTAACAATCGGATCAAAATTACGGGCACAGTAAGCAATCAAAGCTGAAAATCTGCACAAAAAATTCACGTGTTTTAAAGGGTGATTCATAACAAGTGTACACAGTTTCGTTGAAAAAAACAAATTTTTTGTAATGATTGGGCTGTAATGTCTATTTATTATCAAGATTTGGTCCCTTACAATGAAACATGAAACATTACTGTGGGCATATGTGCATCTCGTGCCGCTCAAACGATGATTGTAATTTTCGAACACATTTTCGCACATTTCCGGCATTATTAGGCGTATGTTTGCTCGGTATTGTTTTTTAATGCTTCAGTATTCTGGAGAGCATCAGCGTGAACATGATTCTTCAGAAATCTCCAAAGGAAGAAGTCACGAGGAGTCAAATCACCCGATCTCGTCGGCCATTTTATGGAGGGGCCAAAAAATTCACATAGAGCGCGAAATGTTTGCACTGGCGATTCATTATTTTCGAAAATTGTTTTAACAATAATAAAACGTTTGGCTGATGCCATGATTAGAATTGAAAAAGATCAAACTGTCATAATCTGGCAATATATGGACCTGAAATTGGTGATAAATAAGAGTTAAGGCCCATTCACATGTGTACACTTGTTATGAACCTTCCTTTAGAAACAGCCGTTTCGAGATATTTTGCCTAAAAAAAAACCGATTTAAAGTTTTGGGGGATTGACACGTGAAAAATTGGGATTTTTGGTTTCAACCACTAAACCCGCCCTTAAACTTTTGCGAAATACCACAAATTTATACTTTTTGGAAAATCCAGACGCTGATCTATTTATTAACACCAAAATATAGCACATCGGTTGAAAAATCAAGCCACAGCAATGCCATAAAGGGAAACAGTTTCAATAACCTACCCCTAAAACTATACGGAATCTTAGAAAAATTAGTATTCTTATGAAAAGTTCTACAAATTTGTATTTGACGTAAACAAAAGACTAACAGCTACAAAATGATACGAAAATTTTGATAATCGAATAGAAATTGTGGCTACAGTCAACGATTAAAGCCAGACATCAGACAAGGAATTTACGTCTTTTAGACAAATACATGTCTATCCCTCCTAAGCGCCACAAAAATTAGTATTTTCATTCAAATTACTACATATTTGCTCTTGACGCAAACTAAACAAACGCAATTATCAGATAAGACCAACATTTCAACAATCGGATTAAAATTACGGGGACAGTAAGCAATCAAAGTTGAAAATCTGCACAAAAACTGCACGTGTTCTAGAAACAGCCATTTCGAGATATTTTGCTTGAAACATGTTCCGACCAACAAAACACTAGTTCGGGTTAAGCCTTTCAATAAAAACGTAAAAACGCGAAATTCGCACGTTTAAGGGGAGAAGCAGCGATTTAAAGTTTTGGGGGATTGACACGTGAAAAATTGGGATTTCCTTGGCTTTCAACCACTAAACCCGCCCTTAAACCTTTGCGAAATACCACAAATTTATTTTTTTTTTGGAAATGTCAGATGCTGATCTACTCACTGACACTAAATTTTAGCACATCGGTTGAAAAGTCCAGCCAAAGCAATGCCATAAAGGGAAAAAGTTTCAATAACCTAACCCCAAAAATATAAGGAACCTTATAAAAATTAGTATTCTTATGAAAAGTTCTACAAATTTGTATTTGACGTAAACAACGGACTAACAGCTACAAAATGAGACCAACATTTTGATAATCGAATAGAAATTGTGGCTACAGTGAACGATTCAAGCCAGAGGTCTGACAAGGAAATTGACGCATTTTAGACAAATACATGTCTATGCTTCCTAAGTGTCATAAAAATTTTCATTCAAATCATTAGTATTTTCATTCAAATCACTACATATTAACAATCGGATCAAAATTACGGGCACAGTAAGCAATCAAAGCTGAAAATCTGCACAAAAAATTCACGTGTTTTAAAGGGTGATTCATAACAAGTGTACACAGTTTCGTTGAAAAAAACAAATTTTTTGTAATGATTGGGCTGTAATGTCTATTTATTATCAAGATTTGGTCCCTTACAATGAAACATGAAACATTACTGTGGGCATATGTGCATCTCGTGCCGCTCAAACGATGATTGTAATTTTCGAACACATTTTCGCACATTTCCGGCATTATTAGGCGTATGTTTGCTCGGTATTGTTTTTTAATGCTTCAGTATTCTGGAGAGCATCAGCGTGAACATGATTCTTCAGAAATCTCCAAAGGAAGAAGTCACGAGGAGTCAAATCACCCGATCTCGTCGGCCATTTTATGGAGGGGCCAAAAAATTCACATAGAGCGCGAAATGTTTGCACTGGCGATTCATTATTTTCGAAAATTGTTTTAACAATAATAAAACGTTTGGCTGATGCCATGATTAGAATTGAAAAAGATCAAACTGTCATAATCTGGCAATATATGGACCTGAAATTGGTGATAAATAAGAGTTAAGGCCCATTCACATGTGTACACTTGTTATGAACCTTCCTTTAGAAACAGCCGTTTCGAGATATTTTGCCTAAAAAAAAAACCGATTTAAAGTTTTGGGGGATTGACACGTGAAAAATTGGGTTTTTGGCTTTCAACCACTAAACCCGCCCTTAAACTTTTGCGAAATACCACAAATTTATACAAAACTGCACGTGTTCTAGAAACAGCCATTTCTAGATATTTTGCCTAAAACATGTTCCGACCACAAATACACTAGTTTGGGTTAAGCCTATCAATTAAAAAGTAAAAATGCGAAATTCGCACGTTTAAGGGGAGAAAAAGCGATTTAAAGTTTTGGGGGATTGACACGTGAAAAATTGGGATTTTTGGTTTCAACCACTAAACCCGCCCTTAAACTTTTGCGAAATACCACAAATTTATACTTTTTGGAAAATCCAGACGCTGATCTATTTATTAACACCAAAATATAGCACATCGGTTGAAAAATCAAGCCACAGCAATGCCATAAAGGGAAACAGTTTCAATAACCTACCCCTAAAACTATACGGAATCTTAGAAAAATTAGTATTCTTATGAAAAGTTCTACAAATTTGTATTTGACGTAAACAAAAGACTAACAGCTACAAAATGATACGAAAATTTTGATAATCGAATAGAAATTGTGGCTACAGTCAACGATTAAAGCCAGACATCAGACAAGGAATTTACGTCTTTTAGACAAATACATGTCTATCCCTCCTAAGCGCCACAAAAATTAGTATTTTCATTCAAATTACTACATATTTGCTCTTGACGCAAACTAAACAAACGCAATTATCAGATAAGACCAACATTTCAACAATCGGATTAAAATTACGGGGACAGTAAGCAATCAAAGTTGAAAATCTGCACAAAAACTGCACGTGTTCTAGAAACAGCCATTTCGAGATATTTTGCTTGAATCATGTTCCGACCAACAAAACACTAGTTCGGGTTAAGCCTTTCAATAAAAACGTAAAAACGCGAAATTCGCACGTTTAAGGGGAGAAGCAGCGATTTAAAGTTTTGGGGGATTGACACGTGAAAAATTGGGATTTCCTTGGCTTTCAACCACTAAACCCGCCCTTAAACCTTTGCGAAATACCACAAATTTATTTTTTTTGGAAATGTCAGATGCTGATCTACTCACTGACACTAAATTTTAGCACATCGGTTGAAAAGTCCAGCCAAAGCAATGCCATAAAGGGAAAAAGTTTCAATAACCTACCCCCAAAAATATAAGGAACCTTATAAAAATTAGTATTCTTATGAAAAGTTCTACAAATTTGTATTTGACGTAAACAACGGACTAACAGCTACAAAATGAGACCAACATTTTGATAATCGAATAGAAATTGTGGCTACTGTGAACGATTCAAGCCAGAGGTCTGACAAGGAAATTGACGCATTTTAGACAAAAACATGTTTATACCTCCTAAGTGTCATAAAAATTAGTATTTTCATTCAATTTACCACATATTTGCACTTGACGCAAACCAAACAAATGCAACTATAAGATAAGACCAACATTTCAACAATCGGATGAAAATTACGGGCACAATCAGCAATCAAAGTTGAAAATCTGCACAAAAACTGCACGTGTTCTAGAAACAGCCATTTCGAGATATTTTGCCTAAAACATGTTCCGACCACCACAACACTAGTTTGGGTTAAGCCTTTCAATTAAAACGTAAAAACGCGAAATTCACACGTTTAAGGGGAGAAAAAGATTTGTAGTACTTTTCATAAGAATACTAATTTTTATAAGGTTCCTTGTATATCTGGGGGCAGGTTATGGAAACTTTTTCCAACAATCTATTACCTGCCGATTTCAATATGTGATCCATAAATGTGCAACTCAATTGAATGAGCAAAATATTTGGCGTTCTATAAAGGGTCTTTAAATACAAGCGTCGGCAGATTCTTTTCATGTCAATAAATACCCATGTGGTGTTACGAAAATTGCAGTAAGAAGTTTAGTATAGGGTTACCCATTTTATGCTAGGGAAAGTAAAGCTAAAGAAAACACATAAAATATTCAGATGGTAACAAAATTTTTCATTCAGTATAAAGATTGAACCTTACCATTATACGTGAAATACAGCTGCATTCAAATGTCCTCCACGGAACTTCTTACAGGCCTCAAACTTTTTGAGATAATCTTCAATGACTTTTCGGCACATTTCTGGCAATATCTCAGCCATAACTTCACGATTATTTTGAGGATTGTTCGCGTAAACACGATCTTTTGCATAGCCCCATAAAAAGAAATCTAAAGGTGTTAGGTCGCAAGATCTTGCGGGCCAATTGACATCACACAATCTTGAAATTACGCGTCCTGGAAATTTCTCTTGCAAAAGTGCTCGATGAGCCTGTTCCTGTTGGAACCGCATGTTCTCCAGATCATAATCTTCAATTTCTCTCCAAAAATAATCGGTTAACATCCATCCATAGCGGTCAGAATTGACTGTAATGGGCCTTCCTTGATCGTTTTCAAAAAAATACGAGCCAATAACACCACCAGACCATAATGCACACCAAACGGTCACTTTTTCCGGATGCAAAGGCCTTTCTGCGATCACCTGAGGATTTTGAGAGCCCCATCTGCGGCAATCCTGTTTATTTTCGTAACCACTGAGTGAAAAATGAGCCTCATCACTAAAGAAAATTTTGTTCAAAAATCGTTATCAATGGCTTGTTGTTCAATCGCCCAATTCGCATACATTCTGCGTTGTGTATGGTCTTGAGGCTTAAGTTCTTGAGTGAGTTGGATTTTGTATGAATGTTGAGCACGTCATGGAATCGACGAATTCGGGTCTTCCTCCACACATTGAGCAACGGCAGCGATATTTTCAGCAGAACGAATGTTGCGATGATGCACAGGCCTTTTAGTATCAATAACCAATCCAGTCTCTTCAAACTTTCTCACTGTGTTCGAAATTGTTTGCTGTGTAGGTCGATTTTGTCGACCGTTACAATCACGACCAGTGTCCGTCCGTCTGTATGTCACGGCACTTTTTCTCCGAAACTATAGAAGCTACAGCCATGAGACTTTGTGGAAAGGTCAGAAGTGGTAACTTCTTGAAAGTTTTGGGGTGGAAAAATTTTTCAAAGGGGTTTAAGGGGGGTCTCCCGTATAGGGGGATGACCCTTCAAACAAAAATTTTCACCATTGGCAGACAAGTAGGGTGTCGTTGGAAAGGTCTTAATGAGATCTTTTCAAAACAAGTCTTAAAATTACCATGTCAGTACCCTGGGGGGAAGGGGAAATGTACGAACTTTTCGCGTACCCCCCCTCGCGATTGGACACCTTTCATCCGAAAAATCTGAAAAAATCATGAATATAGGCCTTAATGAGTACAACAATAACAAATACGTGAGAAGTCGAAATTCATTCATCTTTGTTAGTAATAGTATGATTTATCGAATTTACATTTTCTTGGATAAATTCTTAACGCTACATTTAAATTCAAGGAAATTTGGTAGACAAATGACTATTTACAGAATTGGTCGAATGGTATTTAACAAAGTTATAGCGCTTTGAATTTTCCTGTATTACTATGGAACAATATGCGCTGTATGACTATGGAAACATGGCTATGGAACAATATGCGCTTTTTATCGACTCTAACACTACAGGTTTGCTAGGATTTACATGAAAGTTTCAGGAATGATAGGTAACATGAATATCTTTGAGAATTGGTTCAGCTAGTGGTATCAGTAATCGTAAAACAAACAAGTTGGGTAGACAGACCTACGCTCTTGTCAGAAGGGTTTTGTACTCAACTTACAAAATGCAATCACCAGCAACGAAGAATATTAAGAAACATGTCAAAGAGACTTGCTCGTTTAAAAGTATATGCATTTTATCTCCATTTTCAACGAACAAAAATCACTCAAATCATGAAATCCTAAAAGCATTTATGTCATTGACCTTATCTGAAAATTTTAAGAAGATTAAATCAAAACTGCAGTGTCTGGTTCCATGGAAAGTCCAAAAAATACCAAAATAGTGTACAATTGTAATTAGAGAAATGAATATAACTTCCGTTGATATGATAGGAATTTCATCAAACATACAGAGTATTAGGAGGTGAAAGTCCATTTCTAAACTATTTATCAAAATTCCTACAGATTGGTAGTGTCTAGGTCCATTGCAAACGTGTATCTCCTGTGTATCACTTGGTAATGTTGTTGTAATTGTTAAATATTCAATCGGCTATAACTTAGCTGCTCATTGTTCAATTATTGTGAAATTTTCAGGATGCATATAATTACTTTTAAGAACTTTAAATTGTAGCTTTTGGGAAATTTAAGGGTCCTATTTTGATTTTATAGGTAAAAATGCAATATTTATAAAATGTACTATTATTAGCAAAGTTGATCGAATTTTGATTCTTAAGGTATTTGTTGCCCTTGTACTCTTAAAGTCTAACCTCTGTAATTTTTTTCAGATTTTTCGGGTCAAAGGTGTCTAGTCTCGAGGGGGGGGGGGGGGGACACAAAATTTTCATACATTTCCCCTTCCCCTGCACCCCTCACAGCAAAACTTGCCATTTTAAGACCTGTTTTGAAAATTTTCTCATCAAGACCTTTCATTTGATACCCATATGGCCTATATGCATTGAAATTTTTTTTCAAACACCTTACGAATTTCTTTTTGTGGTGAAATTTTGAAGAGGGCATTACTTTGCACCTACCTACAAAATCTTATGTTCTTATCTTATGTAGTTTGCGATTTAAGATTTAAACCATGAATTAGTGGCAATAAAAGTCAATCGTCAGATTTTCGTCTTATTTTCATTTTCATTTTATAGATGTAATAAACTCCTATAAGAAGTTAATTCATCTTGTTTATATAAATAACTTCCAAGCTCTTCAGCAAGATTTTATTATAAATTTTAATCATACTATATGGTATAATGCTACATTACGGTATATTTTACATTGGTTACATCACCGTATATATTTTTAAGTTGAGGCTATTCATAAATCTAAAATACCTCGGTTTTCTAGGAATGGAATCAAACTGTTAATTGCCTTAATGTACCGAGGACTAGTGTATAATGCTCTTTTCATAGCAAGTCCTAGATTATCGTCCTTTAGTAAATTTTCCATAGATGCATTTTCTGAGGGATCCATTAATATAACCGGCAAAAGACTGAATGCGGTCGTATGGGCTGCGAAATAAGAAAACCACAGTCGTTTATCAACTTAGAATATTTCACGCATCATTCATTCATATCCATAAATATTGACTTGAATAGCACCAAACGTACTGCCATTTGATTTTACACTCACAAATAATTTTATGTATGAATTTGAAAACTTACCAAAAATTGCTTTCTTCAGTATTTGAATATGAAGATCGATGAGTCTTGGAATCGTACCTGAATATTTGACTAGTTTTAAATTATTGACCAAGTGCTCATGATAGTGCCTGATCAAATAATCGAAATGGGTTGTTTTGATATCATTCTGAAGGGATGAAATAATGAAGTATTGTAAATCTTGCGCCGGAGAGCCCCATTTGGAAAGTTGATAATCAATAAATTTCACATCTGCCACGGTTCCATCATCATTGTGCTTGTACATAATGTTATTGCTCCATGCATCACCATGGTTAAGAACATTAAATTCCAATGGATCGATCCTCTCACCTTCTCGCATTAAAGGGACAAACTGTTTTTGCATGCGTTCCTAATATATAAATTTTGGAAAAGTTTGATTTTGATTCAATTCATAAAATTAGTTTTGTGTTATATTATATACGTTCTTTTTTTGAATTTTTTCACTTCACATAATCACTTCATCCTGATTTTATTGATTTTGTTTTTTTTTCTAATTTATTATATTCTTTGTATAGAATAATAATTGCTATTTACATATATGGTCGAATTTTATTCAAACCTAATGTGCTATCAAAATGGAAGCAAAAACTAGTAAACAAATAGGAAATTTCGTACGTAGTACCACAGGGCTATCCTAAAAGATAGGTACTTCGAATGAAAGGTTCAAAGGGGTTGCATGGTGATTTCGAGGTACGTGAGACCTCGTGGTCCCATACAAAAAATTGTTTTAAATTAAAGCTAAACAAGCAAGGTTAATGAGCGCATAGTACTTGAAGTCCTTTTTGGATTTGAGAATATGGGAAGCACCTTATGTGTATGTCCATTTAGTGCATCAAATGATTTCAGCACCATTTGGCGCACTACTCACAAGTTTATCCAAGCACTTGGCACCCTCTCCCCATTGTAGAATGCTGTCACGCATCACTGGCCACATTAAAGCTGACATTTCTTTGAACATTACTTCCATTTCTGGCGTCAACATCCCCTTCAAAAATAAATCTGAATACGCGCCACGTAATTCATAGATTCGAGCTGTTGCTGCGTGCCACAGTGAAAGTTTCTCCAATGTCAACTCTGCATGTTTGAGATCCATTCCTTCGAGCCGATTGATGTTTGAATAATTTTTCGCCTTGAGGTCCTCCAATACTATGACCGGTGGGCTCTTTTGTATTTTAACGCATTGCGGACCCAATTGAACATTCATGCCATGTTGATTATAGAGGATTTCAATTTGCGGCAGTACTTTTTCATACATTTCGATCTCCTTGGGAAAGACTGACATTTTTTCGGTGAATTGATTGGTAAAATCAGACTCCAAAGACGATTTAGTTAAATAGCTAACACGTTCAGTTCGGCCGTCTGCAAAATATTTACATCTATTATAGAAGTGGGATACTTTTTATTAATGCAAACTTTTTTGTGACTTTTTGTTACTTTTGTAAAAACATTGGATAAATTATGTTTTCCTGAAATATAAAGTCTGTAATAGTACCATACCTGCGAGTTTGACTTCTATAGTCACTCTATGCATTGATGAAGCATAATTCTCTCCTTTCCCAAAAACACCTTCGGCATTAAACTCGATCACTTCATACCGACCGAATTGTTTTTTTAGAACATCAGCAAAAAATTGTTCGTTAAGCCATTTTGGAAAATGGCTGCTTCCATTTGCGGAGCCATTTTGGTGAATGGTTGCCACTCCATTCGCCTTGTTGCTACTTGCATTTGTTGATGTCATGATTCTGCAACGTGAAGTTTAAAATTTCAGTAAACTTTTTAGCATTTCAACTTAAAAATTTTATTGTTTTGTATCTACCAATTTTTGGAAAAACCGTTTTTTTCGATTTCTCATTTTATTACTATTTTCAAATTTAATATACCTAATTATATCTATAACAATCGTTTAGTACTTGGAAAATTTTGAATTTGTAAGTTTAACGATGATGATTCAAGCTTTTCAATGAATATTTAAGAAAAATTGTATTTTAATAAGCAAGAAGAAAGACAAATTATAAAGGAACAATTGAAATTTTAATCATGTGGTTTTTTTCAGTAACTCCGCCGTAGACGGTCCCAAGCCCGTTTGAGATAGGAGGAGGGATTCCCTTGTTTCGTTGAGCCACAGCTCCCATAATTCTTCATCCCAGAACTCACAATTCAATGGTAGTAAATATTCTCGGGGTCGCACATTGGGTTCATTAGTTCCCTAATGATGGGCACTAAGTGCCGAGACATGCCAATAACTGTAAATGCATCTTAAGATCTGCTACTAACTCCTGCTTACAGCTTCTCGGTGGAGACGTTAGAGTATGAGGCCAGATACGGGAATCAAAGTAACAGTCATGCCACCAGAACGGAGGTTGGTTGACGGGCTAACTTTCCAACTCCGGAAAACCCTACCCTGTTTCAAAGCCTACAGAAGAGCCTCGGTATGAGTAAGACTCACGGCAATGACCTCGTAAACGAAAAAAGGACTATTGCATCAGATCCTGGAATGTCAAATCACTCAATTACCCTGGCGCTGTTAAGCACATTTTACAACAGGCCAGTCAATATAAATTAAAAATACTGGCAAACCAGGAAACAAATTGAACTGGAAATGATCTTCAAGATATGAGATTGCACACAATCTTCAAAAGTGGGAAGCCTACCAGAAAACGAGAACTTGGAGTGGCTTTCATTGTGCATAGGGAGTTCAAATCAGACGTTATTGATTTTAAGGCAGTCGATGAACAGTTGTGTCCTTCTAAATCTGGCTGATAAGCGTTTACACCCCGACCAAAGAAAAAGACAAAGAACCAAAGGAAAGGTTCTGCAATCACCTGGAAAATCTAGTTGACTCATTGCATACAAACGCCACAAAAATAATTCTGGGTGATTTCAACGATAAGTTTAGCAATGAGCGATCTCACTGGGGAATGACTGGAGAATATAGCCTCTACGATGAAACAAATGACAAGGGCCGATGCCTGATTGACTTTGCCTGTAGCAGAAATATAGTCATACGTTCGAGTTGCTTTCTTCATCGACGAATCCATGAAATGACTTGGATGTAGCCGGACGGCAAAACACAAAACCAGATTCATCATATTCTGATCCAACAACGTTGGCCGCGAGCATACGAGTACTTGACGTCCGTACATACTGAAGAGCCAACTCCATATCATATCATTACTTGATCAAATTAACTTATTGATATTATATATCAAAGGCATATTTGACGAAGACCAGCTCTCTACAAAAATTTGACATCGAAAGGCTCCAAATGACGTCCTTGGCTGAAAATTTCACGGAGACTCTCAACAACCAGCTGGCTTCCATCATATAAGACACATCCCAGAAAACAAGCAACGAGTTCTGGATGGAAAAGAAAGTGACTACGAGTATTGAGACCCTGGCAGAATAGACGATCGGACATCAAGCCTGGCGCAAGAGATAGATTCGATGATGAGTGCGAAAATGCGCTAAATAAAAAGCATCAGGCGAACAAAGACAACATAGGTAGGAAAACCAGGATAAAGACAGAAAACTATGAAAATCTCAGAAGAGTAGCGAATAAGATAATTAGAATTAAGAAAAGAAAATATTGCGACAATCGACTGAGAAGTATCGATGTAAGTCTAACGGGCAGCAACACAAGACAAGCATACAAAGCAGTGAAATACTTGAAACGAGGTTATCAACCCAAAACAACACTCTGTTGTGATTATATCGGCAATATCATTGCTGGTGAAAGCAAAATTGAAGAAAGATGGGCATCATATTTCAAGAACCTCCTTAATCCTCCGCACAGCTCCAGAGCGTCGGAAACTATAGATGTTTCCAGAGAGCTTACATTGGCCTCACTAACTCTGGATGAAGTTTTTTCCATCATCAAAGTCCAAAAGATTAATAAAACGCCGGGTAGTGTGGAGCTCATCAAATATAGTGGCAGCAGTGTTCCTAAGGCTATTCACAAAGTCATCCAGCACATTTGGCAACAAGAACATATGCCAAAAGAGTAGAGCCAATCAATTATATTCCCTATCTACAAAAAAGCTGACAAGCTGCAGTGTGAAAACTATAGAGGCGTATCACTGCTTTCTACGGTGGTGTACAAAATATTTTCAAATATCTTAGAAAATAAAATCAAAGCATTCACTAACAGTATTATTGGGGATTACCAAGGTGGCTTTAGAGTAGATAAAGCAACAATAGACCAATTCTTCGCTGTCAAGCAGGTACTTGGAAAATGCTCGGAATTAGACGTACACCAAATTTTCGTTGACTTTAAGCAAGCATACGACAGTATAGGTTGTAATAAACTGTACCTAATAATGCTTTGCTTCAGCATCACGCCAAACTAATCAGTCTCACCAAAATGACAATGCAATCAACAGCCTCGCAAATCCGCAACAATAACAAACTCCCCGATGCCTTTGACACAAATATCGCACTAAAGCAGGGAGATGGGCTGGCCCCATTGCAAATCAATTTGGCTCTGGAGTACATCATCAAAAAGCTACCTGTCGATACACGAGGTACATTACTATACAAGCCGAGTCAAGTATGAGGTGTGACAATTAAGTGATGAGACTAATTTTATTGCTGCGCTTGTGGTAAACCTGCAACCTTGAAATTCCCTTTTGCTTCTTTGGCATCTTTTCCCTCTTTGTTGATATATTTACTATTGCTCTAGCTTGTTTAGTTCGCCTGCTGTGTCGTGTTGAGTAGACGTGTGTTGGTGGTGTTCGTTCACGAAAATGAAGCAACGAAATCAAGAGCAACGTGTCCCGATAAAATTTTGCGCCAGATAGATACTTCGTCTCAATTCTATTACTGTTAATTAAATCTCTGATGAAAATATATCTAGCATCAATATGTTTGAAACGTTTATGAGAACAATGGTTGCTTGCCATCTTCAATGCACTCTGACTATCATTATATAAAACAATTTTATTGCAACAACCTATCAACTCACATTCTAGATTCTGTAAATATAAATCTTGTCTGCATGTTTCTGATAAAGCCATGTCCTCTACATGACAACTACTGAGAGCTACAGTTCTTTGCTTTTTACGTTCCCAAGAAATAGCAGATCAAGATTTTATGAAGCAAAATCCTGTATATGAACATCACTGGCCCAATTTTTATACACAGAACCTACCAGTTCTGCTTCTTCTTTGGAATATCTTAAGTAATGGTTTTTTGTTTTCAACAAATACTTTAAAATTCTCTTGGCATAATGCCAATGCAAATGTGAATAACAATTATTAAGTTGACTAAGATAATTGGCTGCGTATGCAATATCTGTTCGTGTCAGACCACTAAATACATCAAGCTACCTATTAGTCTCTGAAAAGGTAAGTTATTATCACACATATTTGATTTCTCTACGTTAAATTTACTTTCTGTGGGTGTGTTTGCTAAATTACAATCAGTCATATTAAACTTATTAGCCAACTGTTCAATATAATTCTCAAATACGGGTTTTCCAATAAGAGGTGTTATTTTGAATAGTCCGCTATTTCAGTAGATATCACCTTTGAAGCTGTCATTTTTTGACATTTGACAAGCAAAAACTAGGCCATTGATAAAAATGGAACGATACACGCTTCAACAATGCATTGAAATTATTAAAATTCACTATCAAAATGGTGAAAATTTGGCAGAGACGGTTCGTAAAACTTGACCATTTTTGGGTCGTCGTGAAGCACCTTGTCGGACCGCAATACAGAAATTGGTGGAAAAGTTTGAGCTATTGGGACAATTTAGTGATGCGAAGAATAAAACCCGTGCACGTCATTCAAGAGAATATTGCTGCTGTAGTCGAAAGTGTTGAAACAAACCCAGGTTTGTCCATTTATTCTTTGGAATTAGGCATTCCACAAATGTCATAACACTGTATTTTGCATAAAGATTTTGGTCCTAAGGCTTATAAAGTTCAGTTAATATAAGAACTTAAGCCGGTCGATCATCAACAACGTCGTGTCTTTGCTGATTCCATGAAATGCATGAAAATAATTCGGAATTCCATCGAAAAATCATCTTGAGTGATGAGGCCCATTTCCACCGCGGTAGCTTCGTCAACAAGCAAAACTGTCGCATATGGGGCTCGGAAAACGCAAGAGTTATTATTGAAAATCCCCTCTATCCTCAACGTGTGACTGTTCGGTGCGCTTTATGGTCCGGCGCAGTCACTGTACCTGACTTTTTCGAAAATGAGGCTGGAGCAACAGTTACGGTGAATGGATTGCGCTATCGAGAGATGTTTAATGATTTTGTATGCCTGGAATTGGATGGTATTGATCTGGACAGCGTTTATTTTCAACAAGATGGCGCTACGTGCCACACAAGCAACGAAACCATTGATCTTTTACGGAAAAAGTTTCCGGACCGTGTTATCTCTCGAATTGGTAATCATAATTGGCCACCAAGATCTTGTAATTTGACACCTTGCGACTTCTTCCTTTGGGGCCACGTGAAAGAAAAGATCTACGCCAACAGCCCAGCGTCGATTCAAGGCCTCAAAGATGGAATTCGTGACGCTATTGAGGACATAGGACAGCCACTTTGCGATTTGGTTATGGAAAATTTCATGAAAAGGACATGGTTCTGTAAGCGTGGTTGTGGTGATCATTTGCCTGATGTAATTTTCAATATTAACGGCATATCTTGTTCATCATAATGAAATAAACATCCGATCATTTATATTAAAAACTGGGATTTATCTTTTAGTATCAAAATAACGTCTCTGTACAGTTTATCTTTTTTTTAAAATACCACCATTCCTTACCACTCTCTCCATCACTCTTGCATCGTCGTACAACGCTCGTGCGATCTGCACTTCATACGTTGTCAATTTCTACGTGTGCCTCTAGGCAATGGTAAAACATCGGTATAAAGGGCACACAAAATGCTGTGAAGTACTCCTTTCCTGCTAGTCTAGTCCGATTCGTGAAATGTTCTCAGAGGTAAAAAAATGATATAATACGACGCAGTAAACAAACTCTGAGCTTATAAAAACGAGCTGTCTTTAAGTATCTCGACGTTAGGGTCTAAAATGCCCTAAGATACTGCATTTTCAATCCTCCGGACTTATCAAATATTGTTTAATTTGACTGAAATTTTATATCGTAAATTCTTTGCCTTTTCCTTGGTTCTTCACAGTTTATCTGAGAAACATTACTTGTTTCATCTTCTTGCTCTTTCCTGTCACTCTCTTTTTCCACAGCAGGTACCTCTTTTTTATTTAAAAAATTATCTAGGCTTTCTAAGTATTCACACTCACTTGAATTCGACTGATCATGAGAAGGCTCTGTTTTCACTGTAGATTCCAGCAACAATTCCCCCACTGAATTTGTCGTCTCCACTAGAACAGTTGCAGTTTCTATCCTTCTTAGCTTTTCTATAATCGCAACATCTGTATTCGTAATTATATTCCTTTCAACAGGATCATAAATTCTGTAACATTTGATGTTTTCACTGAAACCAACCGATACATGCATCTTTAATTTTTTATCCCACCTGGTTCTTTTTTCTTTAGGTATGTGCACCATTACGGGACCTCCAAATATACGTATATGGTTTAAATCTAGTTTCTTCTTGGTCCAAGCCTCATATGGTGTCTTTTCAATACCTGAAACTACTGATCTATTTTTCAAATAGACTGCCCAAAAATTTTCATCAAGACCTGCTTTGAAAGCTAAACATCTCGCTTTCTCCACTATGGTTTGGTTTGACCTTTCACTCAATCCGCTCTCTTTCTTTCCTCTTTCTTTAAGAAACCTTCAAAATCATTGCTGCAATACAGCCATTATCTGTACGCAAGATTTTGATTTTCTTATTCTGATAATTCTCTGCCATAGATTTGAATTCTTTAAAATGATTTAATACTTTACTCTTAGTCTTCAGGAAGTAAATGAATGTCGTCCTGGTGTAGTAATCAATGAATATTAAGAAATATCGTGCACCACCTATTGACACAATCTCTATGGATCCGCAGACATCTGAATGAATTACCTGAAGAGTCTCTATGACACGTGATCCATGATTGCTGAATGGAACTCTTGATTGCTTTCCTTCGCAGCATATCTGACAGCTGGATTTGCTTATTATGAGCCCATCAGCAGAATCAAGTCCTTCTACCAATCCAGACTTCTTCATTTTTTTCATATCCGTGCTATTAATATGACCAAGCCATCTTTGCCATGTTTCGCCACTGATTGTCAACAAACAGTTCTGTGTTAGTATTCTTATCTTATATACTCTATCAACTAGGTCAACAATCGCAACAAACTCATCCAATTTGTTTCTCATTAGGCACTCATTGTGCTCAAATACGACGCTGTTCCCATTTTTAATTAATTCGCTAACCGACAAGAGTTTAGTCGTGAGACTTGGTACACACAAAGTATCCTGCAGAGTGATGTCGTAGTTGTAGCTCATCGTTATTTCTATGTCTCCTGAACACAAAACGGGATTTCATCTTATTGGTGACAATGATTTCTGGTTAACTTGATGAGTATTTAGGATCTTTCAACCAACATTTATTTGACGTCATGTGCATGCTTGCACCCAAGTCGATGTAAAAGTCACTGTGACTGAATCCGCCACTGAGAAAAATAACGTTGAAAGCGTTGCTTTGCTTCTTATTTCCTGTTTTCTCCTTCAAAAGTGGGCACTGGTTACGATAGTGATCAATTTTCTTACAACAGTAACAAGTTATTGTTTTTGTGTTTTTGATACTTGATGAAGTTGATTTTGACGTATTCAATATCTGTCCACTATGTGTACCAGTGCTCCCTCCTTTAATCGATTTTCGATGCCATTTTGCTGCTAATGCTGAATCGCGTTCCGATTCACTCATATCTACCACTTCCATATCAAGTAATTGATCGAATTTGCGGTTATTTGATTATCATAGGCATAAATCACTCTGATAATCCAGCAAGTAACAATAAACCGAACCATTCATCATTTATAGCGAAGTCTGTTTCGCTTAAATGTTCCGACGTTTCAACAATTTGAGTCACATAATTCATCATATTTTCACAGTTTTCTAACCTTATAGAAATTAGATGACAAAGCAACGTAGTCCTCCGAGAAAATCCTGAATCTTCGCGGTCGCTGAATCGATGAATCAATCGTCAAGAACATTTTTGCGCGTGCTTTTGCATCTGCCGCTGCTGCATTTTCATCCGTTCCTTTTTGCTTTAGGTACTTGTCAGAGCCCTCCAAAATCAACAAGTTCTCAGCTGCGAACGCCCAATCGTCGAAGTTCTCGCGACCTTTCAACTTTGGCACGTTAGCGAGATAACTGAAACTCATTTTAACTCACACAACACGGAAAAATACTACAATTAAACTGTTTTTACAGCTTAAATGGGTCCATAACCTATAAGTAAAACACGTTGTTGCAGGGTAACCACAAACTTTTTTTTGAGAAAAAGAACAAAAGGGCACATTGACAGTTTCGTTTTCATAATTATCAACAGTTTACATAATTATGTACTATTTTGATATCATTCTTTGCAACATTTCCAACTGCCAAAAAACTCCTCCTAAATCTCCACAGAGAAGAAAAAATAGTACGGTTACAAACCAATGAGAATAAAACGAAGCTCCTGACGCAGTCGAGGCAAAATACATCAAGTACCCAAAATATAGAACTTGGCGGAATACAGTACCAAAAATGTGAGCAAATTTGTGCATATAGGCGTTGAAATAGCGATAACCAGCAATTAAAGAGACAAAATACGCGGAATTATGTTATACAGCTTGCAAATAAAATATTTTTTCAGTTTTGACCATAGATGTAGAGATTACTGGATCCGCAACCGGTCGCGAGTGCCGAAGCAATTAGCAACCTTCGCTAAAGTTGTGTGAAGCTGAGGTTTGAATTGATATGTTTTGGTTTTTGCACTTAATTCACTGCGAAACACAGTCACGTTTAACAGGTTTTTAATTTTGAAGATCGCATATACGAAATTGGCACTTTAGTTCTCTGTTTTTATTAAAAACTTACGAATTTTCCATCGACTTTGACACATGAGTTTTCTCACCGTTTTCTCGCCTCCATGATTTTCTTTTGCTTTGACGTTCGAGTTTTCTGTGAGAGTCTTTTGTTGTGTTATACTCAAACTGTTTTACGAATGATAACGAAGGCGCGATCGTGTGCACATGAAATGAAATTTTGTCGGTGTGCGCGGGTGTCAGTGAGGGAAGTGATTCTTCTAAAGAGAGGAAAGAAAAACGTGTCTGGAAACAAAGGGAAAGGAGAAGCAGAGGGAATCATAAAGTTTCGAGCGAGTAAGTTATTTATAACTTATTTGTGTGGTAAATTTGCTTCCCACATAGACGAGTACACAGATTCTCATTGCTCGTCCATTTATTTATATGCCTTTGGTTTTGACTATCTTGAAGACCAGCTGCATACACAGGAAAACAAATCTCCAAATATACAAATCTGTGTTATGCTATAGGTGTAAAACATGGACCCTAACCTAAGCATCCGCTAATTTATTAAACGCTTCTGAGCGATGGATCTTGAGGTGAAAAATAGGAATGAAGCTAGACGGGAGCCAACGGCAAATTTGATACAACCATGAGCTGTATGAAATTTATGACGAGCTAGAGGTCTCAACGATTGTAAGAGGTCTCAACGATTGTAAGCTACAATGAGCGGGCCACGTGAATGATATGGACGACAAACGTTGGGAGAACTAAAGGGTGGAGACCAGTGGAGAAACCAAGGAAACACTGGTCTGACTCGGTCGACGAAGAGTTGGAGGCGCTTTTTGCAGGAAGCAAAGGCCCGTAAGGGGTTGTAGTGCTACGAAGAAGATAAAGATGTATTTTTCAGTTTGTACATAGATATTGAAGAAGAACCGATAATATCGTTTGTGCAACTGCATGTTCGAAAAATTTTCCGAGAAGTTTTGATTATGATGAAGAGCTAATAAGTTAACTTTGGCTACAAATTTGAAGTATATAAAAGCCTAAACAGCTTACTTCATGATCAAGGCAGAAAGTGGGCGTCTCATTTCTATTGCAATAACTGAAAAAATATATTTTACGTGTTTTTGAAAGCTTCTGTCACTAGTTTTCAAAAATTAAATAATTTTTTAAAAAGTCAGCTTGTCATTAATTTTTTAATTGAAAAAACGAATCACACCATCGAATTATTCGAGCAATTGATCGAATATCTGAAATTTTACTTGTGAAGAAATTTCGGGAAGTGGAAAGAAGATATTCAATGCGCAGTCTCTTTTGATGAATATTGCATTGAATCCCACTGCAAAGGCAATGATACGGAGGAGTCCGATGGCTTCAGCTATCAAATAGCAGTATCATGTCCATCGCCAACAATGACGGGCGAGAAACCGTAAAATCTATATTCGAAGGAAAAAACGAAGAAAAAAGTTAAATGAAAATTTTAACTGTGACCAAAATTGAAGAAATAGTTAAAGCTAATGACGAAATGACAAAGATGCAGAAAGAAAATGAAGAATTAAGGGTTAAGATCCATTCGTTATAGTAGGGAAATTGACTTTCAACAAGAATAACGAAATGACCATCAAGAGAAAATAAAGGGAAAAAACTAAAAGCAACGGATGAGACAAAGCCAAAGAAATAACAAGAGGAACCTAAACAAGAAGATGTTCTCAGCGCAGGCGGAACAAAAATTAGTTCACATTATTAAGCATTGCGAGCTAGGCTAGATGATTCAATGAACATCGAAGAGGTCGAAAGCGGTAAAAAACTTAAAATTCCCATGAAAACTCTGACAATACATTTATTGAATATTAAAAATTAAAATATAGGGAGAAAAAATCAACAATTATGTCTGTTGTTCCATTAGTAAATATCAATGAGAAGATGGGAATAGCCCCGCCAATTGCTGTATTTGGGCAAAGTGGTAAAGACATGGTTCGCCTGTTGGCAATCGAAAATTAATTAAATAATTTTGAGCTAAAAAGAGTGAACGCTGAAACTGACTATCAAAACTAAGTCACTAGTTGAGTTTCAGATAGCAAAAAGTGCTATGAATTCTGGAGAGGCTCCGCACTTTACATACACCCCCAAGAGCGAAAAAAATCAGACTGTGAGGGTGAAAATGTGAGACTCCATGCAAGAATTTTCTCTGTAATTCGAAAAACTAACTGGCTCGTTGTTGGAACAAGCAGGCAGCAGCAATACTCAACACAAATACCAACTAAATGTTACTGACTATTTAATAAACATTCTTCAAAACTGTGCTGCCAAAATCATTTGCTAAGTGAAATGCACCATCGAAGCATAAACTTTACGCCGCTAATGGGACACCATTATGCACATGTGGTGACAAATTAATGTGTGTTAACTTCGCTCAACGCTGACCATTTAAATGGCGTTTTCTGATCACATACAGGTATATCTCCAAACTCATCACAAAAGCAGATTTCCTCACAAAATTCCACCATATAATCGACATGAAAAATGTACAGCTCATTGACAAAACCACTTAAATCATCATTTCTTCCAGAGGATAATCATCATCTAAAAGCAGTATCCACACCAATCCAGATGACACGGAGTTTCATCAGCTACCTACGAATTTTTTGTTTGTTTTAGGACCACAGCCCCTTTTAGGCCTTCGTTTAGAGATAGAGTATCTCATTATCTTGATCAAATATGTCAGCACTGGAGAAGATGACATGGTCATCATTACGCTTTGACCGTGTACCCGCCCACACAACTGCGATACGATCTGATTTTATTAAATCAGCACGTATCATAACTGAGTGGGCTTATGGTCCATCTGGAGAGCTCCTTAAAATCCATCTCATTGTCACTAGTGGAATGCATAGAAAATCAAAGCTCGAAGTATACGAATCTGTAATAAGAATTGTGTTATGCTATGGGTGTGAAGCATGGACCCTAACCCAAGCATCTGAAAAATATTGAACGCCTTTGAGGGACGGGTCCTAAGGCGAATAATAGGAGCGAAGCGAGACGTTGAATCCAATACAACTACCTATGAGCTGCATGAAATTTTTGGTCACCCGGAGGTCTCAGCGATTGTAAGACTGCAGAAGCTGCAATGGACTGGTCACATGAATAGTATAGATGAACAACGGATACTCTTAAAGGTATTTGTTGGGAAAGCTGAAGGCCGGAGATTAGTGAAGGAACCGAGGTTGATGAAGACAGTTCATTGCTACTCGGATTTCAAACTTGAAGGACGGGTACAATGGATCGAGAAAGATGAGGTGCGATTCGCAGAAAGCGAAAGCTCGAGAGGGACTGTAGTGTTACGAAGCAGAAGAAGAAGTCACTAGTGGAATTTGGACCAGGAACCTACGGCTTCCGGGAGGAGTGCTCTGACTACTATACCATGCGGACCACTGAGGCACTATCCCGCTCATACTAACTCATCACTCACCAAGGAAAACGGGAGTACCAAAATTTAACATTCCATCGTCACGAGAGCACCCCTTTAGTTGAGGGAGCTCAAAGACTACCACCAGAAAAACTGTCGATTGCATGAAAATAATTTGAATACATGGCCAAAAATGGATGTAGTCGTCAATCTAGCAATCCTTGGGCAAGCCCGCTTCATCTGTCTCTGTTATCTGATTAGGAGAAGTTTTATCAGAAATTTTGATAAGGAATGCCAGAAGCAAGTCCTGTTTCTCACAACGGTAACTCTTGCACAATGATTCCTATGAACTGGAATCAAACTTACAATGAAATAGATATGTTTGTTGAAGCAAGAGAAGTTTGCAGTGAAATGAGTGTGTTATAACGTCCTTAGAACTGGAGCAATGGTCTGCTGCTTCAGCGAAAGAGGATGTTGGGATTCGCTGAGATCGGCCTTGTCTGGGGACGCGTGAATGCGCTGGCAGGCTAGCGTTGCGGTGTCGAGGGGTGGGTCCATTCCCCCAGCACAGGGACCGACTACAAGGCCAATCTCAGCGGATTCCAACATTCTCTTCCACTGAGGCAGCAGACCATCGCTGCAGTTCTGAAGGACATTATAACACACGGCTGTATCATCAGTCGTGAGAACGAGACAGTCCATCGTCTCTAGGTGACCCTACAAGGCGTCCAGATTTTTGGCGGGTAGGTAAGCTCTAAGGGATATTGCACTAATCGTGCCCCTGCAAATAATAACTTGCGAACGTGAGTTGTGCTTGGACATCAATATCCTTCGGACCTGCTTTTGATTCATACATTGGTGGTTTACCACCATTGTATGACTAGCAAGCCCAAATTATATTAAGTCCTTTTGTGTATTGGGAAGTTGTTATCCCAATATCATATTTGTGGTGACTTCTGATCCAGTACATGGATTCTGACTTTACGTGATTGGCTGCTTAGCTAGTCTATCCATGATAAGACATGCGCTATTTGCGGGTCAGAATTCACCCTGGGCAGGCAAATTGTAACTGGTTGAAAGTTGTGTATGAGACAGCACTTCTGAACCCTGATTCTTATGGTACATCAAGAGAGTAGTCCTTGTTGAGCAAAGGAAGAGCGCTCCATTGATGACCTTACCTGTGAAGGGAAAAGCAAAATGGAAAGACTGAGTTAGACTTTGATACTTCGAATCGTTTTTGTAAATTTAAACTCACCATACTTTATAGACTATCTATAATTACGCGTTGTTATATTTATTTGTTAATATTTATTCATCTGTTTTTTTTTTTGTGAGGTGTCTTTTTATAGTTCGCCACTAATGGCTACTTTGCTTTTTCTTTAATTTAAAATTAGCTTTTTTGTCCAGAAACAACTATTAAAATGTCCCAACTACAAGCCGCCATGCAGGCGATGGCTACCAGCATGGAGTTAATGAGGCAGCAACTGTCAGATCCATCCCCTTCGCATCCACCACCTCCTGATTCACCATCACCGGATCCCCATCTCGGCCGACACCCGATGACGCCTGGGATCATCTAACATACCATCAACCCAGCCAGAAGATCTTCCACCATCTAAAGTAGCCAAGATAGTGGCTGGCTGGCAGTTGGTGTTTACCGGCCAGAATGACCCCACGACTATCGATGCTTTCCTGAGGAGGGTTGAGAACATGGCGTGGTTGAATTTAGGGGGAAATATGAGAGCAGTCACACGCTGCGCTCAAATGCTGTTTAGTGGGAGCGCGCTTCGTTGGTTTTGGCGGTTTGTGGAACTTTCCCCAACATTTCACTGGGAGACGTTGAGGCGTGCAGCACTGCAGAGGTTTGAAGCAGTCAAGGGAGATGACAGACAGAGAAACAGACACCAACAGGCGCATGAGACCGTAGACGATTACTACGAAGCCCAGTGTTGCGTGTTGGAGCGTCTGATAAGTCCCATGCTGGAGTTTGAGTTTCTCAGTTTCTTCTGGGAGGGAACTCAGCCCAAGCTGTGCGAGGGACTGGTGTTCGTCCCGTGCCATAACGTGCATGCGCTTTACATGGGCACAAACGTGCTTGAAGCGATACAACACTCCCATTGCTCCACATCCCAAGGTAATATATCTAGCCAACGAGAGCCATCAGAATGACACTCAGTAGCTGAATTTGAACACAGCGTGCCTTCACTACCCGTTCCAGCTTGTCTCATTCCACCCTAAATAGGCAGCGCGTCGAAGACCATCTTTTCATCCTCTACAGAACGAGAACATCAAAGCAAAACACACGAACTGGCCCCTACGTGTTGGAACTGCCGGCAGATAGGACACCACTTTACCGCATGCTAGGCAGAGGCTGAAATCTATTGTCTCCATTTTGGGAAACCAGGTATACATACCCCAGACTGTATAAATTGCAAGAAGTCAAAAAACATGGTAGCGAGTGCTCACAACAGCCAGCAGCATTCGCGACATACCAAGTAATAGAAAGAACCCGCCCCACAATACCACAACGCTAGCCTGCCAGCGCATTCACGCGTCCCCAGACAAGGCCAATCTCAGTGGATCCCAGCATTTTCTTCCGCTGAGGCAACAGACCATCGCTGCAGTCCTTTAGGGACATATATATATACCTTCTATCCCAAGAAGTTGACATTGAAAACCAATGAGAAAGTAATTCCCCGAATTTAACATCGAAAAAATATGGAAGGAGATGAAACATCCACCATCACAAGGTTGAAAAGATCGACAGGCTTTCTTTTCAGATGCGTCAATATGTTTGGTATATTGAGACTGCTGGCCTCGTTCCTCCAGAATCATTCATGTATTTGAACATGAATTGATATATTTTTGATGCTGACAGTGTCCAAATTATGTTCATATACATCACATATATAGACGGGCCATCAATAAGAAAATAAAATATCCCTCGAATTTGAGTTCACGAGACCAACAATTCCAATGGATATATTCATTTACTTGTGCGACGCTATGGGTGTGAAAAATAGACCCTAACTCAAGCATCCGCAAGAATATTGAAAGCCTACGAGATATGTGTTCTAAGGCGAATAGATGGAGCGAAGCTAAAGGGAGACAATGGCGAACAATACAACAATAAGCTGCATTAAATTTTGATGAGCCGTAGGTCTCAACAACTGTAAGACTTCAGAAGCTGCAATGGGCTGGCTACGTGAATCGTATAGACAAGCAAAGGATACCCAAAAAGTATTCGTTGGGATAACTGAAGGGCGGAGACCAGTGGAAACAATGGACGGACTCGGTCGATTAAGACAGTTCATCGCTGCTCGGATTTTGGAATTGGAACATGCCGTCAACAAACCAAGCCTAAGAGGGGCTGTAGTGCTATGAAGATGAAGAAGAATAAGATTCGTTAAGGCTAGAAACGCTGAGACAGAATAATCTAGGCATCAGTGGCTGAATGACAATGTCTAAATTATTCGTCGGTATATTTATATATATATATATATATATATATATATATATATATATATATATATATATATATATATATATATATATATATATATATATATATATATATATATATATACATTTATTTATTTATTTTTTGAGTTTATTACTAAGTTTTTATTTTCAGATCAAAAATAGGGATAGGTTTCAACATTTAGGATAGGTAAACTTTTATGTTTATTATTTAAGATTTAGTAATAAGGTTTAACGCTTAGGTTAGGAATGCTGTGACAGCATTATGTTAGGATAAGGTAGCATTTTTGATTGGTTTCCATAAGAGTCAGGCTATAACACATTAGATGAAGGATAAAAGTAAACTGCTCATTGGTGTTAATATTATAATTAATTTTGTATAGTGTTGGTTGGGTTTTTTTCTCCTTTTTCCAATTGAATCATAAAATGTATAATAACTTTAATTAAATTGAATTTGATATTGTTTTTACATCAAATGTTTTTGATTAAAAATGTATTGTTACATGTACAAATAATTACATGTACAAATAATTCTGCGAGTTACTGTCGTTATTGTTTTCATAATCATTAAGAACGTCAACAAATGAATTTACTCGAACCCCACGAGAACCCAACAAGCATGATCAACATCTGCAAGTGACGTCACTCCATTCATTAATCTGCTCGAATCTACCAGGTACCTCTCGGTAGAACATTCGCCAATGTACGAGAAATGGGTGGATAGGTAGAGACCCTATATAAAGGCGGGCTGAATGAATGGGGGGATCATCATTCATTCGACCGCGATAAGAACTGCGATTGTGTGTGGGAAGCGATATTATTCGAGTAGTAGAAAAGTGTGTTTCGTAATAGTGAAGTGATTTAGAAGACAATTGCGATAAGAAATTTATGGACAAGTGTTAGAATTTTAATAGTGAAAATTAAAATTAGGTGAAATAGTTAAACAAATGATTGTGCATTTTTAATTAAATAAACTCTTTTAACTTAAATTAAGAGACATTGAGTTTTCACTTTCCCGGAACATTAAAATTATTGGCCGCGAACCAAAAACACGCGACAGTATAAATTTGGAGGGCCATGTTGACCATTAAGTTTCAAGTACATTTATTGTTTGGAATTTGCTTTATATTCTTTCAAAATTTATAACAATTAATATTGAATAAAGCGCTTTTGACTTTGGCTTTGAATAATATTCATCACCGATTTTCAGATCACAACCATCCCTCACTGGCCTTGATGAAATTGCACCTTAAGGATGTCCGAAACTTAATCCGTTTATACTACAGGAGTAAAGTCAGCAAAAAATGGGCAGAGAAACTAAGAGGTATCAGCCCACAAGATTTATATGCTCTGCTCATAAAAGTGAAAAGTATGTTTCCTAAGATGTCTAGAGTAAATGTGTCGAATCTTAAAGTCACTAGAAGTGATATACGAGTTTATCTTCTAGAAAGTGCTGGTATCGAAACTTTTAACACGACTCCAGATACAGATGCTCTGATTGGAGCTTATTTTGAATTTTTCTATCAATCAAACCGTGAAAGAAGGATCCAAATACTTTCAAAAGTTGTGGAAGTAAAAGTTTCCCATTTCAAACCAAGCCTGAATGGTGAACCCATTATTCATTTCAATGAAAAATTGACCTCCGACCTCATACCGAGCGGGGATCTTCTCAGTTATTTTGTCAGTTATGGAGACTTGCGTCACACATTTGGCAGGAAAAACCACAAGAAATCAAGTGGTATTGACGGTCTACCCAATCAAAAATTATTGCATATTTTTCAACAACATGTTGAACAATTCATATTTCAGAAATTAGTGGAAGACGCACTATAATGAAATAAGGAAAAGAATCGTCGTGCCCTCATAGCTATTGCCCGACCAGCTTGATGTCTAATATCAGCAAAGTGCTTGAAGTGATACTGAGACAAGCATTAAACGCCAACATTGAAATGTATCAGTTTATGCTAATATACTAGTTTGGTTTCCGTGCCAGATATTCGTCCATACATGCGACAAGGAAAGTTACCTTAAACATTTGTTGGAAACTGAACAATAAATAATATGTTCGAGCCTGTCTCCTTGATATAGTGAAAGCTTGTGATACGGTTTGGTTAGATGGACTAACTTTTTAACTCATTCAGGACAAGTTCCTCAAACTCTTTGTTATCATGATGTGCAATATGTTATATGGGAAAACATTTCTTCTACCTGATGGAAATCTGACGACAATCCGTGATTTGAAAGTTTTATTTGGTCTACAGTCAGGAACATTTATCGCGCCAAAACTCTTCTTGATATTGTCACGTGTTATGGTTCGCGGCTGATAAGTTTAATGTTCCGGGGCAAGTGAAAACGAACTGTCTTTCGAATTAAGTTAAAAGAGTTTATTTACTAAGAATGCACAATTAGTTTACTGTTTTACTTTCCATTTGTATTATCAATTTATGTTCCAACTGTCTTCAAATATATCACAAAAATCTTTTAATTTGCTATCAATCAATATCGCCTTCAATTCGCGCTCTACTCTTATCGTAGTTTTTTAATATCGCAGTTTTACTATAGCAGTTTTACAATCGCAGTTTTATTATTACTATGTCCCCCATTCTTTCAGCTCGGCTTGATATAGGGTCTTCAGTCATTTAATCTATTTCTCCTATATTGGCGAATATTCTGATAAGAATTACCTGGGATACTCGAGAAATTCTGAATACACGCCGTGACGTCACTCGTTTTCTTTGCTTGGTTGCTTCTTCTCAATCAATGTTGATCATGATGTTATTAACAGCAAAATTGTGTGGATATGTAACAATATTTCACTCGCACCCTATTGAACAGCTTTGATTTTAAGGTGCTGCCAACGCGATCAATAGTTGCGTTTCCTGATGACCTGATAATTCATACAGCAAACCCAATGGCTTCAGTCGTTCAAAGGAAGCTTCAAAAATAAATGTTCAACGATGTGCAGGCTTGAATGGACCATTGGTGAATGAAAGTGAATGCGGAGAAGTGCGAAACCTTAAAGGAAATTAGAAAGATTTCTACATTATGTCTAGTGAGGGTAGTTCAGAATGGGTTCCACCCACATAAATCCTGTGTTTAATTTACCGGTGATCATCTGGATTTGTATCTATACTATAGTGAACATGTCAAAGCCATACTCAATAACGCACGTTACGTGTATATATTCCTTCGAAAGTCATCCGATTGAATTTATGACACTAACCATATCCAGCTAACCGCATGCCTCAATAAAATAACTCCATGCAGAGTAAACACCCCACATGGCGTTGAATAAATTCTGCAAACATGGCTAGTTTCTCTGTTTCTTTTCAATGGCCTAAATATATGCTGAAGAAATAATGATAAGGAGCATCGTAAACGCTTTGTCGTGATAGCGGCAATATCATCGCTGATGAAACGAAGATTAAGGAAAGATGGGCATCATATTTTAAGAACCTCCTTGATCCTCTGCACAGCTCCAGAGCATCGGAGCCTATAGATGTCTGCGGAGAGCGTCCGTTGGCCCCACCAACTTTGGATGAACTTGGTTCCCCCATTAAAGCCCAAAAGAATAATAAAGCGCCTGGAATCGATGAGATTCCAGTGGAGCTCATAAAATATGGTGGTTGTAGTGTTAATAAAGCTATTCAAAAAGTCATCCAGCACATTTGGCAACAAGAACATATGCCAAAAGAGTGGAGCCAATCAATTATATTCCCTATCCACACATAAGGTGACAAGCTACAGTGCGAAAATTATAGAGGCATATCATTACTTTGTATGGCGTACAAAATACTATATTTTCAAAGATCTTAGAAAATAAAATCGGATCATACATCAACAGTTTTATTGGGGAGTATCAAGGTGGTTTTAGAGCAGGCAGATCGACGATAGACTAATTGTTTACAGTCAAGCAGGTACTTGCAAAGTGATGGGAGTTCAAAATAGACGTTCACCAAATTTTCGTTGTCTTTAAGCAAGCATACGACAGTATTGATCGTAACGTACTGTACTGAATAATGCTTTGCTTTGGCATCCCAGCCAAATTAGTCCGTCTTACCAAAATGACAATGACGTCGATGACCTTCCAAGTCCGCATCAATAACTGACTCACCGATGCCTTTGACACAAATATCGGACTAAAGCAGGGAGATGGGCTGGCCCCATTGCTATTCAATTTGGCTCTAGAGTACTTCATAAGGAAGCAACCTGTCGATACGCGAGGTACATTACTATTCAAGTCGAGCCAAGTAGTAGCTTATGTGGACGACATCAATATTTTGTCACGGTCATTAACAACAGCCAAAGAACTCTTCCTAAAACTCAACAGTATACCAGTAGGGCTACAAATTAATGAAAACAAAACAAAGCCCATGACGCAGTCGAGGAAAAATACCTCAAGTACACAAAGCATCACACTTGGCGAATAAAGTATCGAAAATGTGGGCGGATTTGTGTATTTAGGCGCCAAAATAACGAAAGCGGGCAATGAAAGAGACGAAATACGCCGGAGAATACAGCTGACAAATAGAATATTTTATTCAGTCTTGACGATCCTGAAGACCAGCTGCATACACAGGAACACAAAGCTCCAAGTATATAAATCTGTGATAAGACCTGCGTTATGCTATGGGTGTAAAACATGGACCCTAACCCAAACATCCGCAAATATATTGAATGCCTTTGAGCGACGGGTAAGGCAAATTATCGGAGCAAAGCTAGATGGGGACCAATGGCGAATTCGATACAACCATAACTGTATGAAAGTTTTGACAAACCGGAGGTCTCAACGATTGTAAGACTACGGAGGCTGCAATGGGCTGGACACATGAATCGCGTGGACGAACAACGGATACCCAAAAAGGTATTCGTTGGGAGAACTGAAGGCCGGAGACCAGTGGGGAAACCGAGTAAACGCTGGTCTGACTTGGTCGACGAAGACAGTTCATCGCTGTTGGGATTTCGAAATTGGAGGACACGGTCAATGGACCGAGACAGTTGAAGGCACTATTTGCAGGAAGTATAGTGCTAAGAAGAAGAAAAAGTGCATCATTATACTTCCCATCAAGTTTTAAGAAGTTTCAATGAATTTCCTTGTGAATGCAAGTAGTGAACTCACAGGTGCATTCATTAGTTTACGGTATGCTAGGACATGCACCACGTTAATTTTCGCAACTACATTATTCTGCGGAGCATGTTCCAGTAGTTTTCTAATTACATCTCGTCGCCATTTAACATTTATTTTTTGAATGTTTAATGAACGATTGAATGAGTTTTTGCCGAACAGACGAGTGGATTTCTGCTGTAAAAAAATATATTGATGTAGTTAAGAGGTTCACGGTTTTCGTAAGACTCAGCGAATATATTTTATATGTCCACTGTTCCTCTTTGACCTTTCTCACGAAGGGTATTACTCAGAACGACTTTAACTTTATTGAAAGATATTACTTAGATGATATGTTCCAACTTACTGTTGAATTATAATCGAATAATTTTGACCTGATGCGAGACGGTCAAATCTTTTCTTCGATATGTTGGAACGGGAAACTGTCAAGTTGTTCCCTATAATAATAACAGTGAGCTTATGTGGGTGCGTTGTCTTGTATCAATATTTCAATTTTTTTTTACGGAGAAATTTTTAACCCCCGACGATATCAAAAACGGTGGTTTATCTAAAAGTAGGATAGTTACGGCAAGATAAAAGATAGCAACTTCTTGAATTATTACCAGCAAGTGTGCTGACGCTGTTTATCAGCTTCAGGGTGCGTGCCAATTACCAACGCTCGTCAAATGGCCAATTATCGTAACTTTAAAACGCAAATCTTAAAATAGACGGATTGATAAACACCATAGCATTGATATTTTTGACGACTCAAATAAATGTAATTGTCCAACAGGGGTAGATAAATGATTGAAGCGACAGTCTGGCACTTAAAAAAACATTTTTCGTCGACTTGAATTAATAAAACATTGAATAATCCACTTCACTAATATTTTGCTGTAGGAGTTGTTGAAAATAGTATTATTTTTAACAAGTTTTCCTGACGCTCTTTTTGGTATAGTTTAACGCACAAAACAAAAAAAAACGAATTGTAAGGGGAAAAATGTTTTTGAGCACT